>JAOPSE010000075.1:10116668-10716668 GCA_029449295.1 Zea luxurians | reverse complement strand
CTTGGCATGCGCTACAAATCCTGTCTTTCTCAAAATGAACATTTGTTAATCCTAAAATGTGCTCTCCCTTTAGAAGCTTTTGAAGATTCTTCATTCCAACATGGGCTAGTCGGCGGTGCCAGAGCCAACCCATGTTAGTCTTAGCAATTAAGAAAGTGTCGAGTTCAGCTCTATCAAAATCTACCAAGTATAGCTGACCCTCTAACACTCCCTTAAATTCTATTGAATCATCACTTCTTCTAAAGACAGTGACACCTACATCAGTAAAGAGACAGTTGTAGCCCATTTGACATAATTGCGAAACGGAAAGCAAATTGTAACCTAATGAATCAACAAGAAAAACATTGGAAATGGAATGGTCAGGAGATATAGCAATTTTACCCAAACCTTTGACCAAACCTTGGTTTCCATCCCCGAATGTGATAGCTCGTTGGGGATCTTGGTTTTTCTCGTAGGACGAGAACATCTTCTTCTCTCCCGTCATGTGGTTTGTGCACCCGCTATCGATGATCCAACTTGAGCCCCCGGATGCATAAACCTACAAAACAAGTTTAGTTTTTGAATTTAGGTACCCAAACGGTTTTGGGTCCTTTGGCATTAGACACAAGAACTTTGGGTACCCAAACACAAGTCTTAGAGCCCTTGTGTTTGCCCCCAACAAACTTGGCAACTACCTTGCCGGATTTGTTAGTCAAAACATAAGATGCATCAAAAGTTTTAAATGAAATGCTATGATCATTTGATGCACTAGGAGTTTTCTTTCTAGGCAACTTAGCACGGGTTGGTTGCCTAGAGCTAGATGTCTCACCCTTATACATAAAAGCATGGTTAGGGCCAGAGTGAGACTTCCTAGAATGAATTCTCCTAATTTTGCTCTCGGGATAACCGGCAGGGTACAAAATGTAACCCTCGTGATCCTGAGGCATGGGAGCTTTGCCCTTAACAAAATTAGACAATCTTTTAGGAGGGGCACTAAGTTTGACATTGTCTCCCCTTTGGAAGCCAATGCCATCCTTGATGCCAAGGCGTCTCCCATTATAGAGCATACTTCTAGCAAATTTAAACTTTTCATTTTCTAAGTTATGCTCGGCAATTTTAGCATCTAATTTTGCTATATGATCATTTTGTTGTTTAATTAAGACCATGTGATCATGTATAGCATCAATATCAACATCTCTACATCTAGTGCAAATAGAAACATGCTCAATGGTAGATGTAGAGGGTTTGCAAGAATTAAGTTCAACAATTTTAGCACGCAAAATATCATTGTTATCTCTAAGATCGGAAATTGTAACATTGCAAACATCTAATTCTTTAGCCTTAGCAATTAATTTTTCATTTTCAATCCTAAGGCTATCAAGAGAGGTGTTTAATTCTTCAATCTTAGCAAGCAAATCATCATTATCATTTCTAAGATTGGGAATTGAAACATCACAAACATGAGAATCAATCTTAGCAATTAATTTAGCATTTTCATTTCTAAGGTTGTCAATAGTCTCATGGCAAGTGCTTAGCTCACTAGACAATTTTTCACATTTTTCAACTTGTGGAGCATAAGCATTTTTAACCTTAACATGCTTTTTGTTTTCCTTAATAAGGAAGTCCTCTTGAGAGTCCAAGAGATCATCCTTCTCATGAATAGCACTAATCAATTCATTTAGTTTTTCCTTTTGTTGCATGTTGAGGTCGGCAAAAAGGGTACGCAAATTATCCTCCTCATCACTAGCATTATCATCACTATAGGACTCATATTCAGTGGAGGATTTGGATTTAACCTTCTTCCTTTTGCCGTCCTTTGCCATGAGGCACTTGTGGCCGACGTTGGGGAAGAGAAGTCCCTTGGTGACGGCGATGTTGGCGGCGTCCTCGTCGGAGGAGGAGTCAGTGGAGCTCTCGTCTGAGTCCCACTCACGGCACACGTGGGCATCGCCGCCCTTCTTCTTGTAATGTCTCTTCTTCTCCTTTCTTCTCCCCTTCTTATCGTCGCCCCTGTCACTATCACTAGATAATGGACATTTAGCAATAAAATGACCGGGCTTACCACATTTGTAGCATACTTTCTTGGAGCGGGGTTTGTAGTCTTTCCCCCTCCTTTGCTTGAGGATTTGGCGGAAGCTCTTGATGATGAGCGCCATTTCCTCGTTGTCGAGCTTGGAGGCGTCGATGGGTTGTCTACTTGATGTAGACTCCTCCTTCTTCTCCTCCGTTGCCTTGAATGCCACCGGTTGTGCTTCGGGCGTGGAGGAAGTGCCTTGCTCGATGATTTTCTTTGAGCCTTTAATCATTAGCTCAAAGCTCACAAATTTTCCTATAACTTCCTCGGGAGACATTAGCTTATACCTAGGATCACCTCGAATTAATTGAACTTGTGTAGGGTTAAAAATACGAGGGATCTAAGAATAACCTTGACCATCTCATGGTCATCCCATTTTTCGCTCCCGAGGTTGCGTACTTGGTTCACCAAGGTCTTCAAGCGGTTGTACATAGCTTGTGGATCCTCCCCTTGGTGAAGCATGAAGCGACCGAGCTCCCCCTCGATCGTCTCCCGCTTGGTGATTTTTGTCACCTCGTCTCCTTCGTGCGCGGTCTTGAGTACGTCCCAAATTTCCTTCGCACTTTTTAACCCTTGCACCTTGTTATACTCCTCTCGACTTAGAGAGGCGAGGAGTATAGTGGTTGCTTGGGAGTTAAAGTGGTGGATTTGGGCCACCTCGTCCGAGTCGTAGTCTTCATCCCCTACGGATGGCACCTGCACACCAAACTCAACAACATTCCAAATGCTTGTGTGGAGTGAGGTTAGATGATGTCTCATTTTGTCACTCCACATATTATAATCTTCACCATCAAAAACTGGTGGTTTGCCTAATGGAACGGAGAGTAAAGGAGTACGCTTTGAAATGTGGGGGTAGCGTAGGGGAATCTTACTATACTTCTTGCGCTCTTGGCGCTTAGAAGTAACGGACGGTGCGTCGGAGTCGGAGGTCGACGTTGATGAAGTGTCGGTCTCGTAGTAGACCACTTTCCTCATCCTCTTGTGCTTGTCGCCTCTCCGATGCAACTTGTGGGAAGAAGATTTCTTCTCCTTCCCCTTCCCTTTGTTGGAGGAGTCCTTCTTCTTCTCCTTCCTCTTGGTGCGGGACTCTTCCGATGAAGTGCTCCCGTGACTCGTAGTGGGCTTGTCGCCGGTCTCCATCTCCCTCTTGGTGTGATCTCCCGACATCACTTCGAGCGGTTAGGCTCTAATGAAGCACCGGGCTCTGATACCAATTGAAAGTCGCCTAGAGGGGGGGTGAATAGGGTAAAACTGAAATTTACAAAATTAATCACAACTACAAGCCGGGTTAGAGTTAGAAATAATAATGAGTCCGAGAGAGAGGGCGCAAAACAAATCGCAAGCGAATGAAGAGTGTGACACGCGGATTTGTTTTACCGAGGTTCGGTTCTCGCAAACCTACTCCCCGTTGAGGAGGCCACAAAGGTCGGGTCTCTTTCAACCCTTACCCTCTCTCAAATGGTCCTGGGGACCGAGTGATCTTCTCTTCTCAAATCAAAACCGGGAACAAAACTTCCCCGCAAGGACCACCACACAATTTGTGTCTCTTGCCTCGGTTACAATGGAGTTTTGATCACAAGAACAAGTGAGAAAGAAAAGAAGCAATCCAAGCGCAAGAGCTCAAAAGAACACGGCAAATCTCTCTCGCTAGTCACTAAAGCTTTGTGTGGAATTGGAGAGGATTTGATCACTTGAGTGTGTCTAGAATTGAATGCCTAGCTCTTGTAAGTGGTTGAGAGGTGGAAAACTTGGATGTCTTGAATGTGGGGTGGTTGGGGGTATTTATAGCCCCAACCACCAAACTAGCCGTTTGGTGGAGGCTGACTGTCGTATGGTGCACCGGACAGTTCGGTGCACACCGGACATGTCCGGTGCGCCAGCCACGTCACCCGGCCGTTAGGGTTCCGACCGTTGGAGCTCTGACTTCTGGGCCCGCCTGGATGTCCGGTGGCGCACCGGACATGCAATGTAGAGTGTCTGGTGCGCCAGCATGGGCGAGTATGACTTCTGCGCGCGCTGGCGCGCATTTAATGCGCTGCAGGTAGCCGTTGGCGCTGGAAGTAGCCGTTGCTTCGTTGTCACACCGGACAGTCCGGTGTACACCGGTCATGTCCGGTGAATTATAGCGGACTAGTCGTTGTGAATTCTCGAAGCCGACGAGTTCAGAGTCTCTTCATCCTTGGAGCACCGGACACTGTCCGGTGTACACCGGACAGTCCGGTGAATTATAGCGCGACGACTCTGAGAATTCCCGAAGGTGCGAAGTTCAGCTTGGAGTCCCCTGGTGCACCGGACACTGTCCGGTGGCACACCGGACAGTTCGGTGCGCCCAACCAGGGTGCCTTCGGTTGTCCCTTTGCTCCTTTGTTTGAACCCTTTCTCTTGATCTTTTTAATGGCTATTGTGAACCTTTGGTACCTGTAGATCTTATAGACTTGGGCAAACTAGTTAGTCCAATTATTTGTGTTGGGCAATTCAACCACCAAAATTAGTTTAGGAAATAGGTGTAAGCCTAATTCCCTTTCAAGCGCGCTTAGAAATACGAGGATAGCGAAGAGGCAACTTACTATACTTCTTGCGCTCATGGCGCTTAGAAGCGACAGACGACTCGGAGCTCGATGTGGAGGGTGACGAATTGTCGGTCTCGTAGTAGATCACCTTCTTCATCTTCTTTTCTTGTCACCTCTCCGAAGCGACTTGATGGAGGAAGAGGATTCCTCCTTGTTCTTGTTGCCGGACTCTCTTGAAAGAGTCTTCCCCGAGCTTGCGGCTTTTTCATCGGTCATAATCTCCCTCTTGGCGTGATCTCACGACATCACTTCGAGTTGTTAGACTATAATGAAGCACCGAGCTCTGATACCAATTGAAAGTCACCTAGAGGGGGGGTGAATAGGTGAAACCTGAAATTTATAAACTTAAACACGCACTAAGGTCGAGGGTTAGTGTTAGAGTTAAACTCAAGTCGCGAAGAGAGGGAAAACAAATCAACCAAGAAATAAGGCGAGTGAACACGATGATTTGTTTTACCGAGGTTCGGTTCCAAAGAACCTAGTCCCCGTTGAGGAGGTCACAAAGACTGGGTCTATTCCAACCCTTTCCCTCTCTCAAATGGTCACTTAGACCGAGTGAGCCTTCTTCCTTAATCTCACGAGTCACTAAGACCCCGCAAGGACCACCACACACTTGGTGTCTCTTAGCCTCGCTTACAAAGCACTTGAGAATAAGAATGAGAAAAGAAGAAAGGCAATCCAAGCGACAAGAACTCAATGGAACACAAAAATCTCTCTCTCACAAGCCACTAAGTGTTTGGAGTGAATTTGGGACTCGGAGAGAATTTGATCTTTTGTATTGTGTCTTGGAGTGAATGCTAGAGCTCTTGTATTGAATGTGATATTCAAAAAACTTGGATGCTTGTAGTTGTGGTGGTTGGAGGGTATTTATAGCCCTCAACCACCAAAGTAGCCGTTGGGGAGGCTGCTGGCGATGGGCGCACCGGATAGTCCGGTGCGCCACCGGACACTCACTATTCAGTGTCTGGTGTGCCGCCACGTCACCCAACCGTTAGGGTTCTGGAGTAGTTGACCGTTGGCGCCATTGTCTTCTTGTGGCACCGGACAGTCTGGTGGTGCACCGGACAGTCTGGTCCCCTCTGACTCGCTGCTCTGACTTCTACTGTGCACTGTGCTGCACTGTTCCACTGTCAGAGTCGACCATTGCGAGTTGGATAGTCGTTGCTCCGCTGACACATCGGACAGTCTGGTGCCACACCGGACAGTCTGGTGCCACACCGGACAGTCTGATGAATTATAGCGGAGGGCGCCTTTAAATATTCTAGAATGGCTGCTTCGGATTGTACGGTCCTGGTGCACCACACCACAGCACACTCAGTTCTTTGCTTTGGTTCAATTTTGTCCCTAACTTGAATCTTTTTATTGGTTTGTGTTGAACCTTATGCACATGTTATACATGAGTTCTAGAGCAAACCAGTTAGTCCATTTGTTTGTGTTGGACATTCAACCACCAAAATTAATTGTAGGAAAAGGTTAACCATATTTCCCTTTCAGTCTGTAATTTTCATTTTCTCGTTTTGTGGCTGGAGTATTTAGTCATGTTCTCGGTTCAACAGAGGGGTGTCTTGGAGAAGAATTTGTTCGGCTACGTCCGGAAGGCGAGTGTTGAGAGAGAGGGAGTTCCCCACGAGCGAGAGAGAGTTGAGGCGAGTGTTTTATGGAAGGCCATTACCTGCCTTATGTAACACCCCAGGTGTAACACCCCTTGAATGCATTTTTCTAGGTCCAAAATTTTAATTGAAACCCTAAACTAGCCCAAAAAGTGGAAATCAAAATCTAGAGAGAAGTTGCCAAAAGTCCATATACCAAAGTGGTAGATCTTGGAAAGTTGAACAACTTCCATGAGTGGAGATGTCCAAGTTTTATAGGAAAAATCGGAGTAAACTGCTGAAATTCAGTTTTGGTGCAATTTGGAATTTGCTGAAAGTAATGTCAATTAGCTAAATTCGGGCTGTTATAACTTTTGGCTTCTAGACAGTTTTGTGCTGGGCACTGTAGCAAAGTTGTGGGGCTACCTTAGGTGTACAAACTTGTTTAAGTTACTTAACCCTAAAGTCATATGGAATTAGGAGTAAAACTGGTCAAAAGAGGGGCTGACAGGTTTGTATTTCAGACTTGGTGTAATTATCCAAGTCTGAATTTTAGTGTGTTTGGCTCAACTTTGGAGCTTTGTGGTACCTGATCCATGTAGTTTTGGACTAAGGTTGTTGTATCAAGTTTGAAGACCATATAGTGGTGAATAACTTTCTTTAAAGGTAATGGACATGATCCTATATGAAAATTGGAGTAACAGCGGCTCAAATTTGGACTGTTAGGTGGCTGAATTCTGAATTTTTAGGTTTGAAATAGCGTCTAAGTCTGAATTTCAATGATTGTGACTGACTTTGGAGCTTCCTAGTGCATAATCCATAAGGTTTTGAACTATGGTTTCTATAGAGGAATTGAAGACCATAAGTTGGGGTACAAATGTCTTTAAGGATGATGGATATGATCCTACACAAAAAGTGTAGAAAAGGTTGACTGAAAATGGGCTGTTGAGTTGCTGGTGACTGAAATTAGTTCAGTTAACAAAAACTGAAATTCAGTGAATGGTGCCAAATTTGGAGATCATTTGTGATCAATCCAAGCGGTTTTAGACTAAAGTTTCCATAGCAATGTTGGAGCCCATAGTACAGAGAACAAGTTTTATAAATAGGGTTGGACTTGGTTCTACATAAACTTTGGAGTAAAATGTGGAGAAAAGGGTGTTGCATCTTCTATGTCAGGCTGTGTGGTTCAGGTTCTATTGGAGTTAACTGAAGATGGGTTTTGTGAATTTCAGCCAACTTTGGGGGGCATAGTTTGTGATTATTGTATCCTTGGCACTCGAGGATTATAGCAAACTTATAGACCTATGGTTATGGAATAAAATTGCTAGAGGGATAAATTTGAGTCTGCAGTAGACTGAAGTAGTTCAGAGCAGTTTTCTTATAGGTTGATTCCAATGTTTTAGTTAGGAATTTAGAGATTTCATGGGAGTAAGTCGTGCTCCCATTTGAAAGGTTGAAGGCTCTGGAACGTGATGTTCCTTTATTGGGTGCAGTTCAGGAACGTGATGCGCTGGGAAAAAAAAGAAATCGATGATAGGCATCGTACGTGGTGATTCATGCATGCACCTGGCCAGCACAGTAGCACTCTTGCGTCGACGTGTGGTGGAGATCCATGGTATGGGCACGCAGCTGCCTGTATCAGCAGCCGATCGTGGACGTGTTAGATAGCTAGGAGAAAGAAGTCGATAGGGCCGGGACCAGGGACCAGGGACCAGCGCAGCACCGTGAAACTTCTCGTGTGTCCATCAACCGGTACTGCATGTGCCCAGTAAAAGGGATCACTCTCCCAGCTTTTGCCATCAACGTTAAATGGGTCACACCTCAAATCTTCTATCCATGCAAAAAAAAATTGTGTCTGACCGCCTAAGACTGTCGGTTGCCGTGATGAACCTTATGCTTGATCCATCAGCACCCTAGCCTCCCGTTCACAGTTCCTTCCTGACCTCCCTTACACCACAGCCGCAGCAACACTCGGCTGTAGTGCCCTCAGCACCCAGCCATAGTCTACCTCTGCACTCAGCATGAAGCCGCTTGCCCTACAGTTCCGTCGTGTCACCGTCCTGCAAGCGCTGAGTTCCGTCCACCTCGTTGAACGCCATCGTCCGCTTCTTCACCGTGCGCTCGACATCAGCCCCCTGGTGCACACCGACGCAGCACTCTGGTCCTCGCCCTCCATCGCACCCGAACATCAACACATGTCGCCTTCGGTTTCTCCTTGCCCATTTCGTATGTCGTTGTAGGCTTGCGTTGGCCATCGACCTCACGTTCATCCTCGCAACCTCGCAGCAGCGTCGCCGTTCTCCTAGTTGTGCATGAACGTCTGTGGTAAGCAGTAGCTGGTATGGTTGCTTGCTTAAATGTATGCGTAGTTGTGAGAGAGTCTAGACACTTTGCATTTCATATCCTTACATAAGCATCCATGTATTTGCAATTGACTTGTAGAACACCTATAAAAGAAGTGGTGTCTGAAGAAGGAGTTCACTCCAGTGCCTATTGATCCAGTGGTGGAATCCCATCTAACTAATTATCGTGATAGAAAGGTTTTGGATCTTCTCTGCAACAAGGCAAGCCCCGGTGCATTTGCCACCTTCCTTGTATTTATAAAATTTTTATCACTTATATGATGCATTAGGTGATAGGAGTTGATTGATTAAACACTTGATGCATTACCATTCCTTGAAAGAATTGATTATCATACCTTGTCACCTGTTTTATAAAAGCTAGAGATGCTTAATCATGCGGATAGATTAAAAAAATGTTTTTGATCTATGACTCATAATTTCCAAAAGAAAATTTGCTTGGGATAATGAAGGCATCATCTACAGTGATAAATTCATTATCCAGGCATGACCCCTCTGTCAGGTGCCAAATGTTTTGAGAAATAGTATAGGTAAACTGGAGGCCGGACGGTTGACTTGCACCAGAACGGAATCTGGTTGTAGTGTCTCCGTCTGTGTCGATTAACGACCATACCGATTGTAGGCCTATTGATCTAGGACCTTTTAGCTGGCCACATACCTCATCATGGATAAGCCTGAACCCGGCTATTCCATACGTGAAATGACAACCGCGCACTGGGTGCGGGAGATGGTGGGAGTAGTAGTTATCCTCCTGGCAAGAGGCTGGATGGTAGGGTATTGTGCTCCCGGGTAGCGCGGACCAGTTCATGTAGTGGAGGATCCGTGGGAATGGTTTACATATGCAAGGGTTAAGTGCTACATATGTCGTGTGGTTGGAGATCCCCAGCTGGGTATTAATCGATTCGGATCGCCGTTACTTATCGGATATGAAGACTGGATCGCTGCCCTTCATCGTAGATAACAAGCGAAACAAAATTTGGATTTTAAAAACAACCTAGTGTAGGTCAAGTGAATGATCTAGATTAGGAAAATGCTAGATTCAGGCTAGAAGATTCAGGTAATAAACTAACTTGTGAAATAAAACTTGGCTTAAGGACCCACTTCTAGTAAGCTTTTCTGCAAAATGAGTCCTTGAACTTTGATGAGCTTTACCTTGATTCCCAAAAGCCGGCATACCCTTGAGAGTCTTTTCTTTTGTCGGGTAAGTCTTGCTGAGTAATTGTGTACTTAGGGTTTTATCCCTTGTTGTTTTTGTAGGAGAAGTTTTATTCCCTTATCTTTGGGTTAGTTACTTCATGTGGATGACTTCAAGCTTAGAATGTTTATGTATATATCTTATGGAAAGGCTTCACCCTTCCAATTATTGTAATAAGTTATGCACTTCGAGTACTATCAGGACTTGTAATAAATACATCTCTTTCTACCATGTAAAACTTGAGTTCTGGAATGTAAATTGTAGTTTGTAAAAGTCTTCCGCTCTACCTCCAATGTGTGTGTATCAAATGTGATTACTGTAATATACCTATTATGTGGGAGATCCTTGGGATGATGAGTTCCAGTTGATGAACTCGATAGCCTTGTTAAGTTACCCGGTACACGTGCACAGCCATCTGAGGTCAGTAAAGCAAGGATTGGTGCATGTGGGCCTGATAACTTGGGAGGGTTGCCATAGCGTGGTATCGGAGCGATCCCCCATTAGCATGGATATTAAAGTAATCCTTTGGCAAACTTCAAAATGATTTTGAGTCCAAATAATTTTGGAAAACTTAAGAATATATAAGCAAAGCCTAATAGTTGAAGTGCAAATAGTATGTGGTTGAAATTAAGGACTATAAGGTGGACTAGTTTAAGATACTAACCACTAACCCACAACCTGGGAAGGGTAATGCATACATGTGTAATGTTATTTTTGGGGCCATTCAGTTTTGAATGGATCGACGCTAAGGTAAGGTGAGATGTGAGAGCGTGACCGAACCAACGTCGGTCTAGGGGAGTGCTTAAATGTGGCACTGGACTATATACATGTTCCACATATGTATATATGAAGGTTGCGAAATGGAGTATTTATTTATTTGGGATTCAGTACCCCATGGATGTATTTGGATATATAGACATGGGAATACTAAGAAGTGTAATATACTTGTAACGACGCACCTATGTTCAGGTAACAAGGTAAGTTACCACAATGGGCTGCCCTATGGTTAAAAGTGTGGCAGGGACGCCTATGCGTGGCTCGGCGCCTAATGAGGAGCTAGCCTCCATATAGCAATATATGGAGTATAAACTTTGACCAAATG
Source organism: Zea luxurians (assembly GCA_029449295.1). Classification (NCBI taxonomy): domain Eukaryota; kingdom Viridiplantae; phylum Streptophyta; class Magnoliopsida; order Poales; family Poaceae; genus Zea; species Zea luxurians. The sequence goes on along the minus strand of JAOPSE010000075.1, from coordinate 10,705,799 downwards.
AATGTTTGCATCATGGGGTTTGGGTTGTAATGTAAATTTCTGCAGGTACACTAACTAAACACTAGGAAAGTGCGACTAGTGATTAATAACGGAGTGAGTAGGTATGCCACCGCCATAGAACGTGATAGCCACTATATGTTGGCAAGATGTGTGCGGACGAATAGGACGAGCATGCATCATGACATACAACTTTAAGTTAAACCCCCTGGATAATAGTTTAGTGCGTGTTTTATCCACCCAGTTCATGCTACCTATCTTTACATTTCTATCTTGCTCTTTCCTATTCGTGAAGATTAAAACCTAAGTTGCCTTTTTAATTGGCAGAATGAGGACTCGTTCTGGAAAGGATCATGGTGCTGGTGCTTCCTAGAGGAATATCGATGCACCCAATCCATCTCCGACATCAACTTTGAATGCCACCTAAGGAATTAGCAGAGTTGAAGACTCAGTTGCAGGACTTGCTCAATAAAGGGTTCATTCGCCCAAGTTCATCACCTTGGGGGTTGTCCTGCTATTTTTGTGAAAAAGAAGGATCAAACACTCTGGTTATGTGTTGATTATCGACCACTTAACGAGGTGACCATTAAGAACAAATATCCTCTCCCTCGTATCAATTTGTTGTTTGATCAACTTTCTGGAACTAAAGTGTTCTCTAAGATTGATCTTAGATCAGGTTATCACCAGATAAGAATTCGACCTGAAGATATTCCTAAGACTGCGTTCACTACTCGATATGGTCTCTATGAATATTTGGTGATGTCTTTTGGTTTGACCAATGCTCCAGCTCATTTCATGTACTTGATGAACTAAGTGTTCATGCCCGAACTTGACAAGTTCGTGGTGGTATTTATTGATGACATCTTGATATACTCCAAGACCAAAGAAGAACATGCAGAGCACTTGCGTGTCGTTTTAACGCGGCTAAGGGAACACCAACTATATGCCAAGTTCAGCAAATGTGAATTTTGGTTGGACACAATTCCATTCTTGGGTCATATCTTGTCTGCCGAAGGTGTTGCGGTCGACCCAAGTAAAGTCAAGGACATTTTGGAATGGAAACCACCCACTACAGTACACCAAGTCCGAAGTTTCCTTGGAATGGCGGGATATTACTGTCATTTTATTCTAGATTTCTCCAAGATAGCTAAACCTATTACTGAGTTGCTCAAGAATCATGTCAAATTTGTGTGGTCATCTAAGTGCAACAAAGCTTTTGAAGAACTAAAGAAGTTAATGACTACAACACCAGTATTGGCGCAGCCTAATATTGAAAAAGCGTTTGATGTTTATTGTGATGCTTCGGGCATTGGCATAGGGTGTGTACTTATGCAAGAAGGCCGTGTGATTGCTTATGCATCACGACAACTCAAGCGTCATGAAGAGCATTACCCAACCCATGATCTCGAATTGGCTGCTGTTGTTCATGCACTTAAGATTTGGCACCATTATCTGCTGGGTAATATATGTCACATATATACTGATCATAAAAGTCTGAAATACATCTTTACCCAATCTGAGCTAAATATGAGGCAAAGGAGATGGCTTGAGTTGATCAAGGACTATGATTTAGAAGTCCATTACCATCTTGGCAAGGCTAATGTCGTGGTAGTTGCTCTTAGCCGGAAGTCCCAGTGTAATTGTCTCTCGGTGAAGCTTTTAACTATGACCTTGTGTCAGGAAATGGAAAGGTTGAATTTAGGGATAATTCAGCATGGAACCTTAGCCAATCTTGTTCTGGAATCAACTATCCAAAGCCAAATTATTGATGCTCAAAAGGTGAATAAGGGTATAGCTCATATCAAGGAATGAGTTGAAGCAGGAAAAGCTACATGTTTTAGAATTGATGAAGATGGTGTTCTTTAGTTCCAAAATCGTTTGATAGTTCCAAAGGTACCTGAATTGCGTCAACAAATACTGGATGAAGCTCATTTGTCTCTGTATTCCATTCACCCAGGAAGCAATAAGATGTATCAAGATCTAAAGCAAAGGTTTTGGTGGACTAAGATGAAAATAGAAATTGCTCGGTATGTGGCTAAGTGTGACATTTGTCAATGAGTGAAAGCCATCCATTTGAAATCTGCCGAGCCATTACAACCTTTACCCATTCTGACCTGGAAGTGGGAAGATATTAGTATGGACTTCATTGTTGGTTTACCCAAAACCTCACGAGGGTACGATTCTATCTGGGTGATTCTGGATCGTCTCACCAAGTTAGCTCATTTCCTGCCTATGAACAAAAGCAACTCGGTGCTTGCATATGCTAAGTTGTATATTGCTCGCATCCTAAGTCAACATGGTGTACCCAAGACCATCGTGTCGGATCGGGGTCCACAATTTGTTGCCAAGTTTTCGATGGAGTTGCACAAATCGTTGGGTACCAAGTTAATTCATAGTTCAGCTTATCATCCATAGACTAGTGGTCAGACTGAGAGGGTGAATCAAATCTTGGAAGATATGTTAAGAGCTTGTGTGTTTTCTTATTCGATTAAATGGGATGAACATTTGCCTTTGGCTGAGTTTTCATATAATAATAGGAAAGCATAAAGATGGCACCTTTTGAAGCTCTTTATGGTCGAAGGTGTAGGACACCGTTAAATTGGTCAGAACCAGGAGACAAATACTTCTTTGGGCCTGATCTTGTAAAAGAAGCAGAAGAAAAGGTTCAAGTGATCCAACGAAATTCGCGGGTGGCACAATCTCGTCAAAAGAGTTATGCTGATAAGAGACGTCGATCCTTGATTTTCCACGTTGGTGGTCATGTATATTTAAAAGTGTCACCGATGAAGGGCATGACTCGATTTGGTGTCAAAGGAAAGCTTGCGCCCCGCTATATTGGTCCATTTCAAGTGCTTGAACGGTGTGGACCTGTGGCTTATAAGGTGCAATTGCCAGAGAATCTTTCAAAAGTGCATAATGTGTTTCACGTATCTCAGTTGAAGAAATGCCTTCGAGTCCCCAAGCAAGTAGTTGAGGTTTTAGATGTTAACCTCGAACCTGATCTAACTTACTTTGAGTATCCTATTCGGGTTCTGGATCAAAAATATCAGGTCACACGAAGAAAGATTATCAAGTTCTACAAAATACAATGGAACCAACACTCCGAAGATGAGGCTACATGGGAATCAGAAGACTATCTTATGGAGCATTTTCCTCAGTTCTTAGATTCCTGTAAATATTAAGCCTTGTGTATTTTGTCTTCGATGTAAACCCACAGGGGCACACCCCTACCTTGTAAGAACAAAGGTAGAATAAGATCGTGACGCATTTCCTTTTCCATTACTGAGCCTAGAATTTTAATCTCGAGACGAGATTCCTTTTTAGTGGGGAAGGATGTAACACCCCTGGTGTTACGAAAACTAAAACTTAGCATGTCATCATATGCACTAGCATCATTTTGCTTGATACACATAGAATGCATTTTTCTAGGTCCAAAATTTCAATTGAAACCCTAAACTATCCCAAAAAGTGGAAATCAAAATCTAGAGAGAAGTTGCCAAAAGTCCATATACCAAAGTGGTAGATCTTGGAAAGTTGAACAACTTCCATGAGTGGAGATGTCCAAGTTTTAAAGGAAAAATCAGAGTAAACTGCTGAAATTCAGTTTTGGTGCAATTTGGAATTTGCTTAAAGTAATGTCAATTAGCTAACTTCAGGCTGTTATAACTTTTGGCTTCTAGACAGTTTTGTGCTAGGCACTGTAGCAAAGTTGTGGGGCTACCTTAGGTGTACAAACTTGTAAGTTACTTAACCCTAAAGTCATATGGAATTAGGAGTAAAACTGGTCAAAAGAGGGGCTGACAGGTTTGTATTTCAGACTTGGTGTAATTATCCAAGTCTGAATTTCAGTGTGTTTGGCTCAACTTTGGAGCTTTGTGGTGCCTGATCCATGTGGTTTTGGACTAAGGTTGCTGTAGCAAGTTTGAAGACCATATAGTGGTGAATAACTTTCTTTAAAGGTAATGGACATGATCCTATATGAAAATTGGAGTAACAGCGGCTCAAATTTGGACTGTTAGGTGGCTGAATTCTGAATTTTCAGGTTTGGAATAGCGTCTAAGTCTGAATTTCAATGATTGTGACTGACTTTGGAGCTTCCTAGTGCATAATCCATAAGGTTTTGAACTATGGTTTCTATAGAGGAATTGAAGACCATAAGTTGGGGTACAAATGTCTTTAAGGGTGATGGATATGATCCTACACAAAAAGTGTAGAAAAGGTTGACTGAAAATGGGCTGTTGAGTTGCTGGTGACTGAAATTAGTTCAGTTAACAAAAACTGAAATTCAGTGAATGGTGCCAAATTTGGAGATCATTTGTGATCAATCCAAGCGGTTTTAGACTAAAGTTTCCATAGCAACGTTGGAGCCCATAGTACAGAGAACAAGTTTCATAAATAGGGTTGGACTTGGTTCTACATAAACTTTGGAGTAAAATATGGAGAAAAGGGTGTTCCAATCTTATATGTCATGCTGTGTGGTTCGTTCAGGTTCTATTGGAGTTAACTGAAGATGGGTTTTGTGAATTTCAGCCAACTTTGGGGGGCATAGTTTGTGATTATTGTATCCTTGGCACTCGAGGATTATAGCAAACTTATAGACCTATGGTTAAGGAATAAAATTGCTAGAGGGATAAATTTGAGTCTGCAGTAGACTGAAGTAGTTCAGAGTAGTTTTCTTATAGGTTGATTCCAATGTTTTAATTAGGAATTTAGAGATTTCATGGGAGTAAGTCGTGCTCCCATTTGAAAGGTTAAAGGCTCTAGAACGTGATGTTCCTTCGTTGGGTGCAGTTCTGGAACGTGATGCGCTGGGAAAAAAATCGATGATAGGCATCGTACGTGGTGATTCATGCATGCACCTGGCCAGCACTTGTGTCGACGTGTGGTGGAGCTCCATGGTATGGGCACGCAGCTGCCTGTATCAGCAACCGATCGTGGACGTGTTAGATAGCTGGGAGAAAGAAGTCGATGGGGCCGGGACCAGGGACCAGTGCAGCACCGTGAAACTTCTCGTGTGTCCATCAACCGGTACTGCATGTGTCCAGTAAGGGCCTGTTCGTTTTGCATTTAATCCATGTGGATTGGGTGGGATTGGATGGGTTTCAATCCCAAATAAGTCAAAATCTTTCATAATTTTTTCCAATCCCATCCAATCCACATGGAATAGGAATAACCGAACAAGTCCTAAAAGGGATCGCTCACCCAGCTTTTGCCATCAACGTTAAATGGGTCACACCTCACATCTTCTATCCATGCAAAATAAACTATGTCTGACCACCTAGGACTGCCGGTTGCCGTGATGAACCTTGTGCTTGATCCATCAGCACCGTAGCCTCCCGTTCATAGTTCCTTCCTGACCTCCCTTGCACCACAGCCGTAGCAAAACTCAGCTGCAGTGCCCTCAGCACCCAGCCAAAGTCTACCTCTGCGCTCGGCACGAAGCCGCTTGCCCTATAGTTCTGTCGTGTCACCGTCCTGCAAGCGCTGAGTTCCGTCCACCTTGTTGAATGCCATTGTCCGCTTCTTCACCATGCGCTCGACATCAGCCCCCTGGTGCACACCGACGCAGCACTCTGGTCCTCGCCCTCCATCACGCCCGGACATCAGCACATGTCACCTTCGGTTTCTCCCTGCCCATTTCGTATGTCGTTGTAGGCTTGCGTCGACCATCGACCTCACGTTCATCCTCGCAACCTCGCAGCAGCGTCGCCGTTCTCCTAGTTGTGCACGAACGTCTGTGGTAAGCGGTAGCTGGTATGATTGCTTGCTTAAATGTATGCGTAGTTGTGAGAGAGTCTAGACACTTTGCATTTCATATCCTTACATAAGCATCCATGTATTTGCAATTGATTTGTAGAACACCTAGAAAAGAAGTGGTGTCTGAAGAAGGAGTTCACTCCAGTGCCTATTGATCCAGTGGTGGAATCCCATCTAACTAATTATCGTGATAGAAAGGTTTTGGATCTTCTCTGCAACAAGGCAAGCCCCGGTGCATTTTCCACCTTCCTTGTATTTATAAAATTTTTATCACTTATATGATGCATTAGGTGATAGGAGTTGATTGATTAAACACTTGATGCATTACCATTCCTTGAAAGAATTGATTACCATACCTTGTCACCTGTTTTATAAAAGCTAGAGATGCTTAATCATGTGGATAGATTAAAAAAATGTTTTTGATCTATGACTCATAATTTCCAAAAGAAAATTTCTTGGGATAATGAAGGCATCATCTGTAGTGATAAATTCATTATCCAGGCATGGCCCCTCTGTCAGGTGCCAAATGTTTTGAGAAATAGTATAAGTAAACTGGAGGCCGGACGGTTGACTTGCACCAGAACGGAGTCTGGTTGTAGTGTCTCCGTCTATGTCGATTAAGGACCGTACCGATTGTAGGCCTATTGATCTAGGACCTTTTAGCTGGCCACAAACCTCGTCATGGGTAAGCCTGAACCCGGCTATTCCATACGTGAAATGACAACTGTGCACTAGGCGTGGGAGATGGTGGGAGTAGCAGTTATCCTCCTGGCAAGAGGCTGGATGGTAGGGTATTGTGCTCCCGGGTAGCGCGGACCAGTTCATGTAGTGGAGGATCCATGGGAATGGTTGACATATGCAAGGGTTAAGTGCTACATATGTCGTGTGGTTGGAGATCCCCAGCTAGATATTAATCGATTCGGATTGTCGTTACTTCTCGGATATGAAGACTGGATCGCTGCCCTTCACCGTAGATAACAAGCAAAACAAAATTTGGATTTTAAAAACAACCTAGTGTAGGTCAAGTGAATGATCTAGATTAGGAAAATGCTAGATTCAGGCTAGAAGATTCAGGTAATAAACTAACTTGTGAAATAAAACTTGGCTTAAGGATCCACTTCTAGTAAGCTTTTCTGCAAAATGAGTCCTTGAACTTTGATGAGCTTTACCTTGATTCCCAAAAGCCAGCATACCCTTGAGAGTCTTTTCTTTAGTCGGGTAAGTCTTGCTGAGTAATTGCGTACTCAGTGTTTTATCCCTTGTTGTTTTTGTAGGAGAAGTTTTATTCCCTTATCTTTGGGTTAGTTACTTCATGTGGATGACTTGAAGCTTAGAATGTTTATGTATATATCTTATGGAAAGGCTTCACCTTTCCAATTATTGTAATAAGTTATGCACTTCGAGTACTATCAGGACTTGTAATAAATACATCTCTTTCTACCATGTAAAACTTGAGTTCTGGAATGTAAAGTGTACTTTGTAAAAGTCTTCCGCTCTACCTCCAATGTGTGTGTATCAAATGTGATTACTGTAATATACCTGTTATGTGGGAGATCCTTGGGATGATGAGTTCCAGTTGACGAACTCGATAGCCTTGTTAAGTTACTCGGTACACGTGCACAGCCATCTGAGGTCAGTAATTAAGGATTGGTGCATGTGGGCCTGATAACTTGGGAGGGTTGCCACACCATACCTCATTTAAATTTTCCTTAGTTCGATGGCCACCATCCCAAGATGTGGAAAGCTAAATAAGAATCATATTTTGATGTTTTTTTGGTCGCTAGTCGCTTATGGGTCAAAATTGCTATTATACACTTGTGGGTTCAGTGGATTTTTGGCTCCAGTCGGTTGATCCCAGTCTTAGGCATACGTCTTGGCATTAGTTTTGCTCTGCGGTTTGCGCAAGATTTGAGAGGGATCAGCACAATCACCTCTATCGGTTACTTGTTTTCAATTCCTGTGAATAAAAAACTAGGCAACACAAATATTAAACATTAAGGACCTTCGTCGTTCGAAGCATTATCTTCTCTTAGATATAATAGTTCATGGACGATGGTGATGAAGATTGTATCTTCATCTCTCAATTAACCCTTTCGAAGGGTTTATTGTTTACAGAGACAATATAACAACGTAATACAATATTAAATCCTCTTTTATTTCATTCGCATGTTTAAACAAGATTATGATCTGAATTACACATTGATAAAACATTACATTTATACCTTCGGTTCGCATGAAGGAAAGAATGCAAGAATAACCTTCAATCAATTCGTGAACAGTACAATGGTACTGTTCATATATTTTTAGGCATGGAACGCAACCTAGGAAAAAGTAAAATTGTGACCCTGATATCTATACATTTGTTCTAATAAAAGTAGTGTGGGTAAAGATGTCTTTCTACCCATGACTCAACATGTTACAAACCCTTCAGGGCTAGCCTAAGACGAAGCTATGATAACATTGTTTGCCGAAGCTCTGCTTCGTTGTTCTCCCTTCGGCGCTTGATCCTGCAACATGTCTGTTAGATGAATAAAATCTTCTTGAGGACCTTCGATAGAAAAGGAGACCCCCAACAGTAGCCCCTTCGTGATGCTAGATCGTTTTTTCATAACGAGCTCGATCCGCAAAACATACAAAGGCCTCTGAATGTCGAAGGTCCAAAAACACATTCTCTGAGCTTGTTATTAAAAATGAATCAAATAGTTGCAGACTCTATCGGTCCACCAGTCATTCAATGTAATTGAAGTGGCGGTTCGTTTTCTTCACCTGCAAGACTATATAAACAGATTGGTTGGTGTAAAGTTGTTACAACACTCATTCCACTTGGCGTCGTTGTGCTGCCGAAAATTTTTACTGTAATCGAAGGTTCTTGCATTCTTTTGAGATTTCGAGAGTGCTTCATCTTTAGCACCTAGAACATAGTCCAACTCTGACTCAAGCACTACAATGGCCTAGATTAGATCCACTGCTAGGTTGACAAATGAAAGTGGGGAAGTAGAAGTAAATGAGATAGCTCCCATCTCAGAAGTTATGAAGGATTTTGGAATTATGGTTCAAAGGGAAGATGAAATTATTCCCAAAAACACGTCTGATGCCGAAGTTAATACTGATGAGGATGATGCCAAAGTTGATATCGACATACTGAGTCCAAGCAAGCCCAGACATATTGAGTTTCACAAATCAACTATAAGATCTAAGAACTTAGTTTTGATGAAGAAACTTGGTTACTTTGGAAAAATGATGATGAATTGATACAATTTGCGGGTGATGAAATAATCCATGAGACGAAGGATGATGAAGTAGTGGTTTTAAAAAGCTTCTTTCGTGCCAGGCTTCAGTTCCCGATGTATGAGATGATTGGTGAAGTTCTCAAAAAAATGAGGTTTATCTTCATCAATTATCCCAAACGCCATAGTCAGACTCAGTGTTTATATATGGGCACTGCGAAGCCAAGTCATGAGTGCTAATGCCGAAGGCTTCTACAAAGTCCATGAACTCCATTACCAGACTAAGGCCAGAGCAGATGGACTGCACAAGAACTTTGGGTGCTATAATTTTGCATATCGAAAGGATACAAAGGCTCATGTGATTGGATACCGAGCCAAATGGCCTACTGGCGGGGCCAGTGAATGGTTTTACGTGAAAGCTGACAAAAAGATGAGGGAGAAAATTATGGACATAGTGATGAGTCCTCTAAGATTGAGCTTCGGCAAGACGAGGCCATTATGTTTCATGAAGATAGGCTCCCCATGCCAGGTAGTCAAGTGCAATTCAGAGTCGTGGCAGAGCATATAAGCACTTGAAACTTGGTCCAAGAATATTTAGCGAACAAACTTCTTCCAACACAATACAGGTGGGGGATGTCGAAGCTCAAAAATGAAGGAAACAAGCTAGAACTTGTGAGGCTGCCCTATCGATTCAAATTTCAGGATACCTTCAGCGGTCCCTGTGTCGAATGGCTAGAGATGATTGAAACAATTTGCAACGAAATTCTCGGTAACTATACTAAGAAAGAAGATCAACTCATGACTGATGCTTTTGGCAGTTGATAAAAATGACGGTTGAATCGAGTAATGGACGCCCTAGGCTTCGAATACCCAGATTATGAGAGGTTTGAAGAAGAAGCTAAAGTTGGGGGTAAAAAAGAAAAGGGTCGTGAGTATTCTAAAGAGGCAAGCAATGAGATCCATTAAAGAAGACAAGAAAAAGAAACTGTCAAAAATACCAAAGATGTTAGGAGAAGTTGATATTTCTAAGATGAGGCCGAAATCTTTGGAACTCAAAAAATAGAAATCTTCAGAAGCAAGTCACGTTGAGGAAAAGGGGTCTATTTCGTCATAGTAGGTCGCTAAAACCCCTTCAGCTTCTTCTATTGGCATGACGGAGATCCTAGAGGTAATGACTGAACCTTTGCCTTTTGCTATGCTAAGTCCTTTAGGATCAGAGCTGACTAGCTTATTACAGCCAAGGGAGAGAAGTACTAAGAAAGTTGTCGAAGGGGAAACCAGAAAGGGTCCTTCGGGGCCCGGGGGGAATGTCCAGAAGAGGCGACGCATGATGACTGTTATGAGGGCCGTACACGATACTCCCCCACTAGGAGCAAGGAAAAGAACTGCTCCTTCCACAGCTGACGAGGCTACCGAAGCAGCCCAAGAAGCCAAAAGAAGTGGAGGCCCTCTCAGGACCACTCTATCGGAGATTGACAGAATCATTGCTGATGTGGTGCCCGAGAGGGAAATTGATGAAGCAGTTGATGCAGATAATTCGGCTCAAAGATGAAGAGTACCGAAGAAGCCTCTTCGGAAAGCAAGAGCTTTGACTTACGACACTTGGGTGGCCAACAACTTTCTAAAGAAGACATTTCTAAACTAAGAGAGTTTGCTATATTAGGTGGCTACCAACCAGGGTCTGTGCTGTTCAGCGACGTAGATGAAGAAATTTTGGGTTGCATCCATGACCGTGCTGGGGCAAAGATTGTCAATACCCTAACAAGAAGCATTGGATTCGCAAAACTTGAAACAGATCTTAGCAATTATAGAAAACTGCACATTACTAGCAGCCTAGTATACTCGAATTTCAAGGTACAGGCTTTATTACTTTCCCTTAATTTACTTAGTTTCTGAATTTTAAGAGTCAAAATCTTATGTAGCTTCAGTTTTGCAACAGAGTTTCTTGCTAAGCAAGGCTTTGAAGGTGCAGCAAGAGAACGAGGATAGAAAGACTAAATTTATCATTAATGATTTGGAGAAGAAGGTCAAAGATCTTGAAAATTTGCTGAAGGAAAAAGACTCTTCACTCGAATCTGACGAAGTTTCTCTTGCTGAAGCTCGCCTCCGTAGTGAAAAGCAGAATATCTAGATCTCAGAGCAGAGCAAGAAGGTCGAAGAATTAAAAAGAGAACTTGAAAATACAAAGTCAACTTTGCAAGATAATGCAAACAATTTTAACCGGGAAGTCGAAGATTTTAAATTAATGGTCAAAACCGAGGTTGAGAAAAATTACAAACTTCCTGAAGCTTTAAAAAAACCTTCGGGATACTTGCTTCGGCTTTGTGACTCGATGCTCTTCACGGTTGCGGAATATCTTTAACTCAGTTGGAGCTATTTTAGAAGAGGCCAAGCATTCTGCTGATGATATTCCCAAGGTTCTCGAATGGATTGAAAAAGAAGTGACGATTTTGACGAAGTTATGGTGGGTCACGGTGATTTCTACGCATTGGTGGCTACTCGAGGAACGACCACTATCTTTGACAAAGTTGGGTGCAACCACTTGAAGGCCGTTAATAAGCTAGCCTTCAGCATCTCTCCATTCGATCTGGGCAACATACCAGCTGAAGCAAAAGTGTGGGTAACAGATTTGATACCCAAATCTGGATAAGGGTGGTTGAGAAGTTGCTGGAGACAAAGCTCGGGCGCTACTTGATGAAGTATAAGAATTCTTTTTCGCTTATCTTCTTCCACCTTCTTCCTGTTTGTTATCACTCAATACTGGATACGATGTTGCTTCCAGGGTAATGCTGGTGAAGAGTCAAGATTCGAAGCTTTGAAGTTGTTTGATAGAATCTTGAAAGATGATCTTAAAGCTCTTTGTTGTAAAAACATTATATTTGATGGAAAGATCGATAAAGGTTGTAAAACTTTTGTAAATATGTATAGATACATTGTAATATTACCTTCTGTTGTTTCCACTTGCTTTGCTATGAACGAAACTGTGTTATTCTTTTGAGCCGAAAGGTAAAAAACACCTTCCCTTCTTTACGTTCACAATGAAGCATCGTAAGCTTTTCATTAGTTTCTTATGCGAAATGTGGTGATGCGATGAAGCTAAAATTTCTATAATGAATGCTTGTATGAATGCAAATTATGATGCCATGTGTTATGCGAGTGATGCTTGCCAAAGGTAAAAAAAGAAAAAATAGACTCTGCATCCCCTTAGGAACGAATTTGTAGTCTCTTCACCATTACTAGGTGGTATTTTAGTACTGCATTCCCTTAGGAACGACTTTGGAGTTTCTTCACCTGTACTAGGTGGTATTTTAGCTATGAATCCCCTTAGGAACGACTTTGGAGCTTCTTCACCTTTACTAGATGGTATTTTAGCTCTGCATCCCCTTAGAAACGACTTTGGAGCTTCTTCACCTTAACTAGGTGGTTTTTCAGCTCTACATTCCCTTAGGAACTACTTTGGTGCTTTTTTACCTTTTACACTCAATGGTGTAATTTCAGATCTTTACATTTTACATATAGTGGAAATTTGCCCTTGTATTGAGTAGGGCTGTAAAAAGAAATGAAAATTACAGAATATGGGCCCATTAAAAACCTTTCTCTCCACTTGAAAGGAAAAAAGGGAACCATAGAAATGGAAAAAATTAACATGGTTGTTACACATAATATCTCCGAAGCTCATCTACATTCTAGGACCTTGGAATGTCATTTCCTTCCATGTCTCTTAACCTATAAGATCCTTGTCTTGCCGAAGATACCACCAAAAAGGGGCCCTCCCAATTGAGCTGTAACTTCCCTACAGTCTTTGGGTTAGCTACTCTTCGAAGCACAAAATGTCCTGGCTTAATATTCATTAGCCTGACTTTTTTGTCTCGCCACTTTGCTATTTCGACTTGGTATTTATTAATATGATCAATTGCCCGAAGCCTGACCCATTCTATTGAGTCTTTTGATATTTTGCAGGTATCTTCATCCTCTACCGAAGCTAGAGTTCGTATCAACCTTATTTTTTCCTCTTCCGGAGTTATTGCTTCGTCTCCAAATAGAAGTTTGAATGGGGTGAAACCTATTGATCTTGAAACTATAGTGTTATGATTCCATACCAGTTTTAGTAATTCATCTAGCCATTTTCCCTTTGATATATTAAAAATTGACCTCATTATCCCTTTAAGGATGATACCATTTGCTCGTTCCACCAGACCATTGGATTCTGGATGCTTTACTGGTGTGAAATGTATTTTTGTTCCAATCTTATCACATAAGGTCTTGAATGCTTTGGAGTCAAACTGCACTCCATTATCCACTATAATATCCTTCGGCACTCCAAAGCGGAACATGACATTTTGCCAGAAAAACATCTGAATCATGGTCGATGCATTGTAGCCAGTGGTTTAGTTTCGATCTATTTGGAGAAATATTCAACTGCTACCACAACATATCTTAGATTTTCCCTGAGCTGGTGGTAGTGGTCCCAATAAGTCTAACCCCTATCTCTGCAGTGCCCATGTTGGCTGAATTAATTGCGTTAGAGATGAAGGTTGTTTTTGGTCCCTGGCACACCTTTGGCAATTGTCCCATTTCAGCACCAAATCTGCTGCATACGAAACAACTTTTGGCCAGTAGAAGTCTTGCCTGAAAACCTTGCCCAAGAGTGGCATGGTTCCAATATGAGCACCACATATCCCTGAGTCAATTTCTCTCATCAGCTCTTGACCTTTGGTTCTAGATAAACATTTCAATAATTGTGAGCAGATTCCTTGTTTAAACAATTTGCCTTCTATTATCATGTATGACCTTGTTCTAGCCTACATTCTTTTGATGTAAACTTCATCGTCCGAAGGGTAATTGTCCTAAAGCAAAGATACAATCTCTGTTCTCCAATCATCACTGTGTATAGGTGATATTGTGAGTACAACCATTTCCATAAGCTCAACCGAAGGTGCCTTGAGGGTTTCAAAAAATACCTCTGGGGGAAGTGGGAGCCGCTATGCTGCTGACTTGGCTAACAAGTCTGCTTTCTCATTATCTCCTCTTAGAAAATATTTTTCACTAAGAATCTCTCGAAGGAAGCCTCCATCCTTTGTACTGTATCAAGATATTTTTTCAACTTAGGGTCTTTTGCCTTGCTGCTTTTGTCAGCATGCCCTATGATTACTTGAGAATCAGACTTCAGTATTGCCCTTCTTACTCCCATGGCATTAAGTTTCCGAAGCCCTAGTAACACTGCTTCGTATTCTGCAATGTTGTTTGTACATTGGAATTCTTGCTTGGCCGCATAGCAAGTCCTTATTTTTTATGGTGAAATTAAAACTGCTGTGGCACCTGCACCGAAGATCCCCCATGACCCATCATAGAATAATGTCCAAACTTCTTCATCTATCGAACGCTCTTCGTCGTGAGCCCCTGGCGTCCGGTCGGCAATGAAGTTTGCCAATGCTTCAGACTAGGTTGAGGATCGATGGACGAAGTCAATAGTGAACTCATTGAGTTCTGCAGCCCACTTTCCAACCCTTCCTATGGCTTTTCTATTTCTTATAATATCCTTCAATGGTTGGGACGAAGGTACTACTATATCATGGGACTAAAAATAGTGTTGGAGCTTTCTGGAGGCCATCAACACAACATATAGCACCTTCTCCAATTCTATGTAGTTTCTCTTGGACGGGCTCAAGACTTCTGAGATGAAGTAAACTGTCACTTGTTTCTTCATTTGTCCATCTTGTGTTTCTTGGACTAATGCTACACTGACAGTGGAATGAGAGACAACTACATACAACAGCAGTGGGGCTCCTGGCAAAGGTTGAGACAGGGTTGTTAGCTGTATAAGTTATTGCTTCAGATCTTTGAAAGCTTTCTGTTGAGTTGATCCCCATTGGAAGACTTCAGCTGATTTTAACACTTCAAAGAACGGTAGATTTCTTTCTGCCGATCTTGAGATGAATCTATTCAATGATGCAAGTCAACCTCTTAGCGCCCTTTCTTAACTTCGGTGGCTCCATCCGAAGTATTGTTTCTATTTTGCTCAGGTTAGCCTCAATTCCTTAGTTGACATAAGGCATCTAAGGAATTTGCCCTTCTTTACTCCAAAGATACATTTTTCTAGATTCAACTTCAGACCTACTTTTCTGAAGTTGACAAATGTCCCTTGTAAGTCCGCAATGTGATTTTCTTGCTTCGTACTCTTGACTATGATGTCATCAACATATGTCAAAACATTTCTACCAATTTGAGTACTCAGTGCTTTAGATGTCATCCTGCTGAAACTTCCTCCAGCATTCTTAAGCCCCTCAGGCATCCAAAGATAGCAATATGTACCACTGGAGGTTATGAAGCTTGTTTTGGGCCATTCTTCTTCATCCAAATCTGGTGATAGCCTACGTAGCAATCCAACAGACTCATGAGATCCAAAGTGGTTGCCGCATCTATGAGGGAATCTATCCTGGGCAGAGGAAACTCATCCTTTGGGCATGCCTTATTGAGATCTATGAAGTCAATACACAATCTTCATTTCCCGTTGGCCTTCTTTACCATTACAATATTAGCTAGCCATTCTGGATAAGTTACTTCTCTAATTACTCTAGCACTGAGAAGCCTTTTAACTTCATTTCTTGCTCCTTCGGCTTTATCATCTGACATTTTCCAAAGCTTCTGCTTTCTTAGTCTAATGGTGAGATCTACATTGAGAGAATGTTCAATAATCTATCTGTTGACACCACATAGGTCATTGGCTGACCAAGCAAAGACATCTCTATTATTGAACAAAATATTTCAGGGTCTTTTCTTGCTCTTCAGTTAACTGAGATCCAAACGACACCTTTTGATCAGCTATATCTTCACACAAGAGCATGAATTTTGGCTAATCTATCGAAGCTGTCTTATCCCTTACATGCTTGTGTTGGTGGTGGGCTTCAGCTTCGTCTATATTGTGGATAGCCTTGGAGTCTGTACAGTTTCCTTCGGCTCTTCTAGCAGCCTCTTGACTTCCATGTACAACAATTGGACCCTGATTCGATGGTACTTTCATGCACAAGTATGATGGGTGTAATACTGCTTCAAATGCATTCAATGTTCCCCTTCCAATAATTGCATTGTAGGGGGTACTCCATGTCTACTATGTCAAATACAACTTGCTCAGTTATGGTGTTGTGTATGTAATCGAAGGTGATTGGCATTGTTATCTTGTCAAGCGATGTTATCTGTTTCCCTCCGAAGCCACATAGAGGATGTGTTGCATCATGTATCTTATATTCTTGCTCTTGCATTTGCCTGAAAGCTTTTGCAAAGATGATGTCCGCTGCACTGCATGTATCCACTAGAATGTTGTGTATCCACTAGAATGTCCGCTACACAAGATATAACCAAGGCATCATTGTGTGGGTAGCTCTTGAGAGAAAGTGATTGACACATGAGACCATTTGGATTTGACATAGGGCCCCTGCATTCTGACATGTTGTACCCTTCGCTGGGCTTCCTTCTTCTGCTTATTATTAGCTGGCTCGAAGCTTGAACCGCCTATGATTGGGAATACGAGCTTTGTCGCGACCGGTGACGAAGCTTGGTGACTACTCATAGTCATTGTTGTGGAAGTGTGTGTCACCGGAGGTGGGCGCCACTATTGGTTACTTGTTTTCAATTGTTGTGAATCAAAAACAAGGCAACACAAATATTAAACATTAAGGACCTTCGTCGTTCGAAGCATTATCTTCTCTAAGAGATAATGGTTCATGGACGAAGGTGATGAAGAGTGTATCTTCATCTCTCAGTTAACCCTTTCGAAGGGTTTATTGTTTATAGAGACAATATAACAATGTAATCAATATTAAATCCTCTTTTATTTCATTCGCATGTTTAAACAAGGTTATGATATAAATTACACACTGATAAAACATTACATTTATACCTTCGATTCGCGTGACGGAAAGAATCCAAGAATAACCTTCAATCAATGCGTGAATAGTACAGGGTACTGTTCATCTATTTATAGGCATGGGACATAGCCTAGGAAAAAGTACAATTGTGACACCGATATCTATACATTTTGTGACGGAACCTGTCACACCCGGTTTTAGAAGGTAAACCGAATGCGAACTATGTACGTGCCAGGATCAGAAATTCACGTACACAGTGATTACATAAATGACTCATCATAGCACAATGCTTCGAATTACAATAAAGAGTGAGTAATAATATTACAGACTAGAGCCATTTACATAATATAAATCAAAGTACACAGAATCGAAACGTAGCCAACGTAAACAACCCACCACAGGCAGCTGACTAGGGGAGGTCGCTAGCGTAATCCTCGAACTCATAGACGTCCTGGAACTCCTGGAGATCCACCTCGATGCCTTCTTCTTTACCTGAGCATAGATTGCACCAAAGGCAACCTGGTGTTTTGTGAAAGCAAGGGTGAGTACACATCAACGTACTCAGCAAATGTCATGTTTGGCTAAAGTGGACTAGCTTTATGTGGGGTTAAGTCAAGCAGTTGCTTTTACTTGGTCAGGTTACTATTACTAGTAGAAAGCCAGGTTTTAGCATTAACCCAAGTTATTAACCCAAAGTACCCTTTCCAAACGGAAAGAATACCACTTACCATAAGCATAATCATAACCATCCTCCTCATCATCATCTGAAAACAAACCATCTCTGATCAAGTATCATCTAATTAATGGAGCTCCCTTGGCCGCTCATAACCGCGAGCACTGCTGATATTTCAGTTTCATAACACTCTGCAGAGGTTGCGCACTTTACCCACAAGCTGTGATTCCCTGTCTAGCCCGGGCTTGCAAGACCCTTATTCACTCCCGAGGTGAATGGCCAGGGATTCACTACAAAGCCTTTACAATGATTCCTCGGGGTTGTAGCCGCCCGTTAGGTTTCCTAAATGTACCGCACTCCTTCCCAAGGGACAAATCAACCTTGGCAGAGCGAGCCGCATACACCGAGCCCCATTGACGGCACGACGGCTAAGCGAACTACACCCCAGTTCCTCTAATTATTCAACTAAGGGCGTCCCACTCCACCCTCATGGTTGCACTGTTTTCCCAGGCGGTCATCCAACGAACAGGTCCTTACGGAGAGGTACTCGAGAAACCGCTCGAGCCCCCTAAAGTATCACCAGTCCAACATCATAATCATAGAGACAACATCGTATCATAAGTGTTCACATCATGTTCATTGATTAAAATAAAGCAATAGCATGAATCTAACCATAGTAACCCAAAAAGGTAATCAAGGACAAGGTAAATAGAAAGCTAGTCAATCCATAGGTTGTTCATGGTATGTGGGTTGATGAATTATAAAGTAAATGGGACATAATAGGTCAGAGGACACTTGCCTTCACCAAACAGATGTTCAGGGTCTTCAACTTTGTGGAACTCGAGGATCCTGATCACTTGGTCGCCAACTCTTGATCTTCGATCCCTCGAAGCTCGGAAACGAATCGCAAACTATTCGTGATGCACAACAAATACCAACAGGCACAAACAAACAAACACATATATGTATATGCGTAAGAACATTACACCATTCAAATAAAACATAATAAAATATACACAACGAAATAGAGCTCGCTACTATGGTCACGCGAGGAGAAGAATTGTCGAACTCGAGACTACGGTCGGGAAGATATCACGTTTACGCTAAATAAATATTAACTATAACATTTAATTCGATATTATAAAATATAAATAATATTTACCATTTAGTTTCGATTAATCCGTTACACTAGCAGTTGTTAGTTAAACTAGTAATTTAATTAAAGTTAGAGATTCTAAGTGAGGCGAATCTGGGACGTGCGAAACAACACGACAGCGCGCGAACGATGCAGGAACACACGCGACATAGCACACGAACGACGCACAAGACAGCGCGCGCGACCAGCACGAACGACGCGCGAAACAGCACGCCACCGCGTGCTGAACAACACGCGCGACATAGGCGAGAAAGCTAAATCGGTAACGTGTTTATACTAAACAAGTCTTAATTAGAATATTAGTTCGACGTAATTATAATTACGTGAATTGACATTATCATATCAAATATAAATTAAAACTACTACTTAGCTTTTACTAACTTACTATTTTAATAGTGGACGATTAAATAAATAGTTAACTAATTGACCTTAGTGATTATAATTGAACGGCTTTAATATCGCACGCGGACAGCGCGCGACACGCGACCCAGATGCGCGGCATGAACGCGCGAAGGAAAGTCGACAACGCGCAAACAGCACGCGAATAATAATATGCGACGACGCACGGACACGCGCGACTTAGCGTGCTGACGATACACGAAACAGCGAGCGCGATGAACGCGAATGACGCGCCAACAGCACGCCGCCACGTGCGGAACTGCACGCGCGACAGACGAGAAAATTAAATGGGTGGCATGTTTATACTAAACAAATATCAAATAAATAAAAGGTAGTTGAGTTGATATTTACCATGCTAATATTTATTATAAAAGCCCAAATTGAACACTACACATTTAATCTAATTAGAATATTAATCTAATAAATATTAGTCGAGCGAACCTTAAGTTAATTATCTAACATATATGACTTGACGATTTAACATCACTAACATGAGTTCTTATAAGAGAAACTAATTTATTATCACGCGCAGACGCCGCGCGAACCACGTCATCGACGCACGGTAACTACGCGCGGCAAGGCGAGCGACATGTGTAAGTGGCACACGTGACGCACGCACACGACGTGTGACGGCACGCAACGCTGTACGAAACAGCGCGTGGTCGGCACGCAAAACAACGTGCACAACAGCGCGCGAACAACACGACTATGCGTACGACATGAGCGGAACGATGCGCGAATGACACGTGGCGACTTGACACCGAACGACACAACATAAAAGAATTATTAAGTTACGTCGTGCTTATACTAAACAAATATTAATTAAAACATTTGAGTAGATATAATCCTATTAACAGATATAAATAAAGTGTGGCTAAAATTATAAATTAGTTTAACTAAACTACTACTTTAATGACTCGGATAAATAAATAAATAATCAACTAATTAATTAAAACGTTTGAAATGATAGAACAATAATTTTTAACGGGTAGACCACAATAATACGAATCTAACACAACTTGCGTGGAGTGAAACAGATTTATAGTGCAAAAGATATGGCACATTTAGTAATCTAGGGACCTATTCCTAATTAACCATATACTTCAACGACTAGCATATAACTTTCTCTAGTCTAAAAAAACAGCATACCATCTTCAGGAAAAGATAGGGGCTTTTTCAGAAATAGACCTTCTTCCTCCTTGGGTCGTCACCATGGGGGCAGGGGACGAGCTCACGTGGGGGTGGGGGGGTTCGGCCAACCAGCCAGCGGCCGCGCCACCGCACATAGCCGTGTCCCCAGGGGACGCGCCGGGGAGGGGCGGACGAGCGCCGCGCTAGGGTCGTGCCGCCGAGGCTGGACCGGATGCGGGCTGGGCAACAGGGCGCCATGGTCAGCACGGGAGGCGGCTGGTGCGCAAGTCCGATGAGAGGGAGGACAGGGGCCGGCCTAGAAGTCCGACGAGAGGGAGGACAAGGGCCGGCCTAGGCGGCCTGGCGGCTCGGCCCCGTGCTGCTGGTCGGTCGGCTACCACGCCGGGGAGCTGGGCTGCCACACCACCGCGCCGAGAGGGTGGGTTGTCGCGCCGGGGAGGATCCCCACGGTCCCGGATGGCGGAGATAAGCACAGGGAAAGACTCGACGCGGTTGTGGGCAAGAACAGGCGATAGGAGCGTGGAGTGGGCGGTTCTGGCAGAGATAGGCTCGTGCACAGCTGAGAAATAGGAGGAGGTGGTTGCAAGAGATGACATGTGGGGCCCAGCTGGTAGTTTCCTTAGGTACTGCATGCAGGAGTGGGGAGGCTATCATGCATGCCGCATGCAGGGAGGAGTTGACCACCGCGCATGGCCTGTGCGTGCGCGATGGAGGCTGGAGGGTGTCGCATGTGGAAGGGCTTTACACTTTGCATGCAGGAGGATTTATTTTTTCTAGGCATAAAAAATGACACAAGATCTGGATCAAGCTCGATGAGAGGAAGAAAAAATATATATATAATTGGGTTTCCAAAATTTTATAGTTTTTTGCAAGTACTAAATTTTAGGTATTTAATTAAGATTAGAAAAACTAAAATTCATATTTAATACTCGAAGAAACATTCCAAAGATTCCAAAAAACTCTTGGGAACATCCTCGAGATATTTTAATCTGTTACGATAACATTTTGCACTCATAAACACTATGCATCGGCATGAATGCAACAATCAAAGTTCCTCTAAGATTTTATTTTACTAGGCTTACGCCTGGACATAAAATCAAAATAATTCTTCACTATTTAGGAAAAAGAAAAGAAAAGCAAGGAAATGAGAGGGTAACACCTGAATTTGATGGATATTAGAGAAAAAAAATTGTACCCCCAAATTCAGGGTGTTACAAATCTAACCCCCTTAACAGAATCTCGCCCTCGAGATTCAAGAAGAGGCTAGCAAGAGCGGCAAGGTTGATTCATAGGTTGTCCACGGCTTTCTTGAGTTAACTTCTCTACAAAATTAACTTGGGGACTGGTTACTTTGACCTTCAGATGCTTCAGACTAATTGATGCAATTCTTGAGGATCTCCTGGACCTGTGGGTTAGGACCCACCCACGCTTTCGCTGCGCCACTCTGATCTTGTTAGTTGATGTTGATCGCATTGTCTTCATTGGGGTTAGCGGCTAACCCCCTTAACAGGAGCGTTGATATGCACTTGGTGAAGATGCTGCCGACTCTGATCTTGACTGATTTGGAGGAGTTGGAGGTTGCCAAATGGATAGGTGCAAGAGATAAGAATAGCGAGAAAAGGTGAGTATAGACAGATTAGAGAGAGCAGGGGGAGAACCCAACTACTTAACTCTATGGCACTCACCTAGTAAACAGATTCCATTGCGGACCAAGGGCCACAACACACCAACACTCATCACAAAGAAGCAAATCAGTCATCATACAAAGACAAACAGCACAAGCATACAACAACAAACATTTCGTGGCTATACGTTCCTTTTAATTAAATAGCGGTCTTTCCTTAAAAAGGGAAACTACTCTAAGGCCCACAAAAGGCAAGGGGAATAATAAGACGTGGAGGGTAGGGGCATGAGTATAATAAAGGATGGAGTTAAAGCAAGGATTGTAACCGACAGGGAGAGAATGCAACCAAGGTCAGGATAGGTAAAACACCATTCTCAAATCGAGATGGGAAAGATGATATTTCAAAAGGTAGGCATAGGATAAGCATCATGGAAAGATCTAGATATTAGGAAGGTAAGGGTGATATCGAGCCAAAGCTAAGAGCTGCAACGCGACAGAGGAAAAGGGAACGAACAAGAGCGGGATGGGTAAGACAACACTCTTGAACTAGGATGGGAGGGGAGGCATAAAAATGCAAGTTTAGGATAAGCATCAAGGTAAAGATCGAGGGATGACAAGGGTTAAGGTGATAACGGACAAACACACAATCAAGGATGTATTTTAGACAAAACTTGCAAGGCGTCGAAGAAGGGGGTGCAATCAATGGTGAAGTGGGTGAGGCATTACCCTCGAACAGGGACGGAAAAGAGGAGACTTTAAAAGGTAGGTTCAAAGTAAGCATGAGGGTAAGGGTATGGATATTACAAGGGTTAAACGTGATAACGGACAAAAATGTAAGAGAGAAGGTAAATGGGCATAAGAACAAAGGATATAAGTACCACAAAGGATGGAGTTAAGACAAAACCTGCAAATAGAAAAGAAGAGGGTACGTCCAAGGACCAAATAGGTAAACTGCCACTCTTAAATTGAGGTGGAAGAGAGGAGATTTTTTTAAAGAGCGGGAATAAAGATGAGTGTCAACGCAAGATCGACGGATGACAAGGTGATAGTGATAGCAAATAAAAACACATCAAAGGATGGAATTAAGACAAAATTTGTAAGGCAACAAGGAGTGAAAAGAAATCGAGGGAGAGATAGGTAACTCGCAACTCTCAAACTGGATTGAAAAAAAGGGAAGGCTTTTAAAGGATAAGTTCAAGGTAAGCATTTAGGTAAAGATATAGATATTACAAGGGTTAAAGGCGATAACGGACAAGGGTGTAAGGGAAGAGGTGAAAGTGCAGGGGAACCAAGGGTATGAGTACAATACAGAATGAAGCTAAGGGAACCAAGGGTACGAGTACATCAAAGAATGAAGCTAAGGCCAGGCTGGCACGTGGCAAATGTGAGGTTACGACCAAAAGGCGGGATAAGTAGAATACCACTCCCAAAATGAGATGGGAGGTTGGAGATTTTAGATAACAGACATAATATAATCACAAGGTAGGATAGAGTGATGAGAAGGGTAAAGGAGACGACAAACAAAACACAACAAAGGATAGAGTTAAAACTCGCAGGTGACAAAGAAGAGGATACGACCAAGGGAAAAGTAGGTACACTACAATGCTCAGATTGAGATGGAAAAGATGATATTTTAAGGGCTGGTATAAGATAAACATCAAGGTGAGATATAGAGGTGATGAGGATAAAGGTGATAATGATGAAAAGCATAATCCATGGACAGAGCTAAGGCAAGAATCGCAAAGTGACGAAGTGGAGAAAACAAACAAGTATAAGATAAGTGAGGTTCCGACAGAAGAGTTGAAGTAAAAACTCATTACCGAAGGAAGTTATAAGGAATTAACGAGATTGTTAAGGTTTTGCAAAATAAAATGACCACTCATGGATCATTAAGAAACAAGGGTGGTTAAGGGCATGTTAACTGAAATGTCTTGAACAGTCATTGGGGTATGAAGGATAAGCATACGTATAAAATATAAGAGTATGCAAGGCTCCAAGGACACGAGCATACTAAGACCAAGGGAATAGAAATTGTTGAAAGGTAATGACTTAACAACAAAATAGGAAGGGATCTCAAAAGACAGGAAGGTCATGAAAACATAAACTGAAATGTAAAAAATAGGCAACCGAGTTTTTAGGGTTAAGTGTTTGAATTAAGGGGTAAGGGTACGGAAGAATCCAAAAGATGTAGCATGTCAATACCAAGGGAATAAAGACTACCAAACGGTAGCAACTTAAAGACAAAAGAGGAGATAACCCCAAAAGATAAGAAGGTTATGGTCAGAGGCATCTACAAAGATGTCGCAAGCACAAGAGTAAGATTAGATCTAATAGATTGAGAGAAGTATAGACCATACTAGAATAAAATACTTTTGGCAAGGGGCATATAGGGACGCAACATAGAATTAGTCGAGGTGACTAATATTTTGAAGCAAAATCAAGGATGAGGTGAAGTAATAATCAATAAGTCCTTAAAACGGCCAATGCTACTCTAGGTCAGCGGTCCTACAGTCAGCACGGCTTTGATACCACTTATGTCACACCCGATTTTAGAAGGTAAACCGAATGCGAACCATGTACGTGTCAGGATCAGAAATTCACGTACACAGCGATTACATAAATGACTCATCATAGCACAATGCTTCGAATTACAATAAAGAGTGAGTAATAATATTACTGTCGGGGACCATAATTAGGGGTACCCTCAAGACGCCTAATTCTCAGCTGCTAACCCCCATCATCATAAAGCTGCAGAGGCCTGATGGGTGCGATTAAGTCAGGGATCAGTCCATACGAGCGACTCGATAACGCCTCGCCCGAGCCTAGCCTCGGGCAAGGGCAGCCGACCCTGAGGTGTTTCCGTCTCGCCCGAGGCCCCCTTTTTTCTCGGACTCCACCCTGGCCTCTGCCGAACGACCTCCGCCTTGCCCGACCCAGGAGCTCAGGCTCGGCCTCGGCCATGCAGGACAGACTCGACCTCGGCTTCGGAGGAGCCTCCACGTCGCCCAACCTAGGGCACAAGTCTGCCACATCAACGGAAAGCGCCATCATCACCCTACCCCGAGCCGACTCGGGCCGCAGAGAACAAGACCGACGTCCCGTCTGGCTAGCTCCGCCAGATAGGCAATGATGGCGCCCCACTAGACCCATGATGACGGCGGCTCTCAGCTCCCTTACGGAAGCAGGGGGACGTCAGCAAGGAAGGACCAGGGCCACGACAGCCACGACACCACACCAGCTGGGTGCCAAGATCTCTCCGGCTGCCACCTTGGCATGTACTTAGGGCGCTAGCTCTCCCCGCTAGACACGTAGCACTCTGCTGCACCCCCATTGTACACCTGGACCCTCTCCTTACGCCTATAAAAGGAAGGACCAGGGCCTTCTTAGAGAGGGTTGGCCGCGCGGGAACGAGGATGGGGCAGGCGCTCTCTTGGGGCCGCTCGCTTCCCTCACCCGCGTGGACGCTTGTAACCCCCTACTGCAAGCGCACCCGACCTGGGCGCGGGACGAACACGAAGGTCGCGGGATCTCCACCTCTTTCACGACTCGGCTCTGGCCACCTCGCTTTCCCCCCTTCGCGCTCGCCCACGCGCTCGACCCATCTGGGCTGGGGCACGCGGCACACTCACTCGTCGGCTTAGGGACCCCCCGGTCTCGAAACGCCGACAGTTGGCGCGCCAGGTAGGGGCCTGCTGCGTGTTGACGAGCAGTTTCCCGTCAAGCTCCAGATGGGCAGTCTCCAACGACCTCTCCAACCCGGGACGGTGCTCCGTTTCGGGTGTCTCGAGTTCATGTCTCTCGACGGCAGCTACGACATGATACTCCTTCCACCGTCGCGCGACGGCGACAATGGCGGCCGACAGCCCGCCCACCGGCGGCGGAATCGACGACGTCTTCCCCGCGTGGTGGAAGAACAACATTCGAGCTCGCCCCGTCCTCTCCCTCGCCATCGGAGGAGGACGCGGGGGAGCCAAGGGCGGGCGGGAGGCTGCGCTCCGTCGGCTGTCGAGCGAATCGACATCCCCAGCGCCCCAACGGAGGACGCGTCGGGCGTCGACCTCGCGTTTGAGACGAAGGCGGGCGCCGTCCCCCCGCGACACGCCAATCCCGAGCAAGTAGACGACGCCAGCACGCTCGCGGAGGGCCTGCAGGACGTCGCCCTCGTACCCAAGACGACGGCGCAATCAGTCCCCGAGGTGACTACGTCGCTCCTCGTCGACCAAAAGGTACCGACTGATTCCCATCCTACGTCCTTTCGACTCGACCTCAACCCGCCTAGCGACCTCGCTTTGGCGGGCGCTCACGTTGAGGCGAGTGCAACCCCACTGGGGTTTCGTGTGCGGTCGCCTTGGGACCGATTGACGGACGTCTCGACCTACGGGGCCTCTGGGTCCGAGGAAGATGACGATCCCAGCATCTACTGGGATTTCTCTGGATCTGGCAACCCCAGTGCCATGCGAGACTTCATGACCGCATGTGACTACTGCCTCTCCGACTGTTCCGACGGCAGCCGCAGCCTTGACGACAAGGACTGCAGCCCGAGCCGCGAATGTTTCCACGTCGAGCTAGGGGATCCCTCCGAAGGCAACCGTCTTGGCATGCCGGAGGATGGCAATCTCCCTAGGCCAGTGCCTCGCGCCGACATCCTGCGGGAGCTAGCTGTGGTGCCCGTTCCGGCGGGGGGTCACGACCCACAGCTCGAGCAAGTCCGCGGGGCGCAGGCTAGGCTCGACGAGGGAGCAGGAGCGCTCGAGTCGATCCGCCGGGACGTCGGGCAGGTATGGGCGGGCCAGCCCCCGGCCGGAGAAATACGTCACCTGCCCCAGGGTTTCCAGCACCGTGTCGCCAACGATGCCAGGGACAGGCCGCCACCCGCATCCAGCGGGATCGGTCAGAACCTGGCAGCCGCAGCGATGCTCCTCCGCGCAATGCCGGAGCCATCAACCACCGAGGGTCGGCGAATCCAGGGAGAGCTCAAGAATCTCCTGGAAGGCGCCGCGGCCCGGCGGGCCGAGAGCTCTGCCTCCCGAAGGCAGGGGTACCCCTCGGAACCTCATGCCGCGACTTCCCGATTCATGCGGGAAGCCTCGGTCTACACCGGGCGCACGCGCAACACCGCGCCTGCGGCCCTGGACCACCTTGGCAACGAGCACCACCGTCGCGACCGTCGGGCCCGCCTCGACGAAAGGGTGCGCCGAGGCTATCACCCCAGGCGTGGGGGACGCTACGACAGTGGGGAGGGTCGGAGTCCCTCGCCCGAACCACCCGGTCCGTAGGCCTTCAGCCGGGCCATCCGGTGGGCGCCGTTTCCGGCCCGTTTCCGACCCCCGACTACTATCACAAAGTACTCGGGGGAGACGAAACCGGAATTGTGGCTCGCGGACTACCGCTTGGCCTGCCAAATGGGTGGAACGGACGATGACAACCTCATCATCCGCAACCTCCCCCTGTTCCTCTCCGACACTGCTCGCGCCTGGTTGGAGCACCTGCCTCCGGGGCAGATCTCCAACTGGGAGGATTTGGTCCAAGCCTTCGCCGGCAACTTCCAGGGCACGTACGTGCGCCCTGGGAATTCCTGGGACCTCCGAAGCTGCCGGCAACAGCCGGGAGAGTCTCTTCGGGACTACATCCGGCGATTCTCGAAGCAGCGCACTGAGCTGCCCAACATCACCGACTCCGATGTCATCGGCGCGTTCCTCGCCAGCACCACTTGCCGTGACCTGGTGAGCAAGTTGGGTCGCAAGACCCCCACCAGGGCGAGCGAGCTGATGGACATCGCCACCAAGTTCGCCTCTGGCCAGGAGGCGGTCGAGGCTATCTTCCGAAAGGACAAGCAGCCCCCGGGCCGCCCGTCGGAAGATGCTCCCGAGGCGTTTACTCCGCGCGGCGCCAAGAAGAAAGGCAGGAAGAAGTCGCAAGCGAAACGCGACGCCGTCGACGCGGACCTTGTCGCCGCCGCCGAGTACAAGAACCCTCGAAAGCCCCCCTGAGGTGCTAACCTCGTCGACAAGATGCTCAAGGAGACGTGCCCTTACCATCAGGGGCCCGTCAAGCACACCCTCGAGGAGTGCGTCATGCTTCGGCGCCACTTCCATAAGGCCAGGCCACCCGCAGAGGGTGGCAGGGCCCACAACGACGACAAAAAGGAAGATCACTAAGCAGGAGAGTTCCCCGAGGTCCGCGACTGCTTCATGATCTACGGAGGGCATGCGGCGAATGCCTCGGCTTGGCATCGCAAGCGAGAGCGTCGGGAGGTCTGCTCGGTGAAGGAGGCGGCGCCAGTCTACCTAGACTGGTCCGACAAGCCCATCACCTTCGACCAAGCAAACCACCCCGACCACGTGCCGAGCCCGGGGAAATACCCGCTCGTCGTCGACCCCATCATCGGCGACGTCAGGCTCACCAAGGTCCTGATGGATGGGGGCAGCTGCCTCAACATCATCTACGCCGAGACCCTCAGGCTCCTACGCGTCGATCTGTCCTCCATCCGAGCAGGCGCTGCGCCCTTCCACGGGATCATTCCTGGGAAGCGCGTCCAGCCCCTCGGACAGCTCGACCTTCCTGTCTGCTTCGGAACACCCTCCAACTTCCGAAAGGAGACTTTGACGTTCGAGGTGGTCGGGTTCCGAGGAACCTACCACGCGGTATTAGGGAGGCCATGCTACGCGAAGTTCATGGCCATCCCCAACTACACCTACCTGAAGCTCAAGATGCCGGGCCCCAATGGGGTCATCACCGTCGGCCCCACGTACAAACACGCGTTCGAATGCGACGTGGAGTGCGTGGAGTACGCCGAGGCCCTCGCCGAGTCCGAGGCCCTCATCGCCGACCTGGAAAACCTCTCCCGAGAGGTGCCAGACGTGAAGCGACACGCTGGCAATTTCGAGCCGGCGGAGACGGTTAAGGCCGTCCCTCTCGACCCCAGTGGCGACACCTCCAAGCAGGTCCGGATCGGTTCCGGGCTCGACCCCAAATAGGAAGCAGTGCTCGTCGACTTTCTCCGCGCAAACGCCGACGTCTTTGCGTGGAGTCCCTCGGACATGCCCGGCATACCGAGGCAGCCTCTGCGCCGATTCGACGAGGAAAAGCGCAGGGTGATAGGCGAGGAGATCCACAAGCTAATGGCAGCAGGGTTCATCAAAGAGGTATTCTATCCCGAATGGCTTGCCAACCCTGTGCTTGTGAGAAAGAAAGGGGGGAAATGGCGGATGTGTGTAGACTACACTGGTCTCAACAAAGCATGTCCGAAGGTTCCCTACCGTCTACCTCGCATCGATCAAATCGTGGATTCCACTGCTGGGTGCGAAACCCTGTCTTTCCTCGATGCCTACTCAGGGTATCATCAAATCAAGATGAAAGGGTCCGACCAGCTCGCGACTTCTTTCATCACGCCCTTCGGCATGTACTGCTATGTCACCATGTCGTTCGGTTTGAGGAACGCGGGTGCGACGTACCAGCGGTGCATGAACCATGTGTTCGGCGAACACATCGGTCGCACGGTCGAGGCCTACGTCGATGACATCATAGTCAAGACAAGGAAAGCCTCCGACCTCCTCTCCGACCTTGAAGTGACATTCCGGTGTCTCAAGGCAAAGGACGTCAAGCTCAATCCCGAGAAGTGTGTCTTCGGGGTGCCCCGAGGCATGCTCCTGGGGTTCATCGTCTCCGAGCGGGGCATCGAAGCCAACCCGGAGAAAATCGCAGCCACCACCAGCATGGGGCCCATCAAGGACTTAAAAGGCGTACAGAGGGTCATGGGATGTCTCGCGGCCTTGAGCCGTTTCATCTCATGCCTCGGCGAAAGAGGCCTGCCTCTGTACCGCCTCTTAAGGAAGGCCGAATGCTTCACTTGGACCCCCGAGGCCGAGGAAGCTCTCGGGAACCTGAAGGCGCTCCTCACCCAGGCGCCTATCTTGGTACCCCCAGCTGATGGAGAAGCCCTCTTGGTCTACGTCGTCGCGACCACTCAGGTGGTTAGCGCCGCGATTGTGGTCGAAAGGCAAGAAGAGGGGCATGCATTGCCCATTCACAGGCCAGTTTACTTCGTCAGCGAGGTGCTGTCCGAAACCAAGGTCCGCTACCCACAAATTCAGAAGCTACTGTATGCAGTAATCCTGATGAGGCGAAAGTTGCGACATTACTTCGAGTCTCATCCGGTAACTGTGGTGTCATCCTTCCCCCTGGGGGAGATCATCCAGTGCCGAGAGGCCTCGGGCAGGATCGCAAAGTGGGCGGTGGAGATTATGGGCGAGACAATCTCGTTCGCCCCTCGGAAGGCCATCAAGTCCCAGGTACTGGCGGACTTCGTAGCCGAATGGGTCGACACCCAGTTGCCGACGGCTCCGATCCAACCGGAGCTCTGGACCATGTTTTTCGACGGGTCGCTGATGAAGACGGGAGCCGGCGCAGGCCTGCTCTTCGTCTCGCCCCTCGGGAAACACCTGAGCTACGTGCTGCGCCTCCATTTCCCGGCGTCCAACAATGTGGCTGAGTACGAAGCTCTGATCAACGGATTGCGAATCGCCATCGAGCTAGGGGTCCGACGCCTCGACGCTCGCGGCGACTCGCAGCTCGTCATCGACCAGGTCATGAAGAACTCCCACTGCCGCGACCCGAAGATGGAGGCCTACTGCGATGAGGTTCGATGCCTAGAAGACAAGTTCTACGGGCTCGAGCTTAACCACATCGCCTGGCGCTACAACGAGACTGCGGACGAGCTGGCGAAGATAGCCTCGGGGCGAACGACGGTTCCCCCGGACGTCTTCTCCCGGGATCTGCACCAACCCTCCGTCAAGATCAACGACACGCCCGAGCCCGATGCGTCCTCGGCCCAGTCCGAGGTACCCTCGGCCCAGCCCGAGGCGTCCTCGGTTCAGCCCGAGGAACCCTCGGCCCCCGAGGGCGAGGCGCTGCGCATCGAGGAGGAACGGAGCGGGGTCACGCCTAATCGAGACTGGCAGACCCCGTACCTGCAATATCTCCGCCAAGGAGAGCTACCCCTCGACCAAGCTGAGGCTCGACGGGTAGCGCGACGCGCCAAGTCATTCGTCTTGCTGGGCGATGAGAAGGAGCTCTACCACCGCAGCCCCTCGGGCATCCTCCAGCGATGCATCTCCATCGCCGAAGGTCAGGAACTCCTGCAAGAGATACACTCGGGGGCTTGTGGCCATCACGCAGCACCTCGAGCCCTCGTCGGGAACGCTTTCTGGCAAGGCTTCTACTGGCCAAC
This sequence comes from Zea luxurians, assembly GCA_029449295.1. NCBI lineage: Eukaryota > Viridiplantae > Streptophyta > Magnoliopsida > Poales > Poaceae > Zea > Zea luxurians. The sequence continues at coordinate 10,674,720 of JAOPSE010000075.1, read as the reverse complement.
GGCGGTGGCTGACGCCACTAGAATCGTCTGCACCTGCGAAGGGTGTCAATTCTATGCGAAGCAGACCCGCCTGCCCGCTCAGGCTCTGCAGACGATACCCATCACCTGGCCCTTCGCTGTGTGGGGTCTGGACCTCGTCGGCCCTCTGCAGAAGGCGCCCGGGGGCTACACGCACCTGCTGGTCGCTGTCGACAAATTCTCCAAGTGGATCGAGGTCCGACCCCTAAACAGCATCAGGTCCGAGCAGGCGGTGGCGTTCTTCACCAACATCATCCATCGCTTCGGGGTCCCAAACTCCATCATCACTGACAACGGCACCCAGTTCACCGGCAGAAAATTCTTGGATTTTTGCGAGGATCACCACATCCGGGTGGACTGGGCTGCCATAGCTCATCCCATGTCGAATGGGCAAGTAGAGCGTGCCAACGGCATGATTCTACAAGGGCTCAAGCCTCGGATTTACAACGACCTCAACAAGTTCGGCAAGCGATGGATGAAGGAACTCCCCTCGGTGGTCTGGAGCCTGAGGACAACGCCGAGCCGAGCCACGGGTTTCACGCCGTTCTTCCTGGTCTACGGGGCCGAGGCCGTCTTGCCCACTGACCTGGAATACGGCTCCCCGAGGACGAGGGCCTACGACGATCATAGCAACCAAGCTAGCCGAGAAGACTCGCTGGACCAGCTGGAAGAGGCTCGGGACAGGGCCTTACTACACTCGGCGCGGTATCAGCAGTCCCTGCGACGCTACCACGCCCGAGGGGTCCGACCCCGAGACCTCCAGGTGGGCGACCTGGTGCTTCGACTGCGGCAAGACGCCCGAGGGAGGCACAAGCTCACGCCCCCCTGGGAGGGGCCATTCATCATCGCCAAAGTCCTGAAGCCCGGAACGTACAAGCTGGCCAACAGTCAAGGCGAGGTCTACGGCAACGCATGGAACATCCAATAGCTACGTCGCTTCTACCCTTAAGATGTTTCCAAGTTGTTCATATACCTTGCACTCACGCAAAGTTTAGTCAACAAGGAAGGGTTGGCCTCGCCTCAGCAAAGCCCGACCCTCCCTCGGGGGCTAAAAGGGGGAAACCCCCTCTACGTCAAAATTTTCCTCGAAAAAAATCTCTTCTACCAGAATATCTTTCGTGCTTTTTGACTACTTCGAAAAGTGGGTCCTGGAAACGACGGAGTACACGTAAGCAGCCAAGGCTGACCGAGCCGAGGGACTCCTATGCCTCCGGGATACTGAAAGGGAATTAGGCTTACACCTAGTTCCTAAATAATTTTGGTGGTTGAATTGCCCAACACAAATATTGGACTAACTAGTTTACTCTAGTGCATAAGTTATACAGGTGCAAAAGGTTCACATTCAGTCAATAAAAAGACCAAGTGTTGGATTCAACAAAGGAGCAGCAAGGCAACCGAGGGCACCTCTGGCTGGAGGCACCGGACTGTCCGGTGTGCACCGGACTGTCCGGTGTGCACCGGACTGTCCGGTGCGGCCAGACGACTCCGACTTCAAACTCTTCGCTCTCGGGATTTCTCGGAGGACGGCGCGCTATAATTCACCGGACTGTCCGGTGTGCACCGGACATGTCCGGTGCTCCAAGGAAACGCCGTCTCCGGAACTCGCCAGCCTCGGGTTGGCGCGGCAGCCGCTCCGCTAAAATTCACCGGACTGTCCGGTGTACCAGCGGAGCAACGGCTCCCTGCGGTGCATTAAATGCGCGCGCAGCGCGCGCAGTCGTCAGGCACGCCCATGCCGGTGCACCGGACATCAAACAGTACATGTCCGGTGTGCACCGGACACCCAGGAGGGCCCAGAAGTCAGAAGCTCCAACGGTCAGAATCCAACGGCAATGGTGACGTGGCAGGGGCACCAGACTGTCCGGTGTGCACCGGACTGTCCGGTGCGCCATCGAACAGACAGGTTCCAGCAACGGTCACTTTTGGTGGTTGGGGCTATAAATACCCCAACCACCCCACATTCATTGCCATCCAAGTTTTCCACTTCTCAACCACTTACAAGAGCTAGGCATTAAATTCTAGACACACCCAAGTGATCAAATCCTCTCCCAACTCCAAAAGCATTAGTGACTAGTGAGAGTGATTTGCCGTGTTCTTTTGAGCTCTTGCGCTTGGATCGCTTGCTTTCTTCTTTCATTCTTTCTTGTGATCATCACTCGATTGTAACCAAGGCAAGAGGCACCAATTGTGTGGTGGCCCTTGCGGGGAAGTTTTGTTCCCGGTTGATTGAGAAGAAGAGAAAGCTCACTCGATCCGTGGGATCGTTTGAGAGAGGGAAGGGTTGAAAAAGACCCGGCCTTTGTGGCCTCCTCAACGGGGAGTAGGTTTGCAAGAACCGAACCTCGGTAAAACAAATCCTCGTGTCACACTCTTATTCGCTTGCGATTTGTTTTGCACCCTCTCTCGCGGACTCGTTTATATTTCTAACGCTAACCCCGGCTTGTAGTTGTGATTATTTTGTAAATTTCAGTTTCGCCCTATTCACCCCCCCTCTAGGCGACTATCAATTGGTATCAGAGCCCGGTACTTCATTAGAGCCTAACCGCTCGAAGTGATGTCCGGAGATCACGCCAAGAAGGAGATGGAGACCGGCGACAAGCCCACTACAAGCCAAGGGAGCACTTCATCTTCATCGGAAGAGTCCCGCACCAAGAGAAGAGAGAAGAAGAAGAGCTCCTCCAAACGGAAGGAGAAAAGATCTTCCTCTTCTCACCACAAGGAGAAGAAGGAAAAATCTTCTTCTCACAAGCCGCATCGAAGTGGGGACAAGCATAAGAGGATGAGGAAGGTGGTCTACTACGAGACCGACACTTCATCGACATCCACCTCCGGCTCCGACGCGGCGTCCGTCACTTCTAAACGCCAAGAGCGTAAGAAGTATAGTAAGATTCCCCTACGCTACCCTCGCATTCCTAAACATACACCTTTACTTTCCGTCCCATTAGGCAAACCACCAACTTTTAATGGTGAAGATTATGCTATGTGGAGTAATTTGATGCGATTTCATCTAACCTCTCTCCACAAAAGATTATGGGATGTTGTTGAGTATGGTGTACAGGTACCATCCGTAGGGGATGAAGACTACGACACGGACGAAGTGGCCCAAATCGAGCACTTCAACTCCCAAGCCACAACCATCCTCCTTGCCTCCCTAAGCAAGGAGGAATACAACAAAGTACAAGGGTTGAAGAACGCCAAGGAGATTTGGGACCTACTCAAGACGGCGCACGAGGGTGATGAACTCACCAAGATCACCAAGCGGGAAACGATCGAGGGGGAGCTCGGTCGCTTCCGTCTTCGCCAAGGGGAGGAGCCACAAGACATGTACAACCGGCTCAAGACCTTGGTGAACCAAGTGCGCAACCTCGGGAGCGCAAAATGGGATGACCACGAGGTGGTTAAGGTTATTTTAAGAGCACTTATTTTCCTTAACCCTACTCAAGTACAATTAATTCGTGGCAATCCTAGATATCCACTAATGACCCCCGAGGAAGTTATCGGGAATTTTGTGAGTTTTGAATGCATGATTAAGGGCTCCAAGAAGATCAACGAGCTTGACGAGCCTTCCACATCCGAGGCGCAACCTGTGGCCTTCAAGGCAACGGAAGAGAAGAAGGAGGAATCTACACCAAGTAGACAACCGATTGACGCCTCCAAGCTCGACAATGAGGAAATGGCCCTAATCATCAAGAGCTTCCGGCAAATCCTCAAGCAACGGAAGGGGAAGGATTACAAATCCCGTTCCAAGAAGGTTTGCTACAAGTGTGGTAAGCCCGGTCACTTTATTGCTAAATGTCCATTATCAAGTGATAGTGACAGGGGCGACGACAAGAAGGGCAAGAGGAAGGAGAAGAAGAAGTACTACAAGAAGAAGGGCGGCGATGCCCATGTTTGTCGGGAGTGGGACTCCGACGAAAGCTCTAGCGACTCCTCCGACGACGAGGACGCCGCCAACATCGCCGTCACCAAGGGCCTCCTCTTCCCCAACGTCGGCCACAAGTGCCTCATGGCCAAGGACGGCAAAAAGAAGGTAAAATCAAAGTCCTCCACTAAATATGAAACATCTAGTGATGAGGATGATGATAAAAATGAAGAGGATAATTTGCGTATTCTTTTTGCTAACCTCAACATGCAACAAAAGGAGAAATTAAATGAATTAATTAGTGCTATACATGAGAAGGATGAACTCTTAGATTCCCAAGAGGACTTCCTTATTAAAGAAAATAAGAAGCATGTTAAGGTTAAAAATGCTTATGCTCTAGAAAGAGAAAAATGTGAAAAATTGTCTAGTGAGCTAAGTATTTGCCATGAGACTTTAGACAACCTTAGAAATGAAAATGCCAAGTTGCCTAGAAAGAAAACTACTAATGCATCAAATGATCATGCCATTTCATTTAAAACTTTTGATGCATCTTATGTTTTGACTAGCAAATCCGGCAAGGTAGTTGCCAAAATTGTTGGGGGCAAACACAAGGGCTCCAAGACTTGTGTTTGGGTACCCAAAGTTCTTGTATCTAATGCCAAAGGACCCAAAACCGTTTGGGTACCTAAAACAAAGAACTAAACTTGTTTTGTAGGTTTATGCATCCGGGGGCTCAAGTTGGATACTCGACAGCGGGTGCACAAACCATATGACAGGGGAGAAAAGGATGTTCTCCTCATATGAGAAAAACCAAGATCCCCAACGAGCTATCACATTCGGGGATGGAAATCAAGGTTTGGTCAAAGGTTTGGGTAAAATTGCTATATCTCCTGACCATTCTATTTCCAATGTTTTTCTTGTAGATTCTTTAGATTACAATTTGCTTTCCGTATCCCAATTATGTCAAATGGGCTACAACTGTCTTTTTACTGATACAGGTGTTACTGTCTTTAGAAGGAGTGATGATTCAATAGCATTTAAGGGTGTGTTAGAGGGTCAGCTATACTTAGTAGATTTTGAAAGAGCTGAACTCGACACATGCTTAATTGCTAAGACTAACTTGGGTTGGCTCTGGCACCGTCGACTAGCCCATGTTGGAATGAAGAATCTTCACAAACTTCTAAAGGGAGAACACATTTTGGGACTAACCGATGTTCATTTTGAGAAAGACAGGATTTGTAGCGCTTGCCAAGCCGGGAAGCAAGTTGGTGTCCATCATCCACACAAAAACATCATGACTACCGACAGGCCACTGGAGCTCCTTCACATGGATTTGTTCGGCCCGATCACTTACATAAGCATCGGCGGTAGTAAGTATTGTCTTGTAATTGTGGATGATTATTCTCGCTTCACTTGGGTATTCTTTTTGCAGGAAAAATCACAAACCCAAGAGACCTTAAAAGGATTCTTGAGACGGGCTCAAAATGAGTTCGGATTAAGGATCAAGAAAATTAGAAGCGACAATGGAACGGAGTTCAAGAACTCTCAAATTGAAGGCTTTCTTGAGGAGGAGGGCATCAAGCATGAGTTCTCTTCTCCCTACACTCCACAACAAAATGGTGTAGTGGAGAGGAAGAATCGAACTCTATTGGACATGGCAAGAACCATGCTTGATGAGTACAAGACACCGGATCGGTTTTGGGCCGAGGCGGTCAACACCGCCTGCTACGCCATCAACCGGTTATATCTTCATCGAATCCTCAAGAAGACATCATATGAACTCCTAACCGGTAAAAAGCCCAATGTTTCATATTTTAGAGTTTTTGGTAGCAAATGTTTTATACTTGTTAAAAGAGGTAGAAAATCTAAATTTGCTCCTAAAACTGTAGAAGGCTTTTTACTAGGATATGACTCAAACACAAGAGCATATAGAGTCTTCAACAAGTCCTCAGGACTTGTTGAAGTTTCTTGTGACGTTGTGTTTGATGAGACTAACGGCTCTCAAGTAGAGCAAGTTGATCTTGATGAAACAGGTGAAGAACAGGCTCCATGCATAGCACTAAGGAACATGTCCATTGGTGATGTGTGTCCTAAGGAATCCGAGGAGTCTTCAAATGCACAAGATCAACCATCCTCCTCAACGCAAGTATCTCCACCAACTCAAATTGAGGATGAGGCTCAAGATGTTGAACAAGAAGATCAAGAAGATGAGCCACCTCAAAATGACGGCAACGATCAAGGGGGAGATGCAAATGATGAGGACAAGGAGGATGATCAACCAAGGCCGCCACACCCAAGAGTCCACCAAGCAATACAACGAGATCACCCCGTCGACACCATCCTCGGCGACATTCATAAGGGGGTAACTACTCGATCTCGTGTTGCTCATTTTTGTGAACATTACTCGTTTGTTTCCTCTATTGAGCCACACAGGGTAGAGGAAGCACTTCAAGATTCGGATTGGGTGATGGCGATGCAAGAGGAGCTCAACAATTTCACAAGGAACGAGGTATGGCACTTAGTTCCACGTCCTAACCAAAATGTTGTAGGAACCAAGTGGGTCTTCCGCAACAAGCAAGACGAGCATGGTGTGGTGACAAGGAACAAAGCTCGACTCGTGGCCAAGGGGTATTCACAAGTCGAAGGTTTGGATTTTGGTGAAACCTATGCACCCGTAGCTAGGCTTGAGTCAATTCGTATATTATTGGCCTATGCTACTTACCATGGCTTCAAGCTTTATCAAATGGACGTGAAGAGTGCCTTCCTCAATGGACCAATCAAGGAGGAGGTCTATGTTGAGCAACCTCCCGGCTTTGAAGACAGTGAGTATCCTAACCATGTTTATAGGCTCTCTAAGGCGCTTTATGGGCTCAAGCAAGCCCCAAGAGCATGGTATGAATGCCTTAGAGATTTCCTTATTGCAAATGGCTTCAAAGTCGGCAAGGCCGATCCTACTTTATTCACTAAGACTCTTGATAATGATTTGTTTGTATGCCAAATTTATGTTGATGATATCATATTTGGGTCTACTAACAAATCTACATGTGAAGAATTTAGTAGGATTATGACACAAAAATTCGAGATGTCGATGATGGGGGAGTTGAAGTATTTTCTAGGATTCCAAGTCAAGCAACTCCAAGAGGGCACCTTCATTAGCCAAACGAAGTATACTCAAGACATTCTAAGCAAGTTTGGAATGAAGGATGCCAAGCCCATCAAGACACCCATGGGAACTAATGGGCATCTCGACCTCGACACGGGAGGTAAGTCCGTGGATCAAAAGGTATACCGGTCGATGATTGGTTCATTGCTTTATTTATGTGCATCTCGACCGGACATTATGCTTTCTGTTTGCATGTGTGCAAGATTCCAAGCCGACCCTAAGGAATCACACCTTACGGCCGTGAAACGAATCTTGAGATATTTGGCTTTTACTCCTAAGTTTGGGCTTTGGTACCCTCGGGGATCCACCTTTGATTTGATTGGATATTCGGATGCCGATTGGGCGGGGTGTAGGATTAATAGAAAGAGCACATCGGGGACTTGCCAGTTCTTGGGAAGATCTTTGGTGTCTTGGGCTTCAAAGAAGCAAAATTCGGTCGCTCTTTCCACCGCCGAAGCCGAGTATATTGCCGCAGGCCATTGTTGCGCGCAATTGCTTTGGATGAGGCAAACCCTGCGGGACTACGGTTACAAATTAACCAAAGTCCCTTTGCTATGTGACAATGAGAGTGCAATCAAAATGGCCGACAATCCCGTCGAGCATAGCCGCACTAAGCACATAGCCATTCGGTATCATTTTCTTCGGGATCACCAACAAAAGGGGGATATCGAGATTTCTTACATTAATACTAAAGATCAATTAGCCGATATCTTTACCAAGCCTCTTGATGAACAGTCCTTTACCCGACTTAGGCATGAGCTTAATATTCTTGATTCCAGGAACTTCTTTTGCTAAACTTGCACACATAGCACATGAATATACCTTTGATCATGTCTCTTTTATATATGCTATGACTAATGTGTTTTCAAGTGTATTTCAAACCAAGTCATAGGTATATTGAAAGGGAATAGGAGTCTTCGGCGAAGAAAAAGGCTTCCACTCCACTCTACTACTCATCCTTCGCCGTCGCTCCGCATCATCTCTTCAACTTTGGTATAATCTTCACTCATTCATTTCATGACCAAAGGGGGAGAAAGTACCTCATTGGGCTCTAATGATTCCGTTTTTGGCGATTCATGCCAAAGGGGGAGAAGATATGAGCTCAAAGCAAAAGGACCGCACCACCACCTAATTTTATAAATTATAAATTTGATGTTTTATATTGGTAAATTTCAAAATTGGTATCTCTTTGTGTTCTAAAGGGGGAGCAACTAGTATTTTCAAAAATTGATGTCTTAAAACCCTCTTGAACACTAAGAGGAGACCTTATTTGAGGGGGAGTTTTGTTTAGTCAAAGGAAAAGCATTTTGGAACAAAGGAAGAAAATTTCAAATCTTGAAAATGCTTTACAAAATCTTATTCATTTACCTTTGACTATCTTGCAAAATGACTTTGAAAAGAATTTACAAAAGAATTTGCAAAAACAAAACCTTTGGTGCAAATGTGGTCCAATATGTCAAAAACAAAGAAACAATCCATGCGCATCTCATAAATATTTATATTGGCTCAATTCCAAGCAACCTTTGCACTTACTTCATGTAAACTAGTTCATTTATGCACTTCTATTTTTGCTTTGGTTTGTGTTGGCATCAATCACCAAAAAGGGGGAGATTGAAAGGGAATTAGGCTTACACCTAGTTCCTAAATAATTTTGGTGGTTGAATTGCCCAACACAAATATTGGACTAACTAGTTTACTCTAGTGCATAAGTTATACAGGTGCAAAAGGTTCACATTCAGTCAATAAAAAGACCAAGTGTTGGATTCAACAAAGGAGCAGCAAGGCAACCGAGGGCACCTCTGGCTGGAGGCACCGGACTGTCCGGTGTGCACCGGACTGTCCGGTGCGGCCAGACGACTCCGACTTCAAACTCTTCGCTCTCGGGATTTCTCGGAGGACGGCGCGCTATAATTCACCGGACTGTCCGGTGTGCACCGGACATGTCCGGTGCTCCAAGGAAACGCCGTCTCCGGAACTCGCCAGCCTCGGGTTGGCGCGGCAGCCGCTCCGCTAAAATTCACCGGACTGTCCGGTGTGCACCGGACTGTCCGGTGTACCAGCGGAGCAACGGCTCCCTGCGGCGCCAACGGCTCCCTGCGGTGCATTAAATGCGCGCGCAGCGCGCGCAGTCGTCAGGCACGCCCATGCCGGTGCACCGGACATCAAACAGTACATGTCCGGTGTGCACCGGACACCCAGGAGGGCCCAGAAGTCAGAAGCTCCAACGGTTAGAATCCAACGGCAATGGTGACGTGGCAGGGGCACCAGACTGTCCGGTGTGCACCGGACTGTCCGGTGCGCCATCGAACAGACAGGTTCCAGCAACGGTCACTTTTGGTGGTTGGGGCTATAAATACCCCAACCACCCCACATTCATTGCCATCCAAGTTTTCCACTTCTCAACCACTTACAAGAGCTAGGCATTAAATTCTAGACACACCCAAGTGATCAAATCCTCTCCCAACTCCAAAAGCATTAGTGACTAGTGAGAGTGATTTGCCGTGTTCTTTTGAGCTCTTGCGCTTGGATCGCTTGCTTTCTTCTTTCATTCTTTCTTGTGATCATCACTCGATTGTAACCAAGGCAAGAGGCACCAATTGTGTGGTGGCCCTTGCGGGGAAGTTTTGTTCCCGGTTGATTGAGAAGAAGAGAAAGCTCACTCGATCCGTGGGATCGTTTGAGAGAGGGAAGGGTTGAAAAAGACCCGGCCTTTGTGGCCTCCTCAACGGGGAGTAGGTTTGCAAGAACCGAACCTCGGTAAAACAAATCCTCGTGTCACACTCTTATTCGCTTGCGATTTGTTTTGCACCCTCTCTCGCGGACTCGTTTATATTTCTAACGCTAACCCCGGCTTGTAGTTGTGATTATTTTGTAAATTTCAGTTTCGCCCTATTCACCCCCCCTCTAGGCGACTATCAGATACAGATACCTCACTCATCACCTTCTGCGATAAGTAACTCGCGTTCGGATAAAGTGGCTCCATGGATCGAACAAGTCTTTACGTTCGAAAGCCCTTCTGCCGAAGCGATCCTTCGAGCCTTCTCGACCGAGTCGGTGACAGGGCCTCATGGACGGGTGAAAGTACGAGTAAGCGGCAAGGCCGACCGAGCCGAGGGACTCCCACGCCTCCGGGATACGGATACCTCACTCATCACCTTCCACGAGAAGCAGCTCTCGCTCGCACAAACATCCCTGTTACCCACAAAAAGTCCAGATACTCGAAACAAGAGGAAAAGAGACGCAGCTTTACAACGCAGCGAGGGTGTGCGTTCTGGCCTCGACGGCCGCACAAGGCACACGCTACAAGACAATCTGATCCTGCAGGCTCAGGTCTTGGCGTTGGAAGGGGGCAGCAACACCCTCGGCATCAGCGACACCTTCGGTGAGGCCCGACCTAGCCTCGGACGGCGATGTGGTCCGAGGTTCTCCGCTCCGAAGGACGACGTCATCACCACGCCCGGGCTATCGCTGCCAGGGACTTCTCCGGGAATCCGGCCCGAGCAGGCACCTCGGCCGGTTACCCCTTGGGCCTCGGTCGACCTTCTTCCGAGGGCGCCAGCCCGGTCCGAAGCCTCGGCTGATCAACTCCGACGTCGATCCTGCCAACGGACAACCCGGCTAGGCTCCGGCCAACCAGGTTTCATTTTCGAGCCGACTCCACCTCTGTTCATGCTGATATCGCTACCCCTGGCCTCGGCTCGATGAAGAGCGGCCGAGGGGTCTCTTTAACTAAGCTAGAGGAACCTCGGACAGCAAGGCCGACCGAGCCGAGGGACTCCTACGCCTCCGGGATACGGATACCTCACTCGTCACCTTGACACGGGGCGACTCATGCTTGGTGAAGCGGTTCAGATAGTCAACAGACGAGTCTTAGTGCTCAAGAATAAGGAAAAAATACGGCTCTGTGCCGACGTTACATAAATGTTCAGGCCCCGAAAGCCGAAATGAACTAAAAACCCTGGCATTCGAAGTGCCATTACAAACGGAACTCCGGTTCCCCCTCCGCAGGTATGAACAACCCTACTCGATAGGGGTGGGCCTGCGGAGCAACAAAAGACCGACGAACGGCATGTCATCGCTCGCCCCGACAGCGGCGACGATGAAGACTTCTGTCCCAGGGGGCCGAACAGCAGCAGTGATAACCTCAGGGCGGATGCTGCTGCTGGGAGGCCCCCGCCCATGCCCGAACTCGAGAGGCAAGGACGGGCAGAAGGCCGTAGAGTTGGAGGTCGGTCCGTGGCCAGCCTTGGCTATCACGCCGGCGGAAGAACCTCTTCTAGCTGCCGTGGCGGACGCCGGTGCCGCGAGCGGCTCCGAAGCCACTCGCGTCCGAAGGCCAGGCACGCTGCAGATGCCAGCGCCACGAACGACGACCGCTCCTCCCTCCGATCACTGAGTAAAGGAGCGGGCCGCCGCCCACGCGGGGGCCGACCTCAACTCGGCACACTCCCCTCCCCAGCCCTGGTGATGAAAATCCTTGAGGCTGAGGGAGGGGCAGAGGCCGCAGCCCGGCTCGCTTTCCCCCACCATCAAGCCGGAGGTCACCATCTTGGGTGACCGCCGGTGGAGGGGTGCAGCCGGGCCGCATGATGAAAATCCTTGAAGCCGAGCGATGGCTGAAAGGTACCAACTCCCACGGAGTTGTGTTCCTCCAACGATGGGGCGAAAGGACGGCGGTTTCCCCCATCCGGGGGCTTGGAAGGTGGAAAGACACAGTGCATAAGGGAGGAAGAAGACATGGTCGCCTTACGAAAGGGGTCGCCCTCCTTTTAAGGGCGACTCTCCCTGCTTGCGCCCCCAACCGTCACAGGTTGAGTCTTCTCCAACACGCTCCAAAACCCTCCCCTGCGGCGCGGGGGCAGGGTCCCGCATGTCATGCAGACCGGCTCCGAGCAGAAGAAGCCAAACCGCCGTGCATGGCGCACGCAACCGCCCAGCGGTTACAAGTGACCCTCCACTTTTGCCCAGACCAACGGGCGAAAGGGGCGGGCAGCCATGCAGGCGGCATGCAATCGCGCCAAGTGGGCGCGCCTCTCTGACTCCCGACACGCCAGCACGGAGGCCCAGGCCCACGCGTCGCGCGACAGGCGCGCCGGATGCTGCATGCAAGCAACTGTACCACTTGCGCCACCACCGCACCTCCTCGATTGCGGAATCGATACCGCGACCCGAGGCGACCCAGCGCGCGACCCAGCAGCGCCAGCCTGACGCAGCGGTCAACACGGCCAAAAGTGGGCCGACAGTGATGACGGTGGCAGGCACGCGGGAGCAGCGGCCACGCCGTCAGCCAAGCTCACGTCCCATCCGGAGGCAGCGAGAGAACCCCCTCTCACGGCGTGAAGACAACGCGCGCGTGACCCGTTCCTCGAATGGCTCGCGCACGCGCAACGGCGGCCCCGCCAACTACTCGCCCCATCGCATTAACACTGCGGCTGGACAGGCGGCGCTTCTGGCAGGAGCAGCGGGCGACGCTTCGCCTTCGCCAAAACAACCGCACCAAAAAAGGTACGCCGCGTCGTTCGGTTTCGTATCCTTTTTCCTTTTTTTCCTCTTTCTCTATCTCTTGCAACAGGGACCGGGAAAGGGGGATACCCCGAAAGGAATCCTTCCCCGTGAAGGAACTAGGCTCCGAGCCTCCTTACTGATCAGGGGTTCGAAGGCTGGCCCCCCGAAGGGTTCAACAGTCGCCTCAGATCGCGTGGGCCCTACACCCACTACTGGTCAGAGGTTCGAAGGGCGGCCCCCCGAAGGGTTCCACGGCCGCCTCAGGCTACTCGGGCTCCGCGCCCATTACTGATCAGGGGTTCGAAGGCTGGCCCCCCGAAGGGTTCACAGTCGCCTCAGACACCGAGCGAGGGATGACCAGGGGTACGTTCGATACATAACCGAGGCTCGGGCTGCGCTCCCGAGGTACCCTAGGACATTTCCGAGACCAGCGGGAGCGATCCTGTAACGGAATCCCATCGGAGGGAGGCATCGAGCCCTCGGACCCCGTCGCCAGGGGACCGGGTCCGGCAGATCACCCGCAGGTACTTTTGGGTGTGCCTCCAGGCCCCTAGCCGACCCCCAACGAACGGGGCACGGACGTCCACTCGGATTACCCGCTTGCAGCTCACCGGAGACACCATGTTCGGTGCCCATCGAGGGTAACATGGCGCTCTCCCCCCCTCCTCCTTGTGGAAAGGCGACGTAGGGGCGTATGTAAAAAAGCCGAGTCTGTCCCTGATCGCCCTCTCGCCCTGTGCGGAGGCTCGGGGGCTGCTCTCGCAAACCCGGCTCCGGCCAAACCGTTGACAGCGTCAACATACCAGCCCGAGAACTTGGGCCCCGATCGTGCACCCGGGCTACGGCCAGTTCGCATGAGGGAACCACCAGACCAGCCGAAGCATTACGCAAGGCATTAAGACCTCGAAGGAGTGAAACCACTCCTCCGAGGCCTCGGGGGCTACACCCGGCGGGTGCGCTCGCGCGCACCCACCGGAACAAAATGCAACCGAGAAAGGCTGGTCCCCTTGCAAAAAAGTGCGACGAAAGCCTCCAAGCGAGTGCTAACACTCCCTTCGAGGCTCGGGGGCTACTGTCGGGGACCATAATTAGGGGTACCCTCAAGACGCCTAATTCTCAGCTGGTAACCCCCATCAGCATAAAGCTGCAGAGGCCTGATGGGTGCGATTAAGTCAGGGATCAGTCCATACCAGCGACTCGATCACGACTCGCCCGAGCCTAGCCTCGGGCAAGGGCAGCCGACCCTGAGGTGTTTCCGTCTCGCCCGAGGCCCCCTTTTTTACGGCAGACGCATCTCCGGCTCGCCCGAGGCCTTGCCTTCGCTAAGAAGCAACCCTGACTAAATCGCCGCACCAACCGACCGAGTCGCAGGGGCATTTAACGCAAAGGTAGCCTAACACCTTTATCCTGACGCGCGCCCCCTGGCAGAGCCGAAGTGATCGCCGTCACTTCGTCGCTCCACTGACCGGTCTGACAAAAGGACAGCGCCGCCTGCTCCATCCCGACTGCAGTGCCACTTGACAGAGTGAGACTGACAGGCAGCCAGGCCTTGCCAAAGGCGCCATAGGAAGCTCCGCCCGACCCAGGGCTCGGACTCGGGCTAAGGCCCCGGAAGACGGCGAACTCCGCTCCGCCCGACCCAGGGCTCGGACTCGGGCTAGGCCCCGGAAGACGACGAACCACGCTTCGCCCGACCCCAGGGGTCGGACTCCACCCTGGCCTCTGCCGAACGACCTCCGCCTCGCCCGACCCAGGAGCTCAGGCTCGGCCTCGGCCATGCAGGACAGACTCGACCTCGGCTTCGGAGGAGCCTCCACATCACCCAACCTAGGGCACAAGTCTGCCACGTCAACGGAAAGCGCCATCATCACCCTACCCCGAGCCGACTCGGGCCGCAGAGAACAAGACCGACGTCCCGTCTGGCTAGCTCCGCCAGATAGGCAATGATGGCGCCCCACTAGACCCATGATGACGGCGGCTCTCAGCTCCCTTACGGAAGCAGGGGGACGTCAGCAAGGACCCAACAGCTCCGACAGCTGTCCCTCCACCAGGCTCCGTTGCTCCACCGACAGCCACGGCACCACACCAGCTGGGTGCCAAGATCTCTCCGGCTGCCACCTTGGCATGTACTTAGGGCGCTAGCTCTCCCCCGCTAGACACGTAGCACTCTGCTGCACCCCCATTGTACACCTGGACCCTCTCCTTACGCCTATAAAAGGAAGGACCAGGGCCTTCTTAGAGAGGGTTGGCCGCGCGGGAACGAGGACGGGGCAGGCGCTCTCTTGGGGCCGCTCGCTTCCCTCACCCGCGTGGACGCTTGTAACCCCCTACTGCAAGCGCACCCGATCTGGGCGCGGGACGAACACGAAGGCCGCGGGATCTCCACCTCCCTCACGACTCGGCTCCGGCCACCTCGCTTTCCCCCCTTCGCGCTCGCCCACGCGCTCGACCCATCTGGGCTGGGGCACGCGGCACACTCACTCGTCGGCTTAGGGACCCCCCGGTCTCGAAACGCCGACAATTACAGACTAGAGCCATTTACATAATATAAATCAAAGTACACAGAATCGAAACGTAGCCAACGTAAACAACCCACCACAGGCAGCTGACTGGGGGAGGTCGCTAGCCTAATCCTCGAACTCATAGACGTCCTGGAACTCCTGGAGATCCACCTCGACGCCTTCTTCTTTACCTGAGCATAGATTGCACCAAAGGCAACCTGGTGTTTTGTGAAAGCAAGGGTGAGTACACATCAACATACTCAGTAAATGTCCTGTTTGGCTGAAGTGGACTAGCTTTATGTGGGGTTAAGTCAAGCATATGCTTTCAGTTGGTCATGTTACTATTACTAGTAGAAAGCCAGGTTTTAGCATTAACCCAAGTTATTAACCCAAAGTACCCTTTCCAAACGGAAAGAATACCGCTTACCATAAGCATAATCATAACCATCCTCCTCATCATCATCTGAAAACAAACCATCCCTGATCAAGTATCATCTAATCAATGGAGCTCCCTTGGCCGCTCATAACCGCGAGCACGGCTGATATATCAGTTTCATAACACTCTGCAGAGGTTGCGCACTTTACCCACAAGTCGTGATTCCCTCTCTAGCCCAGGCTTGCAAGACCCTTATTCACTCCCGAGGTGAATGGCCAGGGATTCACTACAAAGCCTTTACAAAGATTCCCCGGGGTTGCAGCCGCCCGTTAGGTTTCCTAAATGTACCGCACTCCTCCCCAAGGGACAAATCAACCTAGGCAGAGCGAGCCGCATACACCGAGCCCCATTGACAGCACGACGGCTAAGCGAACTACACCCCGGTTCCTCTAATTATTCAGCTAAGGGCGTCCCACTCCACCCTTATGGTTGCACTGTTTTCCCGGGCGGTCATCCAACGAACAGGTCCTTACGGAGAGGCACTCGAGAAACCGCTCGAGCCCCCTAAAGTATCACCAGTCCAACATCGTAATCATAGAGACAACGTATCATAAGTGTTCACATCATGTTCATTGATTAAAGTAAAGCAATAGCATGAATCTAACCATAGTAACCCAAAAAGGTAATCAAGGACAAGGTAAATAGAAAGCTAGTCAATCCTTAGGTTGTTCATGGTATGCGGGTTGATGAATTATGAAGTAAATGGGACATAATAGGTCAGAGGACACTTGCCTTCACCAAACAGATGCTCAGGGTCTTCAACTTTGTGGAACTCGAGGAGCCTGATCAATTGGTCGCCAACTCTTGATCTTCGATCCCTCGAAGCTCGGAAACGGACCGCAAACTATTCGCGACGCACAGCGAATACCAACAGGCACAAACAAACAAATATATGTATATGCGTAAGAACATTACACCATTCAAATAAAACATAATAAAATATACACAACGAAATAGAGCTCGCTACTATGGTCACGCGAGGAGAATAATTGTCGAACTCGAGACTACGGTCGGGAAGATATTACGTTTACGCTAAATAAATATTAACTATAACATTTAATTCGACATTATAAAATATAAATAATATTTACCATTTAGTTTCGATTAATCCGTTACACTAGCAGTTGTTAGTTAAACTAGTAATTTAATTAAAGTTAGAGATTCTAAGTGAGGCGAATCTAGGACGGGCGAAACAACACGACAGCGCGCGAACGATGCGGGAACACACACGACATAGCACACGAACGACGCACAAGACAGCGCGCGCGACCAGCACGAACGACGCGCGAAACAGCACGCCACCGCGTGCTGAACAACACGCGCGACATAGGCGAGAAAGCTAAATCGGTAACGTGTTTATACTAAACAAGTCTTAATTAGAATATTAGTTCGACGTAATTATAATTACGTGAATTGACATTATCATATCAAATATAAATTAAAACTACTACTTAGCTTTGACTAACTTACTATTTTAATAGTGGACGATTAAACAAATAGTTAACTAATTGACCTTAGTGATTATAATTGAACGGCTTTAATATCGCGCGCGGACAACGCGCGACACGCGACCCAGATGCGCGGCACGAACGCGCGAAGGAAAGTCGACAACTTGCAAACAGCACGCGAATAATAATATGCAACGACGCACGGACACGCGCGACTTAGTGTGCTAACGATACACGAAACAGCGAGCGCGATGAACGCGAATGACGCGCCAACAGCACGCCGCCACGTGCGGAACAGCACGCGCGACAGGCGAGAAAATTAAATGGGTGGCATGTTTATACTAAACAAATATCAAATAAATAAAAGGTAGTTGAGTTGATATTTACCATGCTAATATTTATTGTAAAAGCCCAAGTTGAACACTACACATTTAATCTAATTAGAATATTAATCTAATAAATATTAGTCGAGCGAACCTTAAGTTAATTATCTAACATATATGACTTGACGATTTAACATCACTAACATGAGTTCTTATAAGAGAAACCAATTTATTATCACGCGCAGACGCCGGCGAACCACGTGATCGACACGCGCTAACTACGCGCGGCAAGGCGAGCGACATGTGTAAGTGGCACACGTGACGCACGCACACGACGTGTGACGGCACGCAACGCTATACGAAACAGCGCGTGGTCGGCACGCAAAACAACGTGCACAACAGCACGCGAACAACACGACTACACGTACGACATGCGCGGAACGAAGCGAGAACGACACGTGGCGACTTGACACCGAACGACACAACATAAAAGAATTATTAAGTTACGTCTTGCTTATACTAAACAAATACTAATTAAAACATTTGAGTAGATATAATCCTATTAACAGATATAAATAAAGTGTGGCTAAAATTATAAATTAGTTTAAGTAAACTACTACTTTAATGACTCAGATAAATAAATAAATAATCAACTAATTAATTAAAACGTTTGAAATGATAGAACAATAATTTTTAACGGGTAGACCACATTAATACGAATCTAACACAACTTGCGCGGAGTGAAACAGATTTATAGTGCAAAAGATATGGCACATTTAGTAATCTAGGGACCTATTCCTAATTAACCATATACTTCAGCGACTAGCATATAACTTTCTCAAGTCTAAAAAACAGCATACCATCTTCAGGAAAAGATAGGGGCTTTTTCAGAAATAGACCTTCTTCCTCCTTGGGTCGTCACCATGGGGACAGGGGACGAGCTCACGTGGGGGTGGGGGGTTCGGCCAACCAGCCAGCGGCCGCGCCACCGCACATAACCGTGCCCCCAGGGGACGCGCCGGGGAGGGGCGGACGAGCGCCGCGCTAGGGCCGTGCCGCCGAGGCTGGACCGGCTGCGGGCTGGGCGACAGGGCGCCATGGTCAGCACGGGAGGCGGCTGGTGCGCAAGTCCGACGAGAGGGAGGACAGGGGCCGGCCTAGGCGGCCTGGCGGCTCGGCCCCGTGCTGCTGGTCGGTCGGCTACCACGCCGGGGAGCTGGGCTGCCACACCACCGCACCGAGAGGGTGGGTTGTCGCGCCGGGGAGGATCCCCACGGTCTCGGATGGCGGAGATAAGCACAGGGAAAGACTCGACGCGGTTGTGGGCAAGAACAGGCGATAGGAGCGTGGAGTGGGCGGTTCTGGCAGAGATAGGCTCGTGCACAGCTGAGAAATAGGAGGAGGTGGTTGCAAGAGATGACATGTGGGGCCCAGCTGGTAGTTTCCTTATGTGCTGCATGCAGGAGTGGGGAGGCTATCGTGCATGCCGCATGCAGGGAGGAGTTGACCACCGCGCCTGGCCTGTGCATGCGCGATGGAGGCTGGAGGGTGTCGCATGCGGAAGGGCTTTACACTTTGCATGCAGGACGGTTTATTTTTTCTAGGCATCGAAAATGACACAAGATCTGGATCATGCTCGATGAGAGGAAGAAAAAAAATATATATAATTGGGTTTCCAAAATTTTATAGTTTTTTGCAAGTACTAAATTTTAGGTATTTAATTAAGATTAGAAAAACTGAAATTCATATTTAATACTCGAAGAAACATTCCAAAGATTCCAAAAAAAACTCTTGGGAACATCCTCGAGATATTTTAATCTGTTACGATAACATTTTGCACTCATAAACACTATGCATCGGCATGAATGCAACAATCAAAGTTTCTCTAAGCTTTTATTTTACTAGGCTTACGCCTGGACATAAAATCAAAATAATTCTTCACTATTTAGGAAAAAGAAAAGAAAAGCAAGGAAATGAGAGGGTAACACCTGAATTTGATGGATATTAGAGAAAAAAATTTTGTACCCCCAAATTCTGGGTGTTACAGAACCTCCCAAGGTATTAGGCCCATCTACAGTTATCCTTGTCCTAAGGACCTTGGACAATCCTGTAGATGCACATAATCACTCGACAAGTTCGGTACTGTACCTTCATCACTTCGCCCAAGAGCGCTTCACCCATCACGCAGATATTACATCACATCAGAGAAAATAATAAGCGGAAGCAAATTACAATAACTTAATTTACCTTCATAGAAAGAGAGTATTGTTATTAAAGTACCAGGGTATTATGAGTGCATAAAGTATTATTATTACAGACTTGGGAGGCAAAACACCCTCCAGCCTAAAAGAGTATTGTTTTTAAAGTGGGAGGCCTACATCCTCCCGCGACGGCCTTCACTGTTGGGGCTCATCCATGGGTACCACCTTAGAACAAAAACAGCAAAAGTCTGTTGTTTCCTCACCTACAACAACATGGGTTTGAAAACCCTGAGTATGGAATGTACTTTCGCAAGTCTTGCCCGACAAAAGAAAAGACTCTTAAGGATATGCTGGCTTGAGGGAGTCAAGGTAAGGCTATCTCGAAGATTCAAAGACTCTGTTTGCAAAAATGCTTACTAATAGTGGATCCTTAAAATCCAATTTTATTATCAAGTTAAGTCATTACTTGAATTTAGAGTTCTTTCAACCCTAGTTCAAGCACTTGGCCTGCACTAGCCGTCTTTTATCACCCTTTTTCTTTACTGGATTGCTACGTGTAGGGCAGTGACCAAGTCTTCATATCCAAGAAGTAATGGCGATCCGAATCGATTAATACCCAGCTGGGGATCTCCAACCACACGATACATGTAGCACTTAACCCTTTCATATGTCGACTCACCATCAGGGTTCTTAAGACCAGACCGGGTTCACGCTAACCGAGAGCACAGATACACCACCGTCTAGCCTCTTGCCACGGAGGGTACACGCTACTATCGCCATCTCTCCACTCCCATTGCGTGTTGGCCTTTCTGGTATTAGTCTGCCCGAGGAAAAGCTTACCCATGACGAGGCATGTGGCCAGTTAAAAGGTCCTCAATCATCAAGCCTACATCGACACGGTCCTTAATCGACTCAGACGGAGACACTACACCGAGACTCTCTTCTCGTGCAAGTCACCCGCCCGGTCTCAGCTTTATCATTTAAAATCCCAAAGTTTGGTACCTGGCAGAGGTACATCTTGTCCAATGTTGAACCCATCACGGCCATGATGGATCCACCATCAAGTTTTAAT
Organism: Zea luxurians; assembly: GCA_029449295.1. Taxonomy (NCBI): domain Eukaryota; kingdom Viridiplantae; phylum Streptophyta; class Magnoliopsida; order Poales; family Poaceae; genus Zea; species Zea luxurians. Next base: position 10,654,191 of record JAOPSE010000075.1, on the reverse strand, counting down.
TTTGAAAACATCCCATTCCATCTGAAGCATTATCTTTTGTTAAAACAAAAAAAATTGTTTTCTAAAGCAAGACTAAGCATTAGAAAACCTTTTAATAAAACAGGTAATCAAGGAATGATAAACAGTTCCAAGGAAGGAAATGTAGCAATTGGCTTAACACCCAACTCCTATCACCTAATGCATCATTCAAGTGATAAAGAGTTTAAAACCACAAGGAAAGGTAAATGCATCGGGGCTTGCCTTGTGTTGTAGGGGATTTGGGATCTGTTCCACATATATCGAAATAAAAACAGTCCCCGGCAGGTGATTTTTAAGCTGGTGGTGCAGTCACTTCTTCTTCAACACTTACTTCTTCTTTATTTTCTATACAGAACCATACATATACATAAATGCTCATGTGATGCTATGAATATGCAATTATAATAGAGACACATCAAGTTGTATCTTGAATACAACTTTCCTTCACGGTACACTAGGGAAACTAGGGTTTTCAGAGTCAGTACTTCATTATCATAAGGTAGATACTACCTAGAAGACTAGGGTTTTGGGTTTGAGGACCAAACAATGTCCAAAACAAGTCAAACTTCACCCATGGGCTCTAAATACCATATTAGGCTTACCCAAAAAGTTTTGTGATTTTTGGAGTTATTAAGTAATTTCTAAAATTCCAAGAGACTAGGTTTAGGCCTTCTTAAATACTACATGATTTCTGGTTCGGGCTAAAATCTTGGGACTATTTTTATTAAATACTAGAGAAATTTAGGAGTCCAATAAAATTGGTCTCATATTTTTATCATTTATCTATAATTTTCTATGAATTTCCCAAGTCTGGTAGAAAAAGAAAAGGGAAAAAGATGAATAGTAATGGGCTGAAACCAGCCCAAGTGGGCCCACGTCCAGGGAAAGGCGCACGCGCGCGCGCCGCAATGTTTACTTTGCACAGAGGACCCTGGCTTTTTGAACAAACAGTAAAGAAACCTGGGCACTATTTCCTTGTCTCTCTGACGTTTGTACAAAGGCCCTCGGAGTCTGATTCCTTTACAATGTCAAGTCCTCAATGGAGATCGCCGGTAAGCATGCTTTCCGGTGAACTCATACCGGCAGATATGCTCGATGTTCAGAGCCCTAACCTGACTGACACCGAATCCCACCTATAATGACCTTAACCCCCCAATCAATTGCAAAGTTCTAGCTCAACATCTCCCTGTCCACGCTGATGGCGCACACCAAGGACAATCTAAGGTGTTCCCGGTAATCTAACGGGGTCTAGCTCAATTGGCTGGTCCGATAGGCATCTGTAGCACACAAGAGTGCCAAAACAAGGGTCAGGAGGGTATGAACGGACCTAGAAACGACAGTCCACGGCGCGGTGGTTCTCGATGGCGCGGAGAACAGAATTGGGGGAAATCCCAAATTGGGGAGATGTGGGGGACGATTGGAGGTGAGGGCTGGTTCACTAGGTGCGCAATTACTCAGCGGAGCAAGCTGGGGCATCAATTTATAGAGTTTTTGAGCGGTGGCTCCGAATTTGGAAGGGAGGTGCTGGCGGCCGGAGAGAGGAGAAGTGTACTGGTGTGGGTGACCGTGGATGACACCGTGGCAAGGCCCTATGCGATAGATGACTATGATCAATTGCGACGTGGTAGGATGGCTGACGGCATGGTATAACCGCGAGGAACGGCGGCATGACGGCGATGGTCGTGCAGCCACGTCGCCGGGCAAGTGGGCACGGCGATAGGGCAAAACAGGGGCCCAAGTTCATCTTTAACGCGATATTTCTTACCTCGAGTAGTTATCTGCACTCCACCAACACGAATCGCGGCAATCGGCGTGAATCTGAGCACAAGATAACCGGTGGCGAGGGTGGGGCTGTACCTAAGATATTTCTGCAGACACTGTACCATTAGACTTCTCATCAGGGTGCCTAACAGAGAGATTTCAGGAGCTTGGACCTTTGATTTTCATGTAGTAACTACATAATCTATCTGTAACAAAGTTGTTGCCTTATAATCTAGCTATAATTTCACTATAGCATCCTTAGTCAAATTCTCATTGGATCCTGCTCAAATTCGATCCCAAAGTTCTGCCAATATCTCTAGTGGTTATAATTTAGTCTAAGAGCTGACTGACAGCCCAAATCCAAGCTCAATTATCTCCTATTATTGTACAGCACTAATGCTCAGTCACATAAGCAAAGTTATACTCCTAACATAGCTCTATAAATTTGATGTGTTGACCTAGGGAAAATTCCTTGTAGATTTAGAAATATAGAGCTCCAAAGTTGACCCCATTTACTGAAATTCAGACTTAAGCATATAGGGTTCATGGGGTAGTTTTTGCACATAAGTCCAAATCCCACTATTTAACTTGCAAATTCTCAAGTGTGAAAAACACATGATTTGTGGTGTTCTATCACTTTGGTATTTGCACTTTGGTCCAAAAGTGCACAAAATTTACATCTACCCCCCTAGGGTTTCAATTGGGGTTTTCCAGGGTTTCTTTTTAGGGTTTTGAGTTCTCTAGGGTTTTTGTGCCACTAAAGTCCATCAAATGTGATACCTTGTGAACATTTCTCATGTCTCATGAGATTTTTACTCATTTGAGCTTCACTTTCACCCATAAGTCCTAATTCAGGGTTAAGTACCCTACCTTAGGGTTTATGACACACCAAGCCCTATCATCACAACTTCTTTGAAATTTTTACCTAGTGAATGCATTCTAGGTGTAACAAACAATATGGAATGTCAATGCACATGATGTCATGCTCAAGTTTTAGTGCCAGTAACACCAGGGGTGTTACATCCTTCCCCCCATAAAAGAATCTCGCCCCGAGATTTAAGGCCCTAGGGTAAGTAATGGAAAAGGAAACACGTCACATCTTTATTTCCTTATTTGTCGTACAGAGCAGGGGGTGGAATGGGGTTTATTCCAACTTTACAAACCAATGTACATATCTTACAGGTTACATGAAGCTAAAAACCTAGGAAAATTCTTTTCCAAGAAATCTTGAGTCTCCCAGGTATCTTCATCTTCAGTATGCTGGTTCCATTGTACCTTATAGAATTTAAGGGTCCTTGTTCGGGTGATCCTGTCCTTCTGTTCCAAAACTCGAATGGGATGTTCTGAATAAGTCAAATCTGGTTCCAAGACAACATCCACCACATCGATGGTTCGATCAGGAACTAGAAGGCACTTCTTTAATTGAGATACATGGAACACATTATGCACTGCAGATAATGTTTCTGGTAGTTGGAGTCGGTATGCCATTGGTCAACGTTGTTCAAGAATGGGAAATGGGCCAATGTATCGGGGTGCTAGCTTCCCTTTTACCCCGAAACGATTCACACCCTTCATTGGTGATACTTTCAGGTACACATAATCTTTGACTTGAAAGAGCAAAGGTCGGTGTCGTTTGTCTGCATAACTTTTCTACCAAGCTTGAGCTTTTGTCATGTGATGTCTTATCCGTTGAACTTTTGCTTCTGTCTCCTTGACTAAGTTAGGCCTGAAATACCACCGTTCTCCAGGTTCTGACCAATTTAAGGGTGTCCGACACCGTCGTCTATACAGTGCTTCAAATGGTGCCATCTTGATACTCTCTTGATAGCTATTATTATAAGACAATTCTGCCAATGGTAGACAGTCATCCCATTTCTGCGGAAACTCTAGGACACATGCCCGTAACATGTCTTCAAGTATTTGATTTACTCTTTCAGTTTGTCCACTGGTTTGAGGATGGTATGCCGAACTATGGAGCAGTTTAGTACCCAAGAATTTATGCAATTCACTCCAAAATTTGGATACAAATTATGGTCCATGATCCGATACTATCGTTTTTGGAATTCCATGCAAACTGAGAATACGGGCAATATAAAGTTCCGCATATGCGACCACTAGATATTTTGTCTTGACGGGCAGGAAGTGAGCAATTTTCGTAAGCCGATCAATTATGACCCATATGGAGTCAAAACCTTTAACTGTTTTTGGCAATCCTACAATGAAATCCATACTAATGTCTTCCCATTTCCAAGTCGGGATGGGTAAAGATTGCAGTGGCCCAGCGGTCTTCACGTGTACTGCCTTGACACGTCTACAGGTGTCACATCTTGCCACATAGCGTGCAATCTCAATCTTCATTTTCGTCCACCAATAGTGTTGCTTTAAGTCTTGATACATCTTAGTACTTCCATGATGAATGGAATATCGACTAAGATGAGCTTCATCCAAGATCTGTTGGCAGACTTCAGCATCTTTAGGTACAACTATTCGATCATTGAACCATAATATTCCTTGGTCATCTTTTCTGAAGCAATTAGCTTTGTCGGCTTCTATTTTCTCATGAATATGCTTCATACCCTTGTCACTTCTTTAGGCATCAACAATTTTCTATAGAAGAACTGACTCAAGCTTTAATTGGGTCAAAGTTCCATGTTGTATCATACCCAGGTTTAACTTTTCCATTTCTTGGCATAGTGTGGTGTCAGAGGTCCTCACTGTAAGACAATGACAGGAAGCTTTGCGGCTCAGTGCATCTGCCACCACATTGGCTTTTCCTGGATGATAGTGGATTTCTAAATCATAATCTTTAATCAGCTCAAGCCATCTTCTTTGCCTCATGTTCAGTTCCAACTAGGTAAAAATATATTTCAGACTTTTATGATCTGTATATAAATGGCAAGTATTTCCCAGCAGATAATGACGCCATATCTTAAGGGCATGAACAACTGCAGCTAGTTCCAAGTCATGAGTTGGATAATGCTCCTCATGTCAGCGTAGTTGTCTTGAAGCATAAGCTATGACTCGGCCCTCTTGCATTAGGAAACATCCGAGTCTACTTCCTGATGCATCACAATACACATCAAAAGGCTTCTCTATGTCTGGTTGAGCCAATACCGGAGTAGTGGTCAGTAATACCTTCAGCTGCTCGAAGGCTTCATTACATTTTGAGGACCAGTCAAATTTGGTATCATTATTCAATAAACATGTAATTGGTTCAACAATCTTGGAGAAATCCGGAATAAACCTGTGGTAATATCCGGCTAGTCCAAGGAAGCTTCGAACTTGATGTACAGTGGTTGGCAGTTCCACTCTAGAATATCTTTATCTTTACTGCAATCAACTGCAATTCCTTTTGCAGATAATACATGTCCCAGAAACTGAATTTCTTCCAACCAAAACACACATTTACTGAATTTAGCATACAATTGGTGCTCTCTTAGGCGCGTTAGTACAATCCACAAATGCTTAGCATGCTCCTCTTCATTCTTAGAATAGATAAGAATGTCATCAATGAATACCACCACAAATTTATCCAACTTAGGCATGAACACCGAGTTCATTAAATATGTGAAGTGGGCTGGAGCATTTGTCAATCCGAAGGACATGACCAAATATTCAAATAATCCATACCGCGTAGTAAATGCGGTCTTGGGTATATCTTCGAGTCGAATACGGATCTGATGATAACCTGACATGAGGTCAACCTTGGAGAATACCTGAGCTCCAGTAAGTTGATCGAATAAAATATCGATCCGAGGAAGAGGGTACTTATTCTTAATAGTGACCTCATTAAGGGGTCTGTAGTCCACGCACATTTGAAGTGTTTGATCCTTCTTCTTGACAAAAATTGCTGGACATCCCCATGGTGACGAACTAGGCCTAATGAATCCCTTCTCAAGCAAATCTTGGAGTTGAATCTTGAGTTCTGTCAATTCATTAGGTGGCATTTGATACGACCTTCTAGAAATAGGAGTCGTGCCGGGTTTTAGTTCAATCACGAACTCTACATCCCTTTCAAGAGGCAATCCAGGCAAATCTTCAGGAAAGACATCCGAGAATTCACACACCACCGGAATATTCTGGATTTCTAGTATGATAGCTTCATAAACTTGTCCGGATGGTCTGGCTGGAATAGCTACAGGGATGGACAATTGAATTTCTTCATGACCATGGCTCAATTTGATGGTCCTTAAGTTAGTATTGAGGATAGCTCTATGCTGGGCTAACCAATTCATGCCTAGGATTACATCTATGTCTTGGCCCTTTAAAACAATCATGTTGGTAGGGAATTCCCTTCCGGCCAATGTTACTGGTATATGGAAGACTATTTCCTTAGTAAATATCTGTCCCCCAGGTGAATGGATAATAAATCCATCCCTTGATTCAGTGCAAGGAATGCCATGCTTTTCCACAAAATTCTTGCTTATGAAAGTATGTGAAGCACCAGAATCAAAGAGAATGACTGCTGGGTAATTGGCCACAAGGAACGTACCCATCATTATCGGCTCGCCTTCTAGTGTAGTGGCCACTTGAGTATAATAAATTTGCCCTGTCTTCTTGACATTTTTGCCTATTGAATTATTAGTCATGTTCCCTTTGCCTTGATTGGAGCTCCCAGAATTCTGTTGAGTGTTGAATTTATTCTGCTTCGGGTATGGACAGTCCTTTATAAAATGACCAGACTTTCCACAGTTCAAGCAGCCAGTAGAAGAACTAGGGAGAGTGGGGAAACGAGTACCAGGGGCACTCATCTGATTTATAGAAGTGGGGGAAGTATTTGGACGAATGAAAATAGGCTGCTTGAACGGATAGGAGGGTGGGCGAGGCAAAGAACGATTCTGATTAAAAGGTCGGGTCACCAACCTGGTTCGCTTCTCAGGTCCCTGATTAGACCTGTCACCTCCAAATCTCTTTGATTTTCCATGGCCTGTATTCTTGGCTTCTACTGCCAGCGCAGTGCTGATAGCTCTGCTGTAGGTAAGGTCCAGACAGGTTGCCATTTTCCTTTGAAGCCTGTCGTTGAGTCCTCTCATAAAACAATTCTTTTTCTTCAGATCTTTATTTACTTGGTCGATGGCATACTGAGATAGATGATTGAATTTGTTGAGATACTGCATTACAGTATCTCCCCCTTATTTTAACCGGATGAATTCTTCTTGTTTCATATGAAGCACTCCTTTAGGAACATAGTGCTCACAGAATGATAACTTGAATTCTTCCCAGGTGATCTGATGTCCAGCCGGTTGAACTGCTACAAAATTTGCCCACCAAATACTGGCAGGCCCTCTCAGTTGTTGGGTAGCAAACAATGGCTTCTGTGTCTCTGTGCAGCGAATCAACCCAAACTTTTGTTCCATGACTCTTACCCACTCATCCGCTTCTAAAGGTTCTTTAGCTTTAATAAAGAACAGGGGTCGGGTCTCAGAGAATCCCTGATATGTAGTATCACGCAGTCCTTGGGGAGGAGCTCTGCCTCCATCCTGTTGGAACTGATTGCCCGCCATCTCACGCAAGAAGCGTGTATTTTCCGCAGTGGCATTGACCAGGGCAGTGATAGCCTCGGCCAAAGTCCGTGGTACTAGTGGCAGGTTAGGAGTATCTTCTCGACCGCGAGAAATCCCTGCACCATCATGTGCATGAGTCCGTGATGGCATCTGAGGCAAAGAAATATTTGGAAAAAATATAACATGCCAGCACACACCATCATATTACATTACCAAAATGTAATAATTATACAGACTCCAGCGTACAACTCGACTTCAGTACTTATTTTACATAAGTATAACATCTAAACTATACTATTATAGTCTTCGTCACCCTTAGTTGCTTCATTTCCTGCTGCAGGAGACCATTTGTCAGCAAGGTTCATGGAAGGAGGGGGCCTAAAAAGGTCCAACTCCCCATCAGGTCCTTCATTTGCTGTCCCTGATGGTCCGGCTCCCATTGCAACAGCATCGACAGGCACGACTAGGTGCAGTCGAGCATACAATACATGTACTTCCTCATGTAAAGTATTACAGTACACTTGTAGGCTGTCGAGGGCCGCAATAAGCTCTACCACACGACCTCGAGCTTTTGCTTCGCGGTCCCAAGCGATCGAACGTGAGTTGATGGTCTAATCAATGGTCGAATCCCGTTCAGATATCTCGTATTGCAAGCGGCTGACGTCAGCTGATAATTTAGCTATACGTTGGCTATCCTGCGCCCATATCCTGTTCCGGTGACGTAGCTCTGTCTGAAGTTGTTCCACCTTGGTCTCCAAGTCTCTGATTCGGTCATTGCTACTGCTACTACTTTCCTCATGTCTGGGGGCTAGCTGATAGCAAGGCATGCCAAAAGGTCCAATAGATTTGCGTGCAGTTTTCCTTGTACGCGCCATGTCTCCATAAGAGGGAAAGATTTATTTTAAACATGATGCATGCATAACCTAGTAAATATGGAATCAACCTTCGTTTATCCCCAACTTCCTATATACTGCACTCTATTACCCTGACTTTACAAGGGGAAAGACTACCACAAAGTGATAGGGTAAGAATGAAAGAATATTCCTTAGGTAAGTGTTTAAAAATACTTTTGAAGTTCTATGTAATATATGAAGAGATGGGCTTCGCTCCGATACCAGCTGTGACGGAACCTCTCAAGGTATTAGGCCCATCTACAGTTGTCCTTGTCCTAAGGACCTTGGACAATCCTGTAGATGCACTTAATCACTCGACAAGTTCAGTAGTGTACCTTCATCACTTCGCCCAAGAGCGCTTCACCCGTCACGCAGATATTACATCACAAGCGGAAGCAAATTACAATAACTTAATTTACCTTCATAGAAAGAGAGTATTGTTATTACAGTACCAGGGTATTATGAGTGCATAAAGTATTATTATTACAGACCTGGGAGGCAAAACACCCTCCCGCATAAAAGAGTATTGTTTTTAAAGTGGGAGGCCAACATCCTCCCACAACAGACTTCACTGCTGGGGCTCATCCTTGGATACCACCTTAGAACAAAAACAACAAAAGTTTGTTGTTTCCTCACCTACAACAACATGGGTTTGAAAACCCTGAGTATGGAGTGTACTTTCGCAAGTCTTACCCGATAAAAGAAAAAACTCTCAAGGATATGCTGGCTTGAGGGAGTCAAGGTAAGGTTATCTCAAATATTCGAAGACTCTGTTTGCAAAAATGCTTACTAATAGTGGATCCTTAAAATCCAATTTTATTTTCAAGTTAAGCAATTACCTGAATCTAGAGTTCTTTCTACCCTAGTTCAAGCACTTGGCCTACACTAGTCGTCTTTTATCACCCTTTTTCTTTACTGGATTGCTAGGTGTAGGGCAGTGACCAAGTCTTCATATCCGAGAAGTAATGGTGATCTGAATCGATTAATATCCAGCTGGGGATCTCCAACCACACGACATATGTAGCACTTAACCCTTGCATATGTCGACTCATCATCGGGGTTCTTAAGACCAGACCGATTCACGCCAACCGAGAGCACAGATACACCACCCTCCAGCCTCTTGCCACGGAGGGTACACGCTACTCTTGCCATCTCTCCACTCCCATTGCATGTGGCCTTTTTGGTATTAGTCTGCCCGAGGCAAAGCTTACCCATGACGAGGCATGTGGCCAGTTAAAAGGTCCTCAATCATCAAGCCTACATCGACACGGTCCTTAATCGACTCAGACGGAGACACTACACGGTCCTTAATCATGCAAGTCACCCGCCCGGTATCAGCTTTATCATTTAAAATCCCAAAGTTTGGTACCTGGTAGAGGTACATCTTGTCCGATGTTGAACCCATCACGGCCATGATGGATCCACCATCAAGTTTTAATTTTGAAAACATCCCATTCCATCTGAAGCATCATCTTTTGTTAAAACAAAAAAATTATTTTCTAAAGCAAGACTAAGCATTAGAAAACCTTTTAATAAAATAGGTAATCAAGGAAGGATAAACAGTTCCAAGGAAGGAAATGCAGCAATTGGCTTAACACCCAACTCCTATCACCTAATGCATCATTCAAGTGATAAAGTGTTTAAAACCACAAGAAAAGGTAAATGCACCGAGGCTTGCCTTGTGTTATAGGGGATTAGGGATCTGTTCCATATATATTGAAATAAAAACATTTCCTGGCAGGTGGAATTTCAGCTGGTGGTGCAGTCTCTTCTTCTTCAACACTTACTTCTTCTTCGTTTTCTATACATAACCATACATATACATGAATGCTCATGTGATGCTATGAATATGCAATTATAATAGAGACACATCAAGTTGTATCTTGAATACAACTTTCCTTCATAGTACACCAGGGAAACTAGGGTTTTCAGAGTCAGTACTTCATTATCATAAGGCAGATACTACCTAGAAGACTAGGGTTTTGGGTTTGAGGATCAAACAATGTCCAAAACAAGTCAAACTTCACCCATGGGCTCTAAATACCATATTAGGCTTACCCAAAAAGTTTTATGATTTTTGGAGTTATTAAATAATTTCTAAAATTCCAAGAGACTAGGTTTATGCCTTCTTAAATACTACATGATTTCTAGTTCGGGCTAAAAATCTTGGGACTATTTTTATTAAATACTAGAGAAATTTAGGAATCCAATAAAATTGGTCTCATATTTTTATCATTTTTCTATAATTTTCTATGAATTTCCCAAGTCTGGTCGAAAAAGAAAAGGGAAAAAGATGAATAGTAATTGGCTGAAACCAGCCCAACTCGGCCCACGTCCAGGGAAAGGTGCCCGCGCGCACGCCCGCGATGTTTACTTTGCACAGAGGACCCTGGCTTTTTGAACAAATAGTAAAGAACCCTGGGCACTATTTCCTTGTCTCACTGACGTTTGTACAAAGGCCCTCGGAGTCTGATTCCTTTACAACGTTAAATCCCCGATGGAGATTGCCGGTGAGCATGCTTTCTAGTGAACTCATACCGGCAGATATGCTCGATGATCAGAGCCCTAACCTGGCTAACACCGAATCCCACATATAACGACCTTAACCCCCCAATCAATTGCAAAGTTCTAGCTCAACATCTCCCTGTCCACGGTGATGGCGCACACCGAGGACAATCTAAGGAGTTCCTGGTAATCTGACGGGGTCTAGCTCAATTGGCTGGGCCGATAGGCATCTATAGCACACAAGAGTGCCAAAATGAGGGTTAGGAGGGTATGAACGGACCTGGAAACGACAATCCACGGCGCGGTGTTTCCCGGTGGCACAGAGAACAGAATTGGGGGAAATCCCAAATTGGGGAGCTGTGGGGGACGATTGGAGGTGAGGGCTGGTTCATTGGGTGCGCAAGTACTTAGCGGAGCAAGCTGGGGCATCAATTTATAGAGTTTTTGAGCGGCGGCTCCGAATTTGGAAGGGAGGTGCTGTCGGCCGGAGAGAGGAGTAGTGTACTGGTGCGGGTGACCGTGGCTGTCACCGTGGAAAGGCCCTAGGCGATAGATGGGCTGTCTACTGTGATCAATTGCGACGTGGTAAGATGGCTGACAGTGTGGCATAACTGCGAGGAACGGCGGCACGACGGCGATGGTCGCACAACCACATCACCGGGAAAGTGGGCACGGCAACAGGGCAAAACAGTGGCCCTAGTTCATCTTTAATGCGAAATTTCTTACCCCGAGTAGTTATCTGCACTCCACCGGCACAAATCGCGGCAATCGGCGCGAATCCGAGCGCAAGATCACCGGTGGCGAGGGAGGCTGTACCTGAGATATTTCTGCAGACACTGTACCATCAGACTTCTCATCAGGGCGCGTGACAGAGCGATTTCAGGAGCCTGGATCTTTGATTTTCATGTAGTAACTACATAATCTATCTGTAACAAAGTTGTTGCCTTATAATCTAGCTATAATTCTACTATAGCATCCTTAGTCAAATTCTCATTAGATCCTGCTCAAATTCGATCCCAATGTTCTGCCAATATCTCTGGTGGTTATAATTCAGTCTAAGAGCTCACTAACAGCCCAACTCCAAGCTCAATTATCTCCTATTCTTGTACAACACTAATGCTCAGTCACATAAGCAAAGTTATACTCCTAACGTAGCTCTATAAATTTGATGTGTTGACCCAGGGCAAATTCCTTGTAGATTTAGAAATATAGAGCTCCAAAGTTGACCCCATTTACTGAAATTCAGACTTAAGCATATAGGGTTGATGGGGGTCTTTTTGCACATAAGTCCAAATCCCACTATTTAACTTGCAAATTCTCAAGTGTGAAAAACACATGATTTGTGGTGTTCTATCACTTTGGTAATTGCACTTTGGTCCAAAAGTGCACAAAATTTACATCTACCCCCCTAGGGTTTCAATTGGGGTGTTCGAGGGTTTCTTTTTAGGGTTTTGAGTTCTCTAGGGTTTTGTGCCACTAAAGTCCATCAAATGTGATACCTTGTGAACATTTCTCATGTCTCATGAGATTTTTACTCATTTAAGCTTCACTTTCACCCATAACTCCTACCTTAGGGTTAAGTACCTAATTCAGGGTTAAGTACCCTACCTTAGGGTTTATGACACACAAAGCCCTATCATCACAACTTCTTTGAAATTTTTACCTAGTGAATGCATTCTAATTGTAATAAACAATATGGAATGTCAATGCACATGATGTCATGCTCAAGTTTTAGTGCCAGTAACACCAGGGGTGTTACACATTTGTTCTAATAAAAGTAACGAGGGTAAAAGTGTCTTTCTACCCTTGACTCGACATGTTATAAACCCTTCGGGCTAGCCTAAGCCGAAGCTGTGATAATATCGTTTGCCGAAGCTCTACTTCTCTATCCTCCCTTCCGTGCTTGATCCTGCAACATGTCTGTTAGATGAATAGAATCTTCTTGAGGACCTTCGGCAGAAAAGGAGATCCCCAACAACCTCCTTAGACAGTTTTTTCACATCAAATAATCTGAGAGCGTTACTGAGTACGTAGATCAGTTCGACACCCTTATGCACCAAATCCTTGTCCACGAACTTCAGTTTAGTGTATCGGCTCTTGTTAATCGATTTGTAGATTGGTTAAAACCTGATATTAAGTATGTGGTTTTAATTCAACAGCCCCTCGACCTCGATACTACTGTATCTTTGGTTCTCTTGTAGGAATAAATTACGTCATGTCGGCTTCCGTGGACCTCTCAACGCTCTACTAACAACCCAGCTCCTAAAGCTCAACAACGTATTAGCAGCAGTGGGACTTCTCGGTCATCCGTCAGTTTATCTCATGGACTTCCAAAACCAACAACAGTGGCAGTGCAACGGGGCATGGAAAGAGGCAAGACAGATACCAATGAGTGTAAGGTTGCGACACTGATGGCTTATCATAAGGCTAAAGGATTGTGTAATAAGTGTGGAATGGAATGGGGTCCACAACACATATGTAGTCCCAAGGTTCCCTCGAACCATTAAGCTCACTGCAAATCTATTTTCTAAGTCGGTTATCATGTTAGTCGATTCAAGCAATTCATCTTCTTGTCAGTCGGACTATTGCTGCTTATGGTCCTGGGTGGGTTCTTTTGGAATAGCTTCTATAAGTGAGAGTGGCAAATGGGCAACTCATTCAGTGCACTCATCACATACCTCGTTGTAAAATTAGCACCTAGGAACACACCTTCGTAATCAGCCTCAAAATTCTACCTTTGCAATGGTATGGTATAATACTAGGAAATGATTATTTATATTCGTGCAGTTCTATGGAGGTTCATTGGAAGGAAAATTGGTCAGCGTTTCAGCAAACACAAGGAAGAGTGGTGCTACATGGTCTTGTATCAGATAACTCAACGCTGGAGCAAATCACAGTTCAGAAACTGTTGCATGTGGAAACATTAGATGAGTTGTGGTGTACTTTGGAACTCATGCCATTATAGGCCACAAGTATATCTGCAATGTTACTAGAAGAAATTCAACAACTTATTGTCGAGTTTGCCTCCTTGTTCAATAAACCAACCTAACTCCGACCTGCTCGATCACACTGTCACTCCATATCGCTAGTCCTGGGAGCTACCCATTTGAAAGTTGTCTAGAGGGGGTGAATAGGCAAGTTAAAATTTTTTCAACAAAAACTAGAAACAAACTGGGTAAAACCAGTTCAACTGGTTTGCACAAGCTCAACTAAACGATGAGATATAAAACTGAATTGATCTTAAAATTCACCCAGTTAACTTTGGAAATGAGATGTTCTAAATGATCCACATGGTTCAAAGTAGTAGATCTGAGAAGGGCACTTTTCAAAATCCACACACCAAAAGGTATGAACAAATCTTCCACGGAAGGGTAAGAGAACAAAGAACACGAATAAGCACAATGAACAAGAACATAAGAGACACAAGATTTATCCCGAGGTTCGGTCACACCACCAAGGTGCCCTACTTCCTCGTTGAGGCACCCACAAAGAGCTAGGTCTCTTTCAACCCTAATCCTCCCTTTGCCGACCACAAAGTTCAAGCTCACACACTAATCTTTGCTCAAACGAGCGGGTAATACAAACTTTCTTATGGTCTTCCACAAGATTTGGAGACTCACAAGAGACACCTAGTCGTCTAGGAGCTAGAAGCTCCAAGAGTAACGAATCCACAAAGAACTCGATGTAGTACCAAAGCTCGAATGAAGAAGATCAAGAGAGATTTGGAGATGAAGCACAAAAACCGCAGCTCTCAAACTCACTCAAAGATTTATCTCCAAAGATTTGAAATGGGAGAGGCAAGAGATGTGTGAGAGAGAGTGGAAGGTGTTCTTCAAGTTAGAAATGGAGTTTGGGTCGTGCTCTTGTGTGTGGGGGAGAGAGGTAGGAGTGAGTATATATAGGTGGAGCTCAAAACTAGCCATTAGGCAGATTTTTCTGCCTGAGACCGGTTGAACCGCCCCTAGGGCGGTTGAACCGCCCCTGGCAGGTCAGGCAGACTGTCTGCCAGTCTGACTGTCAGACTGACTAGCAGACTGACCTGCAGTCTAACCGAGGTTGACTAGACCGATTGAACCGCCCCAGGGCGGTTGAACCGCCCCCTGACACATCTAGCGACCTGTTTGCCAGTCTGACTAGCAGAATGTTGGTCAGAGGTCAAAGGGGTCAGCGACCAGCTGAACTGCCCCTCAGGACCAGTACAACTGGTCTTGACCATAGAGTTTAGGAGAGAAAACCCCAGCTAACCTGCCCGAAGGCAAGTTTAGCTGGTGTATGGTCAAAGAGGTTCACAACTGAAGTTGAGTTCAGCTAGAGTTGAGAAAGCTCAACTCAGCTGAAGATCAGCTCAGCTGAAAAGCTCAGCTACAGCTGAAGAAGCTTAGCTCAACTGAAGTTCAGCTCAGCTGAAAAGCTCAGCTACAGTTGAAGAAGTTCAGCTGCTTTTCAACAAGAATACTTAGGTTTTTCAAACCTAACCATGGTCAAACATAGAACGTTCAAGAGATTTGGTTTTCAAAAAATAGCTTTTGAATATAGAGGCTTGAGCTTTGGCAAACACCAACCTTCTTTTTGGATCCCCCTTGATAGTACGACGATTCCTATACTCAAGTTAAATAAAATATAATTAAGTAAACTCCTTGAGTAATTGGTGTCTCATGTGTGATTTCTCCATGGCGTTGCTTTATAAGGATCACAAACATCTTTGTCTCACCTTTTGAAGCAAACACAAATCAAACCCTGTGACCTGTACCATACCACCATATATGAGTTCAAATCATGGCTTCAAGTCACCTTACTAATGCATCAACATGTTATAACTCTTTATAGCTGATTAGTTCATCGACTTAGAGCAAGTACTCTTTTCTTCACCTTAGCCATGGTACCTCGGTCTACAAGTCGTCGCTTGGCCTTCACCTTCGCTTAGTTCCTCGAAGCCCTTTCCTTGCTATCTTCACCCTATCAAGCCATTCTTGAGTCACATCATATTGAGCATCCATTGAGAGAATTATTTCTTCGATATTGTGAACCTTGCTTGAATGTCATCTAGATATAAATGCTAATATCAATCAAGCTCTAGTTTGATTCTCATAGAAGCATATATGGACTAATAGTAATATGGTCAAGCCAATTAACGATTCCTCATATCTTATTCACTTTGGCTTGACCAATCCTCTTAATCACTTCAACCTCTATTCTGATCATATGTATGCAGTGATTTCTCAGGTCTTGTCCATATATTCAAACCAATATAGAGACCATATTATATCCATTTGCATTGTCTCACTGGTTATTTGACCTTGTGTTGAACCTTTGTTCACTAATCATTATACACTATTCAAGTATGTTCATCATACTGAATTTCCTGTTCAACTCTTAGAAAACTTGTTAGACCTTTAAATGTGTTGTTATCCAAATCACCAAAACTCACAAAAGGGATGAATGCACTTTCAATCTCACCCTTTTTGGTGATTGATGACAACACATTTAAAGCTTTGTTGGGGACTTGTTCTCAAATGCTATGAATTAAGAACAAGGCAACATAAAATGTTAAATATTAATGCCCTTCGTCCGCTGAAGCATTATTTCCCCAAGGATTTAATGAACTTCGAACGAAGACCATGAGTAAAATATCACGTAGGTCATGCCTTCGTGATTAAATTTACAAAATAATATGAAATAATATATAAAACATGAGACATTAAAGATAGATGTATCAGAAATAAGTAACATCATTCACATATTTTATTATATGAACATAAAAATGTCAGAACATAGAGTTTAAGTACATTTATACCTTTTCCTTGACAGATAATGATTCCCGGGCAATGCGTTTGCAATTACAGGAAAAGCGTGAACAGTGAAGGAATATTGTTCACTATTTATAGACACAGGACACAGCCTGTAAGGAATTACAATCATGCCCCTTATAAAAGTTTACAACAATGACTCAGACCCTTATGGGCTAAAAGGTCATTCTATCTTTAAGTCGGTTCGATCCTTCATCTTCGGTCATGCTATAACACCGAAGCTTCATGAGTGGTAGCTTCGGTCATCATGTATAAGCAGCTTTAGCCGAAGCTGTTTCTTCCTGCAGGACCTTCGGCGACGAAGCATGGTCCCAACAGTAGCCTCTTCGCGGTGCTAGATCGTTTTTCGTAACGAGCTTGATCCGTGAAAAAAGTCTCTTAGGCTTCGGGAAGCCGAAGGTCCAAAAAACACCTTCCCTGAGCTCGTTGCCGAGAAACGATACAGTTTTCGAGCGTGGAGCGGTCCTACCATGCAGGTTCACCTTCTTGGTTTTTGCGGCCCACCGTGCAGTGGGTGTGAGTGACTGTTTGCCCGGTGAAAAAATTCTGATGATTCACCTTCTTACCTGCAGCACTATATAAACAGACAGGTAGGTGTGAAGTTACCACGGCATTCATTGCTATTGCACTGTTTTGCTGCCAAAAATTTAACCATAGCCGAAGCTTGATTTTTGCATTCAAACGAAGCTCCAGTTTGGACTGTGCTTCGTCACGAGGATAGCTTCGGAAAAAAGGTTATTGACTTCCAAAGAATTTTTTCAAGAAAATTTAAAATCAAATGGCCAGAATACGCTCTACTGCTAGGGTTGAGCGTGATGGAGACGAGACCGAAGCCATTGAAACTGTTTCGATTTCTGAAGAGATGAGGCGTTCCGGGCTGGTTCCATCAGAAGACACACCTGCTGCCGAAGCAACGCAAGCTGATGTTGAAGAAGTTGGTTCCGAAGATGAGTACAACTGCGGGATGCCAAGCAAACCTAGTCATTTGGACTTTGGAAAGTCCACCATCTCTAAAGCTGATCTTCCAAAAATGGTGAAGCTGGGCTACTTTAGTGAAACAAAAAAGGAGCTGGTTCGTTTTGGTGGGGAGGAGATTACTCCGAAGCCGAAAAAGAATGAAGTGGTTGTGTTCAAAAGCTTCTTTAAAGCAGGATTAAGGTTTCCTTTGAATGGGATTATTACTGATGTGTTGAAGAAGTTTGGGGTTTACCTTCATCAGCTGACCCCTAACGCTATTGTTAGATTAAGTGTTTATATTTGGGCTCTTCGTAGCCAGGGAGTGGAACCGTTCGGTGAAGGTTTCTGTCGAGTCCATGAACTACACTATCAGACTAAAGCCAGAGGAGATGGTCTTCATGAGAATTTTGGATGTTACAACTTTGCTTATCGCAAAACTTCGAAGTTTCCAGTGATAAGCTACCGAAGCAAATGGCCAGCCGGATGGAAATTTGAGTGGTTTTATGTTAAAGTTGATAAAGATGAAGAAAAATTGGTCTAGAGTCCACTAGAGCTAACCTTCGGAGAAACAAGGCCCCGATGCAACATGATAAGTGGAAGCCCGAGCCAAATTGCTTTGGCTGAATTTCGCGTGATTTCAGATCATATTGGCACTAGAGACTTGGTGCAGGAATTTCTGGCTTTTAAAGTGTTTCCAACAATGAGAGATTGGGAGATGCCGAAGCTGGAGGGAGAAAAGAAAAAGGGAGAATTTGTTCGATTGCCGTATTACTACAAGTTTAAAAAACACTTTAAAAAGCCCTGCCAAGAGTGGCTGGACACAATCGAGATTATGTGCAACGATATCCTCGAAAATTACTCTAAGAAAGAAGATCAGTTGATGACTGCAGCCTTCGGCACTCGTCCGAAGCGAAGATTGAATCGTGTGCTAGATGCTTTGAATTTTGATTACCCTGATTACGAGCAACTGGGCGGAGATGCCGAAGGCCCGAAGAGAAAGAGGATTGCCAGCGCCCTGGACAAAGAAAGCACCAAATTGGCCAAAAAGGAAAAAGAAATTTCTAAAAAACTGAGCCCTGGACCGAGGGTAGCTGTTTTAAGGAAAAGAAATGATGCATCTCCAAAACTTGCATCTCCAAAACCAAAGACGTCGGCCCAGGAGGAGGAAGCTCCTGCGACACCTTCTGCTGCCGAAGTGGAAGAGATTCTGAAGGTAATGATTGAACCTTTGCATGTCAAGCTAAGCCCGCTGGCGCCAGAACTGACGAAGTTTTTTCAGAAGGGCAAAGAAGCTTTGGCAGCAGAAAGTCCCGCAAAGCCGAAAAAATGAAGAATTATCCAAGTGGCTGATGTTATTCATCAGACACCGCCACTGACCTCGGCTTCAAAAATTGTCACTGCGGATCCCACAGCCATCGGAGCCGAAACCGCCGGAGCCGAAACTGGAGGAGCCGAAGCCACCGGAGCTGAAACCACTGGAGCCGAAGCCACCGGAGCCGAAGCCACCGGGGCCGAAACTGGGACCAACGAAGATCCTAACCTGGAAACTACACTTGATGATATTGACAATATGCTTCTGAGAATGGCTGAAGAAGAAACTGATGTGATTACAGTGAACACGGCAACAGAAATAGGAAAAGAGCAGATTGAAGACATTTTGGAAAAAGAAGATTTTAATTTTTAGGATATACTTGGACAAGAGTTGTCAGACGCTGAAAAAGAAGAGCTGAAGAAATATGCTATATCCTATGGATATAAACCAGGGTCTCTGCTATTTGGTGGAGACAATGAAGGGAAGCTGAGATGCCTTTGGAACCGAACCGAGGCCAAGGTTGTTAGGACCTTCTCCAAAAGCGTTGGCCTGCCGAAGATAGAATCGGACCTCTGCAGATACCAGCGACAGCATATCGCCGGTAGCTTGCTCTATGCTAATTTCAAGGTAAAAAAGTCTCGATTTTTTATTATTATATATTTTTATTTTGAATTAAATTGTTTTCTGACGAAGGTTGTTTTGGCAGAGTATACTTCTAAGTAAAGTGCTGAGAATGCAACAAGATCTTGGGGATGAAAAGAACGAAGCTACTATCAAAGATCTAGAAAACAAAGTCAAAAATTACGAAGCTGCTTTGAAGGAAAAAGACTCTGTTGTTCAAGATCTTACAATCAAAGTTAAAGATCACGAAGTTGCCTTGGAAAAGAAGGACCTCGTCATTCATTCTATGGAAGGTTCATTGGCTGAAGCCCAAGCCGAAAATAACAGGTTAAACAATGAATTACTCAAAAAGTCAGAAAAATCTGAGCAGGAAAAGAAGAACCTCGAAACAAGTCTCAAGGCCAAAATCGGGAAGAATTCAAATTTGCAAAAATCATTGAAGGAGCTTCGGGAGAAATGCTTAAATTTCGGCAGCCGATGCGTGCAGCGGCTGAAGGATGTGTTTCACTCAATTGGAGCCAGCTCTGATATATTTACACCTTCAGTTGAGAACCTGCCCAGCACCCTAGAATACATTGAAGGCGAGGTTGATGCACTTGACGAAGTTATTGCTGGGCATGCTGACTTCTGCGCCCTGCTAGCTTCTCGAGGCACAGCCACCGCTTTCCTGAAGGCTGGCTGTACGCACGAAAAAATTGTAAATAGGCCAAACTTCAGCTTGTCACCAGCAGATTTGGTTGACATCCCAAGCCTAGCCCGAAGCATTGGAAACAGATTTATGACTTAGATTTGGGTAAATGGCGGGCGAAAAATGGCTGGTGACGAAGCTCGGAGCCACCTTAAGCCGGTGAGAAACTTATACTTGTTACTTTCACCTTCTTCTTGAAATTTGCACCTTTCTTGTTCTGCTTTAATATGTGCAGGATGATGAAGCTGAAGAATGACGGGCTGAAGCTTAACAGTTGCTGTAAAAGACTTTCCTACAAAAAATTCTGAAGAGATCTTTGTAATATAATTGTGGAAAAAACTTATGTAAATTTGTGCATACCTTGTAATATATCTTTTCTCCTTTATCCGTGTACAATCTGCTTTGCTGTGAACGAAACTTTACTTTTGAGCCGAAGGCGAAAAACACCTTCCCTTCTTTTCGTACACAACAAAGCATGAAAATTTCCTCTTTTTCCGAAGTTTTTTCCTCATAGCTGAAGCATCTGCCTTTTCTGTATGATACGATGATGATGATCCTATATATATCTAAATGAATGTTTATGAATGCAAATGTCATGATGTAATGCATTGTGCAAATGATTATTTGAATGTACATCCAAAAAACCATAATCATAGCCCTCATTCCCTTGAGAATGACTCAAATCTCTTTTTGCCGTTTATTTTTCGGCTTCACCGTTTACTTTTTGGTGTATCAGCGCTGACTTTTCGCTGTAAGCCTCCCTTAGGAGCTTCTTCGCCTTTTACTTTCGGCGGAATCAGCGTTTATTTTTCGCTGTAAGCCTCCCTTAGGAGCTTCTTCGCCTTTTACTTTCAGCGGAATCAGCGTTTATTTTTCGCTGTAAGCTCTGCATTCCCTTGGGAACGACTTTTGAGCTTCTCCTTCTTTTCTTTTTCCATTGCACTCGATGGTGCATTGTCAGCTTTTACATTTACATTTTTGGGGGATATCACTCTTATAGAATTGAAATAAGGAAAAGAAAAATTACATGTTGTGGCCCCATTAAAAACCTTTCTCCCCCTTTGGAAAGGAAAAGGGTGCCATAAGGAAAAACTAAAACAACAATAAAAAATAAAAAATAAAAAAGATTACATCAAGTTACACATAATACCGCCGAAGCTCATCCGCATTCCATGATCTAGGAATGTCGTTGCCGTCCATATCCTTTAATCTGTAGGAACCGGGTCTTGTCGAAGATACTACCAGAAAGGGGCCTTCCCATTTTAGTTGTAGTTTGCCCACTGTGTCTGGGTTGGCCACTCTTCGAAGCACCAAATGTCCTGGCTTAATGTTCTTCAACCGAACCTTTCTATCACGCCATTTTATTGTTTCAGCTTGGTATTTATTGATGTTTTCCACATCCTGAAGCCTGATCCCTTCTATAGCATCTTTGTCCACAGAACAATCAGCTTCGTCTATCGCTGAAGCCAGTGTTCTTATTGATCCTGCCTTAGCCTCTTCTGGGGTTATTGCTTCATCACCAAACAACAATTTGAATGGTGTAAAACCTGTTGACCTTGATACTGTTGTGTTGTGGCTCCACACCACTTTAATTAATTCTTCTGGCCACTTTCCCCTTGGCTGATTGAATATTAACTTCATTATTCCTGTCATTATGATGCCATTAGCCCTTTCAACTAGTCCATTTGATTCCGGATGTCGAACTGACGCAAAATGAATCTTTGTGCCAATTTGTTCACAAAATTCTTTGAAAGCTTCGGAGTCAAATTGCGTTCCATTGTCCACAGTGATAGCCTTTGGCGCTCCGAAGCGACAAACAATATTTTGCCAGAAAAACTTTTGAACAGTAACCGAAGTTATTGTGGCTAAAGGCTTTGCCTCAATCCATTTAGAAAAATATTCCACTGCCACTACAACATATCTTAAATTCTCTTGTGCTAGTGGTAGCGGACCTAACAAATCAAGGCCCCACCTTTGCAACGGCCAAGTGGGTTGTATTAACTGAGTTAGAGACGAAGGTTGTTTTTGATCTCTTGCACATTTCTGACAACCTTCGCACTTTTGGACTAGTTCCGCTGCATCCGAAGCTGCTTTTGGCCAATAAAATCCTTGGCGAAAAACTTTTCCCAGCAAAGGCCTAGATCCAATGTGAGATCCACACAAGCCTGCATGTATTTCCTTCATCAATTCTATACCTTCGGCTCTGGATAAACATTTGAGTAACGGAGAGCAGACACCATGCTTGTACAGCTCCCCTTCTATTATTACATATGGACGAGCTCTTGCCTCTATTCTCTTGTTATAAGCTTCGTCATCTAAACGGAAATTACCCTTAAGGTAAGAGATGATCTCAGTTCTCCAGTGTTCACTATAAACAGGAGATATGTTGAGGAACGCTCTTTCAAGAAGTTCAATCGAAGGTGCTTTTATTGTTTCAAAAAATACTTCCGAAGGTAAGGGCAGCCCCTGTGCTGCTGACTTGGCTAGCAAATCAGCATGCTCATTTTCTCCTCGAGGAATATTTTTTACAGAAAACCCTTCAAAGGAAGCTTCAATTCTTCGGACAGTATCTAGATACTTCTCAAGCTTCGGGTCTCTTGCCTTACAACTCTTGTCAATATGACCAGAGATAACCTGGGAATCAGTTTTAAGAACCGCCCTTCTGATTCCCATTGCCTTTAACTTCCAAAGACCCAAAAGTAAAGCTTCGTACTCAGCAATGTTATTTGTGCAGCTAAAATCAAGTCTTGCTGCGTAGCAAGTTTTAACTTTGGAGGGTGCGACCAACACAGCGGCTGCTCCTGCTCCGAAGGTTCTCCAAGAACCATCGCAGAATACTGTCCATGCTTCGACATCTTTATTTGCCTCTTCTACTTGAGCCCCTGGCGTCCAGTCAGCAATGAAGTCAGCTAACGCCTGGGACTGAATCGAAGATCTATGTACATAATCAATGCAAAATTCATTAAGTTCTGCAGCCCACTTTCCAATCCTTCCAGTAGCTTCTCTGTTTCTCATAATGTCCTTCAATGGTTGTGAAGAAGGGACAATTATATTGTATGCTTGGAAATAATGCTGAAGCTTTCTAGAAGCCATCAAAATAGCATATAGCACCTTCTCCAATTCTGTATAATTTTTCTTTGATAAACTAAGAACTTCAGATACAAAGTATATTGGAGCTTGCTTCTTGATTTGCCCTTCAAGCTTCTCTTGGACAAGTGTCGCACTTACCGCTGAGTGCGAGGCTGCCACATATAACAACAGAGGAGTCCCTGGTGTTGGTGGAGTTAGCGTTGTTAGGTTTATAAAATATTGCTTCAGCTCTTCGAAGGCTCTCTGCTGGACCGGTCCCCAATAAAAAACTTCGGCTGACTTCAGCACTTCGAAAAATGGTAAATTTCTCTCTGCTGATCTAGATATGAATCTGTTGAGAGATGCAGTCTTCCTGTCAATCTTTGAGCCCCCTTCTTTGTACTGGGTGGTTCCATTCAAAGGATAGCTTCGATTTTATTTGGATTAGCCTCAATCCCTTTTGTTGAAACTAGGCAGCCAAGAAATTTCCCTTTCTTCACCCCGAAGACACATTTTTCTGGATTCAACTTTAAACCGACCTATCTGAAATTAGAGAAGGTTTCCTGGAGGTCAGTAATGTGATTCTCTTGCTTCGTGCTTTTTACAATGATATCATCAACATAAGTTAACACATTTCTGCCTATCTGAGACTGAAGAACCTTCGCTGTCATTCTGCTGAAGCTTCCTCCAGCATTCTTGAGCCCCTCAGGCATCCGAAGGTAACAATATGTTCCACTAGGGGTTATGAAGCTGGTCTTCGGCTCATCCTCCTTCTTCATCCAAATTTGATGATAGCCTAAATAACAGTCCAGCAGACTCATAAGCTATTATGAAGCTGCTGCATCAACTAAGGAATCTATCCTTGGCAATGGAAACTCGTCCTTCGGACAGGCCTTGTTGAGATCAGTAAAATCGATACACATCCTCCATTTACCATTGGCCTTTTTTACCATAACAGTGTTAGCCAGCCATTCCAGGTATTTTACCTCTTTGACAACTCCAGCACTGAGAAGTCTTTTCACTTCATTTCGAGCACCTTCGGCCCTGTCATCAGACATCTTCCGAAGCCTCTGCTTTCTGGGTCTGAAGGATGGATCAACATTAAGCGAATGTTCAATAACATCCCTGTTAACTCCGCAAAGATCATTAGCCGACCATGCAAAGAAATCTTTGTTGTTGAACAAGAATCTTATCAAGGTTTTCTCTTGTTCCTCAGACAATTGAGATCCCAGCAGCACCTTCTGCTCTGCGATATCTTCGCATAAAAGCATGGGTTTCGGCTGATCGGCCGAAGCAGCCTTCTCCCTTCTATGCTTGTACTGCTCACAAGCTTCGGCTTCATCTATGTTATGGATTGCCTTTGAATCAGTCCAATTCCCTTCGGCCTTTCTGGCGGCTTCCTTACTCCCATAAATAGCAATAGGTCCCTGATCCGAAGGTATCTTCATGCAAAGATATGCTGGATGAAGAATTGCTTCGAAAGCATTGAGTGTTCCGCGACCAATGATAGCATTATAAGGATACTCCATGTCAACAATGTCAAACACAATTTGCTCAGTCCTTGTGTTGTTGACGAATCCGAAGGTTACTGGCATGGTAATCTTACCAAGTGCTACAATCTGCCGCCCTCCGAAGCCACAAAGAGGATGCGTAGCATCATGAATCTTGTCTTCGGGCTCTTGCATTTGTTTGAAGGCCTTAGCAAATATGATATCTGTTGCACTGCCTGTATCAACCAAAACATTATGGACCAGAAATCCTTTGATCACATAAGAAATAACCATGGCATCATTGTGTGGGTAATCCTTGAGCTGAAGATCCTCTTGAGAAAAGGTAATTGGGATGTGAGACCATCTTGATTTGATGAAGGGTCCTTGTACCCCTACATGTTGTACTCTTCTCTGTGCCTCCTTCTTCTGTTTCTTGTTAGCCGGCTCTGAGCATGAACCGCCTGTTATCGGGAGAATCAGCTTCGGAGCCGAAGCGGTTCCAGCTTGGTTCTTGAACGAAGCCATTGTCTCAGGAAAGTGGAAGTGAGTTCACCGGAGGTGGGCGCCAATGTTGGGGACTTGTTCTCAAATGCTATGAATTAAGAACAAGGCAACATAAAATGTTAAATATTAATGCCCTTCGTCCGCTGAAGCATTATTTCCCCAAGGATTTAATGAACTTCGGACGAAGACCATGAGTAAAATATCACGAAGGTCATGCCTTCGTGATTAAATTTACAAAATAATATGAAATAATATATAAAACATGAGACATTAAAGATAGATGTATCAGAAATAAGTAACATCATTCACATATTTTATTATATGAACATAAAAATGTCAGAACATAGAGTTTAAGTACATTTATACCTTTTCCTTGACAGATAATGATTCCCGGGCAATGCATTTGCAATTACAGGAAAAGCGTGAACAGTAAAGGAATATTGTTCACTATTTATAGACACAGGACACAGCCTGTAAGGAATTACAATCATGCCCCTTATAAAAGTTTACAACAATGACTCAGACCCTTATGGGCTAAAAGGTCATTCTATCTTTAAGTCGGTTCGATCCTTCGTCTTTGGTCATGCTATAACACCGAAGCTTCATGAGTGGTAGCTTCGGTCATCATGTATAAGCAGCTTTAGCCGAAGCTGTTTCTTCCTGTAGGACCTTCGGCGACGAAGCATGGTCCCAACAAGCTTACATAAGATTTGATAAATAAGATTTTAAATCCTATGATATAGTTTTCTCCCCCTTTGTCACAAATCTCCAAAAAGGATACAAAGAATATAAAGGGTAGAAATTATGATTAAGAAAGATGGGAACACACTATTATGAAAAGGGTCCTTAGATGGCACAAAGGTAATGGAGAAGTGACATGAAGTGATGTACCTTTGCATTTTACCTTTTCAAGGGGAGTTCCAAACTTGTGTTGGATTTACAATTCTTTTGCAAGCTCTTGTTGGTATAGTTGTGACATAGGTCCAAGATATTAAATGAAGATTGTCATACTAAATCGAAGGTGAAACTTGATACCTAGAGTCTAGATGTCACCTTAGCATTTTCTTATCACAATAAGAGGCAACATGAAAATTGCACTAGTATGGATTATGCAACTAGTGATCATGTATGAAAAATATCAATTGAAAAACACCAATTGATACAATTTGATAGATAAGCAGATCACTAATAGCATATTACACTAAGTTCTCCTCAAGTTTTAGTGCACACATATATATGAATTCAATTGATATCTGTTGAGAGTACTTATTTGCAACTTAAAGTACCATTGGCATAAAAGGAGTATCAATTGAGCATAATCATGCAACATAAGAAACATGTGCACTATTTAATCAATTAAGTTCTAGACAGGAGAATTTATAAGCTATGCTACTTTATACATTTGCAATCCAAAAAAATGTGATACATGTTTACCAATTTTAGATGATGTTGGAGTAGCATATAAAAGAGAAACTCATTCCCTTATGAAATGTATAGAAGATACATTTATTGGAGCAAAGAATCTTTGATACCCATCAAATTTGCAGTGGAAGCGATTGTCTTTGCCCGAAGGTTCCTTTCTAATTTGAGACTACACACATAATAGACTTGAAAATGAAGTTAGTCTCAAAGATTCAAATTATAGACCATTCTCTCCTTAAATGTGTGCATACAAGTAGGGCTAACAATGGGCCATAAATTTTACACTATAAGATTTAAGGATCGAATCGGGTTAGGATCGGACTCTATTTCTATTCATTTTTTAACTGTAATTTATTTAGGGCCTTGACATTTTGTGAAGAAACATTTGGATCATGATCCATTACCACCCCTACATACAAGTGATGAATACTTGTTTAGCTTATGCACTTGGACTTATGAGGCCAGGGGATTAAGTTCTACAATTTGAACCTTGGTACAAATAAAGTATGAAAATATGAAATTGCACCAATTTAAGGAATTATTCATACTCAAAAAGTATACTAATAGACATGATATGCAATATTTTAAGCCAAGATTCTTGAGAAGTTAGCATGTTTGACTCATACCTCACTAAGATGACTTAAGACTAACTTATGACATCACCACAAGAGGTATTAATCAAATATCTAGAGATTCTTTAATCGTCACCACAAGTGCAACCTTATGATGTGATTTAAGATATTGCATATACATGCATACACTAGCATGTAAGAGCCTAGATACAAAAATGCAATACAATAGTTCATGGAGTGACACACCTTTGTTCTACGCCACATGGTCTCCATTTTAATCATGAATTTCCATCTTAGCTTTTGATAGGCTTGACATTTCTTTACAAAGCAAGATAGTTTTCATTGATGTCAATCAGTCTCCATCATGACTTGGATTGAGTCAATTTAGCATGCCAAAGAGAAACTTATCCTCTTCAAAAAATCAACAGAAAGTCATTCTCTTCAAAGAACTACACAAATTCACTAAAAGAAAATGTTAGTCTTTTAAGGACACAAGATATAGAATGAGCTCCCCCTAAATGTATGCATCAAGTACTCGAATTACTTGTAACATGTACTTGATTCAATTAAGATTCTTAGAGGAGTTCATCATATATCTTGGTCAAGGCATAATATATTTGAAACAATTGAACTTATGCTAGAGAACACATATCGTTCCCCAATAGAACTAATCCATGTGGTGACATGTGGTAAATATTTGATCATTTCCTTGGAACCACTTATCCTCATTTGATGTTCTCCTTTCACCAATGTGTGAGACTAAACAACATGAACTTGAAAGAAATCATTAGTCTCACAAGATATAGGCTAAACTCTCCCTCAATTTGTGCATGCAAGGGTACACATAGTACACTTATGCATATCAACAATATGAGGTTAAAGGTGAAGTTTGCACTATATCTTGATTTAACATATAACATGCTTTAAATAGATGATGAAAATTATATCAATTAAAAGTTCAAGAACTAAAAGTATATCAATCGAAATCTTGAAGGGTAAAGCATGCTAATATGAACTTCAAACCTCATAATGAAGGATATTATATGATTATGTCACTACTTCATTATTTGGTCTTCAGGATAGTACAACTTCCTTCTGGATTCACTGTGATTTCTTTTCTCTTTATGATTTCATCCACCCAAACGATCTTGAACTCCATTCATCTTTGCTTGGTTCGATCATACTTGATATAAGACCCATTCAAACTCAATGATTGAAAGAACCAAGACTCTTATATTTGTAGATTTGGAATCCATCTTCAAAGAACTTGGAAGGACCTTGTTGAAACACTTGGCCTCTTATCAACTTTATCTTACTTTAGTTGAATAGTATCCTTTAAGCTTGTGATTCATCCAATTTAAAACAAGCACCATCTCTTAACATAGATTTTCTATGGATAAACTCAACACAAGAGATGGCATCAGTAGCACAAGCACTAGTTTCTTATTTAGCAATCATTTATATGTGGAAGGCAAGCGAGTTGCCAAAATAGAGAAACATCATAATATGGACTAAATTTCCCTTGAGCCCTCATGCACAATATATTTTGAATGACATGGAGAATATGCATGGTTGTTCAATGAAGTCTAAAGGGCTGACTTAATCCATATTATAGTAAGTGTGTATTAAAGAAGAATCAAATCCAAATTAACTAGATAGAGAATATGTCACATAATTTTGGATTGTTGACCATATGATAATATCCATTCATCTTCCAATTGGACCTTTATTTCATAATCAACAACTGATGTTGTCGGGGACCATAATTAGGGGTACCCCAAGACTCCTAATCTCAGCTGGTAACCCCCATCAGCACAAAGCTGCAAAGGCCTGATGGGCGCGATTAAGGTCAAGGCTCAGTCCACTCAAGGGACACGATCTCGCCTCGCCCGAGCCCAGCCTCGGGCAAAGGCAGCCGACCCCAGAGGATTCCCGTCTCGCCCGAGGGCCCCCTCAAGCAACGGACACACCTTCAGCTCGCCCGAGGCCCAGTCTTCGCAGAGAAGCAACCTTGGCCAGATCGCCACGCCAACCGGCCGTATCGCAGGAGCATTTAATGCAAGGATCGCCTGACATCTTATCCTGACGCGCTCTTCAGTCGACAGAGCCAAAGTGACCGCAGTCACTTCGCTGCTCCACTGACCGACCTGACAAGAAAATAGCGCTGCCTGCCCTGCTCCGACTGTCGTGCCACTCGCCAGAGTGAGGTCGACAGTGGCTAAGTCCAGCCTCGGGCGGCATAGGAAGCTCCGCCTCGCCCGACCCCAGGACTCGGCCTCGGCTCCGGAAGACGACAAACTCCGCCTCGCCTGACCCCAGGGCTCGGACTCGGCCTCGGCTCTGCAAGACGACACACTCCGCCTCGCCCGACCCTAGGGCTCGGACTCGGCCTCGGCTCCAGAAGACGACGAACTCCGCCTCGCCCGACCCCAGGGCTCGGACTCGGCCTCGGCTCAGGAAGACGACGAACTCCGCCTCGCCCGACGCCAGGGCTCGGACTCAACCTTGACCTCAGAGGGATCGCCACCTCGCCCAAACTCGGGTTCGGACCAGCCACGTCGCGAGGGGGGCCATTATTACCCTGCCCCTAGCTAGCTCAGGCTACGGGGAACAAGATCGGCGTCCCATCTGGCTCGCTCCGGTAAACAAGTAATGATGGCACCCCGCACGCTCCATGACGGCGACAGCTCCCAGCCCCTTATGTCAGCAAGGAGACGTCAGCAAGGACCCGACCGCCCCGATAGCTGTACTTCCGCAGGGCTCCAGCGCTCCTCTAACGACCACGACATCACATGAACAGGGCGCCAAAACCTCTCCGGCCGCCACGACGGCATGTACTTAGGGCTCTAGCTCCTCTCTGCTAGACACGTTAGCACACTGCTACACCCCCCATTGTACACCTGGACCCTTTCCTTACGCCTATAAAAGGAAGGTCCAGGGCACTCGTACGGAGAGGTTGGCCGCGCGGGAGAACGGGCCGGCGCATAAGGCTCTCGCTCGCTCTCTCTCTCACTCCCGCGCGAACGCTTGTAACCCCCTACTGCAAGCGCATCCAGCCGCCCTGGGCGCAGGACAACACGAAGGCCGCGGTTTCCCCTCGCTGTTCTTCCCCCTTTGTGTCCCGTCTCGCGCCGACCCATCTGGGCTGAGGCACGCAGCGACAATTTACTCATCGGTCCAGGGACCCCCGGGGGTTGAAACGCCGACAGTTGGCACGCCAGGTAGGGGCCTGCTGTGTGTTGACGAACAGCTTCTCATCAAGCTCCAGATGGGTAGTCCCCAGCAACCTTTCCAACCCGGGACGACGCTCCATTTCGGGAGTCTCGAGTTCATGTCTCTCGATGGCAGTTACGACATGGTACTCCTTCTTCCACCGCGCGACGACGATAATGGCGGTCGTCAGCCCGCCCGCTGGCGGCGGAATCGACGACATCTTCCCCACGTGGCGGAAGAGCAACATTCAGTTCTGTCCCGTTGCCTCCCCCGCCGACGAAGGAGGAGGCAGGGCAGGCATGGCCAAGCAGGGGGCGACACCTCATCGGCTGTCGAGCGAGACGACGGTGCCGGCGCCCCAGCGGGGGACACGCCGGGCGTTGACCTCGCATCGGAGACGAAGACGAGCGCCGTTTCCCCGCAACACGCCAACATCGAGCTGACGGATGACGCCAGCACGCTCGCGAAGGGCTTGCTGGGCGTCGCCCTCGTACCTGAGACAACGGTGCAGTCCGCCCCTGGCGCAACTTTGTCACCACCCATCGATCAAGAGGTACCGTCTGTTTCCCATCCCATGCCTTTTAGATTCAGCTTCGATCCACCAAGCGACCCCGCTTTGGTGGAGGCTTTCGCAAAGGCATGTCTAAACCCTCCGGGGTACCATGTGCGGTCACCCTGGGACAGACTGACGGCCGTCTCGACCTACGGGCCCTCGGGTTCCGAGGAAGATGACGAGCCCGACTCTGGTTGGGATTTCTCCGGGCTTGGTGACCCCAGTACCATGCGAGACTTCATGACCGCATGTGACTACTGCCTCTCCGATTGTTCCGATGGTAGCCACAGCCTCGGCGACGAGGACTGTGGCCCAAGTCATGAATGTTTCCACGTCGATCTAGGGGGTCTCGGCGAAGGTAACCGTCTTGGTATGCTGGAGAACGGCGATCCCCCTAGGCCTGCGCCTCGCGTTGACATCCTTCGAGAGCTAGCTGTGGTCCTAGTCCCTGCGGGGGGTCAGGACGCACAGCTCGAGCAAATCCGCGAGATGCAGGCCAGGCTCGACGAGGAGGCAGGAACACTTGCGCTGCCTCGGCTGAACCTCGGACAGGAGTGGGCAGGCCGAGCTCCGGCCGGAGAAGCGCATCATCTAGCCCAGGGCGTCCAGCACCGCATCGCCGACGATACCAGGCCAAGGCTGCCCCCGGTTTCCAGTGGGGTCAGCCAGAACCTGGCTGCAGCTGCGATACTACTCCGAGCGATGCTAGAACCCTCCAACATCGAGGGGCGGCGTATCCAGGGAGAGCTCAAAAACCTCCTGGAAGATGTCGCGGTCCGACGGGCCGAAAGCTCTGCCTCCCGAAGGCAGGGGTACCCCCCGGAGCATCGCGGCGCGACTTCCTAATTCATGCGAGAAGCCTCGGTCCACACCGGGCGCACGCGCAACACGGCGCCTACGGCCCCGGGTCGCCTCGGCAACGAGCACCACCACCGCAACCGTCGAGCCCACCTCAACAAAAGGGTGCGCCGAGGCTACCACCCCAGGCGTGGGGGACGCTACGACAGAGGGGAGGATCGGAGCCCCTCGCCCGAACCACCCGGTCCATAGGCTTTCAGCCGAGCCATACGACGGGCGTTGTTCCCGACCCGGTTCTGAACCTCGACTACCATCACAAAGTACTCGGGGGAGACAAGGCCGGAACTGTGGCTCGCGGACTACCGACTGGCCTACCAGATGTGTGGAACGGACGATGACAACCTCATCATCCGCAACCTCCCCCTGTTCCTCTCCGACACCGCTCGAGCCTGGCTGGAGCATCTGCCTCCGGGGCAAATCTCCAACTTGGACGACCTGGTCCAAGCCTTCGCCGGCAACTTCCAGGGCACGTACGTGCGCCCTGGGAACTCCTGGGATCTCCGAAGCTGCCGCCAGCAGCCGGGAGAGTCTCTCCGGGACTACATACGGCGATTCTCGAAGCAGCGCACCGAGCTGCCCAACATCACCGATTCCGATGTCATCGGCGCGTTCCTCGTCGGCACCACCTGCCGCGACCTGGTGAGCAAGCTGGGTCGCAAGACCCCCACCAGGGCGAGCGAGCTGATGGACATCGCCACCAAGTTTGCCTCTAGCTAGGAGGCAGTTGAGGCCATCTTCCGGAAGGACAAGCAGCCCCAGGGCCGCTAGCCGGAAGACGTCCTCGAGCCGTCCGCTCGGCGCGACACCAAGAAAAAGAACAAGAAGAAGTCGCAAGAGAAACGCGATGCCACCGATGCGGACCTTGTCGCCGCCGCTGAGTACAAGAACCCTCGGAAACCACCTGGAGGTGCCAATCTCTTCGATAAGATGCTCAAGGAGTCGTGCCCCTATCATCAGGGGCCCGTCAAGCACACCCTTGAGGAGTGTGTCATGCTTCGGCGCCACTTTCACAAGGCCGGGCCACTAGCGGAAGGTGGCAGGGCCCACAACAACGACAAGAAGGAGGACCACAAGGCAGAGGAGTTTCCCGAGGTCCACGACTGCTTCATGACCTACGGTGGGCAAGTGGCGAACGCCTCGGCCTGGCACCGCAAGCAAGAGCGTCGGGAGGTCTGCTCGGTAAAGGTGGCGACGCCAGTCTACCTAGACTGGTCCGACAAGCCCATCACCTTCGACCAGGGCGACCACCTCGACCGCGTGCCGAGCCCGAGGAAATATCCGCTCGTTGTCGACCCCGTCATCGGCAACGTCAGGCTCACCAAGGTCCTCATGGACGGAGGCAGAAGCCTCAACATCATCTACGCCGAGACCCTCGGGCTCTTGCAGATCGATCTGTCCTCGATCCGGGCAGGCGCGGCGCCTTTTCACGGGATCATCCCCGAGAAACGCGTCCAACCCCTCGGACAACTCGATCTGCCCGTCTGCTTCGGGACTCCCTCCAACTTCCGAAGGGAAACCCTCACGTTCGAGGTGGTCGGGTTCCAAGAAACCTACCACACAGTGCTAGGGAGGCCATGTTACGCCAAGTTCATGGCCGTCCCCAACTACACCTACCTCAAGCTCAAGATGTCGGGCCCCAACGGGGTCATCACCGTCGGCCCCATGTACCGACACGCGTACGAATGCGGCGTGGAGTGCGTGGAGTACGCCGAGGCCCTCGCCGAATCTGAGGCCCTCATCGCCGGCATGGAAAGCCTCCCCAAGGAGGTTCCAGATGCGAAGCCCCACACCGGCAACTTCGAACCAGCAGAGGCGGTTAAATCCGTCCCTCTCGACCCCAGCAACGACACCTCCAAGCAGATCCGGATCGGCTTCGAGCTCGACCCCAAATAGGAAGCAGTGCTCGTCGACTTTCTCCGCGCGAACGCCGAGGTTTTTGCGAGGAGTCCCTCGGACATGCCAGGCATACCGAGGGAAGTCGCCGAGCACTCACTGGATATCTGAGCTGGAGCCCGACCCGTGAAGCAGCCTCTACGCTAATTCGACGAAGAAAAGCGCAGAGCCATAGGCGAGGAGATCCACAAGCTGATGGCCGCTGGGTTCATCAAAGAGGTATTCCATTCCGAATGGCTTGCCAACCCTGTGCTTGTGAGAAAGAAAGGAGGGAAATGGCGGATGTGTGTAGACTACACTGGTCTAAACAAAGCATGTCCGAAGGTTCCCTACCCTCTGCCTCGTATCGACCAAATCGTGGATTCCACTGTTGGGTGTGAAACCCTGTCGTTCCTCGATGCCTACTCAGGGTATCACCAAATCAGGATGAAAGAGTCCGACCAGCTCGCAACTTCTTTCATCACACCTTTTGGCATGTACTGCTATGTTACTATGCCATTTGGTTTGAGGAATGCGGGTGCGACGTACCAAAGGTGCATGAACCACGTGTTCGGAGAGCACATTGGTCGAACGGTCGAGGCTTACGTCGATGACATCGTAGTCAAGACAAGGAGAGCCTCCGACCTCCCCTTCGACCTTGAAACGACATTCCGGTGTCTTAAGGCGAAAGGCGTAAAACTCAATCCCGAGAAGTGCGTCTTCGGAGTCCCCCGAGGCATGCTCTTGGGGTTCATCGTCTCCGAGCGGGGCATCGAGGCCAACCCAGAAAAAATCACGGCCATCACCAACATGGGGCCCATCAAGGACTTGAAAGGCGTACAGAGGGTCATGGGATGCCTTGCGGCTCTGAGCCGCTTCATCTCGCGCCTCGGCGAAAGAGGCCTACCTGTGTACCGCCTCTTAAGAAAGACCGAGTGCTTCACTTGGACCCCCGAGGCCGAGGATGTAACACCCCTGGTGTTACTGTAACTAAAACTTGAGCATGACATCATAAACATTGGCATTGCATATGTTTGACACACCTAGAGTGCATTCACTAGGTAACAATTTCAAACAAGTGTATTGTTTTTGGTGTTTTTCAAATAGGACCCTGGATAGGAAACCTGACCCTAAATCAGGCTCAAAGGGGTAAAACTTAACCCAAGATGAGAAAACCTAAAGGCTTTAGGGAAAGAGTCATAAAATGTCCCCAAAAACAAAGTTGAGTCACATTTATACCCCTGGGATATCAAAAATCTCAATTAGAACCCTGGAAAACCCTAAATCCAAACCCTAGGGGCATATGTGCAAAATTAGTCCACTTTTGGACTAAAGTGCAAAAACTAAGTTAAATAAGTATATTAAGTCATTTGGGTCAATCATATGTGAATTTGCAATCCAAAACTTGAGATTTGGACTTAAGTGCAAAAGGGCCATACTTAACCCTTTTTGGTTAAGTCTGCATTTCAGTGTGATTGCCTCAATTTGAAGCCCTTGTAACTTTCAAATTATGGGGTTTTTGCCCTAGGTCACCACATCAAAATTATAGCCCAATTATAGGAGCATAACTTTGCTTAAGAGTGTGAGCAGAGTTGTTAAGAAAATATTGGAGATAATCTTGCCTAAAGTTGGACTGTCAAGATGAATATGTCTGAAAATCAGACTAACAGATTGATGCCATCAATTTCAAGCTTAAATTCAAGCATGATCCAATGGGTTTTTGTGGCATCATCACATTACAAAGTTGTAGATGAAGTATTTCTTTACACTTTTGCTGCAGAGCTTGACTAGTGTTGTCGTTAGAAATTAAGAGAAAATAATGCTCCAAGTTTGGCTGACAGGCTGTCTGAATGAGTTGTCGCCATGGTACAGTAACTGATCGGATAGGATCGGCCGCAGCAAAGAAATCTTCACCCCGGCGACCCTCGCCGTGATTCACGCCACCGCTGTAGGATTCGCGTCGCTGATGACCCGATATGGTCGCCAGGTAAAAGCCACCCCCTGGGTTAACTCCGGTGACTCACCATGGCCGCCCTTCGGCTTTACGGCTGGAACAGATGTGCTCACCGGTAACCGCCGCCTCCCGGCCGTGCGCCGCGTGGCTTAGCCTTTCCACCGCGTCGCCGTGACTCCCTAGGGCTGTCCCATCGTCGCCAGGGAGGTTGCCACGCCGTTAGCCACGGATTCACCGCACCCGCGTTCTTCCTTATCTCCGGCCACCCGCACGGCCCGGCCAAATTCCGCGCCACCGACGAAGCTTCCTATAAATTGATGGCTCGGGCTACTGCGCTAAGTCATCCCAAAGCTATAGCACCTGCTCCCACCCTCGATTATCCACCAGCACGCGCGAATTTCCAGTTCTCCCCAATTCGGGTTTCCGCCACCGTGAACTAACCTCATCGCGGCCAGCCTTCCCCAGGTCTGTTCATTCCCTTCCCGTTCCTGTTCTAGCATCCTTACATGTTGGTGATGCTCCCCGACCCCTTTAATTGAAACGAACCGCCAGGGATCACCAGGAACACTTTCACCCATCCGCAACGCTCTCGGTTCACGCGAACAGAGCTTAATATGTCGCCATTCGCGCAATTAAGTTGGGGGAAATGCTCGGGGTAGGTCCGATGTGATATCTGCCGCTCGGGAGCACCGGTAATAGCCCCATTCGGCCGGTATGGATGCTCGCCAGAGCTCGGCCGTGCATGAACGCCGTCGGGGACCTCCCCCTGCGAAGGGATAGAAACCGGGGGTCTCTTTTGCAAGTTGTCTGTGACTGAGAAACACAGTAAATAAACCTGCTTCAATTTAACAAAAACCCCGGGGTCCTCGGTGCAAAGCCGCCAGCGCGGGCGCGCGCGCGGGCGCGCTTCTGCCTGGGTCTGGGCTGACTGGGCTAGATTCAGCCCAACACTATTTATTCTTTCTCCTTTTCTTTTTCAGAATAACTTTAGAAATATGTAGAAAAATGTAAAAAAATGGTAAAATTGTAAAACTAATTTTCCTAGTCTTCTAATTTTCCCTAGAATTTAATAAAAATAGTTTCATGATTTTTATGGTAAATTAGGAATTTTAAGGTATTTAAAATAGTTTAAGATAGTAGTTATGTATTTTTAAAAGATAAATGGTAATCCCAAAAATGTTCAAAATTTTTATATGAGTTCCTCATATTATTTAGAAGCCTTGGGTAGAATTTGGGTTGATTTGGACCTTGTTTGATCACCAAACCCCAAAACACCCCCCTGTCCTATGAACTCCTTTACTGACTCCGGAAACCCTAAGTTCTCGGAGTTCCGTGAAGGAAAATTGTATTCAAGACTTAGATAATAAGTTTATATTATCTTTGCACCCTCATGAGAATTACATGGCATTCATTCTTATACACATATGTATGGTTATGATTAGAACACGAAGAATTAGTGGAAGCCACTGAAGAGCAAGTACCACCACCTTTGGAAACACAGGCTGAGAACTGTTTCTACTTCGATATTTGTGGATCGGAGCCTGACTCACCCATAAACAAAGGCAAGCCCCGGTGCATTTGCCACCTTCCTTGATGTTTTAAAATCTTTCTCACCTTGTTTGATGCATTAGGTGATAGGAGTTGATTGCTAAAACAATTCCTGCATTACCTTCCTTGAATTTGATTACCTTCCTTGATCACCCATTTTACAAAAGATTTTTGGATGCTTAGCCTTGCTTTAGTAAAACAAAATGTTTTGTTTTTACAAAAGATGATGTGGCAAAAGTGGTTGGGATGTTTTTGAAACCAAAACTTGATGGTGGATCTATCATGGCCATGATGGGTCCAGCATCGGAAAAGATGTACCTCTGCCAGGTACCAACCTTTGGGGTTAAATGATTAAGCTGAGACCGGGCGGGTGACTTGCACGAGAAAGAGAGTCTCGGTGTAGTGTCTCCGTCTGAGTCGATTAAGGGCCGTCTCGATGTAAGCCTGCTGACCGAGGACCCTTTAACTGGTCACATGCCTCGTCATGGGTAAGCTTTGCCTCGGGTGGACTAAGGCCAAAATAAGATAACACGAAATGGGCGTGGAGCGGTGGCGAGAGTAGCGTGTACCCTCCGTGGCAAGAGGCTGGACGGTGGTGTATCTGTGCTCTCGATTTGTGTGAACCTGATCTGGTCTTAAGAAACTCGGTGGCGGGTTGACATATGCAAGGGTTAAGTGCTACATATGTCGTGTGATCGGAGATCCTCAGCTGAGTATAATCGATTCGGATCGCCGTACCTCCGCGGTTATGGAGACTTGGCCACTGACTTACATGTAGCAATCCAGTGAAGATGAAGGGTTGATAAGAAATTAGCTAGTGCAGGTCAAGTGATTGAACTAGGGTAGAAGAACTCTAGCTGCAGGTAATTGTACTTAACCTGACAATAAAGATTGGATTTTAAGGATCCACTTTAGTAAGCAATTCTGCAAACAGAGTCTTTGATTATTGAAAATCCTTATCTTGACTCCCATATAACCAGCATACCCTTGAGAGTCTTTTCCTTAGTCGGGTAAGACTTGCTGAGTAATCCCATACTCAGGGTTTATTCCCCCGTTGTTTTTAGGTGAGGAGACAACAAACTTTTGTTGTTTTTGTACCAAGGTGGTGAAAAGTGAAGATAATCAAGAATGAAGCTGCCAGAGGACCGGGTCCTCCTTAAAAACTTTTATGTAAAGAACTTATTGGGAGGAGCTTTTACCTCCCAGTTATTGTAATAATACTTTTCTACACTCGCTTATACTCTGGTCTATATTATATGACTTACTCCTACTTTATAAATAAATGTAAGTTTATGTAATCACTTCCGCATTTCCGCATCTCCGATGAACATATTGTCTGCCAGACGGGTGAAACATTCCTAGAAAGGTAAGGATAAAGATACCGAACTTGTCAAGTGATTCAGGAACATCTACAGGGTTGTCTGATGTCTGTTGGACAAGGACAACTGTAGGTGGGCCTAATGACTTGGGAGGTGCCGTCACAGCTGGTATCGGAGCGTAGCCCTTCTTGGCAGATCTTATGTAGCATCTTCAAAAAGATTTTCTTAGACTTATCTAGAAAATTTCTTCTCTTCTTACCTAAGCATTTCTGAAGAGTTTATTTCAAAGACCAGATAGGAAGAGTGCAATGTATAGAAGGTTGAATCAACTAAGGTTGATTCTGTAATTATTCATGCATCATGCTAAGAATTGTACTAATAAAGTTCCCCCTTAGAAAATGCCGCCACGTACAAGGAAGACAGCATGAAAGCATACTGGACCTATCGATGTACCTCGACACCAACTTGCCCCGCGGGAGCAAGATAGCAGTAGCGGGAGCAATGATCCAATTGGTGATCTCGAAGCTCACGTGAATCAACTTCAAGCAGAGTTACATCACAGGACCAATTTATGGGTTGCGGACGGTGACTGAATAAATGAATTAAGAAGTTACATCCGCACCCTGCAAGATCAACTTGCTGATCGAGATCTGGCACTTGATTGGGCAGTACAGTCTCGTTCAGTAGCTTGGGCTAAGGAAGCGAAGGCTCGAGCACGAGTCGAAGAACTTAGCACTGTTATTGATAACTTGCAGGTATATTGCAATACTTTACATGAGGAAGTTCATGTATTGTATTCGCAATTACACCCACATGTCCCTGCGGATCCTGTCAGGTCAGAAGCCGGACCCTCGCATAATGCGGGAGAAGCGCTTGGTGGTGAGTTAGACCTTTTTAGGCCCCCTCCTTCTTTGAGGCTGGTCGACGTATGGTCTCCCACACCTGACGATGAAGCTGCCAAGAGCAACCAGAAGCAGGAGTAGTAGTATAGCTTGTAGAAATAGAAGTAGTGTGTTGTATAATAGGTTGAACTATTGTATAATGGGTAATGTATCCTGTTGTATAACATTGAGTCTGTATCATTACTTTTTATAGTAATGTAAAATGGAAGGTTTCTCTGGCATATTATGTTTACTTCAAATGTTCTTTGCCTCAGATGCCTACCAGGACTCGAGGACAGGATGCAGCAGGAACTTCTGGGGGAAGGGATGTTACCCCAAATCCACCTTCGGTTCCTCCCACATTGGCCGAGGCAATTGCCGCCTTGGTGAACGCAACTGCAGACAATACCCGCTTTCTTAGAGAAATGGCGGGCCAACAATTCTAGCAGTAGGGTGGAAGGGGTTATCAGCAAGGCCCCCGTGAAACCACATATCTGGATTTCTCTGAAACCCGTCCACCACTATTTGTTAAGGCTGAGGATCCGTTGGAAGCTGATGAGTGGATACGGGTTATTGAGCAAAAATTTGGTCTTCTCCGCTGTTCTGAGACACAGAAGCCGTTGTTCGCAGCGCAACAACTGCGCAGCCCCGCCAGTACCTGGTGGGGGAATTTTGTGGCTATTCAACCTGCCAACCATCAAGTCACATGGGAAGAATTTAAAGTGGCCTTCCGTGAGCACTACATACCCGAAGGTGTTCTGCATATGAAGCAAGAAGAGTTCATGAAGCTGAAACAAGGAGGAGATACTATCAATCAATATCTCAACAATTCAATCACCTATCGCAGTATGCCATCGATCAGGTGAATACTGATTTAAAGAAAAAGAACTGCTTTATGAGAGGGCTAAATGATCGATTGCAGAGAAAAATGGCTGCCTGCATAGATCTCACGTATGGAAAGGCTGTCAGCACAGCCTTATCTGTTGAAGCAAAATATGCAGGTTCCGGGAAGAATAAGGGATTTGGTGGTGAGAAGTCTAATCAAGGCCAGGCAAAGAGGCAACGGTTTGTGATCCGGCCTTCTAGCCAAAATCGTTCTTTCTCTCGACCGCCCTCATTCCCTTTCAAACAGCCAATCATTATTCGCCCCAACAATGCCCCCACTACCCCAAATCAGCCGGGTGCCCCGGGCACTCGATTCCCTGCTTTGCCCAGCTCCTCAACCGAGTGTTTTAATTGTGGCAAGTCTGGACATTTCATCAAAGACTGCCCATATCCCAAGCAGAATCAATCAAATGCTCAGCAAGGATCTGGGAAGTCAGCTTAGCCTAAGAGAAACAATGTGGGGAAGAATGCAAAGAAGACGGGGCGGGTATACTATACTCAAGTGGCCACTACACCGGAAGGCGAACCGGTGATGATGGGTACGTTTCTCGTGGCCAGTCACCCTGCAATTATTCTTTTTGATTCTGGTGCTTCGCATACATTTATTAGCAAGACATTTGTGGAGCAACATCACATTTCATGTCATGAATCAAAAGAAGGGTTTAAAATTCATTCACCTGGGGGACACATTTTTACTAGAGAAGTGGTCTATGAAGTGCTAGTAACAATGGCCGGACGGAACTTTCCTGCTAACATGATTGTTCTGAAAGGCCAGGATATAGATGTGATTTTGGGTATGAATTGGTTAACCCAACACAAGGCAATTCTCAACACTGAACTCAGAACCGTCAGGTTGAGCTATAATCAAGAAGTGATTCTTTTATCTATCCCCGTAATCAATCCAGCCAAAGCTTCTGGTAGAGTATATGAAGCCATTGTACCGGAGATCAAGGATATTCCGGTAGTATGTGAGTTTCCAGATGTATTTCCAGAAGATTTGCCTGGACTGCCCCCAGAGAGAGATGTAGAATTTGTAATTGAACTAAAGCCCGGTACGGCTCCCATTTCCTGAAGATCGTACCGTATGCCCCCTAATGAGTTGGTGGAATTGAAGATTCAATTACAAGACCTACTGAATAAGGGATTCATCCGGCCAAGCTCGTCTCCATGGGGTTGCCCCGCCATTTTTGTTAAGAAGAAGGACCAAACCTTACGAATGTGCGTGGATTATCGACCCCTGAATGAGGTCACCATCAAAAACAAGTACCCTCTTCCAAGGATCGACATCTTATTTGATCAACTGACTGGGGTGAGGGTATTTTCCAAAATTGATCTCAGGTCGGGCTATCACCAAATCCGTATTCGGCCCGAGGATATACCAAAGACCGCGTTTACTACGCGGTATGGTTTATTCGAATATCTGGTAATGTCTTTCGGGCTAACAAATGCTCCTGCCCACTTCACCTATTTGATGAACTCGGTGTTTATGCCCGAGTTGGACAAGTTCGTGGTGGTCTTCATCGATGATATCTTGATATATTCTAAAAATGAAGAGGAGCATGCTCAACATTTGCGGATTGTATTGACGCGCCTAAGGGAACATCAGTTGTATGCCAAGTTCAGCAAGTGCGCGTTCTGGCTGGAGGAAATTCAATTTTTGGGGCACGTGTTATCTGCCAAGGGAATTGCGGTAGATCCTAGCAAAGTCAAGGATATTCTAGAGTGGAAACCCCCAACCACTGTTCACCAAGTCCGGAGTTTTCTTGGACTAGCTGGATATTATCGCAGATTCATACCAGATTTTTCTAAGCTTGTGGAGCCAATCACAAGTTTATTGAAGAATGACATTAAATTCCATTGGTCTACTAGGTGTAATGAAGCCTTTGAGCAATTGAAGACATTATTAACCACTGCTCCGGTATTGGCTCAACCGGACATCACCAAGCCTTTTGATGTATATTGTGATGCGTCAGGCAGTGGACTCGGCTGTGTATTAATGCAAGATGGTCGAGTGATTGCATATGCTTCAAGGCAGTTGTGCCGACATGAGGAGCATTACCCAACTCATGATCTGGAGCTAGCTGCTGTGGTTCATGCCCTGAAAATTTGGCGTCACTATCTGCTGGGAAATATCTGTCATATTTATACAGATCATAAAAGCTTGAAGTATATCTTCACCCAGTCAGAATTAAATATGAGGCAAAGGCGATGGCTTGAGCTTATTAAGGACTATGAACTGGAAATTCACTATCACCCAGGCAAAGCCAATGTTGTGGCAGATGCACTAAGCCGTAAGGTTTCCTGCCACTCTCTTATGGTGAAGACCTCTGACAATACTTTATGTCAAGAGATGGAAAATCTTAACCTGGGCATGGTCCAACAAGGAACCCTGAATCAGCTAAAGCTTGAGTCTATCCTTTTGCAAAGGATAATTGATGCTCAAAAGGATAATTTGGGTATGAAGCACATACGGGAGAAAATAAGGGCTGGAACAGCCAAAAGTTTCAAGGAAGACGATCAAGGTGTGATATGGTTCAATAACCGCATAGTAGTGCCAAAGAATGAAGAACTCCGCCAGCAAATCTTAGATGAAGCGCATCTTAGTCGCTATTCTATTCATCCGGGAAGCACTAAGATGTATCATGATCTAAAGCAGCACTACTGGTGGACAAAGATGAAAATTGAAATTGCACGCTATGTGGCTAAGTGTGACACATGCAGACGTGTCAAAGCCATACACATGAAAACTACTGGTCCATTACAATCTTTGTCGATCCCAACATGGAAATGGGAAGATATAAGTATGGACTTTATCGTGGGGTTGCCAAGGACTGCAAAGGGGCATGATTCTATCTGGGTTATAATTGATCGGTTTACAAAGATTGCTCACTTTCTGCCGGTCAAGACGAATTCCCCAGTTACTGTCTACGCCCAATTGTACATTGCTCGTATTCTTAGTCTGCATGGTGCTCCGAAGACCATTGTGTCGGATCGTGGACCCCAATTTGTAGCCAAGTTTTGGGAAGCACTTCACAAATCCTTGGGTACTAAGTTGCTCCATAGTTCGGCATATCATCCACAAACCAGTGGACAGACTGAGAGGATTAATCAAGTACTCGAAGATATGTTGCGAGCATGTGTCCTGGATTTCTCACCAAAATGGGATGAATGTTTGCCTTTGGCGGAGTTTTCATACAATAATAGTTATCAAGAAAGTATCCAGATGGCACCTTTTGAAGCTTTATATGGACGACGGTGTCGAACTCCGCTAAATTGGTCTGAACCTGGAGAAAGGTAATTCTTTAGGCCTGATATAGTGAAGGAGGCCGAAGAAAAGGTTCAGAAAATTATTCATAATCTTAAGAAAGCCCAAGCTCGGCACAAGAGCTATGCAGACAAACGGCGAATGCCCTTGTATTTTCTTGAAGGGGACTATGTTTACTTGAAGGTTTGACCAATGAAGGGAGTATCGCGTTTCGGGATAAAAGGAAAGCTTGCACCCAAGTACATTGGTCCATTTCCTCTCCTTCAAAGATATGGGCCAGTGGCGTATCGACTTCAAATTCCCGAAACATTGTCTGCTGTACATAATGTGTTCCATGTATCGCAATTAAAGAAGTGTCTTCGGGTTCCCGATCGAACCATTAAAGTGACAGATGTTGTCCTAGAACCAGATTTAACATACTCGGAACATCCTATTCGAGTTCTGGATCAAAAGGACAGGGTTACCCGGAGAAAGACTCTCAAGTTCTATAAGATGCAATGGAACCAACATTCTGAGGAAGAGGCTACGTGGGAAACTCAAGACTTTTTAGATAAGAATTTCCCAGGCTTTCTAGCCTCATGTAATTCGTAAAGTATATTTAGTATTGTAATAAAGAAGTGACCCCCACACCACCCCTGCCTTGTACCAGAAATAAGGGAATAAAGATGTGACACATTTCCTTTTCCATTACTCACCCTAGGACTTTAAATCTCAGGACGAGATTCTTTTATGGGGGGAAGGATGTAACACCCCTGGTGTTACTGTAACTAAAACTTGAGCATGACATCATAAACATTGGCATTGCATATGTTTGACACACCTAGAGTGCATTCACTAGGTAACAATTTCAAACAAGTGTATTGTTTTTGGTGTTTTTCAAATAGGACCCTGGATAGGAAACCTGACCCTAAATCAGGCTCAAAGGGGTAAAACTTAACCCAAGATGAGAAAACCTAAAGGCTTTAGGGAAAGAGTCATAAAATGTCCCCAAAAAACAAAGTTGAGTCA
The DNA here is from genome assembly GCA_029449295.1 of Zea luxurians. Classification (NCBI taxonomy): domain Eukaryota; kingdom Viridiplantae; phylum Streptophyta; class Magnoliopsida; order Poales; family Poaceae; genus Zea; species Zea luxurians. The sequence goes on along the minus strand of JAOPSE010000075.1, from coordinate 10,609,712 downwards.
CATTTATACCCCTGGGATACCAAAAATCTCAATTAGAACCCTGGAAAACCCTAAATCCAAACCCTAGGGGCATATGTGCAAAATTAGTCCACTTTTGGACTAAAGTGCAAAAACTAAGTTAAATAAGTATATTAAGTCATTTGGGTCAATCATATGTGAATTTGCAATCCAAAACTTGAGATTTGGACTTAAGTGCAAAAGGGCCATACTTAACCCTTTTTGGTTAAGTCTGCATTTCAGTGTGATTGCCTCAATTTGAAGCCCTTGTAACTTTCAAATTATGGGGTTTTTGCCCTAGGTCACCACATCAAAATTATAGCCCAATTATAGGAGCATAACTTTGCTTAAGAGTGTGAGCAGAGTTGTTAAGAAAATATTGGAGATAATCTTGCCTAAAGTTGGACTGTCAGGATGAATATGTCTGAAAATCAGACTAACAGATTGATGCCATCAACTTCAAGCTTAAATTCAAGCATGATCCAATGGGTTTTTGTGGCATCATCACATTACAAAGTTGTAGATGAAGTATTTCTTTACACTTTTCCTGCAGAGCTTGACTAGTGTTGTCGTTAGAAATTAAGAGAAAATAATGCTCCAAGTTTGGCTGACAGGATGTCTGAATGAGTTGTCGCCATGGTACAGTAACTGATCGGATAGGATCGGCCGCAGCAAAGAAATCTTCACCGCCAGTGACCCTCGCCGTGATTCACGCCACCGCTGTAGGATTCGCGTCGCTGATGACCCGATATGGTCGCCAGGTAAAAGCCACCCCCTGGGTTAACTCCGGTGACTCACCATGGCCGCCCTTCGGCTTTACGGCTGGAACAGATGTGCTCGCCGGTAACCGCCGCCTCCCGGCCGTGCTCCGCGTGGCTTAGCCTTTCCACCGCGTCGCCGTGACTCCCTAGGGCTGTCCCATCGTTGCCAGGGAGGTTGCCACGCCGTTAGCCACGGATTCACCGTACCCGCGTTCTTCCTTATCTCCGGCCACCTGCACGGCCCGGCCAAATTCCGCGCCACCGACGAAGCTTCCTATAAATTGATGGCTCGGGCTACTGCGCTAAGTCATCCCAAAGCTATAGCACCCGCTCCCACCCTCGATTATCCACCAGCACGCGCGAATTTCCAGTTCTCCCCAATTCGGGTTTCCGCCACCGTGAACTAACCTCATCGCGGCCAGCCTTCCCCAGGTCTGTTCATTCCCATCCCATTCCTGTTCTAGCATCCTTACATGTTGGTGATGCTCCCCGACCCCTTTAATTGAACCGAACCGTCAGGGATCATCGGGAACACCTTCACCCATCCGCAACGCTCTCGGTTCACGTGAACAGAGCTTAATAGGTCGGCATTCGCGCAATTAGGTTGGGGGAAATGCTCGGGGTAGGTCCGATGTGATATCCGCCGCTCGAGAGCGCCGGTAATAGCCCCATTCGGCCGGTATGGATGCTCGCCGGAGCTCGGCCGTGCATGAACGCCGTCGGGGACCTCCCCCTGCGAAGGGACAGAAACCGAGGGTCTCTTTTGCAAGTTGTCTGTGACTGAGAAACACAGTAAATAAACCTGCTTCAATTTAACCAAAACCCCGGGGTCCTCTGTGCAAAGCCGCCAGCGCGGGCGCGCGCGCGGGCGCGCTTCTGCCTGGGTCTGGGCCGACTAGGCTAGATTCAGCCCAACACTATTTATTCTTTCTCCTTTTCTTTTTCAGAATAACTTTCAAAATATGTAGAAAAATGTAGAAAAATGGTAAAATTGTGAAACTAATTTTCCTAGTCTTCTTATTTTACCTAGAATTTAATAAAAATAGTTTCATGATTTTTAGGGTAAATTAGGAATTTTAAGGTATTTAAAATAGTTTAAGATAGTAGTTATAGATTTTTAAAAGATAAATGGTAATCCCAAAAATGTTAAAAATTTTTATATGAGTTCCTCATATTATTTAGAAGCCTTGGGTAGAATTTGGGTTGATTTGGACCTTGTTTGATCACCAAACCCCAAAACACCCCCTGCCCTGTGAACTCCTTTACTGACTCCGGAAACCCTAAGTTCTCGGAGTTCCGTGAAGGAAAATTGTATTCAAGACTTAGATAATAAGTTTATATTATCTTTGCACCCTCATGAGCATTACATGGCATTCATTCTTATACACATATGTATGGTTATGATTAGAACACGAAGAAGAAGTGGAAGCCACTGAAGAGCAAGTACCACCACCTTTGGAAACACAGGCTGAGAACTGTTTCTACTTCGATATTTGTGGATCGGAGCCTGACTCACCCATAAACAAAGGCAAGCCCTGGTGCATTTGCCACCTTCCTTGATGTTTTAAAATCTTTCTCACCTTGTTTGATGCATTAGGTGATAGGAGTTGATTGCTAAAACAATTCCTGCATTACCTTCCTTGAATTTGATTACCTTCCTTGATCACCCATTTTACAAAAGATTTTTGGATGCTTAGCCTTGCTTTAGTAAAACAAAATGTTTTGTTTTTACAAAAGATGATGTGGTAAAAGTGGTTGGGATGTTTTTGAAACCAAAACTTGATGGTGGATCCATCATGGCCATGATGGGTCCAGCATCAGAAAAGATGTACCTCTGCCAGGTACCAACCTTTGGGGTTAAATGATTAAGCTGAGACCGGGCAGGTGACTTGCACGAGAAAGAGAGTCTTGGTGTAGTGTCTCCGTCTGAGTCGATTAAGGGCCGTCTCGATGTAAGCCTGCTGACCGAGGACCCTTTAACTGGTCACATGCCTCGTCATGGGTAAGCTTTGCCTCGGGTGGACTAAGGCCAGAATAAGATAACACGAAATGGGCGTGGAGCGGTGGCGAGAGTAGCGTGTACCCTCCATGGCAAGAGGCAGGACGGTGGTGTATCTGTGCTCTCGGTTTGCGTGAACCTGATCTGGTCTTAAGAATCTCGGTGGCGGGTTGACATATGCAAGGGTTAAGTGCTACATATGTCGTGTGATCGGAGATCCTCAGCTGAGTATAATCGATTCGGATCGCCATACCTCCGCGGTTATGGAGACTTGGCCACTGACTTACACGTAGCAATCCAGTGAAGATGAAGGGTTGATAAGAAATTGGCTAGTGCAGGTCAAGTGATTGAACTAGGGTAGAAGAACTCTAGCTGCAGGTAATTGTACTTAACCTGACAATAAAGATTGGATTTTAAGGATCCACTTTAGTAAGCAATTCTGCAAACAGAGTCTTTGATTATTGAAAAGCCTTATCTTGACTCCCATATAACCAGCATACCCTTGAGAGTCTTTTCCTTAGTCGGGTAAGACTTGCTGAGTAATCCCATACTCAGGGTTTATTCCCCCGTTGTTTTTAGGTGAGGAGACAACAAACTTTTGTTGTTTTTGTACCAAGGTGGTGAAAAGTGAAGATAATCAAGAATGAAGCTGCCGGAGGACCGGGTCCTCCTTAAAAACTTTTATGTAAAGAACTTATTGGGAGGAGCTTTTACCTCCCAGGTATTGTAATAATACTTTTCTACACTCGCTTATACTCTGGTCTGTATTATATGACTTACTCCTACTTTATAAATAAATGTAAGTTTATGTAATCACTTCCGCATTTCCGCATCTCCGATGAACATATTGTCTGCCAGACGGGTGAAATGTTCCTCGAAAGGTAAGGATAAAGATACCGAACTTGTCAAGTGATTCAGGAACATCTACAGGGTTGTCTGATGTCTGTTGGAAAAGGACAACTGTAGGTGGGCCTAATGACTTGGGAGGTTCCGTCACAGAGGAAGCCCTAAGGAACCTGAAGGCGCTCCTTATGAACGCACCCATCCTGGTGCCCCCCGCTGCTGGAGAAGCCCTCTTGATCTACGTCGCCGCTACCACTCAGGTGGTCAGCGCCGCGATCGTGGTCGAGAGACGAGAAGAAAGGGCATGCATTCTCCGTCCAGAGGTCGGTCTACTTCATCAGTGAGGTACTGTCCGAGACCAAGATCCACTACCCACAAATTCAGAAGCTACTGTACGCGGTAATTCTGACACGGCGAAAGTTGCGACACTACTTCGAGTCTCATCCGGTAACTGTGGTGTCATGCTTCCCCCTCGGGGAGATCATCCAGTGCCGGGTGGCCTCGGGTAGGATTGCAAAGTGGGCGGTGGAAATCATGGGCGAGACAATCTCGTTCGCCCCTCGGAAGGCCATCAAGTCCCAAGTCTTGGCAGACTTTGTGGCTGAATGGGTCGACACCCAGCTTCCGGCAGCTCTGATCAAACCGGAACTCTAGACCATGTTTTTCGATGGGTCGCTGATGAAAACAGGGACAGGCGCGGGCCTGCTCTTCATCTCACCCCTCGGAAAGCACCTCCGCTACGTGTTGCGCCTCCATTTCCCGGCGTCCAACAACGTGGCTGAGTACGAGGCTCCGGTCAATGGGTTGCGCATCGCCATCGAGCTAGGGGTCCGACGCCTCGACGCTCGCGGTGACTCGCAGCTTGTCATCGACCAAGTCATGAAGAACTCCCACTGCCGCGACCCAAAGATGGAAGCCTACTGCGACGAGGTTCGGCGCCTGGAAGACAAGTTCTACGGGCTCGAGGTCAACCACGTCGCCCGACGATACAACGAGACTGCGGACGAGCTGGCAAAGATAGCTTCGGGGCGGACAACGGTTCCCTCGGACGTCTTCTCCCGAGACCTACATCAACCCTCGGTCAAGACCAGCGACACGACCGAGCCCGAGGCACCCTCGGCAGAGCCCGAGGCACCCTCGGCTCAGCCCGAGGCGCCCTCGGCTCAACCCAAGGCACCCTTGGCCCTCGAGGGTGAGGCACTGCGCGTCGAGGGAGAGCGGAATGAGGTCCCGCCTGATCGAGACTGGCAGGCCATGTACCTGCAATATCTCCACCGAGGAGAGCTGCCCCTCGACCGAGCCGAAGCTCGGCGACTGGCGCGGCGCGCCAAGTCATTCGTCTTGCTGGGTGAAGGGAAGGAGCTCTACCACCGCAGCCCCTCCGGCATCCTCCAGTGATGCATATCCATCGCCGAAGGCCAGGAGCTCTTACAAGAAATACACTCGGTGGCTTGCGGTCATCACACAGCGCCCCGAGCCCTTGTTGGAAATGCTTTCCGACAAGGTTTCTACTGGCCGACCGCGGTGGCCGACGCCACTAGAATTGTCCGCACCTGCCAAGGGTGTCAGTTCTACGCAAGGCAGATGCACCTACCCGCTCAGGCTTTGCAAATAATACCCATCACCTGGTCGTTTGCTGTGTGGGGTCTGGACCTCGTCGGTCCCTTGCAGAAGGCACCCGGGGGCTACACGCACCTGCTGGTCGCCATCGACAAATTCTCCAAGTGGATCGAGGTCCGACCCCTAAACAGCATCAGGTCCGAACAGGCGGTGACATTTTCTTCACCAACATCATCCATCGCTTCGGGGTCCCGAACTCCATCATCACCAACAACGGCACCTAGTTCACCGGCAGAAAGTTCCTGGACTTCTGCGAGGATCACCACATCTGGGTGGACTGGGCCGCCGTGGCTCACCCCATGACGAATGGGCAGGTAGAGCGTGCCAACGGCATGATTCTGCAAGGACTCAAGCCGAGGATCTACAACGACCTCCACAAGTTCGGCAGGCGATGGATGAAGGAACTCCCCTTGGTGGTCTCGAGCCTGAGGACGACACCAAGTCGAGCCACGGGCTTCACGCCGTTCTTTCTAATCTACGGGGCCGAGGCCATCTTGCCCACGGACTTAGAGTACGGTTCCCCAAGGAAGAGGGCCTACGACGACCGACGCAACAAGACCAACCAAGAAGACTCACTGGACCAGCTGGAAGAGGCTCGGGACATGGCCTTACTACACTCGGCGCGGTATCAGCAGTCCCTGCGATGCTACCACACCCGAGGGGTTCGGTCCCGAGACCTCCAGGTCGGCGACTTGGTGCTTCGACTACGACAAGACACCCGAGGGCGGCACAAGCTCACGCCTCCCTAGGAAGGGCCATTCATCATCGCCAAGGTTTTGAAGCCCGGGACATACAAGCTGGCCAACAGTCAAGGCGAGGTCTACAGCAACGCTTGGAACATCCGACAGCTATGTCGCTTCTACCCTTAAGATGTTTTCAAGCCATTCATATACCTCGTTTACATATGAAGTCTAACCATCAAGGAAGGGTTGGCCTTGCCTCATCAAAGCCCGACCCTCCCTCGGGGGCTAGAAGGGGCGAACCCCCTCTGCGTCAAAATTTTCCTCGAAAAAAGTCTTTCGGCAAGAGCATTTTTCGTGTTTTTCGACTACTTCGATGGTGGGATCCTGAAAACAACAAAATACACGTAAGCAGGCAAGGCTGACCGAGCCAGGGACTCCTACGCCTCCGGGATACGGATACCTCACTCATCACCTTCTGCGATAAGTAACTCGCGCTCGGATAAACGGTTCCACTGACCGAACAAGTCTTAACGCTCGAAGACTCTTCTGCCGAAACAATTTTTCGTGCCATCTCGACCATGTCGACAAAAGAATCCTATGGACGAGTAAGAGTACACGTAAGCGGCAAGGCCGACCGAGCCGAGGGACTCCTACACCTCCGGGATACGGATACCTCACTCATCACCTTCTGTGAGAAGTAACTCTTGCTCGGATGAACGATTCTGCCACCGACAAGCAAGTCTTGATACTCGAAACAAGGCGAAAAGAAACGCAGCTTTACAACACGACGATAGTATGTTTGGGCCTCGACGGCCGCAAAAAACATATGCATACTACAGGCGAACCGATGTTGTAGGCTCAGATATCGATGGAGAGGGAGCAGCAGCACCCTCGGTGTCAACTCCACCTTCGACGAAGTCTGACCAAGCCTCGTACGGCAACACGGGCGGAGGATCTCCGCACCGAAGGACGACGTCAGCACCACGCCCGGGCCATCGCCGCTAGCGTCTCCTCCAGGAACCTGGCCCGAGCAGACGGCTCGGCCGGCCGCCCCGAAGCCTCAGCCAGCCGTCCCCCGAGGACACTAGCCCGGCTCGTGGCCTCGGCAACTCAACTCCAGCGTTGGTCCCGACCAAGCCCCGGCCGACGAAGCTCCCTTTTTCGAGCCAACTCTGCCTCTGTCCGTGCTGGCACCGCTGCCTCCGGCTCCGGCTCATCGAAGAGCGGCCGAGGGTTCCTTTGACTAAACATGAGAAGCCTCGGGCGCAAGGCCGACCGAGCCGAGGGATTCCTACGCCTCCGGGATACAGATACCTCACTCGTCACCTTCCGCACAGAGCAACTCACATTTGGTTAAGCGGTTCGGCTAGCCGACAAGCGAGTCTCAGTGCTCGAAAATGAGGGAAAAAACATGGTATTACACCCAAAAATACCTATATGTTCAGGCCCCGACAGCCACAATGAACAAACATCGGCACTCAAGGTGCCATTACAAACAGAACTCCGGTTCCGCCCCCGCAGGTATAAACAACCTCCACATCGGAGAGCCTGCGGGACGACAGACTCTAGGCGACTCGCCAGCAACCTCCACAGCAGCAGCCATGGTCCCAGGACGGACGCGGCCACCGGAGGGCTCTCATTCGCGTCCCCACCCAAGGGACGCGATCCAGATATTAAAGCCAAAGAGCCGGAGGTTGGTCCACGGGTGGCGCTGACGGTCTCGTCGGTGGAAAGGCCTACCTTTCCAGCTGCCACCACCTCAGCACCGACGGCGGCGTCCACCAGTCCACCAACACCGCTCCGGCGAGCGCCGGCCGCCCCGAAGCGCACCGGCAGGTCCTCACTCCTGTCCTCGCCATGAAAGCGAGGATAGAGGACGGAATGTTGCATCCAAGCTGGGCAGCAACAGTCCGCCTTCCCCGGCATGGCTGGAGGGCGCCTCCTCCGCAGAGCTGGGGGATGGTTTCCACCCCCAGAAGCTGGAGGAGGCGGGATGCCAACCCACGCGAAGGCAGGCCCCGGCTCGGCGCACTCCCCGCCCCAGCAAGGATGACGAAAATCCTTGAAGCTAAGGGTGGGGCAGAGGCCGCAGCCCGGCTCGCTTCCCTCCACCAAACTGCCCATTGGTGGGGGAATGCAGCCAGGCTGCACGACGAAAATCCTTGAAGCCGAGCGATGGCTGAAAGGTACCAACTTCCGTGAAGTTGTGTTCCTCCAACGATAGCAAGACGAAAGCGACGCGAGCGCTCCCCATCTGGGGGCTCGAAAGGTGGAAGGACACGACGCATGAGGAAAGTGCGAAGACATAGTTGCCGTCCAAGGGAGTCACCCTCCTTTTAAAGGCTACTCTCCCCACTTGCGTCCTCAGCCATCGCGGACTGAGTCTTCTCCAACACGCTCCAAGGTCCTCCCCCCTACGACACGGGGGCTGGGTCCCACGCGTCATGCAAGCTGCCCCAGGACAGAAGGAGCCAAACCGCCGCGCGCAGAGCGCACAACGGCCCAGCGGTTACAAGCATTCCTCCACTATCACCCGGACCAGCGGGAGAAAAAGCGGACCACCATGCAGGCGGCATGCAACCGCACCAGGAGGGCGCACCCTTCCGACTTCGCCACGTCCAGCATGAAGGCCCAGGCCCACATGTCATGTAACCGGCGCGCCGGTTACTACGTGCGAGAAACTGCACCACCACTCATGCCAGTCCCACGCATCCTCGACTGCGGAACTAGTGCCACAACTCGAGGCAACCCTGCGCACGACCCAGCAGTGCCAACTAGGCAGGCCGGTCACGGGTTAGTCAGCCGCGGGAGAAGGGGCGACGGTCGATACGGCCAAAAATGGGCCGGCAGTCATGGCGATGGTAGGCGGGCGGAAGCAGCAGTCAAATCATCTGCAGGCTCACGTCCCCTCCTGGAACAGCGAGAGAACCCTCTCCCACGGCGTGAAGACGACGCGCCCATGTTCTGTTCCTCGACCCGCTCGCGCACGCACAACGGCTACCCCGCGAACCACTCGTCCTGTCGCATTAACTCTGCGGTAGGGCAGGCGGCACCTTTGGCAGGCGAAGCGGGAGACGCTTCACCTCCGCCATAATGACCGCGTCAAAAAGGTACGCCATGACGTTTGATTTCGTATCCTTTTCCACTTCCTCTTTCTCTCTCTTGCCACAGGGACCGGGAAAGGGGATACTCCAAAAGGGATCCTTCTCCACGAAGGAAACGGGCCCCGAGCCCCCCTACTGATCAGAGGTTCGAAGGCTGGCCCCTCGGAAGGGTTCGACAGCTGCCTCAGAGCACTCGGGCTCCGCGCCCACTACTGGTCAGAGGTTCGAAGGCTGGCCCTTCGAAAGGGTTCAACAGCCGCCCCAGGCCACTCGGGCTCCACGCCCACTACTGATCAGGGGTTCATAGGCTGGCCCCCGAAGGGTTCGACAGCCGCCTCAGAGCACGCAGAACGAGGGATGACCCTGGGTACGTTCGGTACATAACCAAAGCTCGAGCTACGCTCCCGAGGTACCCTAGGACATTTCCGAGACCAGCGGAAGCGATTTTCGTAACGGAATCCCACCAGAGGGAGGCATCGAGCCCTCGGACCCCGTCAAAAGGGGACCAGGTCCGGCGAATCATCCGCAGGTACTTTTGGAGCGCGCCTCCGGGCCACTAGCCGACCCCTAACGAATGGGGCACGGGCGTCCACTCGGATTACCCGCTAGCAACTCACTGGATACTCCATGTTCGGCGCCCTCCGAGGGCAACATGGCGCTTCCCCCCTCCTCCTTGCGGAAAGGCGACGCAGGGGCATATGAAAAAAAGCGGAGTCTGTCCTTGACCATCCTCTCGCTCTGTGCGGAGGCTCGGGGGCTGCTCTCGCAAACCCGGCTCCGGCCAAACCGTTGACAGCGTCAACATACCAGCCCGAGAACTTGGGACTCGACTATGCACCTGGGCTACGGCCAGTTCGCATGAGGGAACAACCAAACCGGCCGAGCCATCACGAAAGGCACTAAGACCTCGAAGGAGTCAAAACACTCCTCCGAGGCCTCGGGGGCTACACCCGGTGGGTGCGCTCGCGCGCACCCACCGGAACAAAATGCAACCGAGAAAGGCCGGTCCCCTTGCAAAAAAGTGCGACAAAAGCCTCCAAGCGAGTGCCAACACTCCCTTTGAGGCTCCGGGGCTACTGTCGGGGACCATAATTAGGGGTACCCTCAAGACTCCTAATCTCAGCTGGTAACCCCCATCAGCACAAAGCTGCAAAGGCCTGATGGGCGCGATTAAGGTCAAGGCTCAGTCCACTCAAGGGACACGATCTCGCCTCACCCGAGCCCAGCCTCGGGCAAAGGCAGCCGACCCCGGAGGATTCACGTCTCGCCCGAGGGCCCCCTCAAGCAACGGACACACCTTCGGCTCGCCCGAGGCCCAGTCTTCGCAGAGAAGCAACCTTTGCCAGATCGCCACGCCAACCGACCGTATCGCAGGAGCATTTAATGCAAGGATCGCCTGACATCTTATCCTGACGCGCTCTTCAGTCGACAGAGCCAAAGTGACCGCAGTCACTTCGCCACTCCACTGACCGAGCTAACAAGAAAACAGCGCCGCCTGCCCCGCTCCGACTGTCGTGCCACTCGCCAGAGTGAGGTCGACAGCGGCTAAGTCCAGCCTCGGGCGGCATAGGAAGCTCCGCCTCGCCCGACCCCAGGACTCGGCCTCAGCTCTAGAAGACAACGAACTCGCCTCGCCCGACCCCAGGGCTCGGACTCGGCCTCGGCTCCGGAAGACGACGAACTCCGCCTCGCCCGACCCCAGGGCTCGGACTCGGCCTCGGCTCTAGAAGACGACGAACTCCGCCTCGCCCGACCCCAGGGCTCGGACTCGGCCTCGGCTCTGGAAGACGACAAACTCCGCCTCGCTTGACCCCAGGGCTCAGACTCGGCCTTGGCTCAGGAAGACGACGAACTCTGCCTCGCTCGACCCTAGGGCTCGGACTCAACCTCGACCTCGGAGGGATCGCTACCTCGCCCAAACTCGGGTTTGGACCAGCCACGTCGCCAGGGGGGCCATCATTACCCTGCCCCTAGCTAGCTCAGGCTACAGGGAACAAGACTGGCGTCCCATCTGGCTTGCCTCGGTAAACAAGTAATGATGGCACCCCGCATGCTCCATGACGGCGGCAGCTCCCAGCCCCTTATGTCAGCAAGGAGACGTCAGCAAGGACCCGACAGCCCCGATAGATGTACTTCCGCAGGGCTCCAGCGCTCCTCTGACGACCACGACATCACATGAATAGGGCGCCAAAACCTCTCCGGACGCCACGACGGCATGTACTTAGGGCTCTAGCTCCTCTCTACAAGACATGTTAGCACACTGCTACACCCCCCATTGTACACCTGGACCCTTTCCTTATGCCTATAAAAGGAAGGTCCAGGGCTCTCGTACAGAGAGGTTGGCCACGCGGAAGAACGGGCCGATGCATAAGGCTCTCGCTCGCTCTCTCTCTGTCACTCCCACGCAAACGCTTGTAACCCCTACTGCAAGCGCATCCAGCCGCCCTAGGCGCAGGACAACACGAAGGCCGCGGTTTCCCCTCGCTGTTCTCCCCCCTTTGTGTCCCATCTCGCGCCGACCCATCTGGGCTGAGGCACGTAGCGACAATTTACTCGTCGATCCAGGGACCCCCCCAGGGTCAAAATGCCAACAGATGTATATCCTTAAGTGCTTCTTTTTCCTTAGTGGCTACACAAGTCACAAAAGAGATAAGATTGGAAAATAATATGCACTTGAGATTCAGTTGTTACCACCCTTGCTACTATCTCCAAATATGATTTATACATTCATTATCGAGCACCCAACTTGATCCATTAAAGGAGTGATCCTGCAAAACAAGTTTAAGCTTCATATCTTGGTACCCAATTTGAATTGGGTCCTTTGAGATTAGTAGTAAGAGGCTTGAGTACCCACACAATCCTTATTGTGGCCTTTCTTTTTGTGTAAGCACCCACATATACTCGACAACCATCTTACATGGTTTTAAGTCAATATTTAATCACACAGATAAAAGCTAGAGTTAAGAATAGGAGCCTTTTCTCCTTTTCTTGATACATCATTGTGTTGCCTTCTTGATGATGAACCTAGCTTGACCTTGGGTGCACTTAGCTTATCAAGGTTAGTCGCACAAGCATTCATATCATAAAGACAAGTTATGCATGTAATTTACAACTTAGTGATCCAATTCAATGTGAAGCATATGGATACCAATTGAAGTAGATTTCTAAGATATCAAAATATGGGTTTCCAAAATTTAGAGAGTATGGATCGCTAATTATACCTTTTACAGTTTAAAAATCATATCCATGTTAGTGCATATGTATGAGATGAATATCAACAAAAAAAGATTATTATGCACTTTTAGAGTTAACGATAAGGGAATTTTAAACTGCACCAAGAGTAGCTATTAAAAAACAAAGATTACAATCCATATGAATGAGATACAAATTTACCATTTTGGATTGTCTTAGTATAGCTTACTCAAGGGAAACTTATTCTCTACGACACAAGATATATAATGTTCTACCACTAGATATGTGCATCAAGTATTTGAATGACTTGTCGCATGCACTTTCAATTCAGTTAAGAGTCTCATGGGGAGTACATTACATATCATGGTCAAGGCATGACAAATTTGCAATGAATTAACTTATGCCTAAGAATACTTACCACCATATAAAACGTACCATTTATTATACCAATTTGACAGATCTTACTATCTGTGGTGGTGTCACTTTAGTATTCTTCTTTTCATCATTTGTGGAGACTTCCTTCTTTGTTATCACTTTTCCTTTTAAAACTAGTCGATAAAACACTTTGAAAAGAGGTCTTAGTAGTACAAGGAAGTATTTAATGAATGATGATATCTATATATGAATGGCAAACAAATCATCATTTATGAGGCATAAAGGCATAAGTTTAAATTCCTTTTAAGTTAATGCACATGGAGAAGTGAATTAATAATATGCACCAATTTACAAATTTAAGCCAAAAGGAATTTAACCTTCATATTGACATTTCTTTCCATAAAATAGATTATTACCAGTTGAAAGAATGCCACTTGAAAGGAACTATTATTGGTCACATACCAAATGAAACAACTAGTTCCATACCTTTGCCTTGAACATTCCTAATCTTTCTTTTAGGTGAAGATTAATTGTTGGGGTCTTGTTCTCAAATGCTATGAATTAAGAACAAGGCAACACAACATGTTAAAGGTTAAGGCCATTCGTCCTTCGAAGCATTATTTCCCTTAGGATATAATGATCTTCAGACGAAGGTCGTGAAGGATGAACCTTCATCATCACAATATAGTTTGATGGAAGAAGAAGCATATGAAATATAAAAGGCAACATAAATAATCATATAATACTATTAATATCTTTTCTCCAATTATCATGGATAAACAGAAATGATATTGAATTACATTTATACCTTCGGCTCGATAGAAGGTGAGAAATCCAAGCGTGACGCAACAGAGAATACAAGTTAGCGTGAACAGTACAGGAGTACTATTCATCTATTTATAGGCACAGGGCGCAGCCTATGCAAAATTACATTTATGTCCTTCATATTTACTACTGAATTATGGACAACTCAACGAGGACTGGATGGCCTTTTCCCCTTTAAGTCGGTTCCTTTTTCCGCCGTTGAGCCGAAGCTCCTCCGCCCGTAGCTTCGGAGCAGCATCATCCTTCGTCTTGACCATGCTTCTCATGTCGTGTATGATTTTGATCTATGTCCGAAGGTACCTGTTCATCTGTTACACTTAGGAAACATTGTTAAATCATGTTTTTGAGGACCTTCGGAGGACGAAGGCCCCCAACAGTAGCCCCTCGCAGTAATAATTTGTTAACAAATTCAGACTGTGACATGGACGAAGGCCTTAAGCTGAAGGTCCGAAAAAACACCTACCCTTTGCTAGAATAGCAACAATCGATGACAGGTGGGGCCCTCCAAGTTGTAGTGTGCTAGGCGTATAAATATGAACTCATACCGGCATCATTTGATACACTGTTTCTGTTGTCTGCATTATTTCTCTCAAACTTTTAGCTCTTGCTTAGTAACTCTTGGCAAATTTTCAAGCTTCTTGAGTTTAGGTTTGAAGTCACGTTTTCACCATGTCTGAAGAAAAAATGACCAAGGAGAAGAAGGTTGTTGTAGAGACGAAGGTGACTGAAGAGACAAAGCTATTTGAAGAGAAAAAGAATATGGATCCTTATATTACTGGTTTTATCGAATCGATGGCAAAGACAAACACAGAGAAGATTGTTAAAGAGACACTGGAAGGTTTATCTGAAGATACTGGTGACAGTGATAGTTATGATGCAGAAAGTGGAGACGAAGATTCTGAAGATAGGCCCTGGCGGCCCAGCCATACCATTTTCGAGAAATCGTCTATTAAACAGAGTCATGTTGATGCTATGAGAGGAAGATACTTCCACGATATGACTATTTTGAGGTTTGGGGAGGACAACACTGCTCCTGCTCCTGAAGCAAATGAAGTGGTTATCTACCGAAGCTTCTTGAAAGCAGGGCTTCGGTTTCCATTAAGTAGGTTCTTGGTTGAAGTGTTGAAGACATTTCAAATTTTTCTTCATCAACTTATGCCTGAAGCTATAATCAGGATGGGTTTGTTTGTCTGGGCTGTGAGGAGCCAAGGGTTGGAACCCAGTGCTAAAAGTTTTTGTAGCATGCATGAACTTGTGTATGAGACGAAAGCCACCAAGAAAGAGCAGTATCACAACAACTTCGGATGTTACGGATTCGCTGCTCGATCCAATGCCAGACATCCAGTTCCTTCATTCTGAAAGAGATGGCCTGGAGCCTAGATGGAAGAATGGTTTTATGTTAAAAATGACTTAATTGAAAGGGAAGATATTATGGAGATCATTCAACACCCTATCTGGTCTCGCTTCGGCCTTTGGAGGCCGAAGGTCGAAATTGATGATGCTGTCGAAGCCTGTCAACGGGCCTTTAGCACTGTTTGCTTTTTCATTGGCACAAGGGATTTAATGCAAGAACATATAGCCTTCAAGGTATGGCCACTTGTGGAGAACTGGGATATGCCGAAGGAAACTACTGTCGAATCAACTGAAGGTGGGCTAGTTCGATTGAAATATACTTTCAGGTTCAGAGACCGGTTTGATGAGCCAAATGATGATTGGCTAAAAAGTATCGAGGCTATCAGCGACGAGTTACTTGGAACATATAGCAAAGTCGAAGATAATGCTCTGTCCGCAGCTTTCGGAGGTCGGGGGAAGAAAAGACTGAACAGAGTCTTTGATGCTATTGGCTTTATGTACCCCAACTACCGCTACCCACCACGGGGACAAGAGAAAAAGAGGAAGGTTGTTGTTTCGGACATCGAAATTGATCCTGCGCCGAAGAGCAAAAAGATGAAGGTGATGACCCACCGGCCGCGTTACATTGAACCGGCCGCAGTCCCTGACTTTGGTGCAGGGTCTTCTTTAGCAGTCAAAGCAACACAGACTGCTCCGACTATTTAGAGCACTGTAGAACCAACTGTAATGCTGGAGACGCATACATTTGAAACAATCAGAGATAAGGTTGAAAAGGCTGAAGAGCCAAAAATTGAAGTAAAAATGTCAAGAATCCTTAGCCCTCCGACAGGGGCGAGTCTGCCAAAGGCGCAAAAATCTTCTGCAGCGACCCCTAAAAGGAGAAGGATAGCCAATGTGCTAGATGCTGTACTGGAGACTATGAAGGCACTGAGCCCTTCGCCTGCGAAGGAAATTGTTCAAGCTGAAGCTAAAGCTACTGAATCTCAAGCTGAAGCCGAAGCTGGGCCTTCAGTGCCTATTGAGACGGAGCCTGTCGCGTCTAAAGAAAAATCGGCAGAGCAAATTGCTCCTAAAAAATCGAGGCCTTTACTTCCGAAGCTTTGACTGAAAATATTGACTACATTATTCGACATGCTTTAGGGAAGAAGCTGTCTGAAGAGGAAACTCTAGAAGCCAGGCACTATGCTCGAAGTTTGAAATATCCAAAAGGAGCCTTGGTTTTTCACGGGAGTAATGAAGATGACTACTTATACTATCTCCCAGACAACAAAGAGATATCCGTTTGCCGGGAGATAGGTACGAGCATGGGATTTCCGAAGCTAGAAGACGGCCTTTCACTCCTATCGAAGGATGAACTTGCTGACAGCCTAGCATATAATAGCATAAAGGTATAAAAATTAACTTTGAATTTGAAAATGAGGTACTTCATTTGTCATAATTCTTTCCTTCTCTTGCAGGGCTTGATTCTTAGCAATACCCTTAGGGCATAGAAAAATATTGAAGATGAAAGCTATACAATGGCCCTGAACAACCTTTCGTATAGAGGTGATTGAATTGAGAAACGAAGGTCTTGAAAAAGACAAAATCTTAATTTCTCTAGTTAACAAAGTGAAAGAAGATGAAGCTAATTACAAGGCTCAGGCTGAGATTCAGAAAGCTAAAATTGAAGACCTTTGAAAAAAGCTGGCAGAAGCTAAAGAAAACTGCGCACTCGCAGAAGCTGACCGATATAACAGCGAATATTGGAAGAATCATTTAGAAAAAAACTGTTGAAGAACTTCGCTCATCGAAGGAAAGATGTTTTGAAAAATCTTTGGAGTGCGTGAAGAAGATAAAGGGTAGCTTTGCCAACATAGGTGCCTATTCAACCGAAGAAAACTTTATACGAGGCGACCCCGAAGGTATTATTGAATGGATAAGTGGAGAGGCTGAATCTTTCGAAGAGATTCTAAGCGATCGCGGGGATGTCTGCGTGTTTTCCGATGCGCGGGGGATCTCAACTATCTTGGAGAAAGCAGGATGTGATCACGTCAAAATCATGGCTAAAGCCGAAGCTGCCTTCTCTGTAGATGACACAAAGGATCCTTCAGGTGAAGCAACCTTGATGGGCGGAAAATTCTATAATGATGTCTGGGTAAATGGTGGCCGAGAGATGGCCCATAAAATTATAAAGAAAAGTAAAAAAGACACCCATGACGCTC
This sequence comes from Zea luxurians, assembly GCA_029449295.1. Lineage (NCBI taxonomy): Eukaryota > Viridiplantae > Streptophyta > Magnoliopsida > Poales > Poaceae > Zea > Zea luxurians. Next base: position 10,592,759 of record JAOPSE010000075.1, on the reverse strand, counting down.
GGATAGAAGCGAGATAGGCTGAAGAAGCTGCGGAACATGAAAGACGTATAGGTATTGTTTATTGGCTATTAGCTTCGTTATCATTTTTATGGCTTCGGACTGATTGACTTTTTCCTGCTTCAGCTGAATTATCTCTGCCTCCGGAACCGTTCAATCACCTAGCGGATCCAGAAATGAAGAAAGCGTTGGACATTATAAACATAGCTGAATCTATTGTTGATGAAGTTGTTGACAAATTGCTGCACGAAGTTGCTGAGAAAGTTCTTAAAGAGGAATAGCGCTTTTTGTAAAAACATTTTGAGGTGGTCAATGTACCTTTATTGTAACAAGACTAGTATTTGCTTATGGCTTTAAGTCGAATATGTAAATTACTTCAATCCATTTCTTTATGATGCATAAAACTTTACATTCATACCATTTTTGAGCCTTCAGCGAAAAAACACCTTCCCTTCTTTTCATGCTTCAGAAAGAAGAAGATCCATACTTCGTAAAAATACCCATGCTTTGAAAAAAATTCCATGCTTCAGAAAAAAGATCCCTTCTTTTGTGACAGGGCTGACGAAGAAGCCTGTATTCCTCACAGCTTATTTTGTGCCTTAGCACATTTTCATTTCTACGAAGCATTTTTCCGAAGATCAACTCCGTTTTCGATTCTCATGTTACTGATGCGATATGGTGTATGATGTGATGCTATGCGGAATGATGTGATGAATTGATGCAAAAATGATGCTAATGCCGCAACCACACACCCACACTGAAACACACAAGCTCTGCATCCCCTTAGGGACGTCTGGAATCTCTCTACCATTTATTTTTTGGCTTCACCGCTTATTTTTCGATGTAAGTTCTGCATCCCCTTAGGAACGTCTTTTGAACTTCTTCGCCTTTTACTTCGGCGGTATCACCATTGACTTTTTGGTGTAAGTTATGCATCCCCTTAGGAACGTCTTTTGAACTTCTTCGCCTTTTACTTCGGCAGTATCACCGTTGACTTTTTGGTGTAAGTTCTGCATTCCCTTAGGAACGATTTTTGAGTAGGAAACTTACACTGCGCTCCCTTAGGAATGACTTTTCGTAGCTTCAGCAGAAATTACACTGCGTTCCCTTAGGAATGGCTTTTTATAGCTTCGGCAAAACCTATACTGCGTTCCCTTGGGAACGGCTTTTTATAGCTTCGGCAAAACTTATGCTGCATTCCCTTGGGAACGGCTTCGGCAATTTTCAGTTTTCATAAGTCTGCAAAGAAGATATATTCCATCTTGATAAAAGCAAAAAGTATTACAAGAATTTAAAACTAGATTTACATTGCTTATTCGTTACTAAAAAACAAAATGACATAGAGCATAAAAGTATTTCAAAGGGAGGATATTGCTCAATAAATGTGCTTTGACTCTAGCACGGTGATGTTGACTGTATGAGCTTCAGATTCCTCTCTGAATTTGCGTTGGTGTTGAGAATGCTGGTGCCCTTCTGGCTGCAAGCTCGGGGAATGTGTAGGTTGTAGTGGTGGTGGCAGTGGAAGTTGAGGCCAAGAAGCCTGAGAATGGCTAGCTGAAGCAACAGAGGCTGCAGGATGATTGCCCACATACTCTGGTATGTAGGGAGAATGGCACGAAGCGTTGTGCAAGACCTGCTTCGGCTGATTCTGTCGAGCTTCGGCTTCTGCGATCTCCTTTTGCTTCTGGATAGTAATTTGGCACATTCTTGTAGTATGGCTCTTGTCCTCACCACAGAATAGGCAATAGATTTTCCTAGGACGATCCCCGTATCTTCCTCCGAAGCCCCTGGCGCCTCTGCCCCTTGGAGCTGGTAGCCTAAAAGAACTTTGCTGCTACCCCGAAGACTGTGAGGTATGCTGTGGCCTCTGAAGTTGGCTTGCTTTGTCGTCACTCTGACTGGAGCTGTGGATCGATCTGACATGTCTAGGGTGGATTCTTCCTCCGAAGCCCCTGGTCATCTTAGAGAATCTGTAAGCTTCCTCCCTTCTTTGGCGGAAGTCGTTGTCAGCCCGGATATATTCATCCATCTTCTGAAGCAGCTTCTCCAAAGTTTGTGGAGGCTTCCTGGTGAAGTATTAAGCCGCAGGTCCTGGCCGAAGACCCTTGATCATGGCCTCAATGACAATTTCATTGGGGACTATGGGCGCCTGTGCTCTCAGTCGCAAGAACCTTCGAACATAAGCCTGAAGGTATTCCTCATGGTCTTGTGTGTACTGGAACAAGGCCTGAGCTGTGACTAGCTTCGTTTGAAAGCCTTGGAAGCTGGTAATCAGCATATCCTTGATCTTTTGCCACGATGTGATTGTTCCTAGCCGAAGAGAAGAATACCATGTTTAGGCTACGTTCCAGACTGCCATGACGAAGAACTTTGCCATGACAGCCGCGTTGCCACCATATGAGGATATTGTTGCCTCATAGCTCATTAAAAATTGCTTTGGGTCCGAGTGCCCATCGTACATGGGTAGCTGGGGTGGCTTGTAGGATTGTGGCCATGGGATAGCCTGCAATTCTGCTGCCAAGGGAGAAGCATTATCAAAAGTAAAGGTATCATGATTAAAATCATCATACCATCCATCTTCGTTGAATAAGCCCTCTTAACGAAGCTCCCTGTATTGAGGCCTTCGGTCTGGGTCATCTTGAGTAACATGACGGACTTCTTCAGTAGCTTCATCGATCTTCCATTGAAGATCGGCTAGTCGAGCCATCTTCTCCTTTTTCCTTTGTACTTGTTGATGAATGATTTCCATATCTCTGACCTCCTGGTCCAACTCTTCCTCTTAGAATGTTGAACTAGTGGCCTTTCTCTTCTGGATTCGAGCCTCTCGAAGAGAGAGAGTCTCCTGGTTTGTGTCCAATGGCTGCAGTGCAGCAGCCCCTGCGCTGTTGTCTTCTTCGGCGGCATAACAAAGGCTGGTTTGCCGAAGGTTGTGGAACTGAGTACACCAGAGGTGGGCGCCAATGTTGGGGTCTTGTTCTCAAATGCTATGAATTAAGAACAAGGCTACACAACACGTTAAAGGTTAAGGCCCTTCGTCCTTCGAAGCATTATTTCCCTTAGGATATAATGATCTTTAGACGAAGGTCGTGAAGGATGAACCTTCTTCCATCAAACTATATTGTGATGATGAAGGTTCATCCTTCACGACCTTCGTCTGAAGATCATTATATCCTAAGGGAAATAATGCTTTGAAGGACGAAGGGCCTTAACCTTTAACGTGTTGTGTTGCCTTGTTCTTAATTCATAGCATTTGAGAACAAGACCCCAACATTAACCTTTAATGTTTGTGATTTTACCAAATGAAAGAGCACAATCTCTACTTATGAATTTCCATGAAATATCTTAAAAGAGATTGCATTTGAAACACAAGTAATAGTTTCCTATTTAGCAACCTCTAATATATGAATGACAAGAAGGTTACTAAAATAAGGAAACCTCATGATATGAACTAATTACCCTTACAAGCATCATGTATAACATCAATTGAAAAAAGATGAAAGTAGCATGATTATTTAATTAAGTTTATAGGGCAAGTTTAATTCATAACATGGTGAGTGTAATGTAGAAGACTCAAAACCAATTTAAACAAGAAGGAATACATCACATAGTATTGGGTTGATCTTTTTTGAATGTTAAATGACACGTTCCATTTGAGAAACACATTCTCATGTTGTGAGACTACATAAACACTTAGATAGAAACATTAGTCTCACAACTCTAGTCACATAGAGAATTCCCCTTTTGGTAAGTGCTTTAAGAACTTGAATTTCTTACTTAGCACTCTATTCATTTAAGAACATGGGATAATCCTCTTTATGTCTAGGTCATGGCAATAATACAATCATAAATTTGAAATATGCCACAAGATACATACAACTAATTTAAAGCATGTAGATTGTCACAATATAAAAAATATAAACTTGCAATCTACCATATGATTGGAACTTTTCAAGACAAGGTAAAATATTTTAAGTTCATTCTCAAGTGCTTCTTTTTCCTATGTGGCTACAAAAGACACAAAGAATATACTAATTAAAAACAATGTGCACTTAAGATTTAATTATTACCATCCTTTGGATATCACTTGGTTGTAGGCATTTTGCTTGATTCCCACAAAGATTCATCCTTATTCCCTACAACACAAGTTCTTGCTAGAGATGAATATGAAGTTAGTGATATAACAACGCAATTCATCTTTGGGCCAATCTTAAAAGAATAGTTAATGAAAGATTGATAGCTTGAGATAAGAATTGAGTTAAACCGCCCAAGCACCCCAAAGCTTCATATCATCTTTGGGTACCTACAAGTTCCTTCAAACATATTTTTTGGTACCCATCTCATGATGGGTCCATCAAGGTTAGCCAATAAGGACTTAGGCACCCAAATGGCCTTTGTGCTAGTTTTAGGTGAACTAATTACCTTTCTAGCACAAGTGTCATTTTTGGGTCTCCTAAGCGTATATGAATGAATTGACATGCTAGGCTTAGGATACTTACTCATGGGACAATCCTTGAAAAGATGTCCCTTTCTTCGGCAAGTGTAGCAAATATGATTTTTAATTTTACAAGACTCCTTCTTGCCTTGCTTCTTGTTTGCTACATGGTTAGTGAGCCTCTTTCTTTCCAAAGTTAAGTCACTATCTTTTATGTAGGGACAAGACTTAATCTCATGTCCCTTCCCATGACATTGATAACACTTTCTAGTGCATCTTCTCTTATTTGGAAGAGTGGTTTGTTTGTTACCTTGTGTGGAGCATATGGAGGCATGGTTGAGGCACTTGTCATGAGCTTTGGCTTTCTTCTCTTGATGTTTGCTCATGCCTTTCTTAGGGAACTTAGCATTCTTTTGAAGGGGGTTTGTGCATGCTACGGTTGTCCCCTTCTCAAGATTCTTCACCATGTTATCACAGTTTTCGTAAGAAGGTTGAGCATGACACTTTTCCTTCAAAAAGGTTAAGCTCCTTCTTAGCCTTCCAACTTCTTCCTTTAGCTCTTTATTTTCTTGTGTGATAGACATATCACTAATTCCTGAAATTTCTAGCTCAATGGAAGATTGGCTTACTTGATAACAACAATTGTTAGCATATGGTAATATAGTTTCTATTTGAGTACATATGCATATGTGAGGTTGGTATGATTTCAAATTAGTTAACACAACCTCATGAGTCATTTCTAGCATGATATGTGAATTTATAAATTTATTATGAGAGCACACAAGCATATCATGTTTTTCTTGCAAAGCTAGATTTTCAATATTTAGCTTTCCTATTGTGTTCTTGAGCATAGCATTTTTATTTTCCAATTGAGCAATATATGATGAATGATTAACAGCTTTAATTTGCTCAATTGAAATGTGTTCATACCTTTGGACCAAATCATCATGAGAGCACTTTAGCTTCTCATGCTCTTTGGTCAACTTCTCTAAGTCTTCGATTTTTCGGATGAGGAAGTCTTCTTGCTTATGAAGCATTTCTTTTTGTTCTTCCGCTCTTTCCATGAGTTTGAGCAAGCTCATCCATTTTTTTTACTTAGTTGAGCGAAGAATTTTTGAAGATCATCCTCATCTTCACAGTCACTTTCATGTTCATCCTCATCCTCACTTTTGCTTTCACTGTCACTCCCATTAACGACAAAGCACATATGAGAAGTGGATTTGAAAGACAGACCTTGTGAAGAGGTGGATTCGTCGTTTGGTCTCCATCGATCATTTTCTTCTTCTTTAATCTTGTTCTTCGCCTCATCTTCCTTCATTTTGAGGAACATCCTTTCAGTGATAATCATGGCAAGATCTATTGCCCTAGGATCAACATCTGTACCAAAAGATAAAGTCAAGGCAACCTCAACTTTTTCAAGCTTAGAACCACTTTCGTTTCTTAGTCCCCCCGACATGATCTTTTCCTCATGCGATTAAGCGTTAGAACAAGGATTAGGCTCTGATACCAATTGAAAGTTGCCTAGAGAGGGGTGAAAAGGCAAGTTATACCTTTTTCAACAAAAACTAGAAATAAACTGGGTAAAACCAGTTCAACATGTGTCAAAACCGGTTCAACTGGTTTGCACGAGCTCAACTAAACGATGAGATATAAAACTGAATTGATCTCGAAATTCATCCAGTTAACTTTAGAAATGAGATGTTCTAAATGATCCACAGGGTTCAAAGTAGTATATCTGAGAAGGGCACTTCTCAAAATCCACAGACCAAAAAGATATGAACAAATCTTCCACGGAAGGGTAAGAGAACGAAGAACATGAATAAGCACAATGAACAAGAACACAAGAGACACAAGATTTATCCCGAGGTTCGGTCACACCACTAAGGTGCACTACTTCTTCGTTGAGGCGCCCACAAAGAGCTGGGTCTCTTTCAACCATAATCCTCCCTTTGCCAACCACAAAGGTCAAGCTCACACACTAATCTTTGCTCAAACGAGCGGGTAATACAAACTATCTTGTGGTCTTCCATAAGATTTGGAGACTCACAAGAGACACCTAGTTGTCTAGGAGCTAGAAGCTCCAAGAGTAATGAATCCATGAAGAACTCGATGTAGTACCAAAGCTCGAATGAAGAAGAGCAAGAGAGATTTGGAAATGAAGCACAAAAACCGCAGCTCTCAAACTCACTCAAAGATTTCTCTCCAAAGATTTAAAATGGGAGAGGCAAGAGATGTGTGAGAGAGGGTGGGAGGTGTTCTTCAAGTTAGAAATGGAGTTTGGGTCGTGCTCTTGTGTGTGGGGGAGAGAGGTAGGAGTGAGTATATATAGGTGGAGCTCAAAACTAGCCGTTGGGCAGATTTTTCTGCCTGAGACCTGTTGAACCGCCCCCTAGGGCGGTTGAACCGCCCCTGGCAGGTCATGCAGACTGTCTGCTAGTCTGACTGTCAGACTGACTGGCAAACTAACCTGCAGTCTGACCGAGGTTGACCAGAACAGTTGAACCGCCCCTGACACCTCTGGCGACTTGTTTGCCAGTCTGACTGGCAGACTGTTGGTCAGAGGTCAGAGGGGTCAGAGACCAGCTGAACTGCCCCTCAAGACTAGTTCAACTGGTCTTGACCAGAGAGTTTAGGAGAGAAAACCCTAGCTCAACAGCCTGGAGGCAAGTTCAGCTAGTGTATGGTCAAAGAGGTTCACAGCTGAAGTTGAGTTCAGCTGGAGTTGAGAAAGCTCAACTCAGCTGAAAAGCTCAGCTGCAGCTGAAGAAGCTCAACTCAGCTGAAGTTCAGCTCAGCTACAGTTGAAGAAGTTCAGCTGTTTTCAACAAGAACACTCTAGGTTTCTCAAACCTAACCATGGTTAACCATAGAACGTTCAAGAGATTTGGTTTTCAAAAAATAGCTTTTGAATATAGAGGTTTGAGCTTTGGCAAACACCAACCTTCTTTTTGGATCCCCTTTGATAGTACGACGATTCCTATACTCAAGTTAAATAAAATAAAATTAAGTAAACTCCTTAAGAAATTGGTGTCTCATGTGTGATTTCTCCATGGCGTTGCTTCATAAGGATCACAAACATCTTTGTCTCACCTTTTGAAGCAAACACAAATCAAACCCTGTGACTTGTACCATATCACCATATATGAGTTCAAATCATGGCTTCAAGTCACCTTACTGATGCATCAACATGTTATAACTCTTCATAGCTGATTAGTTCATCGACTTAGAGCAAGTACTCTCTTCACCTTAGCCATGGTACCTCGATCTATAAGCCGACGCTTGGCCTTCACCTTCGCTTAGTTCCTCGAAGCCCTTTCCTTGCTATCTTCACCCTATCAAGCCATTCTTGGGTCACATCATATTGAGCATCCATTGAGAGAATCATTTCTTCGATATTGTGAACCTTACTTGAATGTCATCTAGATATAAATGCTAATATCAATCAAGCTCTAGTTTGATTCTCATAGAAGCATATATGGACTAATAGTAATATGGTCAAGCCAATTCACGATTCCTCATATCTTATTCACTTTGGCTTGACCAATCCTTTTAATCACTTCAACCTCTATTCTGATCATATGTATGCAGTGATTTCTCAGGTCTTGTCCATATATTCAAACCAATATAGAGACCATATTATATCCATTTGCATTGTCTCACTGGTTATTTGACCTTGTGTTGAACCTTCGTTCACTAATCATTATACACTATTCAAGTATGTTCATCGTACTGAATTTCCTGTTCAACACTTAACAAACTTGTTAGACCTTTAAATGTGTTGTTATCCAAATCATCAAAACTCACAAAAGGGATGAATGCACTTTCACCCTTTTTGTCTTCGACCCTACCATTGCAATCTAGCTCAGAAGGACGAGATTGAATAGCAAATCACCGACCTCCTCCAGAATGGATTAATCCAACCAAGTTGCAGTTCTTTTGCGTCCCTAGTAATCCTCAGTCGCAATAAAACAGTTGATTGGCATCTATGTGTGGACTATAGGCGGTTGAATGGTAACACGGTCAAAAGCAAATACCCATTGCTAGTGATCCAGGGGCGGAGGGCCCGTTATGGCGAGGTATGGCCCGCGCCATACCTCGGTCCGGCCCATTAGAGCACTACATCACTAATTTCCATCGGTGTGGTCCACACCGCCAGCGACGAGCGTTCGCCGTCCGTTCCCAGTCTCATGCCGCCACGCCCACGCTCTCGCCTGTCGCCTCCTAGCTCCACAGCCACCGCCAAGCAACCAACGTGCATTACCTAAACACTTCTGCAACCTCTACCCATGCCAGATGGAGCTTGGAAGGTAATCTACATGGATTTTATAAAAATTCTCCCCAATTCTGATCATTGCAACTGCATCATGGTCATTGTGGACAAATTCTCCAAATAGTCATTTTATTGCTCTACGACATCCTTTCACACCTATGGTGGTTGCTAAATAGTTTATGGAATATGCTTTCAAACTGCATGGATTCCCTCAAGCCATTATCTCGGACAGAGATATGATTTTTACCAGCACTCTTTGGAAAGAGTTGTTTCAGTTGGTGGGGGTTGACCTGCGCATGTCGACAACTTATCATCCATAGTCAGACGGCTAAACAGAACGAGTAAACCATTGCTTGGAAACATAACTACGATGCCTTGTCCAAGCCTGTCCCACTAAATGGAAACGATGGTTGTCTCTCACTGAGTTTTGGTACAACACGAGTTACCACTCTTCTTTGCAACTCACCACTTTTGAAGTCTAGTATGGACATCAACCGAGACTGTTGGGAATTGACTTAAGGGACACTTGTCAAGTGCCTGAATTGAAGGAATGCTTATAAGATAGAAAGCTGATGACACAGCTTTTGTAGCAACAACTGGTGAGAGCTCAACAAAGGAAAAAAACAGCATGCCGACAAGCACAAATCAGAACAGTCATTCGAAGTGGGTGATATGGTTTACCTAAAACATCAACCATATGTGCAATCATCTTTGGTCAAATGCGTCAACCACAAGCTACCATTTAAGTTCTTCGGTCCCTATCCATTGGTAGCCAAAGTTGGCTCGGTGGCTTACAAACTATAGCTTCCAGCACATTCAACGCTTCATCCTGTGTTCCATGTGTCTATGTTGAAGAAGGTTATTGCTCCCAATACTCAAGTTAGTTCCACTCTACCTTCATTTACTGACCCTCTTTAGTGGCCAGAATGTGTGTTACAGAAAAGATCAGCTCATACTCCAACTGGCAACAAGTTGTAGGTTCTCATCAAGTGGTCGGCTTGGCCTGAGGACGTAGCAACCTGGGAGAATTAAGATGACAGCAAACAACACTTCACAAATGCATCGGCTTGGGGACAAGCTCGATCTCAAGGGGGGAGAGTGTGAAGACTGTTGAAGGAACAACAACAGACAGAAGAGGCCATCGTCCTGTGAAGCCCAGTGTCCGATTCCATGGGTCAGATTGGGCCCAGCGATGGGTCTGTAATTTTCCTTTTCTCGTTTTGCGGCTAGAGTATTTAGTCCTGTTCTTGATCCGATATATGTAGTACTGGGTGAAAAACCCGTGACCGGATATCCAAACCCGGAATACCCGAACCTATAATACCGGGTACCCTGTATCGTACAACACTAATTGGTGATTGTCTGATTTGTGATGGCGGCGGAATGGCGGCTATGTCCCTATGACCCTGTATGGATGTCACATTCGGTCTTTGGTGTGTTTTTATTGTTGTGCTTCCTGTGTGGTTATGCATGAGAGATGAGATTGTTCCCTGTGTGGACTGGTCACTGGTATCTGTGTGTGCCAAGTGCTGGAGAGGCATGTGCTGCCGAGTGCCGAGTCCAGTGTGTGTGCGTGTGTTCACTATGCAGTGTGCTAGAGAGTGGTGTGTGTGCTGGTGCTAGTGTCACAACAACACTGCTACTCATTTTCGGCAGCCAGCCAGCCACTATTATTTTCGGCGGCCAGGTCAAAGCCGCCGAAAATAAGAGGTTATTTTCGGCGGCTTCTGACATGGCCACCAAAAATAGGCTTATTTTCGGCGGTCGTACCCTGGCCGCCGAAAATTAACGGTTTTAAACTGTGGGTGCCAGCTTCTTCTTTCTTCTTTGCTTCCTCTCACCCGAACCAACACCCACGCGCCGCCGCCTTACCGCCCACACCACCTCGCCGACCTCGCCGCACCGCTGCCCTGGCCCCAGCCTCGGCCCCATCGTCATTCTCCCTGGTCCCGTCCTCGCCGCGCCACCCTAGCCCCATCTCGCTGGTTGCCGCTCGCCGGCTTCTCCCAGGCCACGCCACCCTCGTCCTTGCGCCGACCGCGCCCGTCGAGCTCTCCTCCTGGCACCGCTCGCGTTTAGAGCCTTCTCCATAAACATGTTAATTTTTTAGTATTTTATTTCATATTTTCGGTGGCCGTTATTTAATTGCCTCCAAAATTAGTATATATTTGTAATTGTTGTTTGTTTGATTAGTGTATGTGGTTAGTATTATTGTTTAGTTCCATTACATTAATGTATTAATGGTATCTATGGTTCAGTAATTAGGGGTATATTGTATTTGTGGCATTAATTTGGTATTAATATGACATGATTTTCTTGTTTTTTTGTCATGCAGCCAATGGGATGACACGTCTTTCGACGACCAAGGTCACCATAGACAGGTCAGTCAAGTCTTATATAACCTCTGTCGTCTACATAATCCAGGAATTGTGACCGACTTGAGACTTGAAAGGTATGGTGGTTCCTTGCACTAGCTGGTCGCACTTCGCACTAGCTCCACATGCTACAAATGGAATAGCTCAGGGCGCCGTCAAGCACGACTTTTGGGTAAGAGTATTATCTCAAACTAACATTTTATGATTTGTTTCATACTAACTTTATTTTTGATGTTGGACAGAGACGCTATCATGTGGAACCTGAGGCTCAGGAGCATGCAGACCAAGTATTAGAGAAAAATGCGAAGAAGATGTGCAAGGATGCATTTTCCAATGCTCGTCTACAGGTTGTGAACGTGTACATGAAGCGCCGAGGGCATTCTATCAATGACTTTCAACAATATTCAGATGTCTACTTGACTGTGGACCATTACATGGAGGTAAAAATCTAATTTAGCAGCTCATTCAGATGTTAATGTAATATTGTGCTAATGCTTAGATGTAGGTAACTCTTCCATGGATGGAACACCGGCCGCAGGCTTACAAGGCTTTGTGTGAGATATGGGCTTCGCCAGAGTGGATTGAGAAGTCAAACAGAAATCGACAAAGGCAGTGCCATCAGTAGGACGGGGACGATGATGAGGTCGTAGTCAACCATATCTATGGGGCTGATGGACACATTCGGTTGGCTAAGCGAATGGTGAGTATGTATTATTCTATTTTACTCAGAAATGGAATCGGTTTAAACTCATATATTTGCAGGAGGCTCAAACTGGAGTTGTCCCAAGCCCAATCGATGTTTATAGGCGAGGGCATAGAGCTAAAACAGTGAAATCTCCTATGAGCTATGTAGTCAAATGGTCGTTGAGCGTATGGTTAGTTGTTGTTAGGATTAATATTTTCTTGTCATATAGTTATACATTACATGTGTGCTGAAGCTTCATATTGTATTGCATGAGACTTACGTGCAGGAGATGGTTAGGAAGTATGGAGAAGACTATGATTAGCGAGGAGCGCCTACCATCGACGCTGAAGTTTTGTATTTTATTGGAGGAAAGACCCATGGACGGTATTAACTTGTGAATTTTTTCAATAATATTTAAAATATGATCGAATAGCTAATTTTCTTGTTTTTCAAGATATTCTATGGTTACCAGTGTGGTCGATTCAACGGAGTTGCGGTCTCGTGGCGGCTCTTCGTCGTAGGCGGGTTATGGTAGCAGCCGTAGTCGGCGCTTGAGCATGGAGGACGCTATGAGGGAGCAGCAAGAAAGGTTTCATGAATAGTTGCAGCAACAACAAATGACATTCCTCCAACAACAATCAGAGTACATGGCTGCTTACAACGCATAGGCACAACAATCAATGAACGTGAGTGTCTTATTTATTCTCAACACGGTCGTATATTTGTCCTATAACTAATATATTGTATTTGCAACTGTCTTGATTTCCAGAGCAGGCACAACAGCAACCATTCGTTTTCTCTCAATTTCAGCCGCCGATGCCTCAGTGGGGATTACATGCTCCGCCACTTCCACCTCAAGTGCTTCATATTAGTTTAGACTTGTGGTTTGTATTAACCTTTCAAATCTTGACTAAACTTGATTTTGTAGGGATCCAGGGTTATGGGACACAGCATGCCACCACCGGTGATACCAGCACCAGGAGGAGCTTATGCAGGAGAGGGAGCTACTACTAGAGAGGTTAGTTTGACAAACAATTTGTTTGAATAGTGGTCATGTAAACACTGCAGTTATTAATGTCTTCTTTTTCTTTAGAATCCAAACCAGTTAAACGACTTTGTTAACGAGTTGTTCGCTTCTAGAGGTAGTGGTCACAATTCAAACGATCCCGATATGTGATGATTTGACTCTTGTAGTGAATTGTGAGTTTGTGTTATGTTGTAATGGACTATGTGATATATTTGCGAAGAATTGTGAACTCTGGTGGTATTTTGGTGAACTGTGATGTATTTGTGAAGAATTGTGATATTTTGTGTTAAATGTATGTAATTATGTTATTACTGTTTCTATCATATTATTGTGATTATATTGTTGTTGAAATTGTTGTTTTTTGCATTTTTCATAAATTTTCTCTGAAAATGCTTATTTTCAGCGGTCGCATGGGGCCGCCGAAAATAACCCTAGGAGAATTTCGGCGGCGTTAATTTTCGGCAGTTCGATCTCGACCACTGAAAATAGGTTATTTTCGGCGGTCTTGAGGCTGGCCCCCCAAAATAACTTATTTTCGGTAGCCGCGCTCTAGCCACCAAAAATTAACCTTTATTTTCAGCTAATTTTTTTGGTGGCCAGAAACCGCCAAAAATAGCTTATTTTCGGCGGTAATGGGCCTATTTTCGGCGGCTTCTGGCCACCGAAAATGACTGTAGTTGCTGTAGTGTGTGCTACCGTGTGCGTGTGTGGTGTGCTGTGTTGGAGAGTGGAGTGGAGTTGTGGACTCATGGAGAGTAGCAGAGCAACGTGGAGAGCAGTCTAGCAGTTCCTAGAGAATAGCACATCGTCTGTTTTTATTTATATCGTTTGTGTTTGGACTTTTGGTCGTGGAGACTGGAGAGCAATTTAGCAGTTCCTTCGTATCATATTTATCCTTAGAACCTGATGTATCTTATCATATGTGTGACTGTGTGAGTAGCAGTTCCTGAATAGCTATTCTTGTGGCTATGTACATTTACCAGTGACCTGTATCTTATCATGTGTGTATTCTTGCGGTTAGAGCCTGTTTTTTTAAAATTTGCGTACTTTGAGAGAACCTGATACCCAAACCGGAATTTCCGGGTTCTATAATACCTGATGGAATTTCGGGTAAGACTTTTAAAAACCCGAATTTTTCATTATCCAAAATACCCGACCCGAAATTTTTGGGTAACCCGAACGCCCATGCCTAGATATATGGGTGTCTTGGATAATAATTTGGCTGGTTGCGTCCGGAAGGCGAGAATTGAGAGTGAGAGGGAGTTCCCCACGAACGCTACTCATTTGAACACGTGTTTTATGATTTCTGAAGCTCTTCATGAGAGGATATACGGTAAGATGCTACTGGACTTCACTAAGCAAAAGAGAACACTAAGATGCTACTGGACTTCACTACCAACAGCCGAACACTAAGCAAAATAAAATTTGGCAGCGCCTCCTTTGTAATTATAAGCATCACAGAAGCAAAAGAGACATATCAATACAAAATGAATCATACTAGTATGATATAATTCTCATCAAGGACAATTAACCACGAATGAACCAGTTTATTCCTACATCATATTCTAAAGTATGAACCTTAAAAGTCAATAACCCAAGCTAATTATTTGGTTCTTTAAGCAATGTGTGCAACGTGCTGCTACTTCCCACTCCCCTTGATAAGCATCAAGCACCTGCATTGAGTAATGCAAGAGTGAGATGAAACATCTCAGCAAGCAAATTGTTTTGACGAGATATTTAAACCACAAGATGAATTAATTAACATTTTACAGGAATCACAATTAAGAACAAAAATACTTATAGATATATAACTCAATAGTCCCAATATAACCAATACCATCTCATTTCCTCGAGCAACCACAATAGTTTGTATAACACTTCACTGCGTCAACAATATCTGCAAACATCACTTCAATGAATGCATGTGAATGCAATGCATGTGTCCTCTGCCTTCATACCTCTAAGGGTATGAAGCAGCATCGTACCCCTCCTCGGGCAACGTACGATGCTAAGTTGTACCGGTATGGTCGGACCATAGGTCACGACAAAACTTCAGATGCAAATGAATCATGCAATGCATATGGCATGCTGCATTTATCAATATACTTCACTTTCTTCACATACAATACAAACCTCAAATAATACTTCATCTTCCTTCAGATATAATACAAACCTCAAATAATACTTTACCTTGCTTCAAATACAATACAAACCTCAAATAATACTTCATCTTCCTTCAGATACGTGAATTAATCTCATGGGTCATACTCGAACCATAATCATCCTCAATATATGATTGAGCATCAATATAATACAATCAAGTAAAGCATCATCATAGAGTTCAATTATGAAAGAATTCAACAATTCTGAATATTATAGTGTAGGCGATAAAAATAACAAGTCAAAACGGTAGCAACCACCGCTATATTCACTTGCCTTCATCGAAGAAGAAGAATGTACTAGGCATGATCCGAAGTGAAGCCACCTACTAGTGGGCATAAAACTTAGTACAAATATTTCACAAACATTTGCCAACAATCAACAAATCGCTCCTACACTTGAAACCAAGACCTGGTGGAAAGACTCCACCCTGAACCACATGCCAAATAGCTGCAGCGTTGTTTGTTAATTTTGTATCTTTAAAATTATAATAGTGGTGATATCAAACAAATACTCTAGGAGTATCTACACAAAATACTCTACAACTTCAGTATTCAATGGATAATTAAATTTTGCCATCTATAAGTTCTAAAACATCTAACAAGATAACTGACTGAATCTGTTTCAAACAGTAGCATAGTTAACTTCAAAATTCGATATCTCCCAAACTACCCAACCAAAAATTATGAACTTCTGCTGGCAGTAAGAACTTTTATCCCTCTACAAAAGTCTCCATAGTTGGAAAAGCCAATTCGGTCATTTACTAGATGAAACCCACCAATGAACAGACCCGCTCATTTTTGTCAGACAAACAGGAACAGCCACAGTAAAACAAACACAACTGGAGTTTCAAAATTCATATTAGTACACTCTTTATCAATCTGGAAAGCTTATGAAATTATCTACAACTTCTCTTACAAACCCAAAGTTTAATTCTATTGATAAATTTGCCTAAATCTTAAGAGAACAGATTCTGCACAGAATTATGAGTCTGAAAAACTGCTATAATCAAACTGCAATAACTCTCTGATCTGATGTCCGATTGAGGTGTTCTTTGCGGCCACAGAAAGATCTACAAATTATCTACCATAGACAGACTTTTTTTAGGCCACTAAGACCACAAAAAACTGGCATGAACAGAAACTATCGAATCTGCCACCCTACAGGGACTAATTTCGAGATCAAAATCTAATCCCCCATCTAATCCAACCAAGAAAGGCTAATTGCAGGGCCTAAAACTCATCCAAAACAAGGGAAATCATTCATCAAGTGGAGAAAAGAGAGAGAGGAAAGAAAATACAACCAATTCTTGGAGAGGAACGACGATGATGGGCGACGGTATGCCCTCATCTCCCCTCTCTTCTCTCCCTTTTTCTTCCTCTCTTCTCTTGGGGCAAGGCACAAAAGGGTGATGGCTGCTAGGGGTGGGAGGACGTGGCTTCTAGGGTTAGGGAGGTACAAATAGAAGAAAACTTCCACAATCCTAATATCCAATGGATTAGATCAACCGGCACTCGAAAATACTCATCTGGACTCCAAACAAGGCAAACTAGTGATTGATCGGAATCATCTTGATGAGATCTATATATCTACGACCTCCGATCATCCATAGGACACACCGTATTTGGATTATAAATATGGTTTAATTTTTAGGGCGTTACATTCTACCCCCCCTTAAAAGAATTCGTCCTCGAATTCTGCCATTTCTACAAATCAAGACATTCACCAACGGTAAAACTCAGTCAAACTCCCTAAATAGACTCATATAATATACTAGTAGCATTGATGCCATCTTGAAAAAAAAGTTTTCCCCGAAACAACCTCTAACTCAGACTAATTTATCAAAGAAAACAATACTCCTTGACAACAATCATAAAACAATATAAAATGAAACCTAAGGCATTGTCATAGGTGCAATCAACACTAGGATTTCCCATCATCAAATTTGGATGCAGCTCCCCAGTCTTTAAACAACACTTCACCAAGTACGTTAGAACACTAAGCACAACAATCATCGAATTCAACAACCTCGTTTGTTAATGCCATTAAGGCCAAACATCCATATATCGTCAATGTATGAAACACCTCACATATCGCTCTCAAGCACTATAAAACATTGTTGTTATTACATTAGAATCCAACTACTAGAGACCTCCAAACTATTTTGTTGACATGAAGCAAATGGTGTTCATGTCATATAACGTCTTTTTCTCCTCTCAAAAGAGATAAAATTTGCAAGACTCATAAAGCAATGAAGGGATAACAACAAGAAAAACTAATGTACTTCTTGACACAGACACATGCAAAAGCTTCTTAAATATTACTTTCAACACTAAAATAATAACATGATACTATGCTTAACAGGAGTAATTGGACTTCAATAAGATAATCCACATAACCAAACTACCTTGATTAACCTCACATACAACAAAACCTCCTATTACTGCACTTGAACAATTTGTACCTCGTGATATCATAGGATGCATTCAAAGTAGTAGACATACATGATCTATCAAACCATCATTCATATGAAAAAATCTCAATCTAATGCAACAACCACATCATTATAGAGATAGATGACTAACAAACATAAGCAACTCCAAGTTAAGCATTGACTTCATTTAAGATAAAGCGGTCCAAATAATGATTCAACAAGCATGCATAGAGAAACTGATCATAAAAAATCAAACTACCATATATCGTCGGCGAATAAAAAAATATAAAACGGGTTGTCAATATCGTCCACATGACTAGCCTGCAACAACTAAAAATAATGCATATCCTTTATGGCTATTGAAACAAACCATAGAAGGAAAACATGCACGCCTCTTCAACTATAATATAGACATAAAATCCACTTGAAACCACCCTATTTATTGTTAAAAATAAGGTTGCACACAATAAGAAAACCTATCATGTAAACATGGTTGGACTTATCTATCCACGTCATCTTACAAATTCACTTGAGTTCTACCAGTCTCAAGATTTCATAGACAGTACAACATTGCCTTTGCTCTATAGAGACAAACCAATTGTATACTAAGATCAAGTTAGCAAGTAGCCACACTAGCTAAAAAGGGGTGAGGCACAAAGCATTGCATCCATGGAAATATTACATTGATAAGTTGGGTTGTAACCCAACAGTCAATCAAAGTCAACAACACCTTAAAACTACATTATATAGTGTTTTCATACCACACCAAGTCGGATTAGACCCACTATACACAAGCTCAATAAACAATCGGTCCTACAAGTACTAGAACCCAAAAATCCTTTTAAAAAAAACATCCACAGTCAAGCATATAGAAATATATGATAGTAATAGCTCATAGAATTCAAAACATTGCATCCAAAAAACATCATGACGATATGTATATAAAACAAGTATATTAGTAGCTTCACTTGCATAATAACTTCAATAACAACCACATCAAGAAACCAATATTAAATAATAGTAACATATCATATCAAGCATTAATTCGTTAACCACATACTCCATCAAACCATAAAGAAATTTGGAGTAAGGAAATTCTAGTCATCTATACATTAAAATACTAATATGAAAGATATACGAACCCATACCCTTCCTATATGTGCAAGTGTGTCAAATTTATCTTCAAATTGCCCTAGAATCTAAAGCCTATGCTTTGATACCAACTGTAACACCCCGGGATTCACAAACACCCTGAGATGCTACTGGACTTCACTACCAACAGTCGAACACTAAGCAAAATAAAATTTGGCAGCGCCTCCTTTGTAATTATAAGCATCACAGAAGCAAAAGAGACATATCAATACAAAATGAATCATACTAGTATGATATAATTCTCATCAAGGACAATTAACCACGAATGAACCAGTTTATGCCTACATCTTATTCTAAAGTATGAACCTTAAAAGTCAATAACCCAAGCTAATTATTTGGTTCTTTAAGCAATGTGTGCAACGTGCTGCTACTTCTCACTCCCCTTGATAAGCATCAAGCACCTGCATTGAGTAATGCAAGAGTGAGATGAAACATCTTAGCAAGCAAATTGTTTTGACGAGATATTTAAACCACAAGATGAATTAATCAACATTTTACAGGAATCACAATTAAGAATAGAAATACTTATAGATATAGAACTCAATAGTCCCAATATAACCAATACCATCTCATTTCCTCGAGCAACCACAATAGTTTATATAACACTTCACTGCGTCAACAATATCTGCAAATATCACTTCAATGAATGCATGTGAATGCAATGCATGTGTCCTCTGCCTTCATACCTCTGAGGGTGTGAAGCCGCATCGTACCCCTCCTCGGGCAACGTACGATGCTAAGTTGTACCGGTACGGTCGGACCATAGGTCACGACAAAACTTCAGATGCAAATGAATCATGCAATGCATATGGCATGCTGCATTTATCAATATACTTCACTTCCTTCACATACAATACAAATCTCAAATAATACTTCATCTTCCTTCAGATACAATACAAACCTCAAATAATACTTTACCTTGCTTCAGATACAATACAAACCTCAAATAATACTTCATCTTCCTTCAGATACGTGAATTAATCTCATGGGTCATACTCGAACCATAATCATCCTCAATATTTGATTGAGCATCAATATAATATAATCAAGTAAAGCATCATCATAGAGTTCAATTATGAAAGAATTCAATAATTCTGAATATTAGAGTGTAGGCGATAAAAATAACAAGTCAAAACGGTAGCAACCACCGCTATATTCACTTGCCTTCATCGAAGAAGAAGAATGTACTAGGCATGATCCGAAGTGTAGCCACCTGCTAGCGGGCATAAATCTTAGTACAAATATTTCACAAACATTTGCCAACAATGAACAAATCGCTCCTACACTTGAAACCAAGACCCGGTGGAAAGACTCCCACCATGAACCACATGCCAAACAGCAGCAGCGTTGTTTGTTAATTTTGTATCTTTAAAATTATAACAGTGGTGATATCAAACAAATACTCTAAGAGTATCTACACAAAATACTCTACAACTTTGGTATTCAATGATAATTAAATTTTGCCATCTATAAGTTCTAAAACATCTAACAAGATAACTAACTGAATCTGTTTCAGACAGCAGCATAGTTAACTTCAAAATTAGATATCTCCCAAACTATCCAACCAAAAATTATGAAATTCTGCTGACAGTAAGAACTTTTGTCTCTCTACAAAAGTCTCCATAGTTGGAAGAGCCAATTCGGCCATTTACTAGATGAAACCTACAAATGAACAGACCCACTCATTTTTGTCAGACAAACAGGAACAACCACAGTAAAACAAACATAACTGGAGTTTCAAAATTCATATTAATACACTCTTTATCAATCTGGAAAGCTTATGAAATTATCTATAACTTCTCTAACAAACCCAAAGTTTAATTCTGTTAATAAATTTGCTTAAATCTTAAGAGAACAGATTCTGCATAGAATTATGAGACTGAAAAACTGCTATAATCAAACTGCAATAACTCTCTGATCTGATGTCCGATTGAGGTGTTCTTTGCGGCCACAGAAAGATCTACAAATTATCTACGACTCATAGACAGACTTTTTATTTTTTTGAGGCCACTAAGACCACGAAAAACTGGCATGAACAGAAACTATTGAATCTGCCACCCTGCAGGGACTAATTTCGAGATCAAAATCTAATCCCCCATCTAATCCAACCAAGAAAGGCTAATTGCAGGGCCTAAAACTCATCCAAAACAAGGGAAAGCATTCATCAAGTGGAGAAAAGATAGAGAGGAAAGAAAATCCAACCAATTCTTGGAGAGGAACGACGACGATGGGCGACGGTATGCCCTCTTCTCTCCCTTTTTCTTCCTCTCTTCTCTTGGGGCAAGGCACAAAAGGGTGATGACTGCTAGGGGTGGGAGGACGTGGCTTCTAGGGTTAGGGAGGTATAAATAGAAGAAAAATTCCACAATCCTAATATCCAATGGATTAGATCAACCGACACTCGAAAAGACTCATCCGGACTCCAAACAAGGCAAACTAGTGATTGATCGGAATCATCTTGATGAGATCTATACATCTACGACATCTGATCATCCATAGGACACACCATATTTGGATTATAAATATGGTGTAATTTTTAGGGCGTTACAAGCCGAATCCACGCATCTTCGGACCAAGTTGGAGTAATAATGCCATGTGGGAAGCAAGGATTACATTTTTGGTTTGGAATTCTAAAAAACCAAACCATTTTGTTGACCATGGTTTGATTTTTATATTTTAAATTTTTGAACCACAGTCCACTAAAACCCGATCGAAAAATCCCATACTAAGCCAGAAACGAGAACCCCCAAAAAAACCGGACTTCCCGACATGAGAGTAATCCTAGTCGGACCATCTGCTAAGTTGTAGCTTCACGGCCGCTGTGTGCGGATACAAAGGCGAATGAATCCCGTGTAAGGCTAAGGGCAGATCATGTATGTGGTCGTACAATACATTGTTTTACATACTAGAGTTCGAAATAAGAAATGTGATAAGTAGTGCTACGGCTAGCCTAATGGATCATCTCTGATATATGTATCAAACTGACTCGCCTATCGAAAGAACAGACCTTGTCTTCCCCTGTACGTGTAAATATGCCTATAGTAGCATACTAGCATCTATTCAAATTTAAATCAACATCAACATAGCCTTTTAGTCCCAAGCAAGTTGGGGTAGGCTAGAGTTGAAACCCAACAAGATGTCACCAAAAGAAGAAAGAGAGAGAAATGGGAGGGGAAAAGTTTTTGAGAGCACTAACAGGAAAAAGGACTAATCACGGTTCAGGCACCTAGATAGCTTCTTTCCAAGCACTTCTATCCAAACACAACTCCATTGGAATATTCCATTCTTTCAAGTCCCTTTTGATTGCCTCCTCCCATGTCAAGTTTGGTCGACCTCTACCTCTCTTCACATTATTGTCCCATCTTATGATGCCTCTGTGCACCGATGCCTCTAGGGGTCTCCAATGGACATACCCAAACCATACCAACCGGTGTTGAATAAGCTTTTCTTCAATTGGCGCTACTCCTAGCCGATCGTGTATGTCATCGTTTCTCACTTGGTCCAAACTTGTGTGCCCACATATCCAACACAACATACGCATCTCTACAACACTTAGTTGTTGGATATGTCACCTCTTAGTAGGCCAACACTCAGCCCCAAATAACATAGTAGGCCTAAACGTTGTCCTGTAGAACTTGCCTTTTAACTTCCGTGGCACTCTCTTGTCGCATAGGACTCCCGATGCTTGACGCCATTTCATCCACCCCACTTTGATTCTATGGCTAACATCTTCATCAATATCACCATCTCTTTGTAGCATCGACCCCAAATAATGGAAGGTGTCCTTCTTTGGTACTACTTGGCCTCCCAAACTTACATCTCCATCCTCACTAATTGTAGTACCAAAGTCACTCCTTATATCGCTCCATGACCTGCCTTATTAAGAAAATTGCTTCCATGGTTGACCTTCCAGGCATGAAACCAAATTGGTTCATGGTGATATGCGTCATTCCTCTCAGGTGATGCTCAATAACTCTCTCCCATAACTTCATAGTGTGGCTCATGAGCTTAATCCCTCGATAGTTGGTACAAATTTGAATATCTCCCTTGTTCTTGAAGATTGGTACTAATGTACTCCTCCTCCACTCATCAGGCATCCTGTTTGATTGAAAAATATGGTTGAACAACTTGGTTAGCCAAAAGATAGCAATATCCTCAAGGCATTTCCACACCTCTATTGGGATACCATCCGGGCCCATCACCTTGCCCCTTTCATCCTCTTTGAAGCTTCTTTGACCTCTGATTCTTGGATCCTGCGTACAAAGCATCTATTTAAATCATCGAAGGAGTCATCCAATTGGATGTCCATAGTCTCATTCTCACCATTGAAAAGATTGTCAAAATACATCTACCACCTCAGTTTGATGTCTTATCCTTTCACCAAGAGTTGATCAATCTCATCCTTAATGCATTTAACTTGGTTGAGGTCTCTCGTCTTCCTTTCCCGAATCCTAGCTATCTTATAGACGTCTTTATCCCCTTCCTTTGTACTTAGTATTCGGTAAAGATCATTATAGGCTCGACCCTTTGCCTCACTTATAGCTCGCTTTGAAGTCTTCTTTACCACCTTATACCTCTCTATATTCACCGTGTTCCTGTCATGGAACAAGCTCCTATAACATTCTTTATTCTCCTTTATTGCCTTTTGAACATCCTCGGTCCACCACCAAGTATCCTTAGATTCACCATTACTCCCTTTAGTCACTCCAAACACCTCTGACGCCACCTTCCTAATACAAGTTGCCATCTTCACCAACATGATGTTTGCATCTTCTTCTTCGGACCAAGCGCCCTCCACAAAAACTCTTTCCCTAAAAACTTCGAATGTCTCCCCTTTGAGTTTCCACCACTTCGTCCTCGCAATTTTGGCTTGTTTAACCCTATGGGTACTAATCCAAAAACGGAAGTCAGCCACCACCAGATTATGTTGGGGCACAACACTCTCTTCAGGTATCATCTTACAATCCAAACAAGCTTGTTTATCTTCTCTCCTTGTGAGCACGATGTCGATCTGGCTCGAACGATGGCCACTGCTAAAAGTAACCAAATGAGGATCTCTCTTTCTGAAGAAAGTGTTGGCTATCACTAGGTTGTAGGCTACAGCAAAGTCCAAAATATCCTCTCCTTCTTGATTCCTACTATCATACCCGAAACCTCCATGAGCCAGCTCATAACCTACATTTGTTGAACCTACATGACCATTGAGATCTCCTCCTATGAAAAGCTTCTCATTAGTGGATACCGCTCTGACCATTGCTATCTAAGTCTTCCCAGAACTTCCTCTTCTCGCTCTCACTGAGACCAACCTGAGGGGAATATGCACTTATAATGTTCAAGACTACATCCCAAAACTAGTTTGACTAGGATAATACTATCTCCCTGCCTTTTGATATCCACCACTCCATCCTTGAGGGTCTTATCAATAAGGATACCTACTCCATTTTTGTTTGCAACTGTTCCTGAGTGCCATAGTTTGAAACCAGTGTTCTCCACCTCCTTCGTTTTTGCCCTTTCCATTTTGTCTCCTGGACACATAGAATACTAACACGCCTCCTTCTCGCTGCATCGACTAACTCTCTTAGCTTACCTGTAAGGGATTCTACGTTCTAACTACCTACACAGATCCTAGTCAGCTCAACTAGCTTCCTTACCCCTCGCACACGCTGAGACAGATGCGAAGACCCTTGCACATTTGTCACTACATTTAGGAGCCGATGTAGCGTGCCACTAAGCGACGGCCCGATCCTTGCTTACTTGACACCACATCTAGATCACGACATGACGCGCCACAAGAGGGTGGCGTCCCGGCTCTTGCCCATTTAACACCATACCCGAGTTCCGATATGGAGCGTCGCTAAGAGGGTTACGTCCCAACGGTTTTCTATTGGGTTCCATCTCCATTTTGAGTGGCTAAGTTTTTATAGCTGGTTCACCACGCCTAACGCAACATTCCTCCTTGTACCTGGACTTGGGACCAGCTATGATGCACCAACAAATGTTGAGACAACATAGACGGAGTTATCTATACAAATTTAAATAGCAGTACAAATTTAAATATGCCTATAGTAGCATCTCTGATATCTGATATAGTAGTACAAATTTAAATATGCCTATACTAGCATCTATACAAACAAATTGAGGGGGTGTTTGGTTTATAGGGACTAATTTTTAGTCCCTCCATTTTATTCAATTTTAGTTTCTAAATTGTCAAATACGAAAACTAAAATAGAGTTTTAGTTTCCTTATTTGGCAATTTAGAGACTAAAATAGAATAAGATATATGGACTAAATATTAGTCCCTAGAAACCAAACACCCCCGAACAATCTTGAACCCTGTCAGAAAAGTAGCTTAGACGGCGGTTGTGTGGTACGTACATTATATCGCTACCTAGAACCTCGTCGTCATGTTCACTTCACTTCTGCTGTACGTGTACCGTAGCTCATCCAGGACTATATATCATGCTTTTTGTCGCCGCTGCCGCCGGAGGATGCGTCTGCGTGGAAGAGATCAAGACGGTTGTGGCTGAGGCGGAGCGCGTACATGGCCTTCTTGTACTCCGCCCATGTGAAGGTCCTGTACCGCCGCGCCGCGCCGGCAGCCACCGTCTCCGGGAGCGCTGCGATGCGGGCGTCGAGTGGTGGCGCGGCGAAGTAGATGGTGGACAGCCGCGGCCGCGTGGTGCTGGCCATCACTCTGTGCCGGATGCTCACCAACCGCCCGTTTGTCAGGGCCTGACCGATGATGCACATTGTTGCCAAGCATCGCGATCAATAACGGCCAAGAAAAGCGAGATAAAGAAAAGGTTCAGGTAGCTATCATTTGTCAGAGCAATGTGGATCGATCAGCACCATGAGATTGTGGAACTGTTAACTTTATAAGAAACATAATAGAATTATGCAGCATATATATCACCGACCTGTAGGGCGTCACCGACGTTGATGAAGAAGGCGGACGGGTCAGCCGGCACCTGGATCCACTGTTCGCCGCCGCCGCGGGCGTCGGGCAGCAGCACCTGCAGGCCGTCCACGTCGTTGGCGCGGAGCAGGCTGAGGATCTGCGGGTCGGTGTGCTCGCCGAACCCGATGCCCTTTGCGGACACATCCGCCGCCGCGCTGGACGTGGGGTAGTGGTTGATCCTGAGGACGGAGTCGCTGTCGACGACGGCCGAGACGAAGCGGCTCAAGGACGTCGGGTCCCCGAGGCCGAGGCCCTCGCCGAGGAGGTCCAGGACTCGGCACGCGAGACGCCGCACTGCGTCCACGTACTCGTTCACTGCTACACTGCAGCAAAAAAATGGATCGGAGACGTATTGGAAATTTTGGAACCGAGACACCGAGTCACCACAAACGAAACAATTTACGTAATTGTAAGTCAAACGATCGGTGGCCGGTCAGCCGTAGTACACTTGGCCAGAGCAGAGGAGCATCAGAAACAGTTTGAATCAGTCTGGGCAAGGACGTACATGAGAGGACAGGACAGCAAAATGTGCTTTCCTTTGCCTTTCTTTTTTTGGGGTCATCGGGGTGTCTGTCAATCCCGACAACAATTAATGAGGCAAATAAAAAAAGCCAGATTGCGAAAAGATTGATTGATGAATGAATGAATGAGATCGCGGGGACCGAAAAAAGGCTGCAAACCAGCCAAAACGATGATGGAGGCGAAAGAATATCACCCCAAACTTAGAGCAATGCAAAGTTAATAATTTAGTGCCGACTATAAACTATTGATATATTCTTTAGAGCTAGTTTGAAAACCTCATTTTTTAAAGGATTTATATTTTCCAAAAAAACGACTTCTTGTCGAAAGCCCTCCAAGAGCTAAAGACATTTTCTTTTTAGAGCCAGAACACAAAAAGCGTGTCTTCTATCGGCTCCTTCTATATTTTCCTCATGCATTATCTGAAAGAAATACAGGAAAAACTGTTTTGTCAAACGAATATCAAAACGACTCCGACTCCTTTAGGGAAAGGAACCAAAGAAACAAAGCGGAAACTATTTTTGGACAAGCCGTAGCCCTACCAAAGAGAGCCTTATTAGTATCGGCTATAAACCATTGATATATTCTTTAGAGCTAATTATATAGCCATTCCATATAATAGGTTGGCTATTTTATTTGCTGCAAGAACATTGAATAATTGTTACAGGGTCCACCCTGTACTCTCGTTCTCTAATATTTTTTTGGAATCTGTGCTATAGCCATCTCTTACTAATAATTAACAACCAGCTTTTTCTATTACATCAAATCATTTAGTCTACTTACATCATCCTATTACATTTGCTCTTAGTGTTTTGGGATATTCAATAAATTCCCAAGCTAAACAGAACAGTTGTAGGACAATGAATGCATGTGTCGATCTGTATGAACCGCTAAAGCTATGGCCAGTAGATCATGCATATGTTCCTGCAAAATACTATTTTTATTCTTTTGTTCGGTAGACATAGACTGCATTGTTTATAATAAATTTTTAAACGAGAGATAGGGATAAGTAAGCGCATGAAGATAGTATAATAAGGAATAAGGAAAGGAATTGTGCACCATAAATTGCCCGACATGTTGATTTCAGTGACAATAAATATGTAGAAAATACGTACTAGCATGAGGCCTATGATAAACTAGCTTACTACTTTCGTTCTAAAATAGTTAGAATTCTAATATTTTAAAATAATTATTATTCTCACTTTATAAAATATTTTCCCTTTAATACATCATTTAAATATATTTTTATCTTCATTTTTAGTGGTATTTTTATATTCTGCCTCCTCGCGTGTGAATATTCCAATAAATGGAGGTGCCCGTGGGGATCATCAAATTGTGGTCGGTTCGTTCCAAATCTGGTGACTTAACCACTGCGAACCACACTTGGTTGTGTTATCCAAAGGAGTGTTTATATGAATATCTCTACGAACCACACATGTTCATGTTATCCAAAAGAGACTTTATATGAATATCTCTGCGAACCATACTTGTTTGTGTTATCCAAAGGTCATGGTCTATCTATATGATATATAAATCATAGCAATGTATGAGCAACTAATTATTAGGGCTATTAAGGTTTGTTTGGCAGGGCTTGCTCAAAAATAACTCTAGCTCCGACTTTTCCTGAAAAGGAGCTTGTTTGGTAGAATTAAAGCCATTTCACAAATCGTTTGGCAGAAAAAGTTTATCCTAGTTTTTTAAAAACACCATATATTAAAGTGAGCTAGCTAGAGCCAGTTTTGTCTCCGTAGTACAAAAACAGCTTTGGCTTTTAGGTGCTTTTCGCAGTAAGTTGTTTTAAGAATAGATGTTTGGTAAGACTACTTTTTTCAGAGAAAAGCTAGAGCCCAAACCCTCCCATGAGGGCTCTTAATATCTATGAGATAGTTTAAAACATCAAATGTTATGGAAAGGAGAGAATAGCTTGTATTGGCTGCAATGGTCCCTTCGTCCTAGGATATAAGGCGTAACCCATCTCTAGTTTAAAGACTAAAAAATATATTTAATTCTCTCTATCAACACTAGTACTACTGCATTGATATACATGTCTTTAGAGAGAGCGCGTCTTATATCATGGGACAAGACCAAAAAATGGCTACACCTTATATTATGGGACAAAGGATTACTTAATTACTAACTAAGCATAAGTTAGATAGTAGTAGTAGTCTTTAGAGGATTACTTATTTTTTTTGGGTTCGACCAGCTTCTTCCATCTAAATAGATCTAGCTCCACGAGCTCTATCTTTGAAAAGAATTGAAACTAAAGACCATCTTTACGAATTTCACAAAGCTCCTGAAAGGCTGCTTCACAAACATTGTTTCCATAACTTTCATGAAGTTGCATGACAATTACTCCGCCATGCCACTGGTTACACAATATAGCGCTTTGGTTCTCTCGTGACAGACACTAATCATTAAGGGTAATCAAGGTAACTCATACAAATCAATTGTATTACAGAATCTGGAGTTCACGTGCAAGCCAAAGACTACTTGAACCCACTTCAACAATTTGTTAGAGTTGTTTTATAGTGAAGTTGAACCGAAACTGAAATTTCTTAAAATGAAGTACTCCTAAAAGAGGCTCTTTCAGGGGTGGACCTACGTAGGTCCGAGTGAGGGCCTAGGCCTCCCCTCATTTCTCCTTTGAAAGTAGTAGAGTCTAAATTTTCACCAAAAAGTCGTCTGCACTAATATTTTAATATCTATCCCTATAAATATAGGTCCACTCTTATTTTGTTTTGGGTCCGCCGCTAGTGGTGCTATTAGCAATTGGTAACATGGTCTGTCTCACCTTTTTCGGCAGGGGGTTTGGACGCGCTAAATAAGGCTGCATGGTGAAAGACCCATGGTACGGCGCCCCTGCATCATTTGATTATCAACGCCCCGTCACACGCAAATAGCCAGGACACTACGTACGGTCTGCAGGGTCCTGATATAGATGGCCTGAAATGACCTTTCTGCATGCTTTCTGTTGAAAGAAAATACAACATCAACGTGCCTGTACTTGCCGATTCTCATGCTTTTACTATGCCAGCGCACTGTGTTTACTACCGATTGACATTTGTAGCTATTTCTGTAATGTTTACACCTCTTTATGCCAGAATAAATGAGAATTTAAAATTTATCATAAAATATCTACATCTCTATAGGAATGACAATATTTTCACTACCTCTTCTCAGCGTATAATAATTATATTTTTCTAGCAACATATATATATATAGTTTTTTATTAATATTAATTTTTTATCTCAACTACGCATTTATTTTAGAACGGATAAAGTACGCTCATGCTACGTACAAAACCTGTTCCACTTCTTACCCAAGCAGCTGCGGGCCTGCGGTACAGTTTCCGGTGGAAAATTTGACGTGTGGCACACTGAGTTAGTATAGCAGTGGCATAAATGGAACAAGTTTTGTACAGTTGTGGCATTAATAAATACTACATCCGTTCTTTTTTATTTGTCACGGTTTAGTTCAGAAATGAATTAGCGGGCGACAAATATTTGAGAACATAGGTAGTCCTATAAAAAGAACACCGAATTTCGTAATTGTAATGGCAGTTGCACTTGAGTATGTTATATACACACTAGAATATAAAATGTGCGAAATCTTTGGTTTCAACACTCAATGCATGCACCTTGTGTATTAGCATTTTATTTAGCTTAAGGTTACAATAACCAACCATATACCAAGGATTAGGGTATTTTTTTATGAAAAGAACTTCAAAATACATGTTTATAAGCTTCGAAAATTCTTGTAAATCTTATATATGTAGAGGGAGGTGATGATGTATTGAACTAAGTCCCTGTTTGGGAGGGCCTCATTCCAATAATTATAGCTTCGGTATTTTAGATTCATCATGAAACATCTTCAACAGATTGGTAACTCAGATTTTAAGAGTGTTTGGCTTGCACATAGACTTCAGTTTCCTTAATTACTCTTGATTATTAGCGGGTGGACAAAGAGACATGAATCGGTAGGTCATGTAACTAATGGCATGGTGGGTAATTTTTGTGCAACTTAATGAGATGGTATGAAAACAGTGTTTTTGAAGCACCTTTTGAGCAACTTCAAAAATTTCATGAAACTGGCCTTTAATTTCAGTTTTTAAAGTTAGAGCTCGTGAAGTTAGACCTGTTTAGATAGAAGAAGCCGAAATAGACCTAAAATTTTTGAAGTGAGGCTCTCCCAAACAAAGCCTAAATAAGGCCCAAATTTCAAGAAAAAGCTTCACCTCGTTAGTAACAAAAATTGCAAAACGAAACAAAAAAAAGTAAAAGCATACAAAACTTTAAAAGCTAACTCAACGTCGTTCGCTATGTATAACATAGACAAAAAAAATAAGAAAATGCAAAAAGTTACAATAAACACATTGTTTTTGTCTTTTCCTATGTTCTTTGCCAATTTCACGTCTCATCAATAAAGTTGAATTTGGGCTTATATTTTATATGCTTGTACATCACCACCTTGCTCCTTTAACACGAGGATGCCTTTTTGTATTCTATCAAAAACATCTAAAGTTATTTTTAATAGTTTTTCAAGATTTCGCTTAATACATAGGGTTCTCCGTAAGAATATTATCCCTAACATCAACCTATCCTGTTTATAATTAATCATTCCTTCCATCTCAAAAAATATACAATTTAGTATTGTGTTAAGCACAAGAATTTAAAGTTTGAGAAAATTAAATAAAAAGAGGTGTTAATAGCTATCATACCAAACAGCTATCTCCAAATTCATCATGAAATACATATTTACATAGTATACCTATTTAAAGTAATAAATATTGTTAATATTTCCTATATACAAATTTAATCATACTTAAAAAATCGAATGAGACCAAATCTGAAAATCACATTTGTTGGGGTGTTTTTGAGGACCTTCGGAAGCCGAAGGCCCCAACAACGTTCTTTGTGGAAAGAAGGCAGCAGGAAGCATATATATTCTTGTACCAACAATTTTGTTGGATTGGCTAAGAGATCGAGAAAACAATATTCTAGTCACATTTAGAAGCATAGTAATGTTCTAGAGGAAGTAGAATCACAAGCTTTTTGAACCCCATGAACCAGGACTTTTCTCTCTCCCAGCTGACATAAGAGGGTGATGATTAATTGATTAACATAAGAGAGAAAAGTAGTACATATAGAGAGAACTCTCTACATTGCCGTAATAACAATTTGTCGTCTACTTTGACGTCGCTTGATTATATTTGTAATTACGAAGCATGTCCTTTCAACTTTTTTTCCACTGGTTAAAATGTGGAAAACTACGTTGATTCAGAAACACAACACTGTTCTAGAGGGAAAAGGTTAAAGCATATCCATTAGTTCTCTAAAAAAATGCTCCCTAAACTCTATTTTAGTAAGTTGCTAAATATATATTGGGAACAAAAAGAACCTTAGCCTCCAGCAGTTATGGATTCTTAGGTTGTTAAATATTTTTAAATTGTGCTACCTCGTTGGTAAATTCATTATTTTCATAACTTAAATCATTTAATGTATATCACTTGTACACGGGTACAAACTCGATGACAAACAAATGATTTTACGATGTGATTGATGAGCAATACAAGCTATTAGAAGTGTGAAACAACTCACCAGGTTTGAGAACTAAATAAGGATATCTAGGAAGTTAGTATATTTAGAAAATCCATTTAAGAAATCGTTGGAGCATGATTTTTGTTTACTGACGCCCTAAATTAAATTTAGAGAGTTTTTTGAGGAACTACCAGGGGCCTTGAACACCATCAACTTGCATTCTAGAATCATAAATTTCCCTGCCAGTGCAAAATTCAACACCCACTGGCTAATTCACGTTTCCGGACTCAGGCGCTACTTATTAAGTAAGCAATAGTAGTCTGCCGTTCTGCCCTCTCCCGTTCCGCGCGCAGAAAAAAAATTAAACCGTGGCTGCTCAGGAATCGAACCTTGGATCTATTGAGCAGAATACCTAGCCTTCCACCCTCTAGCCAACATAACTCATGTTGAATTGTGTACAACTTCAACTAAAACGTCTTTTGTGTTTAACCCGCCGTCCACTCTGTATGCTCACTGAGTCTACAAAAACATTTATAGCTTAGCCCCTGATCTTTCTGGAGTTTGGGACGCAGTCCAGGAAATAAAGAAAATAGGGAAAAGGAGTTTAGAAATTGATTTATAGTTTAAAAATAATTGCAGAAACCCATTTAATTCATGGAAATTTCATATTAAATCCAAATGAGTTCATTCCAATTTCTATAATTCTATAATATTATTTTTATCACATAATACCTCTGTTTTGTCATGAAAACAACAATAAAATTGATTTCCTAATTAATCATATATCAA
This sequence comes from Zea luxurians, assembly GCA_029449295.1. NCBI lineage: Eukaryota > Viridiplantae > Streptophyta > Magnoliopsida > Poales > Poaceae > Zea > Zea luxurians. Next base: position 10,560,424 of record JAOPSE010000075.1, on the reverse strand, counting down.
ATACATAGAAACTTTGGAAATTCGTAACTTCCCCATTTTAATTCCAAATTGAACCGTTCCAGTTGTGTTAGTCTCGTATGAATATTTACTACGCAGTAACAACATTGATTATATCATGTTTCATACTTTTATAATTAGATATTTATTTATCCTATGTTAATTGGGTTAATCTATGTCTATTGGATTAATTTATTTAATATATTAATATAGTATTCTAACTTTATGGTTATACGATGTTTGACCATTAGTCTTGCAAACACACACTTACCTTTTTGTTTAAGCAAAAGCGTATGGTGGTACGTGTCCGATGACTAACGATGTACGAGGGAATTTCTTCCGGTATGTGTGAAACGTGCTCTCTAATAATGAGACCATGCAAATCGTGACATATATCGAAGTCTGTATGATACTGATGGTTGCAATGTAGTGGTGAAACAAATAGATTATAAATAACAAAATTTATGTATGGCCAAAATCACAAATTGATTATGAAACATTTTCTCATAACGGTATAACACATATTTTGTATATAAGTTATCGTAGTATACTGGTATTATATATTCCCGTTGCAACGCACGGGCATTCAGCTATCATGTATAGAAGTCTGCACGGTACTGTTGGTTGCAATGTAGTGATAAAATAGTTAGATTGAAATAACAAAATTTATGTATGGCTAGGATCACAAATTAATTACGAAACATTTTCACATAACAGTATAACACACATTTGTTCATAAGTTATCATGATATTAAATGTTTCTGTTGCAACGCACGGGCACCCACCTATATGTGTTTATGTCTACATCTATGACAGGAAACACATCTACTACATCTCTCTCCAAGCTCACTTGCTACCATTGCACAATGCGTAGTAGTAGATAAGTATCACCGAGATTTTTGAATTATATTTTTGGATGGAGGTAATATTATTTAAAGAAGAGCTTTGCATGCTATTTCTTTTGTTTGAATAATGCATTATACTTAAATTCCCTTTTTTGCATGTGTGACATTTTTTCTTCGTAATATTTTTTTCCATGGATCAGACTTGTGTCATTTTCATAAACCAACGCCAAACATGAATCCATGTTTCCTACTTCAAACCCCGAACAAACTCCATGAGCAGGAGGCACTCACGTTGTCATCGCTTATCGATGACGAGAAGAAGCTTGGCGACTGTCAGTTCGACCTCTAAAAGCAGTCTTACGTGGTCGCATGCACTGCTGTGTACGACAAGCTCCCGCGAAGCCGCCGCTTGGACGCGGTCCAGAGCAGCTGCACCGCGTTGTCCATCGTTAAGCAGGGGGGCCTCATGGTTGTCACCAACGTCGACGACTCTCGGGTTGTTCTGGACACCGCATCCGACGACGACGCCATCACGCCGTCCAGCTCATCGTCCACCTGAAGCCCAACCTGCCACATAAGTCGCTACTGACCGGACATAAATTCTTGTGCGCTGGGATGATGGACGTTGCTGATGTTGTGTGAGTGTCCTCGAACATGATGTATGTAGTGGAATAGCGCATCCGGTGGTGCAACGGCCAAGGGTACTACCTCGCTGATGAGCCCGGGGTGCACTTGGTTTGGCAGCCCAACCAAGAGTCATCGGTACTCGTCATGTCGCGCGCGTTTGATGACTACTATATCGAGGATTGTGGCATCATCTTGGCGCCGGAGGTGACATAGAGGAGGATCGACAACAGTGACCAGTTCGTCATCCTCGTCACCGTCAGGGTAGCTTTTGTGTCGGCCTGCCTTTAATTCTCTTCGCAAACACATACACACTTACCTTTTTGTTTAAGCAAGAGCATATGGTGGTGCGTGTCTGATGACTAATGATGTACGAGGGATTTTTTCTGGCATGTGTGGAACGTGCTCTCCAATGATGAGACCATACAAATCATGGCATATCGAAGTCTGTATGATACTGATGGTTGCAATGTAGTGGTGAAATAATTAGATTAAAATAACAAAATTTATGTATGGCTAGGATCACAAATTGATTATGAAACATTTTCTCATAACAATATAACACACATTTTGTATATAAGTTATCGTAGTATACTGGTATTATATATTCCCGTTGCAACGCACGGGCATTCAGCTAGTATAGTACCTATGGCACTAACGACGACTAATGATGCATCTTGCACCAGAAATAAATTTTCGCGTCGATACATAATTTAAGTGATTATAACAATAATATATCATATGCAATATAGAGACGTTTGCAACTTTGCAGAGTAGATGAACAAAACAAAACAAAGGCTACAAGAACATGTGCAAAATAATTAATATACAATATAATCGTAGATATGATATTACCTGAACCGCGATGGGTCCTCCGCGTCGATGGCCATGGCCTTGCGCGCCACTGCTGCGGGTTCGGCGTGCAGGATGAGGTACTCCAGCTCGCCGACGTCGCCGTTGGCACCAATGTTCCGGCTGCCATACCCCAGCGGGTCCGGCGGCCCGGCCGCCTGCTTCACCGGCGCGGGGCGCGCGAAGAACGCCGACGTGGCGGCGTCCAGCCGGGCGGACACCCGCGGCGGCACGCCGTGGTTGACGGCCTTGAAGAAGCCGCGCTCCGCGCAGGCGCGCACCAGCCGGCGCGCCAGCTCGCCGCGCCCCGACGGCGCCGACATGTCCACCGTCGGGATAATGCCGAGCGGGAGAGACTCCGGCGCCATGTCCCGGCCTGCCGCCGCCGACGGCGCTACCATGGCTAGATGATTATTGCGTGCAGTGGTATGAATATGATTGCACTTGCACCGTGTTGCGTACTTGTGGAGCGCGCGCGCGCGAGAGTGAGAGAGATGAGAGAGTTTCTAGAGTGGCAGTGAGGATGATGATGTCGCCGGCCGGCCGGTCGGGGTGTGGCAGCCGCGGGCAGCGAACGTATAAATGGTACGGTGGGGGTTTGTGCGGGAGGTGGAGTTGAAGATTCCGCTTGGAATGCTGACAGTTTGTTCTGGTTTTGACCTGGTGTCCTGGCCTCGAGTTATTAGTAGTATTTGCTACGGATGATTCAACGAAGCAGCTGGCGGCCGATCCCTCCCTTTTCTTGGAATTGCAGGCCGCGATGTAATTTTAATTGCTGGGCCTGTGTTGGGTACGGGAGAGCAGATCTTCTGTGGTTGTCATGTTGATGAGGGGCCTGGTGACAACCTTTCCGCCCCACCTGGTGATGTGCATTTTTAAATACTAGATGGTTAGAATAATACCAGCTCTTGACATCTAAATATATTTAATAGTTAAAGATAAAAAAAGCAATTTTAGATGGTTAGAGGATTAGAGGAAAGCAGCGAGCGCGCTAGATCGTCGTCATCGTCAAATTGAGCAGTGCAACAGCACACAGCATGGTGTGGCATATAGGATCCGGTGCTCCCGGAGGGTGCAAAAGCGTTCCATTCAGTACAGCTCGATGCATTGCCGTCCTGAATTAGTTTAGGGGGCGTTTGGTTACCCCAAACTAAACTTTAGCCCCTATCACATCGAATGTTTGAACCTCCGTTCCGGGTATTAAATGTAGTCGGATTATAAAACTAATTTGTCAGCCGAAGATTAAAAGACGAGACGAATCTAGTCCAGTTGGTTGGGTCTATATTTCATACTCCTATTTGAAAGTCAAACGCTTGATGTGACCCGAGCTAAACTTTAGCAGGGGCAACCAAACACCCCCTTAGTCGTCTTTGTTTAGTTAAGCTCATTCTGACAGCACCTGGTTCATCGACCATGCATGTATGTATCGGCAGATGATGCCAGTGCCCAAAACGGAAAACTCACCGTTAAAGCATCAGGAACGTGCACCGCCCAGAAAGAGAAACATTGTCTGCTTCTTGCCTGCAGAGCTGTGCTGGCCGCTCGGCCGGCCTGGCCGCTGTAGCATGCATCGACATTTCCCATTTCATCACCTACCTGCTACTGCACACGGTTAAATAATTAGCATTGATTAAAGACGATCCTTAAAAGAACAGATATTAAAGGTTTTTTTATGAAGCCTTGTTCGTACGAACCGACACTAAAAAGTCTAAAATGCCTCTTTGTAACTTTGGTTCCATCCCTCAACTTTCAGTTCTAGCTTATTAGTAGGAACGTAAATGGTGCGGATATTATCCGTTCGTATTTAATTTCAATTCGTCTAAGAGAGATAAGAACCAATCTGTATCCGAGTCTAGATACTCAGTATCCGATTAAATCCGTTCTTTATCTATATCCGTATTTTTAAAGTTGAATATTTAAGATGCCGATATTCATTTAAATCTTATTCGACACAACTTGATAATATCCGAATTTGTTTCGAATCTGAAGAGAAAATATGAAAATAAATATAGAAAGAGTAATATCCGTCCGTACCGATTCGTTTACACCCTACCCTTAAGTCTTTAGTACCGGTTCTAACTTTAGCCTTTCTCGAGGCTTTCTCGTTCATTCTCTTCTTCCCGTGCCTTTCTCGTTGAGCCTCTTGAGTGTAACACCTTAAATCCATCAATTAAAATAATGTATTAGTAGTTGTTAAACTTAGTAGAGAGTAAATTAAAATTTAAACAAAGTGTTTAATTTCATTCATTCATTCATGGAGCATGAATTTTGTTTGCAAATCATTGTTGAAGATTTTATTTATAGTCTTCGTTTATGCGAAATCCAAATTTTAAATATATTAGACTTTGATCTAAAGATAAATATTTGGTACTTTAATTATAAATATTAATATTATCCTTATTATAATGTTTAAAATATTTAAAAATATAATTATTTATATTTTTAATAGATAACCTATTCAGAAAAGAGAAAAGAAAAAAGAAAAAAAATTGAAACCCTAATCGTGTGCCCGAATTTGGCCCACCAAGGGCCCAGCCGTGCCTCTCCTCCTCTCATTTGCCCTCCCCTTCTCACTTACAGGCGGGTCCGTCCTCGCGGTCCTTCCCCTTCCTACCCCGTGCGGACGCGTGCACGTCCCACATGTGCCCTGGCCGCCCAGCCTCATCGGCATCCATGCTCGACCGCGCCGGCTCGCCTGCCGCATCTCTTTCTCTCCCCCTCCCTCGCCTCCTCATCCGACCACTCGACTCCCTACACTCGAAACCGACGCCCTCTCCATTTACTCCCACTATCCTCCTCTCTCCACTGAAGGAGGTAACCGCCGCCATTAATGGCTGCCGATTGGCTCTCCCTCTCCCCCCGACAACCTCTACACTCCCCTCCTCCCTATAAATTCTAGTCGCGCCCCCATGGAGGTGGTTCCCTTGCCTCCGAGCTCACCCAACCCATGCTCTCTTCTCTCTCTCGCGTGAGAGCTCACCATGCCGATGCCCCTGCTCGTTGCCAGAGCTCACCGCGCCGATGCCCTGCTCGCCATCGGAGCTGCCGCCGTCGAGGACTGCCTGGCCGACCCCCTGCTGCGACCGACCGACCCCCTTGCTCGCCGACCCCTCCCCACGCAAGAACTAGAGGAGCAAGGTTGAAGATGACACAAATTTTATGTTCTATTTCCAAAACTATGTTTAATTTAGTTTAGATCTCCTGCAGTGATTTGTTATTTAAATTTGTATATATTTTGAAATCGGAATTATGAGAATATTGAGTGATTAATATCGAGTGTATGTGATGAACTATTGTTTCTATTATCTATCGCATGTGTATGTTTATGTCTGTTGAAGTTGTTATAATCGTCTCGAAGAAAGGATAAAATAATAGAAGTAGATGACATATTCATAACCAAGAATATTAGATGAATAACTACATTATTATCTTTGTTCTTAAAAGTGTGATTTAGTTTTATAGTCGATTTAAGCATGTTCAATTCTAGATACACATATTGTTTATTCACTAAAGAAATAATAGAGATTTATTAATATTGAGATGCTACATTTGTGAACATTGCCACTATGGTCTAAATGATAGTTTAATATAATTCCATTAATGAATTATAGAATATGTCTTCTAGAATAACTTAGTAAGAGCATCTCCAACAACGTGACCTATAAAAATGCCCTATAATTTGAAAATAAGTATATTTTATAGAATTTAGGGCACCAACAAAACACGTCGCTCCAACAGTAAAGCCCCAAATCTAGATTATAGAGCAGCCCACTACGGTGTAGTATATTTGAGTCACTTAAGAGGGTGCCCTATAGTTTTTTGACAAAAATTTATGAAATAGGGCACTGTTGGAGTAGTTTTTCCTGTGTAGAGCCCCATATTTCAATTTGAGACACTAGTTTGAGGCATTGTTGGAGATGCTCTAACGACTAGTATAATTCCCTTTTAGAGAGAAAGAATAAAAATAAAAGGTAACCCGTGCTTTCCGTTGTAAAGAAGTAATTAGTTAATTAGCTCGTTCTATAAGATTTGATTTAGCACTACATTTACGTGTTTATAAATGAGCTTGTATGGTATGCATATCGATAGTCAATTTGTCATATAGTTTTCTCTAAGAAAATATCAAAATAGAATAAATAGAATGTCATGTCATAAGCAAATATAATAATTAGCGGTGTATTTTACTTCATTTTAGAGTTACAAATAAAGTTCCGTGTTTGAATGTTTTCCTTTAGAATGGATGGTGGGTTCAATTACGAAATCACCCAGTGTTTCTTTTGTAAAAGTGTTCGGCAAAGGGGTATCGTGCTGTTGGGGGCGCCCGATTAGAAGCCATTGGCCTAGATTAAATCGAGGTCCCCATGAATCGGTACCTACCAGCGCCCCCTTAGATCAGGCATCAACGACACCATATTAAATTAACACGAGGCTTACTCATGTCCCTCCAAACCCAGTTGGACGGATCCCATTGTTCCTACTGATTCGGTGTAAGGGGTTCAATCCTATCCATTGCTTCACATATCTACGGTGTGGCCATCGCCTTCCCTGACCCGATGGCCCAGAGTCCCAGACGACGGCGCCCGGCATCAAGGCGACGCCATCGTCGGCACAACCCGAGCCCGAGAATATCTGGAAGAAGTCGAGCGCTAGAACCAACCAAGCGAAGCAGAGAAGACCGTCACTTAGGTATGAGCGTCCTTACCTAGGATTGGGGCGTGGGAGAGGTTGCCCACGATGCGCGTGTGTCCTGCGACGATAGTGAAACTACGACGAGCAATTCCAGACGCCACCAGGTCTCGCCTTCCTAAGTCAGGACGTGCGCACGGTTAGCACCAACCAGAGAAGCGCATAGGCCCTTGTTCCAGTCTTGAACGGCGACGATGCTCGATCTCGATAGTAGCGGCCACGGTCGGTATGGGCGTGAGTTTTCTTTAGTGGTTGAGCGATCGAGGTCGAAGAGCACCCACGAGATGCATTTATGTGGGTTGGCTAGATTCTTGGCCAGGTGATACCCGGCTGGCGAAGGCGGTTACGGGACATCTAGGAGGATCCTAACAACCTCAGATGGCGGTGGATTTGAGCTTGCACCCCACCGCCGTGCTCGGTCTTGAGGACGATGCTGCCGCCCCGGGCCCGCGCGCAAGTGTGCCAAACCCCACGGCGAGGGGTGTGCGTCTAGCGAGTAGGGCCCGTGTGCCGGCACCGTTATGTTCATTCCCTGGTTAGGCGACCGGGCCTGCGGGGTGACCAGTGTGGGCTTGGTTAGATGGGAGTTTGGCCTAGCGAGAGATTTCTCTTTTTTCTTTTAACCTTTTCTTTTTCTTTCTTCTCTTTTTCCCTCCTACTTCCCTTCTATTTCTCTTTCTTGTTTTTTCAAAAATAATTCACTTTGAAATTTAAAAATTATTTTATACCTCTACTATACTAGCTGCAACAATTCAAAAGACTAGCATGAGGTGCATATTTATGTATTTCAATTACTAGTGGTTTTAATAAAGCCTAATATTTTGATATGCATAAAGCGGGGGGGGGGGGGGGGATGACATAGATCTTAATAATTTTCGAATACAAATATATATTCATAATCACTAAATTTTGGGCATTACAAATTCAACCCTCCTTAAAAGAATCTCGATCCAGAGATTACGATGAACTAGGAAAAGTTGGGGAAATTCTACTCGCAACTCTTTTCCTTTCTCCCACGTAGCTTCATCTTCCGCGTGAAGACTCTACTGTACTTTGCACATTTTGATCACTTTGTTCCTGATAACTCGGGTCAGGGTATCGATAATCTTGGTGGGGGTACTCCGTATAGGTTAGATCACCCTACACACTAAGTTCTTCCATTGGTAGTTGCTCTTCTGGAACTCTGAGGCATTTCTTCAACTGGGATACATGAAACACGTCATGCACATCAGACAGATGACCGGGTACCTCCAACTGAGAGGCCACTTGCCCCACTCGCTTTAGGATTTTAAAGGGTCCAATAAAGCGAGGTGACAATTTTCCTTTAACCTTGAATCTATGCATAGCCCTGATTGGTGACACCTTTAGGTATACGTGATCACCCTTCTCAAACTCTAACTGTCTTCTTCGGTTGGCTGCATAACTTTTCTGCCTTGACTGCGCTTTCCTTAGGTTCTCTCTGATTATCCGAACCTATTGCTCTGCTTCTTGGATAATTTCTAGCCTAAAGAACTGTCTTTCACCAGTCTGATCCCAATACAATGGGGTTCTACACTTCCTCCCGTATAATGCCTCAAACGAGGATATCTTCAAATTGGCCTAATAACTGTTATTATAGGAGAACTTTGCGTAGGGTAGACTATTGTCCCAACTGCCATCATGTTTAAGAGCACAAGCCCTCAACAATCTTCCAACACCTGATTGGTTCTTTTAGTTTGGCCATCAGTTTGGGGATGGTAGGATGAGCTAAAGTTCAGTTTCGTGTCCATGCATTCATGTAACTTCTGCCTGAATCATGAATTGAACTGTGATCCCCAGTCAAATACGATCTTTTTAGGTACCCCGTGTAAGTAGACGATTCGGGAGATATACAACTCAGCTAACTTGGCCCCGTGTAATTGGTCCTCAGTGGAATAAAGTGGGATACTTTGGTTAGCCTGTCCACTATTACCCAAATAGAGTCGTACCCAGTAGGAGTGTGGGGTAGACCCATGATGAAGTCCATACCAATTTGTTACCATTTCCATTCGAGTATCTTTAATGGGTGAAGTAGTCTAGCTGGTCTCTGATGTTCGGCTTTTACCCTCTGGCAAACATCACACACCACAACATGTGAGGCTACGTCACTTTTCATGCATACCACCAATACTTCTGTTTTAGGTCTTGATACATCTTGGTACTGCATGGGTGAAAGGAAGGCAGAGTCATTGGCTTATTTTAGTATGGTTTCACAGATATTATCTATCTTAGGAACACATATCCTATTTTTGAACCAGATTATGCCTTGCTCATCTTCCGTGAAGTCTAGATCTCGACCTTCTGCCATCAGGTCTCCGATTTCTTGAATCTTGGCATCACCAACCTGACCCTTCCGTATATCTTGTTCCAAAGTGGGTTCCACTTCTATAGTAACTCCTTTTGCATGAGCAACTATCCCTAGGTAGAGTCTATAAAACTCCTCTACTAACTCCTCTGTTATTTGACACACGACAGCTATATGAGCATGTCCCTTTCGACTCAAGGCGTCTTCTAACAGATTTGCCTTGCTAGGGTGATAAAGAATCTCCAAATCATAATCCTTGATGAGTTCCAACCAATGGCGCTGCCCAAGGTTTACGTTTTTCTGGGTGAAGATATACTTCAAGCTCTTATGGCCTGTATAGATTTGACACTTGGTCCCCATTATATAATGTCTCCAAACCTTGAGAGCATGCACTACGGCGGCATGTCACACCCGATTTTAAGGGCAAACCCAGGTGCGTCTCATATGTGCGCCATGCAAGATCAACACATACAATGACTCAGTGTATAGAGACGAATGTCACAAAATTTATTATGTAATGAGAATGTCTTACAAGATAGCTGAGAGTAAATAAATCGAACTAATATAAAGCTCCAAGGCGCCAACAATTGACTGGGAGAGGAGTCCTAGATCTCGTTGAACTCGTCATAATAGTCCTCTTCTGGTGGCACCTACTCTTCACCTGTGGGGGGTTATCGCAAGAGTGAGCTCACATATGTTCATCACTTAACAAGTTGTGAGGAATAATGTGCATGAGCTCACTTATGGTGGGAGCTCATGTGAAGTGTAAGGCTTACCAACAAATAAGGATTAAGACTGAGCATTGCTTTAACAAGTTGGTCAAAGTTTTATTAGCAGTTACTAAATATTAGCATATACCGACCCCATTAAATAAGATATCACAATTATAATATAACCCACAATAAAATGCACATGACAAATTAAGTTTAACTCCATAAGTTACTCATTGTAACACCTCAAATCTATTAATTAAAATAATACATTATCGTCATTTAAAACTTAACAGAAAGTAAAAGTAAAAATTTAAAACAAGTGCTTGATCTCATTTATCTTTAGAGAATGATTTTGTTTGCTCGTATTGATTGATGATTTTATTCATAAATTTCTTTTATGTGAAGCCCAATTAATTAAAATAGGAACTTTGGTCCAAAAATAAATATTTTAATTATAAATAATTTGGTATAATTATTATGATTTTTGTAATATTTAAAAATATATTTATTTTATATTTTTATGGGATATAAAAAAGAAAAGAGAAACCCTAATCGGCTAGGCTGAATTTGGCCCGTTTGGCCCAACCGGCCATCCGCCTCCCCATTCCCTCTCTCTCTTACGCGTGGGCCCCATCCATAGGCCCCTTCCTCTCCCAGACGTCGCTCAGCCTCGCGCGCGGGCGTGCGCCTATGCGCGGCGCCGCCGCCCCCCCGGCTCGGCCGGACATTCGCCTCCCCACGGACTGGAAACGGCCGCTCTCCCCCTTCCCCACTCCCTCTCCTCCCCATTCACTACGAGAAACGGTCGTCGCCATTAATGGCGACCGCCAGCACTCTCCCTCTCCTACCTCTATAAAACTAGCCCCTGCCGAGCTCGCCCTCTCTTTCTTCCTCTCTTCCTTTCTCTCTCTCACTTGACCATCGCTCGCTGGACCGTCCGCCGTCGCCGTGCCCCTGCCCCGGCGACGCCCGTGACCTTGCCGCCGACCACCCTGCTCACCGTGGACGACCCTCCATTCTTTGATTTGTACATGCGCACAATCCGAGAGCAAGGTGGAAGAGAACACAAGTTTTTATTAAAGTTTCCAAGTCATGTTTTGAATTAGTTCATGTTTTCTATAATTATTTATTTTAATTTGTGAATGCTGTGATTTGAAGATCATGTGTATGTAAATGATTAATTTTGAGTATGCTATGAATTAGTATATTATAATCTGTCATATGGTGTATGTTAATTGTTTACAGTTATTCTGGAAATTGTGTTTAGAAAGAAAAATGACAGGATTTGGTGGATCACATGTTAGTGATGAAAACACTAGATGAGTAATTTTACAATTAACTTTGTTTATAATGAAGTTTAGAATTAGTCAAGAAGTTTGCACTCGTAGGTTCATATACTTAATTTAGATCCACTAAATAAATAATAGAAGCTTTATCAACATTGGGATAATATAAGTAGTACCCATGTGCATGATAATTTAAGTAGTGTAGTCCAATCAGTGGTTTAATTTATTATTAAAATTATTTGACCTTTGGTTATTATGATGACATTTTCTTTAGAAAGAAAGGATAAAACTAAAAGTAGACACATGTTTATGGTAGAAAAAATTAATTAATAATTAATTTATTTTCGTAGAGTTGGTTAAATCATTACATGTAAGCTATGTTATGTAAAATACTTTCGTAGTCAAATGTCCATATAACTCTCACTAGTGACAATCCATAGTAGAGTTTATATTCTATGTCATAGCAAATGAGATAGATGTCATTACAATTAGACCTATGATATGGTTACGAACTAGGTTTTATTCTTGACATTTTTATAAGTACGGTTTATATGGTGAATGTTATTCATGTAATGGCATATGTTATTCATGTAATGGTGTATGTTTTCTTGTGTATGTACTATATGCGAATCTATATTAAAAGCTGATTTTGTGGTAGAAGACCAAAATACGTTTGAAGACGATCTGCAGGACACTTTTGACCAAGGCAAGTGGATTCTCTCTCTGCATTTCTATTTGTACCCAAATAATGCATATAATAATGTTTACTTTTGGATATTTGTGTAAATTTTATGGAATTTGCCTAAATAGGATTACCTAGAAATACCAACCCTATTCCTTGATTACCCTGGGATAAATACTATGCTTACTAATTACAATACTGCTCAACTTGATAATTATGTTGTCACTCTTTAATGATACCATTGTTCCAGAGACTAAACTTGTATTATGATGATAACTCGATGGTTAAACAAGATTATATTGTATTAAATGGAACATGGAGTGACCACCCAGAAAAATAGTGTAACCATGAGTGCTATCATGGCTTTGGCTTTGGTAAATAGCTTGATAGACTTAGTGCTTAGCAACACTACCTAAAAGACGGGCAAGAGGGGCAGTAGTGGTTTGGTGGCAGCTCATGTTAACATGGGGTGGTAGTCTTGGCTAAGTTACCTCCCCCAGAGGGTCACCAATACTGACGTGGAAACCTTAGCGGGTGGCTTTGTACTAAGGATATTTTATGAAAGCCCATAATGTATCCCTAGCCATTCACCTCGGCAGTGTTTATGGGTCCGTACAACCCAGGATAGAGGGGATACAAGGCTTGTGGGTAAAGTTGTACCACTTCTACATAGTGTAAAATTGATATGTCAGCCGTGCTCACGGTTAAGAGCTACCTGGACCCTCACATGATAAATGAACTTAAAGATAGAGAATAAATCATGATCCGATGATTTATAAATGGTTTGATTAAGTGGTTTCACTTAATTGTTTTTGAGATATAAACATATGCTTATGATTAATTGGGATATTTTGGGATACACTTACAGTTAGTAAGTTAGGCGTTGTTAATAAAATATTGATCAACTAAAATGCTTACCACTTAACCATAGCCTACCTTGTTAACCTTGCATAACTCCTCCCATTTGCTGAGCCCCTGTAACTCCCTGAATTTGGGGATATAAAATTTATTCTCTAATATTCACCAAATTCGGGTGTTACTCTCTTTTTCTCTTCCTGTTCTGCTCCTTCCTCCTATTTTCAAAGCAATATAGAGACTATTGTCCGTGCTACATGTAAGCAAAGCCCTATGGTGATATTGTTGTTGTGTCATGCCGGAGCATATTTATTTCTGTCTGATGTCGTGCCTAGACGTGCACTCATTTAATTTTGGATTTCTATTTGAGGAAAGGATTTGATTAGAAAGCAAGCGAGATCGATTAGAGGAGGAGCAGCCCTGACCCACCCTAGCCCAGCCCGACCCCTAGTGCGCGCCTATCCGCCCCCTCCCCCCATGCGTGCCCAAACCGCCCACCTCCCCTCTCCCGCACACCCATGATCTAGGAAGAGATAAACCACCCTCTCCCTCTTCCTCCTCTCTCCCACTCTTTCCCTGCCCTCGCTTGGATCACCGGAGAGCGGTTGCCGCCATTCGTCCTGCTTGTGGTAAGCTCCTCCCTCTTCACATCCCTCTCTTCCCCCCAGCGTGCAGCCCTCCTTGGCACCATGCGCAGTCCCCCGGTGGTGCCCCACACGGCCTCGGTCCCAGCCTGCGGCGCACCTGCCCGGCGCGCCCCTCGTCGGCACCTCGACCCCTTGCATCCCCCTCCCCGCGGCCGCTTCATCGGTGCCCCGACCCCCTGCGTGGCCCCGTCGCCCCGCGGCCCCATGCCGGTGCCCCAGCGCCCTGCTCAGCGTGGCCCCCCATGCAGCGTGGCCCCTAGCCCACCTACCCACGCGCGTCCCCTACCCTCTGTGCGCACCCTTGCTCGGCCCAGCCCCTGCGCGCAGCCTCGTTGCTGCTGTGACACGGCCTCGGAGCGCAGCCCCAGCGCGCGTGCCCTCGGCTTGTTTCACGCTCGCTGTTCGCCGTTTTGCGCGTGTTGTTGTGTTTTAAATTTTGTTTGAGTCATGCCTCGTGTTGCGCGGTTCGCCGTGCGACAACCCTTTTTAATTCACCTAAAATCATGTATAATAATTAAAGTGTGTAGAGTAACGACGATTAATCGAGTATCAAACTAATTAGGATCTAGTGCTAATTTTATTTGCGCGTCGCATGAATATCAATTAATATAATTATGTTGAGATAAATATTTTAGTTCATAGCTGCTTTACATAATCGCTATGTCTCTTGGCCGTAGCTTTGGTCGTTGTAGTTTCTTTTCTCACATAGTCGTAAATGCGAGCCCTACGCCACATGTCTGTTTAATTGATCTGTTTTGTTGTATGGTTTATTGTTTCCCTCTATATATGTTAACAATGTAGAATGTATGTTTGCACTCGTATAGATAACGGTCTATTGGCAGAGTTAGAGGAAGTTGTAGGAGAAGGCCCTGAGCAGCAGCTTGTTGGTGAAGGCAAGTGTCCTCTGACCTATCAATGTCCTACTCATTTTATAATTCACCTCCCCGCATTTACATAATTTATACCTAAGGATTTACTAGTCTTTGTTTATCCTGTTCTTGTTCACCTATTTGAGTTGGATTATTTCTGGATTAGCTCTATGCTAGCGGTTTACTATAATCAATGAACATGATGAGATTATTTATGATACGATATTTACCTTTGGATGTGATGATGGTATTGTGACATTTAAGGGGGTTTGAGCGGTTTCTCGAGTGCCTCTCCATAAGGACTGGTTCGTTGGATGACCACCTGTCGGGGACCATAATTAGGGGTACCCTCAAGACGCCTAATTCTCAGCTGGTAACCCCCATCAGCATAAAGCTGCAGAGGCCTGATGGGTGCGATTAAGTCAGGGATCAGTCCATACGAGCGACTCGATCACGCCTCGCCCGAGCCTAGCCTCGGGCAAGGGCAGCCGACCCTGAGGTGTTTCCGTCTCGCCCGAGGCCCCCTTTTTACGGCAGACGCATCTCCGGCTCGCCCGAGGCCTTGCCTTCGCTAAGAAGCAACCCTGACTAAATCGCCGCACCAACCGACCGAGTCGCAGGGGCATTTAACGCAAAGGTAGCCTGACACCTTTATCCTGACGCGCGCCCCCTGGCAGAGCCGAAGTGACCGCCGTCACTTCGCCGCTCCACTGACCGGTCTGACAAAAGGACAGCGCCGCCTGCGCCATCCCGACTGCAGTGCCACTTGACAGAGTGAGACTGACAGGCAGCCAGGCCTTGCCAAAGGCGCCATAGGAAGCTCCGCCCGACCCAGGGCTCGGACTCGGGCTAAGGCCCCGGAAGACGGCGAACTCCGCTCCGCCCGACCCAGGGCTCGGACTTGGGCTAAGGCCCCGGAAGACGGCGAACTCCGCTCCGCCCGATCCTGGGCTCGGACTCGGGCTAAGGCCCCGGAAGACGGCGAACTCCGCTCCGCCCGACCCAGGGCTCGGACTCGGGCTAAGGCCCTGGAAGACGGCGAACTCCGCTCCGCCCGACCCAGGGCTCGGACTCGGGCTAAGGCCCCAGAAGACGGCGAACTCCGCTCCGCCCGACCCAGGGCTCGGACTCGGGCTAAGGCCCCGGAAGACGGCGAACTCCGCTCCGCCCGACCTAGGGCCCGGACTTGGGCTAAGGCCCCGGAAGACGGCGAACTCCGCTCCGCCCGACCCTGGGCTCGGACTCGGGCTAAGGCCCCGGAAGACGGCGAACTCCGCTCCGCCCGACCCAGGGCTCGGACTCGGGCTAAGGCCCCGGAAGACGGCGAACCCCACTCCGCCCAACCCAGGGCTCGGACTCGGGCTAAGGCCCCGGAAGACAACGAACTCCGCTTCGCCCGACCCCAGGGGTCGGACTCCGCCCTGGCCTCTGCCGAACGACCTCCGCCTCGCCCGACCCAGGAGCTCGGGCTCGGCCTCGGCCATGGAAGACAGACTCGACCTCGGCCTCGGAGGAGCCTCCACGTCGCCCGACCTAGGGCACAAGTCCGCCACGTCAACAGGAAGCGCCATCATCACCCTACCCCGAGCCGACTCGGGCCGCAGAGAACAAGACCGACGTCCCATCTGGCTAGCTCCGCCAGATAGGCAATGATGGCGCCCCGCTAGACCCATGACGACGGCAGCTCTCAGCTCCCTTACGGAAGCAGGGGGACGTCAGCAAGGGCCCAACCGCTCCGACAGCTGTCCCTCTGCCAGGCTCCGTTTCTCCTCCGACAGCCACGACACCACACCAGCTGGGTGCCAAGATCTCTCCGGCTGCCACATTGGCATGTACCTAGGGTGCTAGCTCACCCCCGCTAGACACGTAGCACCTTGCTACACCCCCATTGTACACCTGGATCCTCTCCTTACGCCTATAAAAGGAAGGACCAGGGCCTTCTTAGAGAAGGTTGGCCGCGCGGGAACGAGGACGGGGCAGGCGCTCTCTTGGGGCCGCTCGCTTCCCTCACCCGCGTGGACGCTTGTAACCCCCTACTGCAAGCGCACCCGACCTGGGCGCGGGATGAACACGAAGGCCGCGGGATCTCCACCTCCCTCACGACTCGGCTCCGGCCACCTCGCTCTCCCCCCTTCGCGCTCGCCCACGCGCTCGACCCATCTGGGCTGGGGCACGCGGCACACTCACTCGTCGGCTTAGGGACCCCCCGGTCTCGAAACGCCGACAGTTGGCGCGCCAGGTAGGGGCCTGCTGCGTGTTGATGAGCAGTTTCCCGTCAAGCTCCAGATGGGCAGTCTCCAACGACCTCTCCAACCCAGGACGGTGCTCCGTTTCGGGAGTCTTGAGTTCATGTCTCTCGACGACAGCTACGACATGATACTCCTTCCACCGCCGCGCGACGGCGACAATGGCGGCCGACAGCCCGCCCGCCGGCGGCGGAATCGACGACGTCTTCCCCGCGTGGTGGAAGAACAACATTCGAGCTCGCCCCGTCCTCTCCCTCGCCATCGGAGGAGGAGGCGGGGCAACCAAGGCCGGGCGGGAGGCTGCGCTCCGTCGGCTGTCGAGCGAATCGACATCCCCAGCGCCCCAACGGAGGACGCGTCGGGCGTCGACCTCGCGTTTGAGACGAAGGTGGGCGCCGTCCCCCCGCGACACGCCAATCCTGAGCAAGTGGACGACGCCAGCACGCTCGCGGAGGGCCTGCAGGACGTCGCCCTCGTACCCAAGACGACGGCGCAATCAGTCCCCGATGTGACTACGTCGCTCCTCGTCGACCAAAAGGTACCGACTGATTCCCATCCTACGTCCTTTCGACTCGACCTCAACCCGCCTAGCGACCTCGCTTTGGCGGGCGCTCACATTGAGGCGAGTGCATCCCCTCTGGGGTTTCGTGTGCAGTCGCCTTGGGACCGATTGACGGACGTCTCGACCTACGGGCCCTCTGGGTCCGAGGAAGATGACGATCCCAGCATCTGCTGGGATTTCTCTAGATCTGGCAACCCCAGTGCCATGCGGGACTTCATGACCGCATGTGACTACTGCCTCTCCGACTGTTCCGACGGCAGCCACAGCCTTGACGACAGGGACTGCGGCCCGAGCCACGAATGTTTCCACGTCGAGCTAGGGGATCCCTGCGAAGGCAACCGTCTCGGCATGCCGGAGGATAGCGATCTCCCTAGGCCAGTGCCTCGCGCCGACATCCCGCGGGAGCTAGCTATGGTCCCCGTTCCGGCGGGGGGTCACGACCCACAGCTCGAGCAAGTCCGCGGGGCGCAGGCCAGGCTCGACGAGGGAGCAGGAACGCTCGAGTCGATCCGCCGGGACGTCGGGCAGGTATGGGCAGGCTAGCCCCCGGCCGGAGAAATACGTCACCTGCCCCAGGGTTTCCAGCACCGCGTCGCCAACGATGCCAGGGACAGGCCTCCACCCGCATCCAGCGGGATCGGTCAGAACCTGGCAGCCGCAGCGATGCTCCTCCGCGCGATGCCGGAGCCATCAACCACCGAGGGTCGGCGAATCCAGGGAGAGCTCAAGAATCTCCTGGAAGGCGCTGCGGCCCGGCGGGCCGAGAGCTCTGCCTCCCGAAGGCAGGGGTACCCCTCGGAACCTCATGCCGCGACTTCCCGATTCATGCGGGAAGCCTCGGTCTACACCGGGCGTACGCGCAACACCGCGCCTGCGGCCCCGGGCCGCCTCGGCAACGAGCACCATCGTCGCGACCGTCGGGCCCGCCTCGACGAAAGGGTGCGCCGAGGCTATCACCCCAGGCGTGGGGGACGCTACGACAGCGGGGAGGATCGGAGTCCCTCGCCCGAACCACCCGATCCGCAGGCCTTCAGCCGGGCCATCCGGCGGGCGCCGTTTCCGGCCCGATTCCGACCCCCGACTACTATCACAAAGTACTCGGGGGAAACGAGACCGGAATTGTGGCTCGCGGACTACCGCCTGGCCTGTCAACTGGGTGGAACGGACGACGACAACCTCATCATCCGCAACCTCCCCCTGTTCCTCTCCAACACTGCTCGCGCCTGGTTGGAGCACCTGCCTCCGGGGCAGATCTCCAACTGGGAGGATTTGGTCCAAGCCTTCGCCGGCAACTTCCAGGGCACGTACGTGCGCCCCGGGAATTCCTGGGATCTCCGAAGCTGCCGGCAACAGCCGGGAGAGTCTCTTCGGGACTACATCCGGCGATTCTCGAAGCAGCGCACCGAGCTGCCCAACATCACCGACTCCGATGTCATCGGCGCGTTCCTTGCCGGCACCACTTGCCGTGACCTGGTGAGCAAGTTGGGTCGCAAGACCCCCACCAGGGCGAGCGAGCTGATGGACATCGCCACCAAGTTCGCCTCTGGCCAGGAGGCGGTCGAGGCCATCTTCTGAAAGGACAAGCAGCCCCAGGGCCGCCCGTCGGAAGATGCTCCCGAGGCGTCTACTCTGCGCGGCGCCAAGAAGAAAGGCAGGAAGAAGTCGCAAGCGAAACGCGACGCCGCCGACGCGGACCTTGTCGCCGCCGCCGAGTACAAGAACCCTCGGAAGCCCCCCGGAGGTGCTAACCTCTTCGACAAGATGCTCAAGGAGACGTGCCCTTACCATCAGGGGCCCGTCAAGCACACCCTCGAGGAGTGCGTCATGCTTCGGCGCCACTTCCACAAGGCCGGGTCGTAAGGCGTCGCCCTCCTTTTAAAGGCGACTCTCCCTGCTTGCGCCCCCAACCGTCACGGGCTAAGTCTTCTCCAACACGCTCCAAAGCCCTCCCCTGTGGTGCGGGGGCTGGGTCCCGCATGTCATGCAGACCGGCTCCGAGCAGAAGAAGCCAAACCGCCGCGCATGGCGCACGCAACCGCCCAGCGGTTACAAGTGACCCTCCACTTTTGCCCAGACCAACGGGCGAAAGGGGCGGGCAGCCATGCAGGCGGCATGCAACTGCGCCAAGTGGACGCGCCTCTCCGACTCCTGACACGCCAGCATGAAGGCCCAGGCCCACACGTCGCGCGACCGGCGCGCCGGATGCTGCATGCAAGTAACTGTACCACTTGCGCCACCACCGCACCTCCTCGATTGCGGAACCGATACCGCGACTCGAGGCGACCCAGCGCGCGACCGGGCAGCGCCAGCCTGACGCAGCGGTCAACACGGTCAAAAGTGGGCCGGCAGTGATGACGGTGGCAGGCACACGGGAGCAGCGGTCACACCGTCAGCCAAGCTCACGTCCCATCCGGAGGCAGCGAGAGAACCCCCTCTCACGGCGTGAAGACAACGCGCCCGTGACCCGTTCCTCGAACGGCTCGCGCACGCGCAACGGCAGCCCCGCCAACTATTCGCCCCGTCGCATTAACTCCGCGTTTCTGGCAGGAGCAGCGGGCGACGCTTCGCCTTCGCCAAAACAACCGCACCAAAAAAGGTACGTCGCGTCGTTCGGCTTCGTATCCTTTTTCCTTTTTTCCTCTTTCTCTATCTCTTGCAACAGGGACCGGGAAAGAGGGATACCCCGAAAGGAATCCTTCCCCGTGAAGGAACTAGGCTCCGAGCCTCCTTACTGATCAGGGGTTCGAAGGCTGGCCCCCCGAAGGGTTCAACAGCCGCCTCAGATCGCGTGGGCCCTACACCCACTACTGGTCAGAGGTTCGAAGGCCGGCCCCCCGAAGGGTTCCACGGCCGCCTCAGGCTACTCGGGCTCCGCGCCCATTACTGATCAGGGGTTCGAAGGCTGGCCCCCTGAAGGGTTCACAGTCGCCTCAGACACCGAGCGAGGGATGACCAGGGGTACGTTCGATACATAACCGAGGCTCGGGCTGCGCTCCCGAGGTACCCTAGGACATTTCTGAGACCAGCGGGAGCGATCCTGTAACGGAATCCCATCGGAGGGAGGCATCGAGCCCTCGGACCTCGTCGCCAGGGGACCGGGTCCGGCAGATCACCCGCAGGTACTTTTGGGCGTGCCTCTGGGCCCCTAGCCGACCCCCAACGAACGGGGCACGGACGTCCACTCGGATTACCCGCTTGCAGCTCACCGGAGACACCATGTTCGGTGCCCATCGAGGGTAACATGGCGCTCTCCCCCCCTCCTCCTTGCGGAAAGGCGACGTAGGGGCGTATGTAAAAAAGCCGAGTCTGTCCCTGATCGCCCTCTCGCCCTATGTGGAGGCTCGGGGGCTGCTCTCGCAAACCCGGCTCCGGCCAAACCGTTGACAGCGTCAACATACCAGCCCGAGAACTTGGGCCCCGACCGTGCACCCGGGCTACGGCCAGTTCGCATGAGGGAACCACCAGACCAGCCGAAGCATTACGCAAGGCATTAAGACCTCGAAGGAGTGAAACCACTCCTCCGAGGCCTCGGGGGCTACACCCGGCGGGTGCGCTCGCGCGCACCCACCAGAACAAAATGCAACCGAGAAAGGCTGGTCCCCTTGCAAAAAAGTGCGACGAAAGCCTCCAAGCGAGTGCTAACACTCCCTTCGAGGCTCGGGGGCTACTGTCGGGGACCATAATTAGGGGTACCCTCAAGACGCCTAATTCTCAGCTGGTAACCCCCATCAGCATAAAGCTGCAGAGGCCTGATGGGTGCGATTAAGTCAGGGATCAGTCCATACGAGCGACTCGATCACGCCTCGCCCGAGCCTAGCCTCGGGCAAGGGCAGCCGACCCTGAGGTGTTTCCGTCTCGCCCGAGGCCCCCTTTTTACGGCAGACGCATCTCCGGCTCGCCCGAGGCCTTGCCTTCGCTAAGAAGCAACCCTGACTAAATCGCCGCACCAACCGACCGAGTCGCAGGGGCATTTAACGCAAAGGTAGCCTGACACCTTTATCCTGACGCGCGCCCCCTGGCAGAGCCGAAGTGACCGCCGTCACTTCGCCGCTCCACTGACCGGTCTGACAAAAGGACAGCGTCGCCTGCGCCATCCCGACTGCAGTGCCACTTGACAGAGTGAGACTGACAGGCAGCCAGGCCTTGCCAAAGGCGCCATAGGAAGCTCCGCCCGACCTTGGGCTCGGACTCGGGCTAAGGCCCCGGAAGACGGCGAACTCCGCTCCGCCCGACCCAGGGCTCGGACTCGGGCTAAGGCCCCGGAAGACGGCGAACTCCGCTCCGCCCGACCCAGGGCTCGGACTCGGGCTAAGGCCCCGGAAGACGGCGAACTCCGCTCCGCCCGACCCAGGGCTCGGACTCGGGCTAAGGCCCCGGAAGACGGCGAACTCCGCTCCGCCCGACCCAGGGCTCGGACTCGGGCTAAGGCCCCGGAAGACGGCGAACTCCGCTCCACCCGACCCAGGGCTCGGACTCGGGCTAAGGCCTCGGAAGACGACGAACTCCGCTTCGCCCGACCCCAGGGGTCGGACTCCGCCCTGGCCTCTGCCGAACGACCTCCGCCTCGCCCGACCTAGGAGCTCGGGCTCGGCCTCGGCCATGGAAGACAGACTCGACCTCGACCTCGGAGGAGCCTCCACGTCGCCCGACCTAGGGCACAAGTCCGCCACGTCAACTGGAAGCGCCATCATCACCCTACCCCGAGCCGACTCGGGCCACAGAGAACAAGACCTACGTCCCATCTGGCTAGCTCCGCCAGATAGGCAATGATGGCGCCCTGCTAGACCCATGACAACGGCGGCTCTCAGCTCCCTTACGGAAGCAGGGCGACGTCAGCAAGGGCCCAACCGCTCCGACAGCTGTCCCTCTGCCAGGCTCCGTTTCTCCTCCGACAGCCACGACACCACACCAGCTGGGTGCCAAGATCTCTCCGGCTGCCACATTGGCATGTACCTAGGGCGCTAGCTCACCCCCGCTAGACACGTAGCACCTTGCTACACCCCCATTGTACACCTGGATCCTCTCCTTACGCCTATAAAAGGAAGGACCAGGGCCTTCTTAGAGAAGGTTGGCCGCGCGGGAACGAGGACGGGGCAGGCACTCTCTTGGGGCCGCTCGCTTCCCTCACCCGCGTGGACGCTTGTAACCCCCTACTGCAAGCGCACCCGACCTGGGCGCGGGACGAACACGAAGGCCGCGGGATCTCCACCTCCCTCACGACTCGGCTCCGACCACCTCGCTCTCCCCCCTTCGCGCTCACCCACGCGCTCGACCCATCTGTGCTGGGGCACGCGGCACACTCACTCGTCGGCTTAGGGACCCCCCCGGTCTCGAAACGCCGACACCACCGGGGAAAACAGTACAACCATGAGGGTGGAATGGGACGCCCTTAGCTAATTAATTAGATGAACTAAGATGTAGTTTGCTTCGCCGTCATGCCGTCAATGGGGCTCGGTGTATGCGGCTCACTCTGCCGAGGGTGGTTTGCCCCTTGGGGAGGAGTGCAGTACAATTAGGAAACCTAACGGGCGGTTACATCTTTAGGAAATCTTTGTAAAGGCGTCGTAGTGAATCCCTAGCCATTCACCTTGGAAGTGAAGATCGGGTCTGTACAACCTAGGCTAGAGAGGGAATCACGGCTCGTGGGTAAAGTGTGCAACCTCTGCAAAGTGTTATAAAATTGATATATCAGCCTTGCTCACGGTTATTAGCAGCCTTGGAAGCTCCTTTGATTAGAGATACTATGATTATAGATTATGATGAGGTTAATAATGGTTTTAATGGTGATGATTATGATTATGGATTCTGGTGTTCTTTCCGTTTGGAAGAAGTACCTTTGGGTTAATAACTTTGGTTTAATACTAAATCCTGGCTCTCTACTAGTAATAATTACCTGACCAGCTAAAAACAACAGCTCTGAGCTTCACCCCTCATACAGCTAGTCCACCTTTAGCCAAGCAGAACATTTGCTGAGTACGTTGATGTGTACTCACCCTTGCTTAAAACACCAAAAACACCAGGTTGTCCACATTGCAACCCTTGCTCAGGAGAAGATGAAGGCATAGCGGAGGATTTCCAGGAGTTCCAAGACTATGATGAGTTCTAGGCATGGGTTAGCGACAAACCTCCAGTCGGCTGCCTGTGAAGGCCATGTTTTACTATGTTTCGTTTTCGCACTTTGATTTATGGTTAAGACTCTATGGATGTCTCGGACATCATGATGTAATCAACTTAATACTTCTTTATGTTACTATTTGAGCATTGTGTGATGATGTCCAGTTATGTAATTGCTGTGTACATGAATTGCTGATCCTGACACGTACATGGTTCGCATTCGGTTTCCCTTCTGTAACACCCCTGGTGTTACGATAACTAAAACTCTGACATGTCATCATAAGCATTTGCATTAACTTACTTGTTATACCTAGAATACATTCACTAGGTTAAACTTTTTCAAAAGTGTGATGTTGTGTGTTGGGTTTAGAGTTTAGTTTAAGGACTTGGCTCAAGTTAAACATGAGTAGATCATCTCTCAAGCAAGTGACAAGTTGGTTTGAAGTCTTAGAGTGCAAAAGGCAAGACTTAGAACCTAGAGCAACTATGATTTCGGAGGTAGGTTAAGTGGAAGGATTAATTGATGAACTGGATTAACCTTAAAAACCTTAAGTGAGATTTGAAAACCTTGCTTGGAATTGTGGATAAACAAAACAACTCCTAAACTAGGGACACTTTGGACATGAGCTTCATATACTAGAGTTGGATTTGAGATTAAGGAGTCACTCGTCTTTTAGGAGTATGGATTGAGTTGGTAAATCACTAGATGAGAAGGAGTCACATTTGAAACCCTAAACTAGCCCAAAAGTGGAATTTAAAATCTAGAAAGGACTGGTTAAAAGTTCATATACTAAAGTTGTAGAGCTTGGAAAAGTGAATAACTTTCTTATTTGGAGATTCCCAAGTTGTGTGGAAGAATTTGGAGCTAAGTACAAAAATTCAGTTTTGAGTTTAGATTGGGATTTCTGAAAATAATATCAACTAGCCAACTTTGGACCATTGTAACTTTTGATTTATAAGCAGTTTGGAGATGGTCGCTGTAGCTAAGTTGTAGAGCTATCTTAGGTGAACAAACTTGTTTAAGTTACTTAACCTTAAATCCATATTGAACTAGCTATAAAACTGGTCCAAATTGGAAATATTAGAATCTAAATTTTAGATTTAGTGCATAATTCAGCACTGCAGTTTTTGTATTCTAAAGAAATCTTGGAGCCTGTTGGTGGCTGATCTATACAATGATTGGTTAAAGTTTCTGTACCAAAGTGAAAGACCACATGTTGATGCATAAGTTTGGTTAATGGTTATAGCCCTAAAGCTATTTGGAACTGGGAGTAAAACTGGTCCAAATTAAAGCTGTCAGAAATTGTGGATTCCAGACTTAGTGAAATTCAGTCTGAATTTTTGTGTTTGATGCAAAGTTGGAGTCCATAATACCGAAAACAAGTTTTATTAAGTAAGTGTTGGTGACTTGTTCTCAAATGCTTCGGATTAAGAACAAGGCAACATAGAAAGTGTTAAATGATAAGGTCCTTCGCCCTTTGAAACATTATTTCCCTTCGGGATATAATGTGTTCCGGACGAAGGTCACAAACAATATATCTTCGTAAACGCAATAAGCTGTGACGAAGGTCATATACATAACGTAAAAAGTAATATAAGTATTCAAATTTTATCATAATGTCATTTCTATTTTATTATCATATAACAATAGAAATGACTTCAAATTACAAGTGTACCTTCGGATTGCAGGAAGACAAAAGTACAAGGATGACGCAAAAGCAAATGCCAAGTCAGCGTGAACAGTACGGGAGTACTGTTCATCTATTTATAGACGTGGGACGCAGCCCATGTAGAATTACATTCATGTCCACTACATTTGCTAATGACTTATGAGAATCTGTTAAGGCCCAAGTGGTCTTTTCATCTTTAAGTCGGTTCCCCTTTCTGCTACCGCGACGAAGCTTTCCTGCGAACAGCTTCGGCTGTGCACCGTCCTTCATACAGCTTGGTAATCAGCCCGTCCTCCATCTCAATCCCCCTTCGTCTGGCTTAGGCTTCGTCCTATCCGTACTCCATGTTCATAATTCTGAGTCCGAAGATACCTGTTCATATAATCCACTTGGAAAACATTGTCAAATCATGTTTTTGAGGACCTTCGGAGGACGAAGGCCCCCAACAGTAGCCCCTCGCAATATTAATTTGTTAATGATAAATTCAGATTGCGATATGGACGAAGGCCTTAAGCCGAAGGTCCGAAAAAACACCTTCCCTTTGCTAGAATAGCAAAAGTCACCGACACGCGGGACCACACAGTTTCCGTTATATCGAGTGTATAAATAAGAGCTCGCCACGATTTGTTTGGTACGCTCTCTTGCCATCTGCTTCCACTTACTAAATTTTTAGCTTTTGCGCACTAGGTTTTGCTGATCTCTTGGTTTTGAAGCTTCGGCTTTGAAAACAGTTTTTCAGTGCTTCTGAAGATGTCGGAAGATAAGAAGGTCACTGCTGAGATGAAGCTGAGTCTCGACGAAGAGAAGAACTTGGGGTTCCTTATAGCGATGGCGGAGACCAACACGGAAAAAATCACCAAGGAGATTCTGGAAGGTTTGTCTGAAGACACTGGTGACAGCGACAGTTATGATACAGAAAGCTGTGGGGGAGAGTCCGAAGATCGACCATGGCGGCCAAGTCACACGGTTTTCGGGAAAACCACTATTAAGCAAAGTCATATTGACAATATGAGGGGGAGGTATTTTCGAGATATATCTATTGTGAGGGCTGATGCTGGAGAGAAAACTTCTCCCACTCCCGAAGAGGATGAAGTCGTAATCTTCCGAAGCTTTCTCAAGGCTGGGCTTCGATTCCCCTTAAGCAGCTTTGTTGTCGAAGTCCTGAAGACATTTCAAGTCTACCTTCATCAAATTACTCCCAAAGCTATCATGAGAATGGGGATGTTTGTCTGGGCTGCAAAAAGCCAAGGTTTAGAACCAAATGCTAAAAGCTTTTGCAACATTCATGAGTTGTTATATGAGACGAAGCCCTGGGGGAAAGAACAATATCACAACAACTTTGGGTGTTACAGCTTTGGTGCCCGCTCCGGGTCAAGCCGCCCTGTGCCAACCTTTCGGAAGAGGTGGCCCGGAGCCTGGATGACAGAGTGGTTCTATGTAAAGAATGACTTAACAGCACAGGAAGATGTTAAGAGTATCATTATGTGCCCCATCTGGCAACGCTTCGGACTCCGAAAGTCGAAGGTTGAAATGGATGAAGCAGCCGAAGAATGCCAAAGAGCCTTCGGCGTAATCTGCTCTTATATCGGGACAAGAGACTTGGTCCAAGAGCATATTGCCTTCAGGGTGTGGCCACTTGCAGGAAAGTGGGAAATGCCGAAGGAGACCATCAAAGAGTCCGACGAAGGCGGACTGGTCAGACTGAAATACACATTCAAATACGGGGATAAATTTGTTGAACCTGATGACAACTGGCTAAAAAGCATTGAAACATTAAGTGACGAACTGCTTGGGGTGTACTCGAAGGCCGAGAACACTGCATTATCGGCAGCCTTCGGAGGTCGAAAGAAGAAAAGGCTCAACCGGGTATTTGATGCAATCGGGTTTGTCTACCCTGACTACCACTATCCAGTGCTGGGCCGCAAAAGAAAAAAATACTTCTCCTGCAACAGAAGTTGCGGCAAGTGCTTCTAGTGAGCCAGCGCCGCAAAGAAAAAAGATGAAGGTGCTCACCCACCGGGCACGCTTTATTGAGCCAGCCACAGTGCCCAAATTTATTGGTGAATTCTCTTTGGCCGCTGAAACTACAGAACCAACTCCAGTGTCGAAGATGGAAGAAAAGACTGAAGCGCCTTCAGCAGAGAAGGTAGAAAAACCGAGGATTGAAGGACAAAAAACATTGGAAATCTTAAGTCCTTCAACAAATGTTGAAACAATAAAAAATCAAAAGGGCCCATCGATGACCCCAAAAAGAAAAAGAATGGTGAACGTGCTAGATGTCTTGGAGACAATTAAGTCTTCAAGCACAACTCCAAAGAAGACTGTTGAACTTGCTGAAGCGTCTACTGAAGCTTCGAAGCAACAACCTGAAGCTGAAGCTGGGCCTTCAGAGCCCACCAAGGAACAATCTTTGGAAACCGAAAAAATAAAAATATCAGAACCAGTTTTGGTTGAAGAAATTGACACTGCCGTCCTCGAAGCTCCTTCCAGCATATGCGATTACATCGTACGACATGCTTCGGGGAAGAAATTATCTGAAGAAGAGACTTACGAAGCCAACTACTATGCCAGAGAGCTAAATTATCCGAAGGGGGCAGTAGTGTTCAATGGGACAAATGAAGATGACTTCCTATACTGCCTTCCTGATAACAAAGAACTATCTGTCTGCCGAGAGATGGCTAGAAGTATGGGGTTCCCAAAGCTCGAAGCTGGATTATGTGCTATGACAAAGGAGGATCTCGCGGACAGTCTTGCGTACAATAGCCTAAAGGTATGGGAATTAGACGCTTGAAAAAAAAATTTAATACGTAATTCATTCTTTTATTCTTATATGGATTCTTTTTCGTATAGGGTTTAATCCTAAGCAACGCATTAAGAGCACAAAAGAGTGCCGAAGATGAGAGCTATGAAATTGCGTTCAACAATTTACGATCAGAAGTTATTAAACTGAGAAACGAAGCTCTAGAAAAAGATAAAATTCTGCTTACATTAGTAGACAAGATAAAAAAGGACGAAGCTGCTGCAAAGGTTCATGCCGAAGCTCACAGACGCGAAATTAAAGATCTTCAGAAGCAATTGGCCCGGGCGAAAGAAGAACGCATACTTGAAGAAACAAGACGGGAATGTAGCGACCAATGGGCTGATCATTTGGAAGCAACCGTGGAAGAGCTTCGGTCTTCTAAGAAAAAATGCTACGAAAAATCCATGGAATGCGTAAAGAAAATTAAAACCAGCTTCGCCAGCGTGGGCGCATTTTCCAGTGAAGAGAAATTTTCAAGAGGCAATCCCGAAGGTCTAATGGAATGGATCAGTCACGAAGCAGAGGCCTTCGAGGAAATCCTGAGTAGCCGTGGTGACATCTGCGCTTTTTCGGGCGCCAGGGGAGTTGCTACTGTCTTGGAGAAGAAAGGTTGTGAGCATGTAAAATCTTTAGCTCAGTCCGAAGCTGCCTTATCCTCCGAAGACATCAAAGACCCCTCGGCCGAAGCAAGCATGGTTGGTGGTAAATTCTTTACTGATGTCTGGGACAACGGCGGCCGAGAAATGGCGCAAGAAATTATTCAAAGGAGTGAAAAAGGCATCCATGATGCTAGGAAAGTGACAGAAGTTGCCGAAAAAAGTACAGAGCCCGAAGGGCAAATAGGTATTAATTAGTCGTTCTTATTGTGTTGTAATTTTTATTTCAAACTTTGTTCGCGGTTTGTAATAGTAATGCAGAAATATTCTCTTCCCTCAGAACCTGCTGGATCGTCTGCTGACCCTCACGCAAAAGGGGATGACGAAATTAAACAAATGGCCGAAGCTATCATGGATAAAGTTGTCGAGCAACTTCTAAATGAGGCTGCCGAAGTAGTATTAAGAGAAGACTAGGTGTTATTAGAAAAAACATTTGAAGTGTGATCTTTGTAGTATTTTGTACATTTGAATGTAACATACAAGTCTCTTTTCATTATTCAATTCTTTACGATGCATGAAATTCTACATACATACCATTTTGAGCCTTCGGCGAAAAAACACCTTCCCTTCTTTTCATGCTTCGTAAAGAAGACATTCTCCGTTAAAACTATTCTGATGAATCACGTCCACGCTTCGTGAAAACATTCTCCGAAGCTGTACAATTTCGATATTACTCTGATGAAGCTCGTCCATGCTTTGTAAAAACATTCTCCGAAGCTGTATTCCGAAGATTATCATTGTATTCCCTCGTGACTTTACACAATTTTCACTTTCTCAAAGCGTCCTTTCGAAGGTTGGTACTGTGTCCCCTTCTTTTGTCATATGCAACATGATGTATGATGCTTATGCTATGCAAAATGATGTGATGATGTTATGTTATGTAAATGACGTTTGTTCCGAAGATACACACAAAATATCTTTGTAAGCTCTGCATTCCCTTAGGAACGTCTTTGGAGCTTCTTCGCCTTTTACTTAGGCGGTATCAGCGTTGACTTTTCGCTGTAAGCTCTGCATTCCCTTAGGAACGTCTTTGGAGCTTCTTCGCCTTTTACTTAGGCGGTATCAGCGTTGACTTTTCGCTGTATGCTCTGCATTCCCTTAGGAACGTCTTTGGAGCAAAAAACTTACACTACGCTCCCTTTGGAACGGCTTTTTGTAACTTCAGCAACTTACTCTACGTTCCTTAGAACGACTTTTTGTTCCTTCGAAGGATTTTTAATAATTCGAAGGTCCTCCTTGTTACCGCAAATTTTTAAGCTTCAGCAACTTAAGCCTGCGGAGAAAATAGGTTTTCCTCATAACCAACCACGAAACTATTACATGAAAACTGAAATGTTCTTTATTACACATAAAATAGAACTTAAACGGAAAAGACTGCTATCAAAGTAGGATATTTGTCAATAAATGTGCTTCGACTCTGGCACAGTACTATTGACTGTGCGAGCTTCAGATTGCTCTCTGAGATCCCTTTGGTGCGGAACATATTGGCTCCCTTCCGGCTGTTGGCCTTGTTGCAGCGGAGGTGGAGGCGGGGGCTGTTGCCATGAAGCTTGAGGTTGACTCGCCGAAGCTACGGAAACTGCAGGGTGGTTGCCCACGTATTCCGGGATGTAAGGCTGATGGTACGAAGCAGTATGCATGACCTGCTTCGGCTGGCCCTGTTGCGCTGCAGCTTCTGCTAGCTCCTTTTGTTTCTGGATGGTAACATGGCACATCCTGGTGGTATGGCCCTTGTTTTCACCACAGAATAAGCAAAATACCCTCCTTGGTTGATCTCCAAATCTTCCGCCGAAGCCCCTGGCGCCCCTGCCTCTTGGAGCTGGTGGCCGGAAAAAAGTTTGCTGTTGCCCCGAAGCCTGTGAGGAGCACTGCGGTCTATTCTGCTGACTCCCCTTATCATCATTTTGAGTAGAGTTGTGGATGGACCTGACATGCCTCGGATAGAATCTTCCTCCGAAGCCCCTGGTCATTTCAGAAAATCTGAAAGCCTCCTCCCTTCTTTGTCGAAAATCATTGTCGGCACGAATGTACTCGTCCATCTTTTGGAGCAGCTTCTCCAGAGTCTGAGGAGGCTTCCTAGCAAAGTATTGAGCTGCAGGTCCAGGACGAAGCCCCTTGATCATGGCTTCGATGACAATTTCATTGGGCACCGTTGGTGCCTGCGCCCTCAAACGCAAGAACCTTCTGACATACGCCTGAAGGTATTCTTCATGATCCTGAGTGCACTGGAACAGGGCTTGAGCAGTGACCGGCTTCGTCTGAAACCCTTGAAAGCTGGTTAACAACATGTCCTTCAGCTTTTGCCATGAAGTAATCGTTCCTGGTCGAAGGGAGGAATACCAGGTCTGAGCGACATTCCTAACAGCCATAACAAAAGACTTTGCCATGACTGCAGCGTTGCCACCATACGAAGACACTGTTGCTTCGTAGCTCATCAAAAACTGCTTCGGGTCTGAATGGCCATCGAACCTGGGAAGCTGGGGTGGCTTGTAGGACGGGGGCCAGGGTGTAGCCTGCAGCTCAGCGGACAGGGGAGAAGCATCATCAAAAACAAAATTTCCATGATGGAAATTGTCATACCAGTCATCTTCGTTGAAGAAGCCCTCCTGATGAAGGTCTTTTTGCTGAGGCCTTTTGTTCTGCTCATCGTGAGTAAGATGGCAAACTTCTTTAGAAGCTTCGTCTATCTGCCTTTGCAACTCAGCTAGCCTGGCCATCTTCTCCTTCTTCCTCTGCACCTGTTGATGTAGCATCTCCATATCCCTGATCTCTTGGTCTAGCTCATCCTCCTGAAGCGTCGGGCTGACGGCCTTCCTCTTCTGGCTTCGGGCCTCCCGAAGAGAGACAGTCTCCTGGTTGTGGTCCAGCGGTTGCAGAGCTGCAGCCCCAGTCGCTGAAGCTTTCTTCGGTGCCATAGCGAGGGTCTATGGCTTCCGAAGGTGTTCAAAAAACTCGAAGTGGAAGTGAGTTCACCGGAGGTGGGCGCCAATGTTGGTGACTTGTTCTCAAATGCTTCGGATTAAGAACAAGGCAACATAGAAAGTGTTAAATGATAAGGTCCTTCGCCCTTTGAAACATTATTTCCCTTCGGGATATAATGTGTTCCGGACGAAGGTCACAAACAATATATCTTCGTAAACGCAATAAGCTGTGACGAAGGTCATATACATAACGTAAAAAGTAATATAAGTATTCAAATTTTATCATAATGTCATTTCTATTTTATTATCATATAACAATAGAAATGACTTCAAATTACAAGTGTACCTTCGGATTGCAGGAAGACAAAAGTACAAGGATGACGCAAAAGCAAATGCCAAGTCAGCGTGAACAGTACGGGAGTACTGTTCATCTATTTATAGACGTGGGACGCAGCCCATGTAGAATTACATTCATGTCCACTACATTTGCTAATGACTTATGGGAATCTGTTAAGGCCCAAGTGGTCTTTTCATCTTTAAGTCGGTTCCCCTTTCTGCTACCGCGACGAAGCTTTCCTGCGAACAGCTTCGGCTGTGCACCGTCCTTCGTACAGCTTGGTAATCAGCCCGTCCTCCATCTCAATCCCCCTTCGTCTGGCTTAGGCTTCGTCCTGTCCGTACTCCATGTTCATAATTCTGAGTCCGAAGATACCTGTTCATATAATCCACTTGGAAAACATTGTCAAATCATGTTTTTGAGGACCTTCGGAGGACGAAGGCCCCCAACAGTAAGGTAGTCTTGGTGCTTCACAAAAAGAGGAGTAAAAGTGGCTCGAAGTTGTGCTGTCAGGCTTAGGAGGAGGGGAATTCAGTTAGCTGTTCCTAAAGAATTTAATGTGCTTTTACTCACATTTGGAGCTATGTTGTAATTAATCCATGGAGATTTTGATTAAGATCTCTATGGTAAAGTTAAAGATCATTTAAAGGAGAATAAGTTTATTATAAGGTGTTAGTCTTGTTATTGTGTAGAATTGGGAGAAGAGTGGGTTCCAAGCTAGGCTGTCAAGGTTGGTGTTATGCTATTGCAAATAACGGAAGTAGAAAATTTAGTGAGTTTAGAAGAAGTTTGGGGCACTGTAACTTTTGATCCTTTCATTTTTGGTCTTGGACTGCTGCAACAAACTAATCGAGCTATAGTTGGAGAATACTTTTGGTTAAAAAGATGGGTTTGTTGCCATGTGGAGTTGTGCAATAACAAGGCTTGAATAGGGAGGTGCAGATGGTGCAGCAGGGTTGTTTCAGTCAGGTTCCGAGTTTGGTTTGGAAACTGAACAAGATCATCCCCTGCTGCTCGTCCTTGTTTGTGTTTATAGGTTGAGATGTGTATGGGATGGATGCCTGATGTATAGAAGCCTCACTCCCAACTGAAAGTATTTAGTGACCTCTGGTGCACTAAAAATATCCAGTCTTGAGCTATTTTGGGATGGCAGTAAGGCTGTTTCAGTGAAGTTCATTACTGAATTGGAAATTGGAGGCAATCTTTCCCCTCCCTGCTAGTTTCTCTAGTGTGCTTGAGTTGAGATGTGGTTGGGCTGGTCAACATGGGTGCTAGAGACCTCACCCCCTACTAGACTGAATATCAAGTCCCTGAATCAATTTGAGTCTATCCCCAACTAGAGAAAATATCTGTTTTGTTTGCTAGCTACAAAACTAGACAAAACTGATATTTGGGATTGAGATAAGGATGAACTGGACAACAAAT
This sequence comes from Zea luxurians, assembly GCA_029449295.1. NCBI lineage: Eukaryota > Viridiplantae > Streptophyta > Magnoliopsida > Poales > Poaceae > Zea > Zea luxurians. Next base: position 10,527,314 of record JAOPSE010000075.1, on the reverse strand, counting down.
TTAGTGGCCTCATCCCTGTACAAAATATCAATTTTTAGATTTGTTTGAGCCTATCTTCAAGTAGGATATTTGTGGGTTCCTAGCTATCATCTCTTATCTGTAGTAGAAGACAAAAATTGAAATTTTGACCATATAAGATAGACCAAGTTCTGTGTCTTTGGTTGTGCTGTGAATCTGCGTGGTAGTTGTGCATGGGAGCCACCTCCTTGAATCCGTGTTGTGCTGGCACCATGAGAAATATTCTCCAATGCATGGTGAATAGCTGTAGGGACACCTTGCCCCATATTCAGGTATTTATAGGGCTTGGTTCAGGACAAATTTCCCTCCCTACCTTAAGCTCCAGCCATAGTCCACTATGTGGACTTGGGGATCCTGGTGTTTTTGTTGGTGTTAACCTTCCCCACAGCTACCCAGTTTGCTTTAGCCAGTGCATCAAGTGACCATGGTGACCATGCAACCCAAGTGCCCACCTCATTATGGCTAGGTAACTTCAAGGGTTTTCTTAGCTGAGCTATACATGTTCTGTGCTCTGCATAAGATAGAGAAGCTCATATGATGGTGAACAAATTTCCTTAAGACAATTTTGTTGGATGTTATATGAAAATTGGAGTAAAAGTGGTCTAAAATAGGGCCGTCAGATTTCAGACTTAGTGCGAATTCAGAGTCTGAATTTGTATGTTTTGGTGCAGCTTTGGAGCTCTTTGCTTCTCTATCCATAGAGTTATAGCTTATGGCCACTATAACAAAGCTGTAGATCTGTTATAGGATTACAAGTTTGATTAAGTGATTCGACCCAAAAACTATATAGAACTGAGTGTAAAGCTTGCTCAAAAGTGGGCTATCAACTTCTGGGTTTTAGACTTAGGTAATTGGCTAAGTCTGAATTTCAGTAAACTTTAGCCATGTTTGGACCTTTGTAGTGGCTAACATGTAGGGAATTAAATTAGGTCTCTTATAGCAAAGCAATAGAGCTATAGTAGAAGACCAGGTTTGGTTGAAGGCCATGTAACACCCCTGGTGTTGCTGTCACTAAAACTTGAGCATAACATCATAAGCATCAGCATTTCATGTGTTTGACACACCTAGAGTGCATTCACTAGGCAAAAATTTCAAACAAGTTGTATTGATATGGTGTTTTGCAAATAAGACCCTAGTGTAGGGTACTTAACCCTAAATGGGGATTAGAAGGGTAAAACAAAACCCAAATAGAGAAAACCCTAAAGCTTAAGTGAAATAATCATAAAATGTTACTAAGAATGGATCTAAGTTTCATTCACACCCCTGGACTACCAAAAACCCTAAAAAGGACCCTGGAAAACCCTAACCCTAAACCCTAGGGGGTTAAGTGCAAAATCAGTGCACTTTTGGACTAAAGTGTAAAAACTATGATGTTAAGGCATATAAAGTTATATGGTTCACATTTATGAAGATTTGCAATTCAAACCCTGAATTTTAGACCTATTTGCAAAAAGGACCCCCTTTGTGTTCTAGTGCTAAGTCTGAAAATCAGTGATATTGACTCCACTTTGGAGCTCTATATCTTCCAAAATAGTGAGAATTTACGCTAGGTCACCACATCAAATTTGTAAACCTATCAAAGGAGAACAATTTTGCTTAAGAGTGTAAGCAAGGTTGTTATGAAGAATTTGGAGATAATTAAACCTAAAGTCGGGCTGTCAGGCTGTTAAAGTCTGAATTTCAGACTGACAGTGCAACTACAATGACTTTGTAACACCCCAGGTGTTACCATGGCCATGGCACATCTATGCACTAATGACTGTGATCAAAAGTGGGAGAGACTTGAGAAGAAGAGCATAACACCTTGGGAACCAAGTATTAACCAAGAATTGTTAATGACCAAAAGCATTACCCAAGCATTTATGCAATTATCACCTTGGGCAAGAGAAGAATAAACCCTAGACCCTTCTTAAGCTCTTAACTCCCAAAACCCTGGAAAAAAGGGGGGAAGGTTAAGCAAATGTGCAAATCATGAGCTAACCTTTAGCCAAAGTTTGAATAACATTATAATCTACAATATACAGAGAGGAAACATTGCAAAAAGACCCCTTAAAGAACCCCAAATCCATTCCTTAAGTGGAGAGAGAGCTAGAGCTCTCTAATTCAATCTAAGTCAAATTTTGAACCTAATCTAAAGATCCACCGTGTTCACTTAGTAAATGGCACCAAAACCACTTGAGTTGTATACCAAAAATGTGTCATACCACACAAGGCACCCACTGGAAAAAGTTGAAACCGAGCCTAAGACGTTTGACATGATTTGGCATGGTTTTTGTCGCGAGGTGGGCAGAGGGACAAGCCAGATTTGGCATCCACATATCTCCCTACCTAGGGCATATCTGCCATGGGGACTCACATACAAGAGATAGCCCTAGGTGCCTGGAGGAGGCCTGCGCCGGATTTTTGCCAAGATTCGCATGCTTGCGATCTCGGCGAGCTGTTGAACACGGGCAGAAGAACACTTCCACGTGTTCGACGCGCTCTGAGCGCGCTAGAGCACGCCCGCGCCCGACCCCGCGTGCCTCGTGGCGCGCTGAGCCGTGCCCATGTCCCCTGCTCATGCCCGCACCTATAAAGCCCCCTCAGGCGTCGACCGTACTCATCCGTGCACGCTCGACCTCACCGGAGCCAGAAAACCACCGATGTTGCCCTGCAACGGCCTGCCCGCGGCCACTCGATCCACCGCCACCGTAAACCGGCCAGCAGAGCCCTTCCCAGCCACGCTCGACCCTCGGAAGTGACCGTGCATGCCTCGGTGAAGCTCTCTGAGCAAGGAATCGGACTTTGCTTCGCCGGAGAAGCCAGTCCACGGTCGCCGGACTTCACCCGACCGCCGGTGATCGTAGACCGGGTAAATATCTGCCCCATTCTTCGATTCCTTGCGTACATAGTCTCTATGTCACCCCGTGGAGCTCATCGTGCCGTTTGATTGAACTAGATCGCCGTGGTTAGGCCAGAGTACTCGCCGCCGACGAGATCACCCGCCTGCGCACGTGGTCCGGCCGATTCCGGCCACCACCGCCGTCGAGCCGTACCTCGCTGTGACCGCCAGGACCTCCCGAAGCCAACCCCGCCCCTCGCTGGACCTCTCTCACCGCCGGTAAGCCGCGCCGCCCTTTTCTTTCCCGCGGGTACTGTTTGTATAAGGGAAGGACCTCGGGGAAGAAGAAGGAAAGGCCAGGGGGTTTTGTGCGCTGTCAGTGACTCAGGGGAATAGTAGCGCAGGGGTAGAAATGAGTGGATTGATTCAGAAAGAACCCGTGCAAAGTAGTTTTCTAGGAAACCTTTTAAAAATTCTGATTTAAATCCAAACAGAACTTGAAAAATCCATAAGTTCAGTTTGGTTTACCCAAATCGAGTCAAACCAATTTTGCCAGATCCTAAATAATGTAAACTACTTAGGAAAAATATAAAACCCCTAAGTGTTACAGAAAACTTTAAGGTTTTGATTTAAATGGTTATCTGGTCAAAAGCTAAAAGAAAAAAGGAAAAATAGTTGCACTATTTGACTGGGGTCAAGAAAATTTAGAGAAGTACTTGATCACTTCCTAACATGTACAAAAATAATAAACCCCTCTATACACCAAGTTAACGTAGAGTTTACCATTTAAATTATTTTTAGCCTAAGGTTAAAGAAAATATTAAAGGTGGTTTAAATAAAGAACCAGGGGACACCCACATTTTTGTTAGTTCATTTATTAAGAAAAGTTCACTGGAAAAATTTATTATACCCTTGTTTAGTACAGAATAAATGAGATACCTTTTATTTTAGGGAAACAAGGAAAACTTAGAAAAACCCTAGAAAAATAACCCCAAGAAGAAAACGCCCCAAACCTTGGGATAACTAATGTTTTGTTATTATAAACATAGGAAAAATATGAAATCTGTTGTTTGATATTTTTCAAATAACAAGTTAGTTATAAGCACCTATTTGGCATAAAACTTTAGAAATTCACAACTAAATATCCAGTATGCCTATTTCTGTGATTTTTAACACAAAGGCCTAATATCACCTATGTGTCTGGACAAAAATAAAAATTGGTACAGAAACCTCATTTAAATCATAGCTATAGTGTAAAGTGCCCTTTTAAAACTTATCCTTGTTAATTTTGCACAAGTAGTATCTAATCAGTAATCACCTCAAATTTATGGGACAACCTGCAGTGACAAATAGTGACCCACTGTAATTTTTATAGAATTTTTTGGAAAAAGTTAAACCACTGTTGTAGTTCAAACCCACACTAGAATTCATAAATAGAAAATGAAAAAGGGAAATTAATAATGGAGATTAATGTCACCCTAACCCAATCAGCAAAACCCCTTAATTGCCCACTAAAATATCTAAGGGAAATACCATCCACTATGCTTATCCCTAACAAAACCCAAAACCTAAGTGGATAAGCATACACCACTAAGAGCCACGCATAACCGGGAAACCCTAAATTACTAACCAACTTAGTTTTTCTTCACTTAGCATAATGATTATTAAATCCTGCATAATCATGGCATACATATTCTTATTCATTGCATTCGATAGATTGCAACCTCGCCGACGGAGAGTACGTCCTCGTGCCGGAGCAAGGAGCTACTCAGGAGGTAGCCTCGGATCCAGCACCAGAGCCTGCCCCAGAGGATCTGCCTGCCCCAGCTTTGGAAGGCAAGCTCCAGTTTTATGCATAACCTGTTTATTATGATATTTTACTACACTTAATGATTGTAGGATTGAATGTGCACTTAAGTGTAGGAGTTGTTTGAAACCGTAGTTGCATGATCTCAGGAATCCTTTTATGATGGATACTAGTATGCTAGGTCGAGTAGCTGCTTTACTAATTAGGGATCTCGGTAGAAGTCGAGTGATTTTTCTAGCACTCGCGCGAGGTCAGGAATTGGTTGTATCCACTTTCTTATCATAATGATGATTGATTGTGGACAACAATCCATGGGGATTGGTTGTCTATGGGATAAGAATTGGAATAAGGATTAAGGTGTGGTACCGTGAGTCAAGCGTTTGAACGTACTAAGCACATGCCGAGAAATATGGTAAATCGGTAAGCCTAGTACCTGATTGAACCTGGCAGTGGACTTTACCCCTCACGCGACCTGAGACGTGGTCTCCCATTCCGGTTATGGTGGGTACAAGTGCGGTCACTGCACGACGGCAGTCGGGGTGAGTGAGGCATTGTACGCCAAGGCGGTGAGCCCTGATCTGCTGACGGGGAATCGATGGGGACGGTTGATGTGTGTGGGGACGGAGTGCCTTGCCACGTCGTGTGTTTAGGTTTACCTTGCAAGGTTTAAAAACTCGATTCGAATCGTGTGCTTCTCGCAGCTAATGAGACTGCTTGATCCATGCTGCTACATTGAGTAACAAGTGGAAATGTGATGAGGTGACAAAAGATGTTGATTGCTAAAATTTGCTTGCTACCATGAATGAGTAGATAGTACACATCTAGTCTTAAGAGAGTCACACTAAAACTGGACAAAGCTAAAACTTGATTTATAAACTCAGCTAGTGCTTTTGGCAACCTAACCCACAGCCAAACAGCTGCATGTCTAGAGGTGGAGGAGTAGACTCCTCACACCGGGTAAGTCTAGCTGAGTATTAGTAAGAATTAGTATACTCAGCCTTGCTTGTGGCATAATTTTACAGGTTCTCTAGAGGACATGGTTGCTGGAGTGACTTGGCCGTCCACCTTGCCACCGGGTTGGACAGTCGAGTGGGACCCTGCCTTGGCTGAGGAGGAGCATGAGGAGTGATGGGATAGGCTTCCCCATCTCTCTGTTTATTTATCGTTAGTTTTATTCCGCTGCACTTCGAACAATGATAACTACTTTTGTTAAAACTCCGATGATGATGTAATAAGTTTAATACTCTTCAATGTATGGTTTTATGCTTTATTGTATTTGCTCTGTGACTCACCATCGAGTGAGACTGTGGTACTTGATCCTGTCAGTGGCCTCGTCGGACTAGATCCGAGGGATTGACGGGTTATTCTCATTTAAGTGTGGTCTAGCCTCTAAGGCGGGACATAGGCACTTAAGTTGGAATAATTCAGGCAGTTCCGCCACAGCTGGTATCAGAGCTTGTACCACCACAGAGGAATCAATAAACTATAAATACCATCCTTTTCAAGGTAAAACTGGTTAGAAACAAGCGTTGGATAGATCATCAGGACGATAAGGATAGACCTAGGACGTGAAGCCTTAGAATAATAAAGGGGTAGCTAGGTGGCTATATGAGTAAGCCTTACCGGCTACTTCCCCGGATGGGAGTTCTTCCCTATTCCCTCTAAGTTGATGTGAGGTCGTTCAGGACGAGCATGCATGCATCCTTAATTAAACTAATGGATGATTGGGTAAGAACTTTGATACAATTTGATGGCAAACTAAGTACCCCAGTACCATTGTCGTAGTTATAGAGAGGCTGGGTTGTGGTCCCTTTTTCTTTTTTTAATTCTTTTTCTTTTACTTACGCTTAACCGTACAAAGATGACTTCTCACGGATCCTCGGACGAAGGGAATGCACAGTCCCACACTGACGGGCTGGCACGAGAGGGTTTTCCCCGTATTTTGTGGGAGGTACTTCAGGAAGCTGGTTACATGACACCTCTCCAGTACGCGGTGCAGTTGTTCGAGAAGCACCGAGTGCCCCGCTGTAGGGTGAGGATGACCCTAGAGCCTCATCCCCTGCAGCCAGGCTGGCGTTCGCTGGACTTCGAGTCTTTTGGATATCGGGCTGAGGATACCATCGAGGCGATTGCACTCCACGGGCTCACCACCTTTTGCAGATTCCACCCCTTGGAGCTGTCCACTCACCCCATTGGCTTGTTCCCCGCAGAAAGGGAGGACGACCCAATGTGGAAGGATCGAGTGGAGCATGCCAAGGATATTTGGGCTATCTACCCAGGCCAGACTGCTCACTTGACGGTGCGGTGCATGAATGCCCTGTATCGTCTGCAAGTGATGCGAGGAGAGGCCATGTCTCATCTGATGGCACTACTGGAGGCTACTAAGATCACTTTGGATAACAGAGAGGAGCTTGTGGTTGACTTGTCCACTGAGATGGTAGAAAAAGATCTACAAGTAGAGCAGTTGTCAGATGAGATTCACAAACTCGAGGAGCTAGTGGGAACGAGGGAGAACACCATCGAGGTCCTCGAGGATCAGTTGATCAACACCCAGCAGCAGCTTGCCGAGGCTAATCAGTACCTGGATATGCACCACTAGGAGATCCAATACATGGAGGCCAACGAAGATGTCGACATCGAGGGAGGAGAGGAGCCTGCCTCCAGCTTGGACACTGCTGGCTCAGGGAGACCACCTTCCCCCGAGTCGAGTGTTGCCTCGTTTGCTCACTAGGTCGCAAGGATAGAGTTAGAAGTCTATGATGGTAGGACTCCTCGAAGCTAGCTTAGCTTTTGCACCCTTGGGGTACTAGGCTAGATAGAGTTAAGTCTTTTGGGCTATTGATGTAATCGTGATAAACTCTTTTGGAAGCATGGTTGGTGAATGCTGTTAGTCTCAATTTAAGGGGAAAGTAGGGACAATGTGGAAACCTTTTATGATTATGCAATATATATTGGTTTCGCCCTTTTGACTCTTTCACCACGATTGACCCTTGAACCTCAAAAATGTGATATTAAGAATATATATATGATTTTTCAGATGGCGGGAAGAGCGCGTTGTTGGGGACTTGTTCTCAAATGCTAAGAGTTAAGAACAAGGCAACATAAAAAGTGTTAAATGTTAAGGTCCTTTGTCCTTCTAAACATTATCTCCCTTCGGATATAATGAATTCCGGACGAAGGTTATGAAGAACAAATCTTCTTAAACACAATAGATGATGAAGAAGGATTCATACACAAGATATGAAAAAATAATATAAACACTTTAAATGTTATTACCAACTTATTTTTATTTGCGTGACTGTATCGACAATAACAAATTATAAATGTACCTTCGGAGGAAAGCAAGGGTACAAACGTAATGCGAAAGTAAATGCCAAGTCAGCGTGGAGTACTGTTCATCTATTTATAGGCACGGGACGCAGCCCATGTAAAATTACACCCATGCCCTTTACATTTGCTAATAACTCTATAGCAATCCATCGGGGTCCAAATAGCCTTTTCCCCTTTAAGTCAGTTTCTTTTTCTGCTATCATGCCAAAGCTCCCCTGCGCATAGCTTTGGCTCTGCGCCATCCTTCATACTCTTTGTGCATCTTCATGCTGTGGTTTTGATTTGTGCCCGAAGGTACCTGTTTACACATTATACTCAAGAGGCATAATTAAATCATGTTTTTGAGGACCTTCGAAAGCCGAAGGCCCCCAACAGTAGCCCCTCGCAATATTAATTTGTTAAAGTAATAAATTCAGATTGCGACATGGACGAAGGCCTTAAGCCGAAGGTCCGAAAAAACACCTTCCCTTTGCTAGAATAGCAACAGTCATTGACAAGCGGGATCCTCCAGCTTTTAACGCACTAGGCGTATAAATAAGAGCTCACCATGAGTTCATTTGGCACGCTTTCTCGCCATCTGCTTCTTGCTCATCCAACTTTTAGCCCTTGCACACAAACACTTGCTTGGCTTTTTAAATTTTTAGGCTTCGGTTTCGAGAGCACTTTCTCAGCATTTTCAAAGTTGTCTGAAGATAAGAAAGCTGTTGCTGAATCGAAGCTGAGCCTTTCCGAGGAGATGAATCTCGGCTTTCTTGAATCAATAGCAAAGACAAATACAGAGAAGATTACTAGGGAGATCTTAGAGGGTTTATCTGAAGACACTGGTGATAGTGACAGCTATGATGTGGAAAGTGGTGGTGAAGATTCTGAAGATCGACCCTGGCGACCAAGCCATGCAATTTTTGGAAAATCAAGCATAAAGCAAAGCCATCTTGTGAATATGAGGGGTAGATATTTTCGGGATTTATCTATTGTGAGGGCTGACGAAGGAGAGAAAACTTGTCCAACTCCGGAGGAGAATGAAGTCGTGATATTCCGAAGTTTCTTCATGGCTGGACTTCGATTTCCTTTGAGCAACTTTGTGGTAGAAGTTTTGAAGATATTTGAAATCTGCCTTCATCAAATTACTCCCGAAGCAATCATAAGGATGGGAATCTTCATATGGGCTGTGAAGAGCCAAGGTTTGGAGCCAAATGCAAAAAGTTTCTGCAGTATGCATGAGTTATTATATGAGACGAAACCATGGGGTAAAGAGCAATATCATAACAATTTTGGGTGTTACAGCTTCGTTGCCCGCTCTGGGTCAAGCTATCCTGTGCCAACTTTTCGAAAGAGATGGCCCGGAGACTGGATGAAGGAATGGTTCTATGTGAAAAATGACTTGAAAACGCGAGAAGATATTAAAGGTATCATCATGCGCCCCATCTGGCAGCGTTTTGGCCTTCGGAAACCGAAGGTGGATATTGACGAAGCCGCCGAAGAATGCCGGAGAGCCTTTGGGGTAGTTTGCTCTTTCATTGGGACGAGGGATTTGATCCAGGAACACATTGCCTTCAGAGTATGGCCACTTGTAGAAGATTGGAAAATGCCAAAGGAAACCATCAGCAAACCTGACGAAGGTGGACTAGTTAGGTTAAGATACACCTTCAGATATGGGGATAAGTTTGTCGAGCCAGATGATGACTGGTTAAAATGTATTGAGGCCATAAACGATGAACTGCTTGGACCATACTCGAAGGCAGAAGATACTACACTGTCTGCGGCCTTCGGAGGCCGGAAGAAGAAAAGACTCAATCGAGTATTTGATGCCATTGGGTTTGTCTATCCTGACTATCATTACCCAACACGGGGTCAAAAAAGGAAAGATACGGCTTCTGTGAAGGAAGTTGCTTCAACCGCTCCTAGTGAGCCAGCGCCAAAGAGGAAAAAGATGAAGGTTCTAACACACCGGCCACGCTATATTGAACCGGCCACAGTGCCTGAGTTTGTCGGTGAGACCTCTTCGGCCACCGAAGCCAAGGAGCCGACTCCCCTGTCAAATATTGAAGAGCCGGCCAAAATGCTGGAGATGGAGAAAATAAAAGAAGTGAGAGCTGAAGAAACAAAGACATCGGAAATTTTAAGTCCTTCAGCAAGAGTTGAGGTGCCAATGCCAATGCCGATGACACAAAAAGACCTTACTACAACCCCCAAGAGGAAAAGAATGGTTAATGTGCTAGATGTACTGGAAACGATAAAATCTTCAAGCGTTACTCCGAAGATAGCTGCCGAAGTTTCAAAGACACAAACTGAGGCCGAAGCTGTCAAAAGTCAAGAGGAAACTAAAACTAGGCTTTCAGAGCCTACCAAGAGGGAATTCTTGGAAATAGAAAAAGAAACGGAAAAAGAATCTGCAGAAGAAGCTTTATCTGAGAAAATCGCCACACCTATTCCCGAAGCATCTTCTAAAGCTTCTGACTATGTATTACGTCATGCTTCGGGTAAAAATTTGAGCGAAAAACAAAAAAGAGAAGCTCAATTCTATGCGCAAAAATTGAAATATCCAAAAGGGGCGCTGATATTCAACGACAGCAGAGAAGAAGACTTCTTGTATTGTCTCCCTGACAGCAAGGAGATTTCTGTCTGTCGGGAGATGAGCAAGAGCTTCGGATTCCCAACATTAGAAGACGGGCTCTCGGTGTTGTCAAAGGACGAGCTGGCCGACAGCTTAGCGTACAATAGTTTAAAGGTGAAAAAATGAGATCTTTGTATTATTCCTTGAAACCAAAATTTTTCATTTGCTTAAACTTATTAACGCATTTTTTTGTAGGGCCTTATACTTAGCAATGCCCTCAGGGCACAAAAAGATGCCGAAGACGAAGGGTGTACCATAGCCTTGAGCAACCTTCGTTCCGAGGTAATTGAACTAAGGAACGAAGGTCTTAAGAAAGATAAAATATTACATTCGTTGGTGAATAAAATAAAAGAAGACGAAGCTGCTTTCAAGGCTTAAGCTGAGGCTCAGAAGCGCGAACTTGAGGATCTTCAGAAACAGCTAGCCAGAGCTAAAGAAGAATGCATGGTTGAAGAAGCAAAACGAGAAATTAGTGAACAATGGGAAAATCATTTAGAAAAAAACGTTGAAGAGCTTCGTGCATCCAAGAAAAGGTGTTATGAAAAATCTATAGAATGTGTTAAGAAAATAAGGACCAGCTTCGCCAGCGTTGGCGCGTTCTCAAGCGAAGAAAATTTCATGAGAGGCGACCCCGAAGGCCCAATTGGGTGGATCAGCCACGAAGCTGAAGCTTTTGAAGAAGTCTTGAATTGCCGCGGAGACATATGCACCTTCTCGGGTGCTAGTGGGATTGCTACTATTTTGGAGAAAAAAGGCTGCGATCACGTGAAATCCTTGGCACAGACCGAAACCGATTTATCTTCTGAAGACATAAAAGACCCTTCGGCCGAGGCAAGTTTGGTTGGTGGAAAATTTTTCACCGACATCTGGGAAAATGGTGGCCAGGAGATGGCTCAAAAATTATACGAAGAAGTGAAAAAGGTATTCATGATGCTAGAAAAGTAGCAGAGGCCGCTGAGAAAAGTGCGGATCTCAAAGGGCGAATAGGTATTAACTACTAGTTTTTGGGTTTTTGTTGTAACTTTTTGATTTCGAACTTGCCTACACTTTGTAACATAGCCGCACCTTCTCCTCCCTCAGAGCCCGCCGAGCCATTAGCGGACCCCAACGTAAAGGGCGATGACGAGATTAGAAAAATGGCCGAAGCTATCATGGACAAAGTTGTTGATCAACTACTAAACGAAGCTGCAGAAGTAGTTCTAAGGGAAGATTAGATGTTATTGTGAAAACATTTGGAATGTAATATTTGTTGAACAATATGTGTAATATTTTGTAACTTCGAATGTAATATATAAGCTATTTATGGTTCAATTCTTTACGATGCATGAAACTTTACATACATACCGTTTTTGAGCCTTCGGCGAAAAAAACACCTTCCCTTATTTTCATGCTTCGTAAATGATATCCGTATTTTCATAGAAAACATCCAATCTTCGTAAAATCAGTAACCAATAGATCTTTTCATTTTAGAGTTTGACGAAGGTATGCTTCTTCAATAATTATTTTTGTGCCTTGGGACTGTTTCTTCGAAACAATCTCCGAATATTAACATTGAACCCCCTTCTTGCGTCATTGATGCAATATGATGTATGATGTTATGCTATGCACATGATGTGATGATGTAATGTTATGCAAAATGATATTTGCCGAAGGTCGACGTTTATTTTTCACTGTAAGCCTCCCTTAGTAGCTTCTTCGCCTTTTACTTCAGCGGAATCAGCGTTTATTTTTCGCTGTAAGCCTCCCTTAGGAGCTTCTTCGCCTTTTACTTCAGCGGAATCAGTGTTTATTTTTCGCTGTAAGCCTTCCTTAGGAGCTTCTTCGCCTTTTACTTCAGCGGAATCAACGTTTATTTTTCGCTGTAAGCCTCCCTTAGGAGCTTCTTCGCCTTTTACTTCAGCGGAATCAACGTTTATTTTTCGCTGTAGGCTCTACATTCCCTTCGGAACGACTTTTGAGCAGAAAACTTACGCTGCGCTCCCTTAGGAACGACTTTTGAGCAGAAAACTTACGCTGCGCTCCCTTAGGAACGACTTTTTGTTATTTCGAAGGTTCTCCCTGTAACCATAAGTTCTTATGCTTCGTAAACTTTTTGGACTCCGTTATTCTGTGGAGAAAGTATATTTGTACTATGGCAAAGGCGAAGCTATTACAAGAAATTGAAAACGACAAAAAACACTTAGGCTTTCAATAATTGTTCCTTAAAGAAAATGATACTGAATGCAAAAACTGCTGCCGAGGTAGGATATTTGTTAGTAAATGTGCTTTGATTCTGGCACAGTACTATTGACTGTGCGAGCTTTGGACTCTTCTCTGAAGTCTCGTTGGTGTTGAGTATGCTGACTCCCTGCTGGCTGCTGGCCTCGTTGCATTGGTGGTGGAGGCGGAGGCTGTTGCCAAGATGCCTGAGATTGACTTGCCGAAGCAACAGAAGCTGCAGGGTGGTTGCCCACATACTCTAGGATATAAGGTGAGTGGTACGAAGCAGTATGCATAACTTGCTTCGGCTGGGTCTGTTGGGCTGCAGCTTCTACTATTTCCTTTTGTTTCTGGATAGTGACATGGCACATCCTGGTGGTGTGGCCCTTGTCCTCACCACAGAATAGGCAATAAATTTTCCTAGGCTAATCCCCAAATCTTCCTCCGAAGCCCCTGGCACCTCTGCCCCTTGGAGCTGGAGGCCGAGGATAGGTCTGCTGCTGCCCCGAAGCCTGGGAGGAATATTGCGGCCTCTGCTGCTGGCTTCCCCTGTCATCATTCTGAGCGGAATGAATCGATCTGACATGTCTAGGATGAATTCTCCCTCCGAAGCCCCTAGCTATTTCGGAGAACCTATAAGCTTCCTCCCTTCTTTGTCGAAAGTCATTGTCAGCGCGGATGTATTCATCCATCTTCTGAAGCAGTTTCTCCAAAGTCTGAGGGGGTTTCCTGGCAAAGTATTGAGCTGAAGGTCCTGGCCGAAGCCCCTTAATCATGGCCTCAATGACAATTTCATTGGGTACTGTTGGCGCTTGTGCCCTCAGGCGTAAGAACCTTCGCACATACGCCTGGAGATATTCTTCGTGGTCTTGGGTGCATTGGAATAAGGCTTGAGCGGTGACCGGCTTCGTTTGAAACCCTTGGAAACTGGTGATCAACATATCCTTCAGCTTCTGCCATGATGTGATTGTTCCTGGCCAAAGGGAGGAGTACCAGGTTTGTGCAACATTCTTGACGGCCATGACGAAAGATTTCGCCATGACTGCAGTATTGCCACCATAGGAAGATATCGTTGCTTCGTAGCTCATCAAAAACTGCTTCAGATCTGAGTGTCCGTCATACATGGGGAGTTGAGGTGGCTTGTAAGACGGAGGCCAAGGTGTAGCCTGCAGTTCTGCTGGCAGAGGAGAAGCATCATCAAAAGCAAAATTCCCATGATGGAAATTCTCATACCAGTCATCCTCGTTGAAGAAGCCCTCTTCATGAAGCTCTCTGTGTTGAGGCCTTCGGTTCTGCTCATCTTGATTAAGATGACGAACTTCTTCAGAGGCTTCGTCTATCTGCCTTTGCAGATCAGCCAGCCTATCCATCTTTTCCTTCTTCCTTTGCACCTGCCGATGGAGCATCTCCATATTTCTGATCTCTTGGTCCAAGTCGTCCTCCTGAGGCGTTGGACTGGTGGCCTTCCTCTTCTGGCTTCGGGCCTCCCTAAGAGAGAGGGTCTCTTGGTTGGGGTCCAGCGGCTGCAGAGCGGCAGCCCCTGTTGCTTAAGCTTTCTTTGGCGGCATGACGAAGGTCTATGCTTGCCGAAGGTGTTCGAAACTCAAAAAGTGGAAGTGAGTTCACCGGAGGTGGGCGCCAATGTTGGGGACTTGTTCTCAAATGCTAAGAGTTAAGAACAAGGCAACATAAAAAGTGTTAAATGTTAAGGTCCTTCGTCCTTCGAAACATTATCTCCCTTCGGATATAATGAATTCCGAACGAAGGTTATGAAGAACAAATCTTCTTAAACACAATAGATGATGAAGAAGGATTCATACACAAGATATGAAAAAATAATATAAACACTTTAAATGTTATTACCAACTTATTTTTATTTGCGTGACTGTATCGACAATAACAAATTATAAATGTACCTTCGGCTCGAAGGAAAGCAAGGGTACAAACGTAACGCGAAAGTAAATGCTAAGTCAGCGTGAACAGTACGGGAGTACTGTTCATCTATTTATAGGCACGGGACGCAGCCCATGTAAAATTACACCATGCCCTTAACATTTGCTAATAACTCTATAGCAATCCATCAGGGTCCAAATAGCCTTTTCCCCTTTAAGTCGGTTTCTTTTTCTGCTATCATGCCGAAGCTCCCCTGCGCATAGCTTCGGCTCTGCGCCATCCTTCATACTATTTGTGCATCTTCATGCTGTGGTTTTGATTTGTGCCCAAAGGTACCTGTTTACACATTATACTCCAGAGACATAATTAAATCATGTTTTTGAGGACCTTCGGAAGCCAAAGGCCGCCAACACGTGTCGTGGATAGAATGAGCGCATTCCTCCACCACCGCCACCACCGCCTACTCTGCAGGAGCTGATGGCTCAGCAGAACGTGATCTTGAGACAGCTAGCTCAGCGTCAGCCGCCACCTCAGCACTATGGTGGTGGTGACCATCAGCGTCACCCGACCGCAGCTACTTACCAGGAGTTCCTCAGTACTCAGCCACAGTTGTTCACCAGGGCAGAGGATCCACTTGATGCTGACGTATGGTTGAGGGTAGTGGAATCCAAATTCCGACTACTCAATGGAGTTTGTTCAGAGGTGACTAAGGTCAGGTTCGCCACCCAGCAGCTTCGCGGACCCGCGCGGACATGGTGGGACCATTTTCTTGCTATGCAGCCAGATGATCGTGAGATGGAATGGAGAGAGTTCAAGGCAGCTTTCAGGGGGCACCATATACCAGCGGGCATTATGGACCGCAAGCTCAACGAGTTTTTGGCACTCACTCAAGGGAACCGGACAGTGTTACAGTATGCTCAGGCCTTCAATGACCTGTGCCAGTATGCGGGATATCATGCAGACACCGACGAGAAGAAGAGGGACATGTTCAGGAGGGGGCTCAGCACTAAGCTCCGTGACCGTCTCAACACAGTCAGGGCCAATAGCTATAATGAGTTAGTCAACATGGCCATTTTGCAGGAGGACTGTATCACAACTCGTCAGGCAGAAAAGACAAGGAAGACCCCTGTGGTAGGACCCTCAGCTCAGCCACAGCGCTTCAGGATCTTTTCTGACACTCAGAACAGAGGACCTCAGCAGCAGCAAGGACGTTGGGTGATCCGGCCACAGCAGCAGCAGCAGCAGGCACCCAACCGCACCCAGTTTCCAGCTCAGAGGAACAATCAACTGCAGCAGCAATACCTCCAGGCCAATGACAACAAGTGTTTCACTTGTGGTAATACCGGACATTATGCCAAGAATTGCCCCAGAATCCAATAGAGGCAGGGGCAGAATGCCAACCAGAACCAAGGCAAGAGGCAGAAGGTGCAAGTGAGGCAAGGCAGATTGAACTTCACCACCATGGCTGACATTCCAGAGGGGGCACCCATCATGACTGGTACCTTTTCAGTTTTGAATTATCCTGCTATTATTCTTTTTGATTCGGGTGCATCACATAGTTTTATCAGTGCCAAGTTTAGTGCCAAATGCTAATTACCTTTTCACCACACAAATGGGGGTGTTACAATTTTGACACCAGGAGGCAGGGTTGCCACCAATCAAATCAGCAAGCATGTGCCTATAAAGTTGGGTAGTTTGATAATTAAAACCACCCTCCTCATATTGGGTTTGGATAGCGTGGATATCATATTGGGAACTGACTGGTTAACAAGACATCAGACAGTTATTGATATTGCAGCTAGGGCCATTGAGGTGCACTCACCGACTTGTGGTGAAACCACATTATATTTGCCTGACCAGGGTTGTACCCGTTCTTGTGCCTTCGTTATGATAGAGTCCCCAGTTGAGAAAATCCCAGTGGTCTGTGACTACCCAGATGTCTTTCCTGACGAATTGCCAGGAATGCCACCTGATAGAGATATAGAGTTTGCGATTGAATTGCAGCCTGGAACTGCTCCTATCTCCAAGAGGCCTTATAGGATGCCTCCCGCGGAATTGGCAAATTGAAAAAGCAACTACAAGAGTTGTTGGACAAAGGGTTCATTCGCCCAAGTACTTCACCGTGGGGATGTCCGGCCTTATTTGTGAAGAAAAAGCATGAGAGTTTGAGAATGTGTGTTGATTACCGCCCTCTCAATGCGGTGACCATCAAGAACAAATACCCACTGCCCCGCATTGATGTTTTGTTTGATCAGTTGGTAGGGGCCAAAGTGTTTTCCAAGATAGACCTTCGCTCAGGCTACCATCAGATCAAGATCCGTGCCGGTGATATTCCCAAGATAGCTTTCTCTACCAGATATGGGCTCTATGAATTCTTGGTGATGTCATTTGGGCTGACCAATGCCCCGGCTTATTTCATGTATCTGATGAACTCCGTATTCACGCCAGAGCTGGACAAATTTGTAGTGGTTTTCATTGATGATATCCTGGTCTATTCCAAGACTGAAGACGAGCATACTGAGCATCTGCACATCGTGCTTCAGCGACTGCGTGATCATCGTTTGTAAGCTAAGTTGTCTAAATGTGAATTCTGGCTGAGGGAAATTAAATTCTTGGGTCACATAATTTCTCAGAATGGGATATCAGTTGATCCTGAGAAGGTGCAAGAAGTAATGGATTGGAAACCTCCTACCACAGTGAGACAGATTCAGAGTTTTCTGGGATTGGCAGGGTATTATCGACGATTCATTCTGGATTTCTCTAGAATTGCCAAGCCAATGATTGAACTGTTGAAGAAGGGAGTCAAGTATGATTGGAGCCAGAAATGTGAGGATGCCTTCCATACCCTAAGGCAACATTTGACAACAGCACTAGTGCTAGCTCAACCTGATAACACCAAGCCTTTTGAAGTGTATTGCGATGCTTCCGGTACTGGATTGGGATGTGTCTTAATGCAAGACAACAGAGTAATTGCTTATGCCTCCCGAGCCCTCAGACCCCATGAGCAGAACTACCCCACACATGATCTGGAGTTAGCAGCTGTGGTTCATGCTCTCAAGATATGGAGACATTACCTGATGGGAGCTCACTGTAACATTTACACTGACCATAAGAGCCTCAAGTACATTTTCACTCAAGCAGACCTTAATATGAGACAGAGGAGATGGTTAGAGCAAATCAAGGACTATGATTTGGAGGTGCATTACCATCCTAGCAAAGCCAATGTTGTGGCAGATGCTTTGAGCAGAAAGGCCAGTGCAATTGTATGAGCATGGATGGGAAAGTCACCACCCTGTGTGATGAGTTGTGCAAGCTGAACCTAGAAGTTGTTTCTTCAGGTGTTTTAAATTATATCTCAGTGGAGCCCACATTACAAGAGCAAATAGTCAGGGCACAAATTGAAGACAAGGGTGTTCAGGTCATTAAGGAAATGATCAAGCAGAAAGCAGAAAAATACAAATGCTTCCGGCAGGACAGCAAAGGAACCCTATGGTTTGGAGATCGATTGGTTGTTCCCAAGGACCCTGAGCTCAGAAAGAAGATATTGGATGAAGCTCACCTTTCAAAATTCTCCATGCATCGTGGCAGTAATAAGATGTATCATGACCTCAGACCCTTATACTGGTGGACCAGAATGAAGAGGGAAATTGCCAAGTACATATCCGAATGTGACACCTGCCAGAGAGTCAAGGCTAGTCATTTGAAGGTAGCAGGCCCTTTGCAACCCCTTCCCATACCATCTTGGAAATGGGAGGACATTTGTATGGATTTTATCATGGGATTGCCCAATACCTCCCGGCACCATGATTCCATTTGGGTCATTGTGGACAGATTGACCAAGACAGCTCATTTCTTGCCGGTACACACCACCCACACGACGGAGAAGTATGCAGAAATCTACATTGACCAGATAGTTCGTTTGCATGGAATACCATGGACTATAGTATCAGACAGAGGAGCACCGTTCGTGGCACGATTTTGGGAGCAATTACAGGAATCACTTGGGGCCCAGGTAATAAGAAGCTCCGCATACCATCCTCAAACAGATGGCCAGACAAAAAGGGTAAATCAGATTTTGGAAGACATGTTGAGGGCATGTGTGCTACATTATGGAAAGGATTGGGACAAATGTCTTTTGTTGGCAGAGTTTTCGTATAATAACAGCTACCAGTCCAGCTTGAAGATGGCACCTTTTGAGGCCTTATATGGGAGAAGGTGTAGGACGCCGCTAAATTGGTCACAAGCCGGAGAGAGAGAAATATTTGGACCAGACTTGGTACTTGAAGCAGAGGAAAAGGTTAGAGTTATAAAGAAGAACCTAGAAGCTGCTCAGGCCAGGCAAAAGAGCTATCATGACAAGAGAAGGAAGCCCCTGCAGTTTGAAGTGGGAGATCATGTTTATCTTAAGGTGTCACCCACCAAGGGTGTCCAGAGGTTTGGAATCAAGGGCAAGTTAGCTCCTCGCTACATTGGACCCTACGAGATCAAGGAAGCTTGTGGATCCGTAGCATATCAATTGAGGTTGCCACCACGCATGTCAGCTGTTCATGATGTGGTCCATGTATCTTAGCTACGGAAATGCGTCCGCTTACCCACTGAAGTATTACCTGAACCAAAAATTGAGATAGAGCCAGACCTGTCTTACCAAGAGCACCCCGTACAGGTATTAGACCAAAAGGAGAGATCAACGTGGGCAAGATCGATCAGAATGTATAAGGTTCAGTGGAGTCACCATTCAGTAGAAGAGGCTACATGGGAGACTGAGGATTTCCTATGTTCTCGCTTCCCCGACTTTCTGCCCAAAGGAGTCGGTACGTAACCCAAAACCCCACCCCCACCTGCCCTTTGAATCTAAATACAAGAAAAACTTAGATGTTAAAGGTAGTGTAAGCTCTGAAAATGATTCAAAAAGGACTTCCTTCTGAAGTTGCAAAGAGGATGACATTTGAAGAGCAGTTAACTAGAGAAACTTAAATAAAAGCAGAAACCACACACCAGCACACCTTCATGGCACCCCTCCAGAGGACTCTACCTAAAATCTCGAGACGAGATTCCTTTAAGGGGGGAGGGCTGTAACACCCCAGGTGTTACCATGGCCATGGCACATCTATGCACTAATGACTGTGATCACATGTGGGAGAGACTTGAGAAGAAGAGCATAACACCTTGGGAACCAAGTATTAACCAAGAATTATTAATGACCAAAAGCATTACCCAAGCATTTATGCAATTATCACCTTGGGCAAGAGAAGAATAAACCCTAGACCCTTCTTAAGCTCTTAACTCCCAAAACCCTGGAAAAAAGGGGGGAAGGTTAAGCAAATGTGCAAATCATGAGCTAACCTTTAGCCAAAGTTTGAATAACATTATAATCTACAATATACAGAGAGGAAACATTGCAAAACGACCCCTTAAAGAACCCCAAATCCATTCCTTAAGTGGAGAGAGAGCTAGAGCTCTCTAATTCAATCTAAGTCAAATTTTGAACCTAATCTAAAGATCCACCGTGTTCACTTAGTAAATGGCACCAAAACCACTTGAGTTGTATACCAAAAATGTGTCATACCACCCAAGGCACCCACTGGAAAAAGTTGAAACCAAGCCTAAGACGTTTGACATGATTTGGCATGGTTTTTGTCGCGAGGTGGGCAGAGGGACAAGCCAGATTTGGCGTCCGCATATCTCCCTACCTAGGGCATATCTGCCATGGGGACTCACATACAAGAGATAGCCCTAGGTGCCAGGAGGAGGCCTGTGCTGGATTTTTGCCAAGATTCGCACGCTTGCGATCTCGGCGAGCTGTTGAACACGGGCAGAAGAACACTTCCACGTGTTCGACACGCTCTGAGCGCGCCAGAGCACGCCCGCGCCCGACCCCGCGCGCCCCGCGCCGCGCTGAGCCATGCCCGTGTCCCCTGCTCGCGCCCGCGCCTATAAAGCCCCCTCAGGCGTCGACCGTACTCATCCACGCACGCTCGACCTCACCGGAGCCAGAAAACCATCGGCGTTGCCCTGCAGCGGCGTGCCCGCGGCCACCCGATCCACCACCACCGTAGACCGGCCAGCTGAGCCCTTCCCAGCCAAGCTCGACCCTCGGAAGTGACCGTGCATGCCTCGGTGAAGCTCCCCGAGCAAGGAATCGGACTTTGCTTCGCCGGAGAAGCCAGTCCACGGTGGCCGGACTTCACCCGACCGCCGGTGATCGTAGACCGGGTAAATCTCTGCCCCATTCTTCGATTCCTTGCGTACATAGTCTCTATGTCACCCCGTGGAGCTCATTGTGCCATTTGATTGAACTAGATCACAGTGGTTAGGCCGGAGTACTTGCCGCCGACGAGATCACCCGCCTGCGCACGTGGTCCGGCCGATTCCGGCAACCACCGCCTTCGAGCCGTACCTCGCTGTGACCGCCAGGACCTCCCGAAGCCAACCCCGCCCCTCGCCGGACCTCTCTCACCGCCGGTAAGCCGCGCCGCCCTTTTCTTTCCCGCGGGTACTGTTTGCATAAGGGGAAGGACCTCGGAGAAGAAGAAGGAAAGGCCAGGGAGTTTTGTGCGCTGTCAGTGACTCAGGGGAATAGTAGCGCAGGGGTAGAAATGAGTGGATTGATTCAGAAAGAACCCAGGGTCTTCGGTGCAAAGTAGTTTTCCAGGAAACCTTTTAAAAATTCTGATTTAAATCCAAACAGAACTTCAAAAATCTATAACTTCAGTTTGGTTTACCCAAATCGAGTCAAACCAATTTTGCCAGATCCTAAATAATGTTACAGAAAACTTTAAAGTTTTGATTTAAATGGTTATCTGGTCAAAAGCTAAAAGAAATAAGGAAAAACAGTTGCACTATTTGACTGGGGTTAAGAAAATTTAGAGAAGTACTTGATCACTTCCTAACATGTACAAAAATAATAAACCCCTCTATACACCAAGTTAAGGTAGAGGTTATCATTTAAATGATTTTTAGCCTAAGGTTAAAGAAAATATTAAAGGTGGTTTAAATAAAGAACCAGGGGACACCCACATTTTTGTTAGTTCACTTATTCAGTATAGTTCACTAGAAAAATTTATTATACCCTTATTTAGTACAGAATAAATGAGATACCTTTTATTTTAGGGAAACAAGGAAAACTTAGAAAAACCCTAGAAAAATAACCCCAAGGAGAAAACACCCCAAACCTTGAGATAACTAATGTTTTGTTATTATGAACATAGGAAAAATATGAAATCTGTTGTTTGATATTTTTCAAATAACAAGTTAGTTATAAGCACCTATTTGGCATAAATCTTTAGAAATTCACAACTAAATATCCAGTATGCCTATTTTTGTGATTTTTAACACAAAGGCCTAATATCACCTATGTGTCTAGACAAAAATAAAAATTGGTACAGAAACCTCATTTAAATCATAACTATAGTGTAAAGTGCCCTTTTAAAACTTATCCTTGTTAATTTTGCACAAGTAGTATCTGAATCAGTAACCACCTCAAATTTATGGGACAACCTGCAGTGACAAATAGTGACCCACTGTAATTTTTATAGAATTTTTTGGAAAAAGTTAAACCACTGTTGTAGTTCAAACCCACACTAGAATTCATAAATAGAAAATGAAAAAGGGAAATTAATAATGGAGATTAATGTCACCCTAACCCAATCAGCAAAACCCCATTAATTGCCCACTAAAATATCTAAGGGAAATACCATCCACTATGCTTATCCCTAACAAAACCCAAAACCTAAGTGGATAAGCATACACCACTAAGAGCCACGCATAACCGGGAAACCCTAAATTACTAACCAACTTAGTTTTTCTTCACTTAGCATAATGATTATTAAATCCTGCATAATCATGGCATACATATTCTTATTCATTGCATTCGATAGATTGCAACCTCGACGACGGAGAGTACGTCCTCGTGCCGGAGCAAGGAGCTGCTCAGGAGGTAGCCCCGGATCTAGCACCAGAGCCTGCCCCAGAGGATCTGCCTGCCCCAGCTTTGGAAGGCAAGCCCCGATTTTGTGCATAACCTGTTTATTATGCTATTTTACTACACTTAATGATTGTAGGATTGAATGTGCACTTAAGTGTAGGAGTTGTTTGAAACCCTAGTTGCATGATCTCAGGAATCCTTTTATGATGGATACTAGTATGCTAGGTCGAGTAGCTGCTTTACTAATTAGGGATCTCGGTAGAAGTCGAGTGATTTTTCTAGCACTCGCGCGAGGTCAGGAATTGGTTGTATCCACTTTCTTATCATAATGATGATTGATTGTGGACAACAATCCATGGGGATTGGTTGTCTACGGGATAAGAATTGGAATAAGGATTAAGGTGTGGTACCGTGAGTCAAGCGTTTGAACGTACTAAGCACATGCCGAGAAATATGGTAAATCGGTATGCCTAGTACCTGATTGAACCTGGCAGTGGACTTTACCCCTCACGCAACCTGAGACGTGGTCTCCCATTCCGGTTATGGTGTATACAAGTGCGGTCACTGCACGACGGCAGTCGGGGTCAGTGAGGCATTGTACGCCAAGGCGGTGAACCCTGATCTGCTGATGGGGAATCGATGGGGACAGTTGATGTGTGTGGGGACAGAGTGCCTCGCCACGTCGTGTGTTTAGGTTTGCCTTGCAAGGTTTAAAAACTCGATTCGAATCGTCTGCTTCTCGCAGCTAATGAGACTGCTTGATCCATGCTGCTACATTGAGTAACAAGTGGAAATGTGATGAGGTGACAAAAGATGTTGATTGCTAAAATTTGCTTGCTACCATGAATGAGTAGATAGTACACATCTAGTCTTAAGAGAGTCACACTAAAACTGGACAAAGCTAAAACTTGATTTATAAACTCAGTTAGTGCTTTTGGCAACCAAACCCACAGCAAAATAGCTGCATGTCTAGAGGTAGAGGAGTAGACTCCTCACACCGGGTAAGTCTAGCTGAGTATTAGTATACTCAGCTTTGCTTGTGGCATAATTTTACAGGTTTTCTGGAGGACATGGTTGCTGAAGTGACTTGGCCGTCCACCTTGCCACCGGGTTAGACAGTCGAGTGGGACCTTGCCTCGGCTGAGGAGGAGCATGAGGAGTGATGGGATAGGCTTCCCCATCTCTCTGTTTATTTATCGTTAGTTTTATTCCGCTGCACTTCGAACAATGATAACTACTTTTGTTAAAACTCCGATGATGATGTAATAAGTTTAATACTCTTCAATGTATGGTTTTACGCTTTATTGTATTTGCTCTATGACTCACCATCGAGTGAGACTGTGGTACTTGATCCTGTCAGTGGCCTCATCGGACTAGATCCGAGGGATTGACGGGTTATTCCCATTTAAGTGTGGTCTAGCCTCTAAGGCGGGACTTAGGCACTTAAGTTGGAATAATTCGGGTAGTTCCGCCATAGACTTTGGGCATGAATTCAAGTAGGATTGAGCAAGAATTTGCTTAGGATTGCTATAACAATATTGTAGCTAGATCTTAAAGCTAAAACTTTGCTAAAGGGTGATGATCATGTTACTGCACACAATCGGGAGTAAACAACCCTGCAAATTGCTCTGTCAGGTGACTGAATGGGCTTTCCCATGGTACAGTAACCTGAAACAGATCAGATCAAGCGCTCAGCTCACCGCCGACGATCTCTGCTGCGATTCGTGTCGCCGGCGTCTCAATTCATGCTCGGGGTAAGTGGATAACATCTCGGGTAGAAAGATCATCACCGCCGTTGAGCTAGACACCAATCCGGCTAGCCGCCGTACCTCACCCTTGTTCACCAATCGCTCGTGTAGGATCTCACCGCCATTGATCCCTCACTGCCATCCACCGCGTGTCCAAACACTTTACCACATCGCGGCTAACTGTGCTACCCACGTCCGGTGATCGCCGGAGGAGCAGCCACGGTAATAGCCACGTTGCGCGGCCACCAGTGACTCACCCAGTTCATGCCGATCGCAATCCGCCGCTCAAATTCGCTGTACTCGTGATCGATCTCTATAAATTAAAGCCACCATAAGCTCCGCAAGGTCATCACATGCCCAGCCACCAAGAATCACTAGCAATCGTTTATCAGAGAGCTTGAATTTTGGTTTTCCCCTAACCAAGTTTCCGCCACCGTGAAGAACACCTAGCCGTAGCCAGCCACTTCCAGGTTTGTTCATGCCCTCTGCTACCTTGTTTCAGTATTAGTATGCTTCCCTGATGCTCATCCATCCACCCAATTGAGCTAGACCACCACCAATCACCGAGAACGCATTGTTCTTTGGGTTATCCGCACTGTCACCGTGGCCAGAGGCAATTAGGTAGCCATTCATGCAATTGACTTAGGCGAAACACTGGTTAGGGCATGAATTCGGTTTCGGCCGAAGTAGGGCACTAGTCTTTGCCCCGTTTGGCCGGTCCAGGAGCTCGCCGGAGCTCTGCCGCGCCGCTCACCGTCGGGGACCTCGGTCTGCGAAGGGATAGAACTAGAGGGGCTTTTTTTGCATCTGTCAGTGACTTAGTTAAATAGTGACGTGACCCCGCTTCCAGTTATTAAGTAAGCCAAGGGCCTTTCTGCAAAGTCCGTAGTGCGGGTGAGGGCGCGCGCGATTTCCCCTAGAGTTGGGCCGCCTGGGCTAGATTTGGCCCAGAACTGTTCAAGTTTTTCTCTTTTCTTTTTCTACAAAACTTTGGAAATCTGTAGAAAATTGTATAAAAATGGTAAAAATGTCAAACCAATTTTACTAGATTCCTAATTTTCCATAGTATTTAATAAAAATAGTTTCATGATTTTTAGAACCAATAAGAAATTTTGGAGCATTTATAATAGCCTAAAACATTGTGTCTGGATTTTTATAAAATAGATGATAATTCCAAAAATCCCCAAACTTTTTATATGAGCTCAAAACATTATTTAGAAGCCTTGGGTAGAATTTGGTATGATTTGGACCTTGTTTGATACTTAGAACCCAAAACCCTACCCCCTGCCCTTTGAATTCCTTTACTAACTCTAGAAACCCTAGTTTCTCGGAGAACCGTGAAGGAAAATTGTATTCAAGACCTTAGATAATAAACTCTTATTATCTTTGCATTCTCATGAGCATTACATGGGGATTCATTATTATGTATGGTAATCTTTAGAAAACGAAGAAGAAGTTGAAGTAGAAGGAGAGAAGACTCCACCACCACCACCTGCGGAACATCAGGCAGGCAGCTGTTTTTATTTTGACATCTGCGGGTCTGAGCCTGAATCACCTGTAAACGAAGGCAAGCCCCGGTGCATTTGCCACCTCCTTGATTCTTTTAAAATCTTTCTCACTTGCTTGGTGCATTAGGTGATAGGAGTTGAATGCTAAAACAATTCCTGCATTACCTTCCTTGAACTTGATTACCTTCCTTTGAATCCCTGTTTTCCAAAAGTTTTTACTATGCTTAGTCTTGCTCTAGCAAAACAAAAGGATTTGATTTACAAAAGATGATATGGCAAAGTGGGAGGGATGTTTTTGAAAATAAAACTTGATGGTGGATCAATCATGGCTGTGATGGGTTCAACATCGGAAATGATGTACCTCTGCCAGGTACCAAGCTTTGGGTTGTAAATGATAAAGCTGAGATCGGGCGGGTGACTTGCACGAGAAGAGAGTCTCGGTGTAGTGTCTCCGTCTGAGTCGATTAAGGACCGTGTCGATGTAGGCTTGATGACCGAGGACCCTTTAGCTGGTCACATGCCTCGTCATGGGTAAGCTTTGCCTCGGGAAGACTAAGGCCAGAATAAGATACCACGCAATGGGAGTGGAGAGATGGCGAGAGTAGCGTGTACCCTCCGTGGCAAGAGGCTGGACGGTGGTGTATCTGTGCTCTCGGTTGGCGTGAACCTGATCTGGTCTTAAGAACCCCGGTGGCGGGTTGACATATGCAAGGGTTAAGTGCTAGATATGTCGTGTGATTGGAGATCCTCAGCTCAGTATAATCGATTCGGATTGCCATACCTCCGCGGTTATGGAGACTTGGTCACTGACCTATACGTAGCAATCGAGTAAAGATGAAGGATGGTTACAAAATTGGCTAGTACAGGTCAAGTGAGTGAACTAGGGTAGAAAGAACTCTAGCTACAGGTAACTTTACTTAACTTGACAAATAAAACTGGATTTTTAAGGATCCACTTTAGTAAGCGTTTCTGCAAACAGAGTCATTGATTATTGAGAAACCTTACCTTGACTCCCGTATAACCAGCATACCTTTGAGAGCCTCTTCTTTAGTCGGGTAAGTCTTGCTGAGTAATTCCATACTCAGGGTTTTATTCCCTATCGTTTTTAGGTGAAGAAGGAACAAACTTTTGTTGTTTTTGTTCTAAGGTGGTTCCAAAGGACGAACACCAGGAGTGAAGCTGCGGGAGGAAAGGATCCTCCATAAAAACTTTTGTTTGAACTTTATCGGGAGGGGTTTTTGCCTCCCTTGGTTCTGTAATAATAATACTCTGCACTCATATGCTATATCCTGGTCTGTAAATATTCAACCTTGTCTACTTTTAAATAAAGGTAAGTTTATGTAACCGCTTCCGCATTTCTGTATCTCCGATGATTTGTAATGTCTGCGTGACGGGTAAAACGCTCTTGGGAAGGTAAGGAAAGCAGATACCGAACTTGTCAAGTGATTCAGGAACACCTGCAGGGTTGTTTGAGTTCCGTTGGACAAGGACAACTGTAGGTGGGCCTAATGACTTGGGAGGTTCCATCACAGCTGGTATCGGAGCGAAGCCCATCTCCGTAGATATTATGAGGCATCTTCAAAAGAATTTTCTAAAACTTATCTAGAAAATTTCTTCCTTTCTTACCTAAGTATCTCTGAAGAGTTTATGTGAAAGACCAGATAGGAAAAGTGCAACATATAGAAGGTTGAGTCAACTAAGGTTGATTCTGTAATTACACATGCATCATGCTAAAAACTATGCTAATAAGATTTCCCCCTTAGAAAAATGCCGCCACGTACAAGAAAGACTGCACGCAAGTCAACTGGGCCAATCGGTGTACCTCGTCACCAACTTGCCCTGAGACATGACGACAGCAGTAGCGGTAGTAACGATCCAATCGGGGACTTAGAAGCTCAAGTTAATCAGCTTCAAACAGAACTCCGTCGCAGGAATAACATATGGGTCGCGGATGGCGAGAGGATCAATGAATTGAGAAGCGACATCCACCGCCTGCAAGATCAGCTCGCTGATCGAGATCTAGCGCTCGACTGGGCGGTTCACTCTCGTTCGCTTGCCTGGGCTAAGGAGGCGAAAGCTCGAGCCCGAGTAGAAGAGCTTAGCTCATCTATTGATAACTTGCAGGCTTATTGTAATACTCTACATGAAGTTCATGTATTGTACTCACAACTACACCCCAGTGTACCTGCGGATCGTGTCGGGACAGAAGCCAGAACTTCTCAAGTAGCGAGAGAAGCTTTTGGCAGCGAGCTGGACCTTTTCAGGCCCCCTCCCTCTATGAAGCTGGTTGACGAATGGTCTTCGACACCTGACAGCGAGGCTACCCAGAGTGACAAAAAGTAGGAATAGTATAGTATAGAAATATTGCTATTATGTAATAGGTGGTGTAATCCTATTGTAAAGTACGAGTCTATAACATTACCTTTTTAAGTAATGTGAAATGGATGGTTTGTATGGCATATCATATTGCTCCTAATGTTCTTTGCCTCAGATGCCTTCTAGGACTCGCGCTCAGGATGGGGCTGGTACCTCTCGTGGGAGGGAGGCGACCCCGAATCCACCTCCAGTACCCCCGACACTTGCCGAGGCCATTGCTGCCTTGGTAAACGCTACAGCAGACAATACCCGCTTCCTGCGGGAGATGGCAGGTCAACAACTCCAACAACAAGGCGGGCGGGCATATCCACAAGGCCCCCGGGAGACATCTTATCTTGACTTCTCCGAGACGCGCCCTCCATTGTTCGTCAAAGCAGAAGACCCTCTAGAGGCGGATGAATGGATCCGTGTCATTGAGCAGAAATTTGGGCTTCTCAGATGTTTAGAAACTCAAAAGCCCCTGTTTGCAGCCCAGCAACTGCGAGGCCCTGCCAGTACGTGGTGGGGAAACCTTGTGGCCGTTCAGCCGGCCGATCATCAGATCACATGGGATGAATTCAAGCTAGCCTTCAAAGAGCATTATATACCTGAGGGAGTTCTTCACATGAAGCAAGAGGAGTTCATGAAATTGAAGCAAGGCGGAGATACTGTCACCCAGTATCTCAATAAATTTAATCACTTATCTCAGTATGCAATCGACCAAGTCAACACAGACATAAAGAAAAACAATTGTTTCATGAGAGGCTTGAATGATTGGATGCAAAGAAAGATGGCTACCTGCATCGACCTTACTTATGGAAGGACTGTCAGCACAGCGCTGGCAGTCGAGGCTAAATAAACAAGTTCCGGAAAATCCGAGGGGAATGGAGGCAACAGGCCCAATCAGGGTCCCTAGAAAAGGCAACTGTTAGTTATCCGTCCTTTTAATCAAAGTCGCTCTTTCTCTTGTCCACCCTCCTTCCCATTCAAGCAACCAGTGTTTATCCATCCAACCCCTGCCCCCACTGCTACAAATCAGCCGGGTGCCCCTGGCACTCGTTTCCCTGCTCTTCCAAGCTCATCCACCGGCTGCTTCAACTGTTGAAAGTCCGGGCATTTCATTAAGGACTGTCCATACCCGAGGCAGAATCAAGGAAATAATCAACAGAGTTCTGGAGGTTCCAAGGGAAATGCGGCAACCAGTACCGCGGGCAAGAATACAAGGAAAACTGGACGAGTTTATTACACTCAAGTGACTACAACACCGGAAGGTGAACCGGTGATGATGGGTACGTTCCTCGTAGCCAACCACACTGCACTTATTCTCTTTGATTCTTGTGCTTCACATACTTTCATAAGCAAGAAGTTTGTGGAGAAACATTGCATTCCATATACTGAATCAAGGGAAGGGTTTAAAATACATTCGCCTGGGGGACAAATATTTACCAAAGAAGTGGCTTACCAAGTGCCTGTAACATTGGCTGGACGGGACTTTCGTACTAAGATGATTGTTCTGAAAGGCCAAGACATAGATGTATTCTTGGGCATGAATTGGTTGGCCCAACATAAAGCAATCCTCAACACTGATCTGAGAACAATCAGGTTGAGTTATGGCCAAGAAGAAATTCTTTTGTCTATCCCCATAGCTATTCCAGCTAGACCAATTGGCAGAATTAATGAAGCAATTATACCGAAGATCAAGGATATTCCGGTAGTATGTGAGTTCCCAGATGTCTTTCCCAAGGATTTGCTTGGATTGCCTCCAAAAAGGGATGTAGAGTTTGTAATTGAATTGAAGCCCGGTACGGCTCCCATTTCTAGAAGGTCGTACCGGATGCCTCCAAATGAATTGGCGGAACTGAAGACCCAATTGCAAGATCTACTTGAGAAAGGATTCATCCGGCCAAGCTCATCGCCATGGGGTTGTCCAGCCATATTCGTCAAGAAGAAGGATCAAACATTGCAGATGTGTGTGGATTATCGACCCCTGAATGAGGTCACTATCAAGAATAAGTACCCTCTTCCCCGGATTGACATTATATTTGATCAACTAACTGGAGCAAGGGTATTCTCTAAGATTGACCTCAGATTGGGCTATCATCAGATCCGTATTAGGCCCGAGGATATACCAAAGACCGCATTCACTATGCGATATGGGTTATTTGAATACTTGGTAATGTCTTTCGGACTGATGAATGCTCCTGCCCACTTCACCTATTTGATGAACTCAGTATTTATGCCTGAGTTGGTCAAATTCGTGGTGGTCTTCATAATGATATCTTAATATATTCCAAAAATGAAGAGGAGCATGCTCAACACTTAAGGAT
This sequence comes from Zea luxurians, assembly GCA_029449295.1. Taxonomy (NCBI): domain Eukaryota; kingdom Viridiplantae; phylum Streptophyta; class Magnoliopsida; order Poales; family Poaceae; genus Zea; species Zea luxurians. The sequence continues at coordinate 10,496,770 of JAOPSE010000075.1, read as the reverse complement.
CGTATTGACGCGCTTAAGAGAACACCAATTATATGCCAAGTTCAGTAAGTGCACGTTTTGGCTGGAAGAAATTCAATTTCTGGGACATGTGTTATCTGCCAAGGGGATTGTGGTAGATCCCAGCAAAGTCAAGGATATTTTGGAGTGGAAACCCCCAACCACTGTACATCAAGTCCGAAGTTTCCTTGGATTGGCTGGCTATTACCGCCGATTTATTCCGGATTTTTCTAAGCTTGTGAAACCAATCACGAGTTTATTGAAGAATGAGACTAAATTCAATTGGTCTTCAAAATGTAATGAAGCCTTTGATAAATTGAAGATATTATTAACCACTGCTCCGGTATTGGCTCAACCGGACATTAATAAGCCCTTTGATGTGTATTGTGACGCATCAGACAGTGGTCTCGACTGCGTATTAATGCAAGAAGGCCGAGTAATCGCGTATGCTTCAAGGCAGTTGCGCTGGCATGAGGAGCATTATCCAACTCATGACCTGGAGCTAGCTACAGTGGTTCATGCCCTGAAGATATGGCGTCATTATCTACTAGGGAATGTCTGTCATATTTATGCAGACCACAAAAGTTTGAAGTACATCTTTACCCAGTCCGAGCTCAATATGAGACAAAGGAGATGGCTCAAGCTGATCAAGGATTATGAATTGAAGATTCATTATCACCCAGACAAAGCAAATGTAGTGGCAGATGCACTCAGTCACAAGGCCTCTTTCCATTGTCTAACAATGGGGACTTCTGACATTACATTATGCCAGGAGATGGAGAATCTGAACCTAGGAATGATTAAGCATGGGACTTCAAATCACTTGAAGCTGGAGTCAGTCATCTTACAAAGGATAATTGACGCACAGAAAAATGATGAGGGTATGAAACATATACGTGAGAAGATAAGGGCTGGAAAAGCCAATTGCTTCCGAGAAGACGATCAAGGTGTTGTATGGTTCAACAACCGCATAGTTGTGCCGATGAATGAAGAGGTCCGCCAGTAAATTCTAGATGAAGCACATCTTAGTCGCTATTCTATTCATCCCGGAAGCACTAAGATGTATCAAGATTTGAAACAACATTACTGGTGGACGAAGATGAAAATTGAAATTGCACGCTATGTGGCAAGATGTGACACTTGTAAACGTGTCAAGGCCATACACATAAAAGCTGCTGGTCCATTACAATCGTTACCAATACTGACATGGAAATGGGAAGATATTAGTATGGACTTTATTGTGGGATTGCCCAGGACTGCAAAGGGGTATGATTCTATTTGGGTTATAATTGATCGGCTTATGAAAATTGCTCATTTTCTGCCAGTCAAGACATATTACCCGGTTCTCACCTATGCGGAATTATACATTGCTCGCATTCTCAGTTTGCACGGTGTACCGAAGACTATAGTGTCGGATCATGGACCTCAATTCTTATCCAAATTCTGGGAAGAACTTCATAAATCCCTGGGTACCAAATTGCTCCACAGTTCGGCCTATCATCCTCAAACAAGTGGGCAGACTGAGAGGGTCAATTAGATATTTGAAGATATGCTGCGGGCATGTGTGCTGGAATTCCCACAGAAATGGGATGAATGTTTATCGTTAGCGGAATTTTCATATAATAATAGCTATCAAGAAAGCATTAAGATGGCACCCTTTGAAGCTTTATATGGACGACGATGTCCTACTCCGCTAAATTGGTCTGAACCTGGAGAAAGGTCCTTCTTCAGACCTGATATGGTGAAAGAAACCGAAGAAAAGGTTCAGAGAATAATTCATAACATGAAGAAAGCCCAAGCTCGTCAAAAGAGTTATGCAGACCGGCGACGACAACCCTTGTACTTTCTCGTGGGAGATTATGTCTACCTAAAAGTTTCACCGATGAAGGGTGTATCGCGTTTTGGGGTTAAAGGGAAGCTTGCACCTCAATACATTGGTGCTTTTCTTGTCCTTGAACAATGTGGGCCAGTGGCATACCGACTTCAGCTACCCGAAACCTAGTCTGTTGTGCATAATGTGTTCCACGTGTCTCAATTGAAGAAATGTCTTCGAATTCTAGACCGAACCAATTGAAGTAACAGATGTTGTCCTAGAGCCAGACTTGACATATTCAGAACACCCTATCCGAGTCTTAGATCAAAAGGACAGGATCACCCGAAGAAAAACTCTCAAGTTTTACAAGATACAATGGAACCAACATACCAAAGATGAGGCTACTTGGGAAACTCAAGACTTCTTAGACAAGAATTTTCCAGGCTTTCTAGCCTCATGTAAATTGTGATGTGTATACCATTGTTGTAGTAAAGGAGTGAGCCCCAAACCACCCCTGCCTTATACCAGAAATAAGGAAATAAAAGTATGACACGTTTCCTTTTCCACTACTTACCCTAGGATTTTAATCTCGGGACGAGATTCTTTTATGGGGGGAAGGATGTAACACCCCTGGTGTTACTATCACTAAAACTTGAGCATAACATCATAAGCATCAGTATTTCATGTGTTTGACACACCTAGAGTGCATTCACTAGGCAAAAATTTCAAATAAGTTGTATTGATATGGTGTTTTGCAAATAAGACCCTAGTGTAGGGTACTTAACCCTAAATGGGGATTAGAAGGGTAAAACAAAACCCAAATAGAGAAAACCCTAAAGCTTAAGTGAAATAATCATAAAATGTTACTAAGAATGGATCTAAGTTTCATTCACACCCCTGGAATAACAAAAACCCTAAAAAGGACCCTGGAAAACCCTAACCCTAAACCCTAGGGGGTTAAGTGCAAAATCAGTGCACTTTTGGACTAAAGTGTAAAAACTATGATGTTAAGGCATATAAAGTTATATGGTTCACATTTATGAAGATTTGCAATTCAAACCCTGAATTTTAGACCTATTTGCAAAAAGGACCCCCTTTGTGTTCTAGTGCTAAGTCTGAAAATCAGTGATATTGACTCCACTTTGGAGCTCTATATCTTCCAAAATAGTGAGAATTTACGCTAGGTCACCACATCAAATTTGTAAACCTATCAAAGGAGAACAATTTTGCTTAAGAGTGTAAGCAAGGTTGTTATGAAGAATTTGGAGATAATTAAACCTAAAGTCGGGCTGTCAGGCTGTTAAAGTCTGAATTTCAGACTGACAGTGCAACTGCAGTGACTTTGAGCATGAATTCAAGCAGGATTGATCAAGAATTTGCTTAGGATTGCTATAACAAATTTGTAGCTGGATCTTAGAGCTAAAACTTTGCTAAAGGGTGATGATCATGTTACTGCACACAATCGGGAGTAAACAGCCCTGCAAATTGCTCTGTTAGGTGACTGAATGGGCTTTCCCATGGTACAGTAACCTGATACAGATCAGATCAAGCGCTCAGCTCACCGCTGACGATCTCCTCCGCGATTCGTGTCGTCGGTGTCTCGATTCGTGCTCGGGGTAAGTGGATAACGTCTCGGGTAGAAAGATCATCACCGCCGTTGAGCTGGACACCAATCCGGCTAGTCGCCGTACCTCCCCCTTGTTCACCGATCGCTCGGGTAGGATCTCACCACCGTTGATCCCTCACTGCCGTCCGCCGCGTGTCCAAACACTTTACCACGTCGCGGCTAACTGTGCTACGCATGTCCGGTGATCGCCGGAGGAGCAGCCACGATAGTAGCCACGTTGCGCGGCCACCAATGACTCACCTAGTTCATACCGATCGCAATCCACCGCTCAAATTCGCGGTACTCGTGATCGATCTCTATAAATTAAAGCCACCATAAGCTCCGCAAGGTAATCACACGCCCAGCCACCAAGAATCACTAGCAATCGTTCAAGCTGAGTATAATCGATTTCCCCTGGAGTTGGGCCGCCTGGGCTAGATTTGGCCCAGAACTATTCAAGCTTTTCTCCTTTCTTTTTCTACAAAACTTTGGAAATCTGTAGAAAATTGTAGAAAAATGGTAAAAATGTCAAACTAATTTTACTAGATTCCTAAATTTCCATAGTATTTAATAAAAATAGTTTCATGATTTTTAGAAGCAATAAGAAATTTTGGAGCATTTATAATAGCCTAAAACATTGTGTCTGGATTTTTATAAAATAGATGATAATTCCAAAAATCCCCAAACTTTTTATATGAGCTCAAAACATTATTTAGAAGCCTTGGGTAGAATTTGGTATGATTTGGACCTTGTTTGATACTTAGAGCCCAAAACCCTACCCCCTGCCCTTTGAATTCCTTTACTAACTCCAGAAACCCTAGTTTCTCGGAGAACCGTGAAGGAAAATTGTATTCAAGACCTTAGATAATAAACTCTTATTATCTTTGCATGAGCATTACATGGGCATTCATTATTATGTATGGTTATCTTTAGAAAATGAAGAAGAAGTTGAAGTAGAAGGAGAGGACTCCACCACCACCACCTGCGGAACATCAGGCAGACAGTTGTTTTTATTTTGACATCTGCGGGTCTGAGCCTGAATCACCTGTAAATGAAGGCAAGCCCCGGTGCATTTGCCACCTCCTTGATTCTTTTAAAATCTTTCTCACTTGCTTGGTGCATTAGGTGATAGGAGTTGAATGCTAAAACAATTCCTGCATTACCTTCCTTGAACTTGATTACCTTCCTTTGAATCCCTGTTTTCCAAAAGTTTTTACTATGCTTAGTCTTGTTCTAGCAAAACAAAAGGATTTGATTTACAAAAGATGATATGGCAAAGTGGGAGGGATGTTTTTGAAAATAAAACTTGATGGTGGATCCATCATGGCCGTGATGGGTTCAACATCGGAAAAGATGTACCTCTGCCAGGTACCAAGCTTTGGGTTGTAAATGATAAAGTTGAGACCGGGCGGGTGACTTGTACGAGAAGAGAGTCTCGGTGTAGTGTCTCCGTCTGAGTCGATTAAGGACCGTGTCGATGTAGGCTTGATGACCGAGGACCCTTTAGCTGGTCACATGCCTCGTCATGGGTAAGCTTTGCCTCGGGCAGACTAAGGCCAGAATAAGATACCACGCAATGGGAGTGGAGAGATGGCGAGAGTAGCGTGTACTCTCCGTGGCAAGAGGCTGGACAGTGGTGTATCTGTGCTCTCGGTTGGCGTGAACCTGATCTAGTCTTAAGAACCCCGGTGACGGGTTGACATATGCAAGGGTTAAGTGCTACATATGTCGTGTGATTGGAGATCCTCAGCTGAGTATAATCGATTCGTATCGCCGTACCTCCGCGGTTATGGAGACTTGGTCACTGACCTATATGTAGCAATCCTGTAAAGATGAAGGATGGTTACAAAATTGGCTAGTACATGTCAAGTGAGTGAACTAGAGTAGAAAGAACTCTAGCTATAGGTAACTTTACTTAACTTGACAAATAAAACTGGATTTTTAAGGATCCACTTTAGTAAGCATTTCTGCAAACAGAGTCATTGATTATTGAGAAACCTTACCTTCACTCCTCTATAACTAGCATACCCTTGAGAGCCTTTTCTTTAGTCGGGTAAGTCTTGCTGAGTAATTCCATACTCAGGGTTTTATTCCCTATCGTTTTTAGGTGAAGAAGCAACAAACTTTTATTGTTTCTGTTCTAAGGTGGTTCCAAAGGACGAACACCAGAAGTGAAGCTGCGGGAGGAAAGGATCCTCCATAAAAACTTTTGTTTGAACTTTATCGAGAGGGGTTTTTGCCTCCCTTGGTTCTGTAATAATAATACTCTGCACTCATATGTTATATCCTGGTCTGTAAATATTCAACCTTGTCTACTTTTAAATAAAGGTAAGTTTATGTAACCGCTTCCGCATTTCCGTATCTCCGATGATTTGTAATGTCTGTGTGACGGGTAAAACGCTCTTGGGAAGGTAAGGAAAGCAGATACCGAACTTGTCAAGTGATTCAGGAACACCTGCAGGGTTGTTTGAGGTCCGTTGGACAAGGACAACTGTAGGTGGGCCTAATGACTTGGGAGGTTCCGTCACAGGGCATACCCTGGAAGCTATTTGGAACTAGGAGAAAAGGTGAGCTAAAGTGGAGCTGGCAGATTTCTGGAGTTTTAGATGGTGAACAATGGTCTGCAGCTAAAAATTCAGTGTTGATGGCTGTTTTTGGACCTTGTTTGTGGCCAATCCATGAAGCTTTGGGTTATGGTGTTTATAGAGGAAGTGAAGACCATATGATGGTTAAAAAGTCTCGTTAAGTAAGTTTGGCTTGGTCCTATATAAAAAGCGGAGTATAGTTGATTCCAAAATCAGCTGACAGGTTTGCACTGACTACATTTTTGTTCAGCTGCTGAAACCTGAAGTTCAGTGAAGGATGCTTTGTTTGGAGCCCTTTAGGCATCAAACCATGTGGTTTTGGACTGAAGTTTCTATAACAAACTTTGAGACCAATGTTAGGGGGATAATTCTTGGTAGGGGTCATGCCATTGAAATTACATAGAACTGGGAGTAATGGTGCCTAAAAGTGTGCCGTCAGACTTATTTTCTCTGAACTAGATTCAATTAACTCAAAATTGGAATTTCACTGTTGGTGCTCAGTTTGGAGCTCTTTGGTGACCAAATCATGGGGTTTTAGGTTATGAGCTCCATAACAAAGTGAAATACCAAGGTAAGGCAAACAAGTTTCATGTGAATAGCTAGGCTTGTTACTGTGAAGAAATTGGGGAAAACCCTATTGTAAAATTATGTGTCAGACTTGGTATAGAGTTGTTTATTTAAGCTGAAACTGGACTTTTCAGTAGATTTTGTTCTACTTTAGTGCATCATAGCTATTTCTCTGTGTATTTTCAGTCTTGGAGTGTTATACCAAAGTGGAAGAGCAATACTTAGAGAATAGATTTGGTTAAGTAAGTGAGGTCTCTTGTTGAAACACCCCTGGTGTTACTAGCACTAAAACTTGAGCATGACATCATATGCATTGACATTTCATTTTGTTTGTCACACCTCGAATGCATCCACTAGGTAAAACCTCAAAACAAGTTGTGATGTGGTGACTTGAAGTGTACGTAACCCTAGGGTAGGGTACTCAACCATGGGATTAAGGCATATGGGTAATAGTAAGCCAAAATGAGTAATATCTCAAATGTCATTTGAAGTATTCATAAGGGATCAAGAATAATGGATTTGAGTGGCACAAAAACCCTAGATTGCTCAAAACCCTAAAAGAAACCCTAGAAAACCCTAATTTGTACCCTAGCGGGTGAATTCAAATTCTATACACTTTTGGACCAAAATGTAATTATCAAAGTGGTAGAACACCAAAAAACCAAGCAACTTTTACATTGGAGGATTTTCAAGTAGTGTGGAGAAATTAGGACTTATTTGCAAAAGAGTCCCATGAACACCATGTGGCTAACTCTGAATTTCAGTGAGATTGAGCCAACTTTGGAGCCTTGTATTTAGTAATCCATGAGGATTTTGCCTTAGGTCAATACATCAAAATTGTAGAGCCATGTTAGGAGAACAATTTTGATTAAGTGAATAAGCATTGGTGTTGTACAAAAATTTGAGAAAATAAGCTTGAAGATGGGCTGTTAGTCACTATTGAAGACTGAATTTTTAGCAACAGTGGAACTGGATGAACTTTGTGATCGAATTGTGGGAGATTTAGTGGGAGATTGTGCAAGACCTTTGTAACAAAGTTGTAGCTGATACATTGGACAACAACTTTGCTACTGATGGATTAGTGAGTTACTACATGGAAATTGGAGAACAAAGCCCTGCGATTTGCTCGGTCAGGCGCGCTGAAGAGTGTTCGCGATGGTACAGTACCTGAACAAGATTAGGTTCAGTGCACTTTGCCGCATGTGGCCTCCGCGCCTGGATTCGCGCCGGCTGCCACGATTCGTGCCCTCTGATGTGTGGATTACGATCGGCAGTGAAAAGATCTTCACCGTGGATGAGTTTGGGGCACTGTACTGCCCTGTCGCCGTACCCACTTGCATCGGTGATGTGGCTACGCGACCGCCACCGTTTCTCTCGTTATGCCACGCCATCAGCCGTTTCACCACGTCGAAGTAGACTACAGTAGATGGCCTGTCTATCGCCTGAGTCGTTGCTCTAGTGAATGCCACGGTAGCTCGTGCCAGTGACCTCCCCCTCTCTCCGGTCGCCCGCTGTTGATCACTATAAATTGAGCATTCAGCTAGCTCTGCTAGGTTGTTACACGCTTAGTGCACCAGCCCTCGCCTCTGATCATCCACCGTAGCGCCTCAATTTGGGATTTCCCCCAATTGGGTTCTCCGCGTCGCCGTGAGTCACCGCGCCGTGGACCACCGTCTCTAGGTCCGCTCTCGCCCTCTTCACCCTCGTTTCAGCACCCTTGCATGCTAGGAATGCTTGTCGGCTTGACCAATTGAGCTAGACCCTGCTTGATTCCCGGGAACACCTCGGTTTGTCTTCGGTATTCACCGTCGTCGTGAGCAGACGAACTCTGGGCCGGATTCATGCAATTGATGGAGGGATTAGGGTCGCCAGGGGTAGGATTAGGTGTCGACCGAGTTAGGGCACCTGTCGTTGCATATTCCGACCGATCCAGGTTCGCTAGAGGGCACGCTCACCGTCGTTCACCATCTAGGACCTAGCATTGCGAAGAGAGTGAAGTGCAGGGGCTTAAGTGTGAATGTCAGAGAGACAATGAAATAGTGCCAAGGGTTTTTTATCAGTTATTCGAATAGCTGGAGACCTCTGTGCAAAGACGCCAGGGCGGGCACGCGTGCGAGCGCGTTTGCCTGGTTGTGGGCCGGATTGGGCCTGTTTTAGCCCAGAACTGTTCATAGTTTTCTTTTTTCTTTTTCTACCAAGCTTAGGAAATTGATAGGAAATCCTAGAAAAATGATAAAATCATGGGACCAATTTTACTAGACTCCTAAATTCCTCTAGTATTTAATAAAAATAATTCCAAGATTTTTGGTCCCAACCAGAAATTATTTAGCATTTAAAAATGCCTAAACCTAGCCTTTTAGAATTAAATCAATAACTCCAAAAATAGAAAAACTTTTTGGGTAAACAATATATGATGATTAAAACCCTAGGGTAAAGTTTGACATGTTTTGCACATTGTTTGATCCCAACCCTAAAACCCTAGCTTCCTAAGGTAGAATTTGCCTAAACCCTAATAGAGTACTGACTCAGGAAAACTCTAGTGGCTGGTGGGCACCGTGAAGGAAAGTTGTATTCAAGATATAACTTAGTGTGTTTATATTGTAACTGTATATTCATAGCATCACATGAGCATTCATGTATGTATATTGCTATGTATAGAAAACGAAGAAGAAGTAATTGTCGAAGAAGAAGCTGCCCCACAAGCTGAAATTCCACCTGCCGAGAACAGTTTCTATTTTGATATTTGTGGAACAGATCCCGAGTCTCCTACAACACAAGGCAAGCCCCGGTGCATTTACCCTTTCCTTGTTGTTTCAAAACTTTTTACCACTTGAGATGATGCATTAGGTGATAGGAGTTGCGTGCTTAACTATTGATGCATTCCCTTTTCCTTGGAATTGATTACCATTCCTTATTATCTGATTTATTAAAAGTTTTCTGATGCTTATCTTTGCTTTAGAAAATAAAATGTTTTGTTTTAAACAAAATATGATGCTTCATATGGGATGGGAAGTTTTCAAAAGAAAAGATTTGATGATGGATCCATCATGGCCGTGATGGGTTCAACATCTAAAAAGATGTACCTCTGCCAGGTACCAAACTTTGGGTTTTAAATAATAAAGCTGAGACCGAGCGGGTGACTTGCACGAGAAGGAAGACTCGGTGTAGTGTCTCCGTCTGAGTCGATTAAGGATTGTACCGATGTAGGTGTTGGGGACTTGTTCTCAAATGCTATGAATTAAGAACAAGGCAACATAAAAATGTTAAATGTTAATGCCCTTCGTCCGCTGAAGCATTGTCTCCCCAAGGATCTAATGAACTTCGGACGAAGGATCACAGATTAGATATCATGAAGGTCATACCTTCGTGATCAGGTTTATAGAACAATGTAAAATGAAGTACAACATATAAAACATATCTTAAAAGCAGATAACATTATTCTTATATTTTATTATATCGATCTGAATATTAAAACATGACATTTGAGTACATTTATACCTTCTCCCTGACGGAAAACAATAGTTCCAGTGTGATGCGTCAACAATTACAAGATTGCGTGAACAGTACAAGGGCACTGTTCATCTATTTATAGGCATAGGACACAACCTATATGAAATTACATTTATCCCCTTTATAATCAATTACAATACTGACACAAGACATCATGGGTTTTTGAGTCATTTGATCTTTAAGTCGGTTCGCCCCCTTTGTCTTGGGACTTGTCACTGTGCCGAAGCTCTATCGGTGATGACTTCGGCGCTGTTCTTGAAAGGATCTTGCCGAAGGTGTTTTCCTCTTTTAGGATCTTCGGCTACGAAGCATACCCCCAACAGTAGCCCCTTCGCGGTGCTAGATCGTTTTTCGTAATGAGCTTGATCCGTGAAAAAATCTTCTAGGCTTCGGGATGCCGAAGATCTGAAAAAACACCTTCCCTGAGCTCGTTGACGAAAAACGATTAAAATAATCCACGCGCGAGGTGGCCCCATCTTGCAGTAGTTGTGCGCGCCCTGGCGATTCACGTTCGCGGACCTTGTGGCCCACCGGTCAATGAGTGTGGGTGGCTGTCTTTCCGGTGCGGAAGACCTTGGCGATTTACCTTCCCACCTGCGGCGCTATATAAACAGACGGGTAGGTATGAAGTTAACACAGCATTCATTGCTATTGTACTGTTGTGCTGTCAAAAATTTAACCATAGCCGAAGCTTGATCATTGTGCTCAAGCGAAGCATCACTTTCGATTCTGCTTCGTAACAAGAGAAAGAACTTTGGAGAAATCGAGAAAGTCAACAACTTCAAAAAAAATTTCAAAAAATTCATAATCAGATGGCGAGATTACGTTCTACTGCCAGGATTGACCATGAAGGAGATGAGGCTGAAGCTACTGGAACTGTTCCAATTTCCGAAGCAATGAGGCGGTCTGGGCTGGTAACATCGGAGGATATTCCTGTCGCCGAAGCAGGACAAGCTGATGCTGAAGAAACTGATTTCGAAGATGATTATAGCGATGCAATGCCGAGCAAACCTAGCCACCTGGACTTCGGATAGTCCACCATCTCCGAAGCTGATTTTCCTAAGATGGTGAAGTTAGGCTATCTTAATGAAGCGAAGAAGGAGTTGATTCGTTTTGGTGGGAAAGAGACCATCCCGAAGCCGGGAAAGAATGAAGTAGTGGTCTTCAAAAGCCTTTTTAAAGCTGGTTTAAGATTCCCTTTGAATAAGATGATTGCTGAAGTGTTGAAGAAATTTGGGATCTACCTTCATCAGCTAACCCCTAACGCTATCGTTAGGCTAAATGTTTATATCTGGGCTCTCCGAAGCCAGGGGTGGAACCATTTGCTGAAGGTTTCTGCCGAGTGCACGAACTGCACTACCAGACCAAGGATAGGGGAGATGGTCTTCATGAAAATTTTGGCTGCTACAACTTTTCTTACCGTAAAACTACAAAGTTCCTAGTGATCAGTTACCGAAGCAAATGGCCAGCTGGATGGAAATCTGAGTGGTTCTACGTGAGAGTTGACGAAGATGAAGATAAGTTGGTCCAGAGTCCGTTGGAATTGATCTTCGGAGAGACCCGACCTCCGTGCAACATGTTACCAAGGAGTCCAAGTCAGATTGCTCTAGCTGAATTTAGAGTGATTGCAGATCATATTGGCACTAGGGACCTGGTGCAGGAATTTCTGACCTTCAGAGTATTCCCGACTTTGAAGGAGTGGGAAATGCCGAAGCTAGAGGGGAAGAAGAAGAAAGGAAAGCTTGTTTGGTTGCCCTACCATTTCAAATTCAAGAAACTTTTTAGGGTACCTTGCCAAGAGTGGCTGGACACAATTGAAGTGATGTGTAATGAAATACTTGGAAATTATTCTAAGAAAGAAGACCAATTGATGACTGAAGCCTTCGGCACCCGTCCGAATCGAAGGCTAAACCGCGTAATGGATGCCCTGGGTTTTGAATATCCTGACTACGAGCGGCTAGATAAGGGTGCTGAAGGCCAAAAGAGAAAAATAGTAGATGATGTTCTAAACAAAGACGATGAAGAGCAAATGAAAAAGAAAAAACCAGAGTCTGAGCCGAAAATAGGTGTTTCGAAGAAGAGAAAAGCTTCGTCTCCGAAGCAAAAAGCAATTGGCGAAGAAGAAGGAACTCCTGCAACACCCTCTACTACCGAAGTAGAGGAAGTTTTAAAGGTAATGACTGAATGTTTGCCTGTCAAGCTAAGTCCACTGGGGCCACAACTAACGAAGCTTTTTCAGAAGGAAAAGGAGCCCGTGAAATCGAGGGAAGCAGTTAAAGCAAAGAAGCAAAGAATCATCACGGTGACAGAGGTCATTGAAAAGACACCACCAGGAGCTTCAGCTCCGAAGGCGCTAGCTGCTAAAAGTTCGACAGCTACTGAAGTTGCACCTTCGGAGGCTACAGATGCCAAAGCTATTGGAGCCGAAGATATTAATTTAGAAAGCATGGTTGCTGATATAGATAAAATTCTGGTAGACCTGGCCGCAGAAGAAGCTGCTGGGGCCACTGAAGAAGCTTCGGCCCTAGAACCCGGGAAAAAGAAAGAAATTGTCGAAGAAACATTAGAAGATGAAATTTTCAATTTTCAAAACTTGATTGGGCAAGAACTCACTAAAACCGAAAAAGAAGAACTAAAAGAGTATGCCATATCTTGCGGCTATCGGCTGGGGGCGATTCTCTTCGGGGGTGTTGATGATGAGAAGCTAGGCTGCATTCAGGATCAGGCCGGAGTAAAGGTTATTGGTACTCTATCAAATAGTATCGGTTTCCCAAAGCTCGAAGCCGACATTAGCCGCTACCGATGACAGCACATCGTCGGTAGTTTGTTTTATTCTAATTTTAAGGTAAAAAAATTTCTGTCTAACTTTTTATTTTTCATAACAAAAATGTTTCCTAACGGAAGTTGTTCGCGTACAGAGTATGCTACTGAGCAAAGCTTTGAAGATGCAACAGGATCTGGAAGATAAAAAGCCCGTGGTTATAATTGAAAACTTGGAAAACAAAATAAAAGAACAATCAGCTGTTCTTGAAAAGAAAGAGTTCGAACTCCAGACAACTAAAGGCTTATTAGCAGAAGCCGAAGCTAAAATAACAGAACTGAACACAAAGCTTCTCTGCCAGTCAGAAAGTTTCGAACATGAAAGGCTGAAGCTTAATGAAAAACTTGAGGCCGAAGTCCAGAAGGGTTTAGATTTGAAAAAATCATTGATAGGCCTTCAAAGTAAATGTTTGGAATTCAGCAATCAATGTATTCAACGGCTGAAGAAGGTATTTCATTCAGTCGGGGCCAGCAGTGAAAAATTTACTCCTTCAGCTGAAGATCTACCAGGAGCCTTCCAACACATCGAAGGTGAGATTGATGACCTCGATGATGTTATTGCCGGACACGGTGACTTCTGTGCCCTGGTAGCTTCTCGGGGCACTGCCGCTGTGTTCCTAAAATCTGGCTATGAACACGGAAAAATTATCAACACACACAATTTCAGCCTATCACCAGCAGTTCCGGATGATATTCCCAGCCTCGCCCGAAGCATTGGGAACAAATTTATAAAGGTGGTATGGACAAAGGGTGGGCGAGAGAAAGCTGGTGACGAAGCTCGGAGCCATCTCAAGCCGGTAACAAAATTATACCTTCGTGCTTACCTCTTCCTTCGAAATTGAATTTCGCTTATAATACTTTTAATTCGTGTAGGATGATGAAGCCGAAACTGAGACTTGAGGAGTAAGAAGATGACGCCGAAGCTTTTATTAGATAACAACGCTGAAGCTGAAGCTCAGTGAATATTGATGAAGCTTAGATGAATGACTGTAGAAAAGATTCTAAAAACTTTCTGTAGTAACTTTTACAAATGTAATTAATTGTATTCTTTGAACTATGTCCATACCTTGTAATATATGCTTACCTTTCCGTCAATGTATGGAATGCTTTGGTGTGGACAAATTATCATTTTTGAGCCAAAGGCGAAAAAACACCTTCCCTTCTTTTCGTACGCAGCGAAGCAAAAGAACTACTTCTTTTTTCTCCTTTGCCGAAGCATGATCTTTATAGCCGAAGCGATTACTTGTGTTATGATGATAATGAACCTACGTATGTCTAAATGAATGTTTATGAATGCAAATGCTATGATGTGATGTATCATGCAAATGAGTGTTCAAACGCATATCCGAAGCCATAACCATAGTCTCTGTTTCCTTAGGAATAGACACAGTCTCTTTGCCGTTTATTTTTCGGCTTCACCGTTTACTTTTCGGTGTATCAGCGCTGACTATTCGCTGTAAGCCTCCCTTAGGAGCTTCTTCGCCTTTTACTTCGACGGAATCAACGTTTATTTTTCGCTGTAAGCTCTGCATTCCCTTAGTAACGACTTTTAAGCAGAAAACTTACGCTGCGCTCCCTTAGGAACGACTTTTTTGTAGCTTCGTCGGGCTCTGCATCCCCTTAGGGACGTCTTTTGAGCTTCTTCCTATTTTCTTTTCTTTTTTCTTTGCACTCGATGGTGCGTGCTCAGCTTTTACATTTACATCTTTGGGGGATATTGCTCTTATAGAGCTGAAATAAGAAAAAGAGAAATTACATGTTATGGCCCTATTAAAAACCTTTCTCCCCCTTTGGAAAGGAAAAGGGTGCCATAGGAAAGAATAGAAAAATCACATCGAGCTAGACATAATATCGCCGAAGCTCATCCGCATTCCATGATCTAGGAATGTCGTTGCCGTCCATATCCTTTAATCTATAAGAACTGGGTCTTGACGAAGATACTACCAGAAAAGGTCCTTCCCATTTCAGCTGTAGCTTACCTACCGTATCTGGGTTGGCCACTCTCCGAAGCACCAGATGGCCTAGCTTAATGTTCTTTAGCCGAACCTTTCTATCACGCCATTTTATTGTTTCGGGTTGATATTTATTAATGTTTTCATAGCCTGAAGCCTGATCCCTTCTATAGCATCTTTCTCCATAGAGTAATCAGCTTCGTCCTCTGTCGAAGCCACTGTTCTTATTGATCCCGCTTTTGCTTCTTCTGGAGTTATTGCTTCGTCACCAAATAATAACTTGAATGGTGTAAAACCTGTTGACCTTGATGCTGTTGTATTGTGGCTCCACACCACTTTAATTAATTCATCTGGCCATTTTCCTCTAGGCTGATTAAAGATTGATTTCATTATTCCCATCATTATGATGTCGTTAGCTCTTTCGACAAGTCCATTTGACTCTAGATGCCTAACCGATGCAAAATGGATCTTCGTGCCAATTTGTCCATAGAATCCTTTAAAAGTTTCAGCATCAAACTGTGTTCCATTATCCACAGTAATGGCCTTCGGCACTCCGAAGCGACAAATAATATTCTGCCAGAAAAACTTCTGAATGGTAACCGAAGTTATTGTGGCTAAAGGCTTTGCCTCAATTTACTTAGAAAAATATTCTACTGCCACCACAACATATTTTAAATTTCCTTGTGCTGGTGGTAACGGGCCTAACTGTCACACCCGGCTTTAAGGAACAAAGCCAGGTGCATCTCATACATGCGCCAAGAAGACAACATATATAATAACAGAGTGTATAGAGATAAATGTCATAAAACATCAGAGTATTTATTACATAGCGGAAGACTTATTACAAAATAAAAGATAAATATAAAACGAACTAAGGATCGTCGGCGCCAATGTCAACTGAGAAACGCCACCTAGATCAGTTCATACTTCTCGCCTTGTGGCTCCTCATGAACCACCTGCTCTTCTCCTGTGGGGGGGTGTGAGACAGCAAGGGTGAGCTCACACATGATCATAGCTCAACAAGTCGTGGGGAACCAGTGGACATAAACTCACAAAGGTGTGAGTTCATGTGATGTGTAAGGCTAATCAATGATAGGGGTTAAAGCTGAGCATTGCTTTTAAGTAGTTGGTCAAAATTTTATTAGCAGTTACTAAGTGTAAGTAAATACCAAACCATAAATAAAGTAATAGAACAAATTAATAATAAACCCATGCAATGCAAATGACAAAATTTGAATTTAAGTTCCATAATTTAAACATCAGAGAGTCCTGAGCTGCTCATGACCGCGAGCACGGCTAGTATAGCAGTTTTACACTCTGCAGATGTTGTACCCTTTAGCCACAAGTCATGTTACCCATCTACCAAGGGATTGCGACTTCCCATACACCTCTACCGAGGAGGCGAGGCAGGGTAACACTACGAGGCCTTTACAAAGTTCCACTAGCTTCAGAAAACCCTCTACAGTTTATAGGAAGTTCCAATGCAGGGTTCTTGTCTGACCGCCATCGCAGCAAAATCAACCAAGGACCTCCCTACACTGACCACTCCCCTACTGCCCTTGCCCCTTTCGGGTAAGGTAGACCTCCACTAGCTTTCCTAGTTAATCAGCCAAGGGCGTCCCATTAAACCCTTGTGGTGGCACGTGTTACTCAAGTTAAGCTCTATGTTCCAATTAACATTAATGATCTCAACATGAACATAAATAGAATAACAAAAAGAATTGGAACATAGAGGTAATAAATGATTATCCCAAAACCATGTAAAGCAATAGCAAACTACCCAAGTGATTCAGGGGTAAACAAGGTAATGAGATAAACAATCTAGGGTGACCTATTGGGTCCCATCAAAATTAACCTATGCATGGATAAGTGATATTAAAGAACATTATTAGGTAAAAAGTGGTCAAGGGCACAACTTGCCTTCAATGAGCTCCTGCTCAGCTACTTCAACCTGCTGCTCACCAAGATCCTCAGTCACGGGCTCTTCTACTCGCCACAATACAAACAAGCACAGTGCATATAGAGAAATTAACATTACACCAGACATTTAAATACAATACACAATAATAATCTACACATTAAAATAAAATTCTAGGAACAGGAATCATAATTTTTGGAGCTATAGAATTTAAGTTATGCATTTTCAAAGGTTTTATGTGTTTTAAATAGGATTAAGTGGGAAATTAATTTTCTTACTGTTTTCATGACAAAACAAAGACTCTAAGTGATAGAGAATTAAATTACAAAAATTTAGAAAGTGGAATGGCTCAATTTGGACCAGAAATGGATTTTCTATGAATTTATCAAGTTCTAGTAATTATTTTCATATTAAAAATCCATTTATAAATTATTTTCTCTGGTTTTATAAGGTTCTGGACTGGGCCTCAATTTCAGTTAAGCACAGGGGGCTCGGGGTAAGTCGTCTTAGACACAGAGAACAGTGGAAGTGGGACGGCGGGTTCATTATAAAATACCCTAGGGTTTCTTTAGCAAAATGTACCCACGAAGGGGTATCAGTGGTTTCTGGCCGTCAGATCTTACATGCGCGGCCCAGATTAGATCGCATAACACCGCGAACCGGTATGAATCACGAGCGCTCAGATCCAAATCCAACGGCTCGGATTTAATGAATCACAGATCTACTCTGCACCACTGGATCTCGCATCTACGGTCGAAGTTCGTTTGGACGAATGGGTATGTTCGATCTAATCGGGACCGTCTGTGCATCATCCGACGGCCCCCGGATCCATCTCCTAATCTGAGCAACGCGTGGCAGCGCCGCGCCCTGGTCACGGCGGCGAGTCGCCGGCGACGACCGCGATGGCTGTCCCGTGTTTCCCCCAACCTTACAACCGGTGCAAAATGGTGTGCGCGGCAAAACGAAGCTATCCAGGGGCTTACCGGAGACAGGGGTGAGGTTAGGGGAGCCGACCACGGTCCGCAGCGGCACGGCGCGGATCTTCCTCGACGGCGACAAATTCGTGGGCTCTCAGTTGCCAACTCCGCCCCACAAGCTTGGGGTTACCGACAGAGAGTGGATCCGAAGCACCCTGGACCAAAAGGATGGCTCGACGGCGGCTATCGCGAGGTAATGCCGGGATGCAGGGTCGGTGGCAACGGTGGCTAAGCGCACGGCAAGAAACTCCCTGGGCTTGCGCGAGGAAACGCAGCGGCGGTACTTATCTCTGGGTGCCAGACCCTACTCTTGCGCGGCTGGCGCAACAACCCACACACAGAACGGCGAGGTCAACCACGGCGCGCGATTCTCACGGGAAGAGAAACAGGGGCGAGTCCGCGCGAGTCGTTTGCGACGGAGCGAGAAACCGCTGACAAGAGGGCCCCGCTAGCCAGTGAGGTAGCACGCGGTGGGTTCTCAGACGGAGCCGTGCGAGAGGGAAGAGCAGAGGAGGCTGACAGGGCGGTCCCGGTTGTCGGCGCAAGAGCACGATGGGCTGCGTGGTGGCGCGAGGAAGTGGGCCGAAATAAGATAAACCGACCCAGGCGCAGCAGTACCTCTTCTCTTTTTTTCTTTTATGTTTTATTTTTTCTATTTTTCTTATTCATAAACATTTTGAATTCCAATTTGAATTTGAATCAAATTATGGGCTCCACCCTTGAGTCAGGTGTTACATTAAAATAATGGCATAGGAATAATATTTTATTTATTTATTTTATATTATTTTTACTCACATAAAATTTTCTTCCTTTTCTTTTCTAGGGTTTCTTTTAGATTGTTCATTCTACTTTGGACTTTTTACTATATTTCTTATCACAAAATGCACACACAAAAATAATATCCAGCATGATGCATCGTTTTAATGGCATATATTCTTTTATTAATTATTTGCTTTTGAATATGGTATTCACATGGGATGATGCATAACGGTTAAACCCAAATAAGGAGTTGTTTCTCTATTGGTTTTATTTCTAGCAATTTACAAAGTGGGTGTTACACTAACAAATCAAGGCCCCACCTTTGCAATGGCCAAGTTGGTTGTATTAACTGAGTCATAGACGAAGGCTGTTTTTGATCTCTTGCGCATTTCTGACAGCCTTCGCATTTTTGAACTAATTCTGCTACATCCGAAGCTGCCTTCGGCCAGTAAAATCCTTGACGAAAAACCTTTCCCAGCAAGGGCCTAGATCCAATGTGAGATCCACACAGGCCTGCATGTATTTCCTTCATCAATTCTATACCTACAGCTCTGGATAAACATTTGAGCAATGGAGAACAAACTCCATGCTTGTATAGCTCCCCTTCTATTATGACATATGACCGAGCTCTTGCCTCTATTCTCTTATTATAAGCTTCATCATCTGAAAGGAAATTACCCTGGAGGAAAGACATAATCTCAGTTCTCCAATCTTCACTATGAATAGGAGATATATTGAGCACTGCTCTTTCAATAAGTTCCACTGAAGGTGCTTTTATTGTTTCAAAGAATACTTCCGAAGGTAAGGGCAGCCCCTGTGCCGCTGACTTGGCTAGCAAATTAGCATGTTCATTTTCTCCTCGAGGAATATTCTTGACAAAAAACCCTTCGAAGGAAGCTTCAATGCTTTGAACCATGTCCAAGTATTTCTCAAGCTTCGGGTCTCTTGCTTTACAACTCTTGTCAACATGACCAGAAATAACTTGGGAATCGGTTTTGAGAACCGCCCTTCTAATCCCCATTGCCTTTAACTTCCGAAGCCCCTAAATCAAAGCTTCGTACTCAGCAATATTATTTGTGCAGCTAAAATCAAGTTTTACTGCGTAGCAAGTTCTAACTTTGGAAGGTGCAACTAACACAGCAGCTGCTGCTGCCCCGAAGGTTCCCCAAGGACTGTCGCGGAATACTGTCCAAGCTTCGGCATCTTTAGTTGTTTCTTCTCCCTGAGCCCTAGGCGTCCAATCAGCGATGAAGTCTGCTAACACCTGAGACTGTATTGAGGATCTATGCACATAATCAATGCTGAACTCGTTGAGTTCCGCATCCCACTTTCCAATTCTTTCAGTAGCTTCTCTGTTCCTCATGATATCCTTCAAAGGTTGTGACGAAGGAACAATTATATGATATGCTTGAAAGTAATGCCGAAGCTTCCTGGAGGCCATTAAGACAGCATATAACACCTTCTCCAATTCTGTATAGTTCTTCTTTGATAGACTGAGGACTTCGGAAACAAAGTATATTGGGGCTTGCTTCTTGGTTTGTCCTTCAAGCTTTTCTTGGACAAGTGTCGCACTTACTGCCGAGTGCGAAGCTGCCACATACAACAACAGAGGAGCCCCTTGCGCTGGGGGAGTTAGGGTCGTTAGTTCTATCAGATACTGCTTCAGCTCTTCGAAGGCTTTCTGCTGAGCTGATCCCCATTGAAAGACTTCGGCTGACTTCAACACTTCAAAGAATGGTAAATTTCTCTCTGCTGATCTAGATATGAATCGATTTAGAGATGCCAATCTTCCTGTCAGCCGTTGAGCCCCCTTCTTTGTGCTTGGCGGCTCCATCCGAAGAATAGCTTCGATTTTATTTGGATTAGCTTCGATTCCTTTTGTTGAAACCAGACAACCAAGGAATTTCCCCTTCTTCACTCCGAAGACACACTTCTCTGGATTCAGCTTCAGACCAACTTGTCTAAAATTAGCGAACGTCTCCTGCAAATCAGCGATGTGATTTGCTTGCTTCGTGCTTTTTACTATAATATCATCAACATAGGTTAGCACATTTCTGCCTATCTGAGAATGGAGAACCTTCGCTGTCATTCTACTGAAGCTTCCTCCAGCATTCTTGAGCCCCTCAGGCATCCGAAGATAACAATATGTTCCACTAGGGGTTATGAAGCTAGTTTTCGGTTCATCCTCTTTCTTCATCCAAATTTGATGATAGCCTGAATAACAATCTAGCAGACTCATAAGCTCTGACGAAGCTGCTACGTCTACTAGAGAATCTATCCTTGGTAATGGAAACTCATCCTTCGGATAAGCCTTGTTGAGATCAGTAAAATCGATACACATCCTCCATTTACCGTTGGCCTTCTTCACCATAACAGTGTTGGCTAGCCATTCTGGGTATTTCACTTCTCTGATGACTCCAGCACTAAGGAGTCTTTTCACTTCATTCCGAGCACCTTCGGCTTTGTCATCAGACATTTTCCGAAGCCTCTGCTTTCTGGGTCTGAAGGATGGATCAACATTTAGCGGGTGCTCAATGACATCCCTGTTAACGCCACAAAGATAATTGGCTGACCATGCAAAGACATCTTTGTTGTTGAACAAAAACCTTATCAGGGTTTTCTCCTGTTCTTCAGACAATTGAGATCCTAGCAGCACCTTCTGCTCTGCAATATCTTCACATAAAAGCATGGGCTTCGGCTGATCGGCCGAAGCAGCCTTCTCCCTTCTGTACTTGTACTGCTCACAAGCTTCGTCTCCATCTATATTATGGATTGCCTTTGAATCTATCTAGTTCCCTTCAGCTTTTCTAGCAGCTTCCTGACTCCCAAGAATAGCAATAGGTCCTTGATCCGAAGGTATCTTCATGCAAAGATATGCTGGATGAAGAATTGCTTCAAAAGCATTAAGTGTTCCACGACCAATGATTGCATTATAGGGGTACTCCATGTCGACAATATCAAACACAACTTGCTCAATTCTGGTGTTGTTAACAAATCCGAAGGTCACTGGCATGGTGATCTTGCCAAGTGCTACAATCTATCTTCCTCCGAAGCCACAGAGAGGGTGTGTAGCATCATGAATCTTGTCTTCTGGCTCCTGCATTTGTCTGAAGGCCTTAGAAAATATGATATGAGCTGCACTGCCTGTATCAACCAGAACATTGTGGACCAGAAACCCTTTGATAACACAAGAAATAACCATAGCATCATTGTGAGGGAAATCCTTGAGCTGAAGGTCCTCTTGGGAGAAGGTAATTGGGATGTGAGACCATCTTGACTTGATGAAGGGTCCCTGCACCCCGACATGCTATACCCTTCTCTGTGCCTCCTTCTTCTATTTCTTGTTGGCCGGTTCTGAGCATGAACCGCCTGTGATCGGGAGGACCAGCTTAGAAGCCGAAGCAGCAGCAGCCTGGTTCTTGAACGAAGCCATCAACTCAAAAAGTGGAAGTGAGTTCACCGGAGGTGGGCGCCAATGTTGGGGACTTGTTCTCAAATGCTATGAATTAAGAACAAGGCAACATAAAAATGTTAAATATTAATGCCCTTTGTCCGCTGAAGCATTGTCTCCCCAAGGATCTAATGAACTTCGGACGAAGGATCGCATATTAGATATCATGAAGGTCATACCTTCGTGATCAGGTTTATAGAACAATGTAAAATGAAGTACAACATATAAAACATATGTTAAAAGCAGATAATATTATTCTTATATTTTATTATATCGATCTGAATATTAAAACATGACATTTGAGTACATTTATACCTTCTCCCTGACGAAAAACAATAGTTCCAGTGTGATGCGTCAACAATTACAAGATTGCTTGAACAGTACAAGGGCACTGTTCATCTATTTATAGGCACAGGACACAACCTATGTGAAATTACATTTATCCCCTTTATAATCAATTACAAAACTGACACAAGACATCATGGGTTTTTGAGTCATTTGATCTTTAAGTCGGTTCGCCCACTTTGTCTTGGGACTTGTCACTGTGCCGAAGCTCTATCGGTGATGACTTCGGCGCTGTTCTTGAAAGGATCTTGACAAAGGTGTTTTCCTCTTTTAGGATCTTCGGCTACGAAGCATACCCCCAACAGTAGGCTTGATGATCGAGGACCTTTTAATTGGCCACATGCCTCGTCATGGGTAAGCTTTGCCTCGGGCAGACCAATACCAGAAAGGCCAACACGCAATGGGAGTGGAGAGATGGCGAGAGTAGCATGTACCCTCTGTGGCAAGAGGTTGGATGGTGGTGTATATGGGCTCTCGGTTGGCGTGAACCCGGTCTGGTCTTGAGAAACCCGGTGGCGAGTTGACATATGCAAGGGTTAAGTGCTACATATGTCGTGTGGTTGGAGATCCCTAGCTGGGTATTAATCAGTTCGGATCACCGTTACTTCTCGGACATGAAGACTTGATTAATCAGTTCGGATCGCCGTTACTTCTCGGACATGAAGACTTGGTCACTAACTTACATGTAGCATTCCAGTAAACTCAAAAGGGTGATAAAAGATGGCTAGTATAGGCCAAGTGCTTGAACTAGGATAGAAAGAACTCTAGATACAGGTAACTTTACTTAACCTAACAATAAAACTAGATTTTTAAGGATCCACTATTAGTAAACATTTCTGCAAACAGAGTCTTTGATGCTTGATCAGCTTTACCTTGAATCCCACAAGCCAGCATATCCATGAGAGTCTTTTCCTTTGTTCGGTAAGACTTGCAAAAGTACACTCCGTACTTAGGGTTTTCGAAACCATGTTGTTGTAGGTGAGGAAACAACGGAATTTTGCTGTTTCTGTTCAAAGGTGGTACCAAAGGAGGAGCCAAATCAGTGATTGTGTGTGCGGGAGGATGCTTGTCTCCTAGTTTGAAAACACTAAACTTTTGTGCCGGAGGGTGTTTTGCCTCCCTGGTTTGTAATAATATTCTCTGCACTCATAAACACCAGTACTGTAATAATACTCTCTCTATATATTTTATGAATGTAAATTAAGTTATTGTAATCCGCTTCCACTTATTCTTTCCTCCGATGTGATGTAATGTCTGCGTGATGGGTGAAGCGGTCTTGGGCGACATGATGTTGATACAGAAGACCGAACTTGTCTAGTGATTATGTGCATCTACATGGTTGTCCAAGGTCCTGAGAACAAGGACATCTGTAGGTGGGCCTAATACCTTGGGAGGTTTCGCCACAGCTTGGTATCAGAGCGAAGCCTGTCTCCTCAGACATTATGTAGTACTTCAAAAGAATTTTTAAACACTTACCTTAAAATATTCTTTCATTCTTACCTTACCACTTTCTAGTAGTTCCTTATCTTGTAAAGTCAGGTAACAGAGTGCAATATATGTAGGAAGTAAGGGATCAACGAAAGTTGATTCCATATTTATTAGGTTATGCATGCATCATGTTTAAAACTATACTAATAAATCTTCCCCTCTTATGGAGATATGACACGCACTAAGACTACCCAGCGCAAATCGACTGAACCTTATGGTGTGCATCGACATCAGCTAGCCTCCAGGCATGAAGGAAGTAGCAGTAATGACCTGATTGGAGACCTAGAAGCCTGGGTGGAACAACTTCAGTCAAAACTATGCAACAGGAATAGGGCGCGTGAGCGGGATAGCCACCTTATTGTGAAGCTGTCAGCCAAAGTTAGTCACCTGCAGTACGAAATTTTGGAACACGATACGGCCATTGACTGGGCTGTCAACTCGTGCTCTTTCGCTTGGGACTGTGATGCGAAAGCTCTAGCTCGCATGGCAGAACTTAGAGCATCCCTCGAAAACCGGCAAGCGTACTACAACACCTTACATGAAGAAGTGCATGTATTGTATGATCGGCTGCACCCGAACGTGCCACCAGACATTGCTGCAATGGGAGCCAGACCATCGGGAACAGCTAATGAAGGACCCGATGGGGAGCTGAACCTTTTTAGGCCCCCTCCTTCCATGAACCTTGTTGATGAACGGTCTCCTGAAGCAGGCAGTGGAGCAACTAAAGATGAGGAATTAGAATAGTATAGTTTAAAGTAATGTACTTATGAAAAATAAGTAATGAAGTCAAGTCGTATAATGAAGTCTGTATAATTATTACAGTTCAGCAATGTAATAAGATGGTGTATGTTGGCAGGTAGTATTTTCCAAATGTTCTTTTGCCTCAGATGCCATCCCGGACTCGTGCACATGATGGTGCGGGGATATCCCGTGGCGGGGAGGACACTCCCAATCCGCCACCCGTACCTCCTACTTTGGCCGAGGCTATCGCTTCCTTGGTCAATGCCACCGCCGAAAATACGTGCTTTCTGCGTGAAATGGCGGACAACCAATTTCAACAGCACAGAGGAAGAGTCCCTCCTCAAGGACCGTGTGATACTACCTATCTGGAGTTCTTGGAGACTCACCCACCGCTCTTTGTCAAGGCGGAGGAACCCTTAGAAGCTGATGAATGGGTGCGAGTAATGGAACAAAAGTTTGGACTAATCCGATGCACGGAGACGCAAAAGCCCCTGTTTACTGCACAGTAGTTGCGAGGGCCTGCCAGTACCTGGTGGGCGAATTTTTTCGCAATCCAGCCTATTGGACATCAGGTTACCTAGGAGGAGTTCAAGCTGGCATTCTGGGAACATTATGTTTTGGAGGGAGTGCTACAAATGAAACTAGAAGAGTTCATCCGGCTGAAGCATGGGGGAGATACGGTGATGCAATATCTCAATAAATTCAACCACCTCTCCCAGTACGCCATTGACAATGTGGATACAGACCTGAAAAAGAAGAATTGCTTTATGAGGGGACTAAATGACAGGCTCCAGCGTAAGATGGCAACATGTCTGGACCTCACATACAACAAGGCTGTTAGTACAACACTAGTAGTTGAAGCTAAAAATGCAGGACACGGAAAATCAAAGGGATATGCGGGTGAAAGATCAAATCAAGGACCTGAAAAGAGAACAAGGATGGTAATCCGACCTTTCAATCAAAATCATTCTTTGCCTCGCCCACCTTCATATCTATTCAAGCAGCCCGTATTTATTCGTCCCACTACTGCCCCTGCTCCTACCAATCAGCCGAGTGCCCCTGGTACTCGTTTACCTGCCCTTCCCAGTTCTTCCAGTGGTTGCTTCAATTGTGGAAAGTCCGGACATTTCATCAAGGACTGCCCATATCCGAAGCAAAACAAATCCAACTTTCAGCAAACCTCTGGGAACTCAAGTCAAGGAAAGGGGAACATGGCCAATTCTTCAACGGGCAAGAATTTCAAGAAAACTGGACGGGTCTATTATACCTAGGTGGCTACTACACTAGAGGGCGAACCGGTGATGATGGGTACGTTCCTTGTTGCCAACTACCCAGCTGTTATCCTTTTCGATTCTGGTGCATCACATACCTTCATAAGCAAGGCGTTTGTGGAGAAACATTGCATACATTGCACTGAATCAAGGGAGGGATTTATTATCCACTCACCTGGGGCCGAATATTTACTAAGGAAGTAGCCTTCCACATACCAGTAACACTGGCTGGATGGGAATTTCCTACAAACATGATTGTTATAAAGGGGCAAGACATAGATGTAATTCTGGGTATGAATTGGTTAGCCCAGCATAAGGCCATCATTAATACAGACTTAAGGACCATTAAATTAAGCCATGGTCATGAAGAGATCCAATTGTCCATCCATGTAGCTGTCCCAGTTAAAGCATCTGGACAAGTTTATGAGGCTACAGTACAAGAAATCCAGGATATTCCGATGGTATGTGGGTTCCTGGATGTATTTCCCGAAGACTTGCCTGGGTTGCCTCCGGAAAGAGATGTGGAATTTGTGATTGAGTTGAAGCCTAGTACGACTCCTATTTCTAGAAGGTCGTGCCGCATGCCACCTAATGAACTAGCAGAACTCAAGACTCAACTATAAGACTTGCTTGAGAAAGGGTTCATTAGACCCAGTTCATCACCATGGGGATGTCCAGCAATTTTCGTCAAGAAGAAGGATCAGACGCTTTGGATGTGCGTGGACTAGAGACCCCTCAATGAGGTAACCATCAAGAATAAGTATCCTCTTCCTCGGATCGATATTCTGTTCGATCAACTTACGAGAGCCCGGATATTCTCCAAGATTGATCTCAGATTGGGCTATCATCAGATCCGTATTCGACCCGAGGATATACCTAAGACCGCATTCACTACGCAGTATGGATTATTTGAATATCTGGTCATGTCTTTTGGATTGACAAATGCTCCCGCCCACTTCACATGCTTAATGAACTCGGTATTTATGCTCGAGTTAGACAGGTTTGTGGTGGTCTTCATTGACGACATTCTGATCTATTCCAAAAATGAAGAGGAGCATGCAAGGCACCTACAAATTGTGCTAACGCACTTAAGGTAACATCAGCTGTATGCCAAGTTCAGCAAATGCATGTTCTGGTTGGAGGAAATCTAGTTTTTTGGACATATACTATCTGCTAAAGGGATTACAGTCGATCCTAGCAAAGTCAAGGATATTCTAGAATGGAGCTCACCAACTACAGTACATCAAGTTCGGAGTTTCCTTAGACTGGCTGGATATTACTGCAAATTCATTCCAGATTTCTCCAAGATTGTAAGACCCATTACGAGTTTATTGAAGAATGATACAAAGTTTGATTGGTCCCCAAAATGCAATGAAGCCTTCGAGCAGCTGAAGGTGTTGTTAACCACTGCCCCGGTGTTGGCTCAACCGGATATTGAGAAACCTTTTGATGTGTATCGTGACGCTTCAAGCAGTGGACTCGGATGTGTCCTAATGCAACAGGGCCGAGTCATAGCTTACACTTCACGATTATTACGTCGACATGAGGAGCATTACCCAACTCATGATCTAGAATTGGCTGCGGTGGTTCATGCCCTTAAGATATGGCGTCATTATCTGCTGGGGAATACATGCCATGTATATACGGATCACAAAAATTGGAAATATATCTTTACCCAATCAGAACTGAACATGAGGCAGAGAAGATGGCTTGAGCTGATTAAAGACTATGACTTAGAAATCCATTATCACTGAGGAAAAGCTAATGTAGTGGCAGATGCTTTGAGTCGCAAGACTTTTTGCCATTGTCTTACGGTAAGAGCACCTGACACTACTTTATGCTAAGAAATGGAGAAGTTGAATCTAGGGATAGTGCAGCAAGGAATGTTAGCAAATGTGAGACTTGAGTCAGTTCTTCTGCAAAGAATTATTGACGCTTAGAGAACAGATAAGGGTATGAAGCACATTCATGAGAAAATAGAAGCCGGCAAGGCAAATTGCTTCAGAAAAGATAATCAGGGAGTAATCTGGTTTGAGGATCGCATAGTAGTGCCAAAAGATACCGAAGTCCGCCAACAAATCTTGGATGAAGCTCATCTTGGTCGATATTCCATTCACCCTAGAAGTACTAAGATGTATCAATACTTAAAGCAACATTATTGTTGGACTAAAATGAAAATTGAAATCGCACGCTATGTGGCAAGATGTGACACCTGTAGACGTGTCAAGGCAGTGCATATGAAGACCACTGGACCATTGAAGTCCTTGCCCATTCCAACTTGGAAATGGGAAGATATTAGTATGTACTTCATTATGGGATTACCCAGAACAACTAAAGAATTTGACTCTATCTAGGTCATAATTGACCGGCTTACAAAGATAGCCCATTTTCTACCAGTCAAGACATATTACCTAGTAATTACCTATGCCCAGATATATATTGCTCGTATTCTCAGTTTGCATGGGGTTTCAAAAACAATAGTGTCGGACCGAGGACTGCAATTTGTATCCAAGTTTTGGGAAGAGTTGCAGAAGTCCTTGGGTACTAAGTTGCTCCACAGTTCAGCATATCATCCTCAAACAAGTGGACAAATAGAGAGAGTAAATCAGATACTTGAAGATATGCTATGAGCATGTGTCCTGGAGTTTCCACAGAAATGGGATGATTTTCTGCCATTGGTAGAATTTTCTTATAATAACAGTTATCAAGGAAGCATTAAGATGGCACCATTTGAAGTACTATACGTGTGATGATGCCGAACACCCTTAAATTGGTCTGAACCAGGGGAACGGTGGTTTTTCAGGCCTGACATGGTTAAAGAAATGGAAGAAAAAGTTCAATGGACAAGACACAACTTGAAAGAGACTCAAACTCGGCAGAAAAATTATGCGGATAAACGACGCCAACCTTTGGTCTTTCAAGTTAATGATCATGTATACCTGAAAGTATCACCAATGAAGGGTGTTAACCGATTCGGGGTAAAAGGAAAATTGGCACCCCGGTATATTGGCCCGTTTCTTATTCTTGAACGATATGGACCAGTGGCGTACAAACTTCAACTGCCTGAATCATTATCTGCGGTACATAATGTGTTCCATGTATCTCAATTAAAGAAGTGCCTTCGAATTCCTGATCGAACAACCATCGGTGTGATGGATGTTGCTTTGGAACCCGATTTGACTTATTCGGAACATCCCATTTGAGTTTTGGATTAGAAAGACCGGGTCACTCGAAAAAGGACCCTCAAGTTCTATAAGGTACAATGGAACCAACATACTGAAGATGAACCTACCTGGGAGACTCAAGATTTCTTGGAGAAAAATTTTCCTAGGTTTTTAGCTTCATGTAACCTGTAAAATTTGTGTATCTGATTGTAAAGTTGGAACAAACCCCATACCACCCCTGCTTTGTTAGACAAATAAGGAAATAAAGATGTGACGTATTTCCTTTTCCACCAGTTACCCTAGGATCTTAAATCCCGGGACAAGATTCTTTTATGGGGGGAAGGATGTAACACCCCTGGTGTTACTGGCACTAAAACTTGAGCATGACATCATATGCATTGACATTTCATTTTGTTTGTCACACCTAGAATGCATCCACTAGGTTTAACCTCAAAACAAGTTTTGATGTGGTGACTTGAAGTGTACATAACCCTAGGGTAGGGTACTCAACCCTGGGATTAGGGATATGGGTAATAGTAAGCCAAAATGAGTAATATCTCAAATGTCATTTGAAGTATTCATATGAGATCAAGAATAATGGATTTGAGTGGCACAAAAACCCTAGAGTGCTCAAAACCCTAAAAGAAACCCTAGAAAACCCTAATTTGTACCTAGGGGGGTGAATTCAAATTCTATACACTTTTGGACCAAAATGTAAATATCAAAGTGGTAGAATACAAAAAAACCAAGCAACTTTTACATTGGAGGATTTTCAAGTAGTGTGGAGAAATTTGGACTTATTTGCAAAAAAGTCCCATGAACACCATGTGGCTAACTCTGAATTTCAATGAGATTGAGCCAACTTTGGAGCCTTGTATTTAGTAATCCATGAGGACTTTGCCTTAGGTCAATACATCAAAATTGTAGAGCCATGTTAGGAGAACAACTTTGATTAAGTGACTAAACATTGGGGCTGTACAAAAATTTGAGAAAAATAAGCCTGAAGATGGGTTGTCAGTCACTATTGAAGACTAAATTTTTAGCAACATTGGAACTGGTTGAACTTTGTGATCGAATTGTGGGAGATTTAGTGGGAGATTGTGCAAAACTTTTGTAACAAAGTTGTAGCTGGTACATTAGACAACAACTTTGCTATAGATGGATTAGTGAGTTACTACATGGAAATTGGAGAACAAAGCCCTGCGATTTGCTCAGTCAGGTGCACTGAAGAGTGTTCGCGATGGTACAGTACCTGAACAAGATCAGGTTCAATGCACTTTGCTGCCGGTGGCCTCCGTGCCTAGATTTGCACCGGCTGCCATGATTCGTGCCCTCTGATGTGTGGATTACAATCGGAAGTGAAAAGATCTTCACCGTGGATGAGTTTGGTGAAATTAGACCAGATGCAACCAGAGTCTATTAATATTTAATCAGGCGTTAAAATATTGAAAGTAAGGACTCACTTTAGTAAGCTATTTCTGCAAAAGTATCTAAGTTGATTCTTTCTCAAGCCTTTCCTTGAGTCCTATTTAACCAGCATATCCTTGAGAGTCTTTTTCCTTAGTCGGGTAAGACTTGCGAAAGTACACTCCGTACTCAGGGTTTTCGAACCCATGTTGTTGTAGGTGATGACGAGTACTCTAAGTGTTCCTGAGGCTCGAGGGCGTTTCTAGTTTTGGAGGAGGACTAGCTAGGTTTATGTATGAGCTTTGGAGGGTTTCTACCTTTCTGCTTTTGTAATAAGTTATGCACTTTGAGTATATCAGGACTTGTAATAAATGTAACTCTTCCTATGTAATAAACTTCTGTTTTAGAAATGAAAAGAATGTTTTATAAAGTCTTCCGCTCTTATCTCTGAGGTGTGTGTGTATCGAATGTGATTACTGTAATATGCATGTATGGTGGGAGATCCTTGGGATGATGAGTTCAAGTTGTTGAACTCGTGATAGCCTTGTTAAGATACCTGGTACACGTGCATAGCCATCTAAGGCCATCAAGGTAAGGATTGGTGCACGTGGGCCCGATAACTTGGGAGGGCTGCCACACACATTCTAAAATCGTGTGTGACATAAGTGGTATCAAAGCCGTTATGACTGTAGGACTGCTAACCTAGAGTAGAATGGCCGTTCTAAGGATTATAGACCTCTATTCTCACCTTGGCCCTTGGTGTCACTTCAAAAGTCGGTCATCTCAATCAACTCTATGTTCTACTATATATTATACCTTGCTAAAATTTTGTTTTATTTATTTCCTAATGTTTTATGGTTTACTTGCTGGTCATATTAGTTCTGTTCTTACTCTTATGCTTACGATGTCTTTTGTAGATGGCTCGTCTTAGACACACAACATGAAAGTCAGTCATTCCTTTCTTGCCCTCTCGTCTTGCGGAGCGTTTGCTTTGTCGTCCAGTAACTGGCTAGTCTAGCCACTTGGAGAGGTTGCACCACCGCCTGCACGAGGAGCAGGAACGTCGGCGCCAGGAGCTAGAGCAGCAGGGCTCTTCCTCCCCACCCTAACAGAAGGTAGATTTTGTGAGGCGTTGCTCCCTAGTGCCCCTGCTGGTGGCGTCCCCTGCACCACCACTAGGCGCCCCGGCTGCTGGAGTACTG
The DNA here is from genome assembly GCA_029449295.1 of Zea luxurians. NCBI lineage: Eukaryota > Viridiplantae > Streptophyta > Magnoliopsida > Poales > Poaceae > Zea > Zea luxurians. The sequence goes on along the minus strand of JAOPSE010000075.1, from coordinate 10,465,197 downwards.
CTGGAGGAGACCTTAATGATGGAGAAGGCAACGACAGCAGCTCTAGCCATAGCACCGACCTCTTAGAGGAGTAGGAGTCAGAGGGATGGGTCGCCCGACCCATCACTCGTGACGTTGCTCTCGGGTGTCACTTTCACGATGCGCTCGACACCTTGCTGCGCCGGCCCCTTGATCGGCGCACTTGATCAATCGAGCATCGCTGTGTGGTCTACCAACACAGTCGTGGGGTATACCCGGACCGCTGGGAGGCTATTTGCTTGGTGTGCTGACCGAAGGATGATCTCCGGGGAGCGGAGGTCTGCTCGGAGCATTATTCTATCTCTTAGCGGGACTCAGCCAAGGTGGCCATGCAGGATGCCGCACGGCACACGCTTTCTCAGTACTGCTCAGTGCTCAGGGGGTGGCTGACGGTCTTAACCTGAGGTATTACCCCCGCCGTCCAACTGACAGTACTGGAGGTGTGATTGTCTCGCATATTGGTGAGGACAATCCTAGGTTGAGCAACACAATCAACCTAGCCGCCATGCTCAACACGAAGCTAGACCAGGCTTTAGACGAGGTGAGTAGGGCTCGTGCTGAGGTTGCTGAGTTGCAGGCTGAGCGCGCGGAACGCCGTCACCATGAGGATGGCTCCACCGCCCCCGTTGGGACTCCGCGTGGACACCATGCCTACGGCAACCCCAACTGTAGGATCGGATAAATCTAGAACCATAGATCGCTAGTGTTGAATTTTGTAATTAAATGCTTAAAATAGGAGTCTTTAAAATAGGAGTCTTAGTCAGTCTTAGTTAGTCAGGATAGTTTGCTTATCCTGTGTTTGTATGCTTGTCATGATGAACTTAGGATGATTTGGATTTTTGTAATGACTGTTGTTGGCACCTTTTTCGGGCGCCAATCGCTCAACAAGAACCGTGTCGGTGCTCTCTGCACAAGGGTGGACGGTCCGCGACCTGGCGCAGGGCTAGGGTTTTCCTGCTTGACGGCCGGATGGTTCGCGCACTAGGGTCGGACGGTCCGCGCGTGCGCTGGGGTGACGGAAGTCGCTGGCGGCTCCTGGATCTCGCTCTCGGGAGGGACCCATCAGGGAGGAGAGATCCTAGGTGTTGTCTAGGCTCGGCAAGCCGACCTAGACTCCTCTAATTGACATAGAGTCGAAGAGAAGCGAGGAATTTGGGGATTGCAAGACTAACCTAGAACTAGACTAGAACTACTCCTAAGAATAAATGTAAATTGTATTGATTTAAGGTTCGATTGATTGATTCTAATCGGCTGTAATCCTCTATATTTATAGAGGAGGGGGGCTGGACCCGTTACAAACTGATCTCCCGAGTTAATCCCGCGAATTTTGCCAACAAACATAGCAAGAAACTCGGAACCCTAATCTGTTCTGCGCACGCGAGGACCGTCCGACCCATAGGCGTGGACCGTCCGGCCTTAGGGCCGGACCGTCCGGTGCTCAATTTGGTTCCCAACATATGCCCCCTGCCTTTTGGTGGAGCTAAGCGAACCAAAAGAAACTAACTCGATGCGATCACGTTGGTTTTCTTAGGCATCTTGCCACCTACTAGGATAGTATGCAAGTGTCTTGGACCCGATTGTTAACTCAATGGACGTGACCCATTTAGCTTTGATCGAACTATCAGTCCCAACATCGCCATGTGTCGTACTGGCCCTGACCAATTTGTCATCTTGCTTTCCTAATTTTCTGAGTGTTGGCATAGCTCCGTAGTCGACCAGTTCCTCTCCTTGCACGTTGTCTTCCTCCATGGGTGTCAGTACGTCGTTGGAAGTGTCCTGGTGTAGTGCGGACGATCCGGCCTCAGGGGTTGTACGGTCCGCGCCCTGTACGGTTGGTCCGGTCCTTATAGCCGGACTGCCTGCCATACCTGCAAAGAACTGCACAGTTGTTGTTTTATTTTCTGTCTTTGTGGCTGTTTGATTTTCCTCAACAGCCTTTGGTCTCCATCTTTTTTGTGGTGGAGGATACTGCAGATGCGTGTCATTGAATATTTTTTCCGCCTCCTTTTCCTGGTTCTCCTTTGCTCCTAGGCGTTGTAATTTTCGCTTTTGCGACCGTGTCAATCCCGATGGGCACCATCGAGCATGGAGTATTTTGAATCAGCCGTTTTGTTGACAGTCATATCTTCTTTTTTGTTTATGTTGGCCGATTTACCAAAAATCATCGGCCCTTCATTATTTTGTTGTATGATGACATCTGTTGTTCCTATTTCAATGACGTCCCCTTTTATTGTACTGTTGGAGGCCGTAGCTATATGCCACCCTACCAGATTAGTCAGCCTTTAGGGCCAAGTGGTTCGGCAATCTTTCTGGGCCTGTGCTTGTGGACCAGATTGAGGGGCTCTCAATCGGTCTTGTACTGGAGGCGTCAACCTGTCAAAGACAGATGATTTGGGTACCCCCCAAGCGGAGTATTGTGGAGTCCCGAAAGGATATGGTGGCATACCCCACATCTGATTCGGGTTATATGCTGGTGGTGGTAAGTATGCATAATGATATGACATAGGTGTATGGGAGTGGAGGTGTCCATACACGTACGTTAGGTCTTAGTTGGACATTATGACCTCCCGTTCTTTTCGATTGGTGAGGTGGTCCAATCGGCCTAACCTGCTGTCGCTCCTAGGTGGGTAAGCGAGACCGCTTTGGTGGCCGGTCACTGGGGCCAGCCTTCTTTTTCACATATTTAGAGAATAATTGATCAAAGGTCAGGCTAGATTTGACCAACTGACCAGCTGCCTTGAACATGTTAGATTTTCACGTACCTATTTCTAGTCGTCGTGGTTTGAAGGTATGTGGTCGCCGTTGCTCCTCGGCGTTGCCGGACCGTCCGCTGGAATGCTCCAGACTGTCTGGTGATGTTACGGACCATCCGCGCCTGGGCACCGGACCGTCCGTGATGCATAGTATGGGTTCTCACGCATGTTCCCTTGTCTGCGCTTGCCCTCTAGTGTCGGAGGTTGTGACGGTCACCTTCAGTGTCTCCCCTCCATTAGGAGTCTTCTCGGCCACCACTTTCCTGCAAGAGATTTTGTTATTTCCACCGGCCTCCCGTGCATTGCCGATGATGACTTATTTGTCTTTGCCCTTATCGGATGTGCTGGGCCGAATTAGGACCTTTTTGCCATTGAAGTCGATCACATTCATTGGGAAGGGCTCCGTGTCCTCCTGAAATTTCAATCGTCCCTCGTTAATGGCCGATTTGATTTGTCGTCGAAACACATTACAATCATTAGTGGCATGGGAAAATGAGTTGTGCCACTTGCAATATGCGCGACGCTTTAGTTCGTCGACGGGTGGGACGGTATAATCGATCTTAATGTTACCATTTTTTAGTAATTCATCGAATATCTTATCACATTTGCCGACATTACATGTAAACTTAACCTCCTCGTGCCGTTTCTTTTAAACTGACTGCAAGGAGGAGCAAGCTGAAGATTTGGCCTGCTCGGGCCAAACTATTTCGATAGTGTAAACTTCGTTTGGTTCATCGTCCAAACTACTTTGATTGTGTTCTACTATATGAACATTATGATGAACCGTTTTGACTAGTTCTTTGCTTCAGCTTTCACAAGACAAAGCTCTCTGATGTAATTGTGCTAGCGTAAAGAACTAGATGCTTTCTAATTTCTCTTTTAAATAATAGCGCAATCCATCAAAGGCTATTCCCGCCAGTTGTTTATCTGTTAAATGAATTTGAAAGCATCGGTTTCTCGTATCCTGGAATCTCCGGATATAATCACTAACTGATTCATCCTTTTCTTGTCGTAGGGCCACTAAGTCTACTAAATCTAGCTCGTAATCGCCAGAGAATAAATGTTCATGAAATTTTTGTTCTAAATCTCCCCATGACAAAATGGAATTAGGAGGGAGCGTGGCATACCATGTGAATGCAGTCCCTGTTAAAGATAATGAAAATAAACATACACGGAATGCTTCTATGTCGGCCAATTCTCCTAATTGTGCTATGAACTGGCCTATGTGTTCGCGCGTATTTTTTCCTTGGTCACCCGAAAATTTTTGCAAATTCGGGTATCCTGGTTCCCTGTGGGTATGGGTGGTGATCAAATCGGCTGTCATAAGGTTTCCGATATGATTGCCCCCTAGGGACCATGCTTACTCCGAGCTTATCTCGGAAAGCCCTAGCTATTTCTTCTCTCACTATATCGATAGCAGCCGGTGCGAGACCACCGGCTCTCTGGTCAAACATAGGTGGGGTTGGCTGGATATTAGCATGTTGTCTTGCCCCCATTGGTTTGAGCTATGTGGTGCATTGCTATTTGCCCTGGCTCATAGGATTGATCGTTCCTTTCTGGCCTTCTAAGTGGGGCCGGAAAACTTTCCTGGGCTTGGGATTGTGTATTAATGGGCTGATGCATTGCATAGTGTGATGGGAAGTGTTGTTGGGACAGGTGAGGATTTAGGTAACAATCCTCCTCAAAAAACTCTGCGCCGGACCATCCCGTTGTATATGCGGACCGTCCGATGATATGCGCAGACTGTCCGGGTATGTGTCCGGACCGTCCGTGATTATGCGCAGACCGTCCGTTGCTGTATGCGGACAGTCCGACTGGGTAAATTTGATTCTATGTAGTAAGTTGTGGCTCAGGTGTATGTCTCAGTAATTCATTAAAAACAGGTCCGGCCGGTGCTGGCCGGGATGGTCCACGCTCACGTGCGGACGGTCCGGTCATGTGCAGATCGGCTAATTTGTTGCCGATGTGCGTAGGAGGTTGTGGTTGCCCAGGGCATGTATCTATCGATATCCCATAAAGGGGTTGTAACTGGTCGTGACAACTTGTAGCCGATGAATTACGCATGTTTTCCCCCAATTCAAACTCGTGTGAAGGAAAATTTGCGATAGTAGATTTATCAAATGCACGTACTAGCCTCCTATAATTATTTTCAATACCCCCTATGATATTTTGCATTTGTTCTTGCTATTCATCTACATAATTTTTAAGAGATTGTAGCTCGTTTGTGTTGCTTACCTCGGGGGTAGTCGTAGTAGGTCGAAGCGAAGCTAGATCTATCGCCTGTTGCCAAACGACCTTGTTGTTCCTGTCCACTTTGAAGTTGGCCAGGAACTTCGCCTTTGCCTCTTGGATCAGGTGCTCCTTGTGCTCCTTGAATTGGAGCTGTTCGTCAGCCGGCAAGGTTTCCCAAGTCGGCTCTATGATATTGCTGGGGGAGACTTCAGAGTTATCCCTTGAATCGACCATTGAGGGCCAATTTGATAGGTCTATATGTGTTTTCCCTAGCGGAGTCACCAAAAAGTATGTTGGCACCTTTTTCGAGCGCCAATCGCTCAACAAGAACCGTGGCAGTGCTCTCTGCACAAGGGCGGACGGTCCGTGGCTACAGGCCGGATGGTCCGCGACCTAGCGCAGGGCTAGGGTTTTCCTGCCTGACGGCCGGACGGTCCGCGCACTAGGGCTAGACGGTCCACGCGTGCGCAGGGGTGGCGGAAGTCGCCGGTGGCGCCTGGATCTCGCTCCCGGGAGGCACCCCATCGCGGAGGAGAGATCCTAGGTGTTGTCTAGGCTCAGCAGGCCGACCTAGACTCCTCTAATCGATGTAGAGTCGAAGAGAAGCGAGGAATTTGGGGATTGGAAGACTAACCTAGAACTAGACTAGAACTACTCCTAAGAATAAATGTAAATTGTATTGATTGAAGGTTCGATTGATTGATTCTAATCGACTGCAATCCTCTATATATAGAGAGGAGGGGGGCTAGACCCATTACAAACTGATCTCTCGAGTTAATCCCGCGAATTTCACCAACAAACACAACAAGAAACTCGGAACCCTAATCTGTTCTATGCGCGCGCAGACCGTCTGGTGCTCAATTTGGTTCCCAACAAGTATCACCAGATTGTGGGTACCCCCTGCAGTTTGGTTTAGCTGCTAATGTTAACAAAATTAGTTATTTAGTTGGAAACATTTTTATCTCTACTTTCGTCTTTATCTGAGGAGCTGTGTTTAGCTGTGTTGGTAGTCGGTAAAGATGCTTGTTCGTTCAATGTTGTGAAGAACTCTATGCCCTTTTCTTATGCTGAAAGATTTGCAAGATCAGTTCTGATGTGTGATTGCATTCCGCATATGTCAGACCATAGGCGCAGAGGAGGGAGACATGCCTAGCCATAGCAGCAAGCCCCGCAGAATGAGGCATCCCAGCAGCAATTGCCTCAGCCTCCCCCGATGTTAATAGAGCAGATGTTCCTCATGTAGCCTCAAGCAGTTCAGGCAATTGGGCAGACTTTGGCAGCCATGCAGCAAGTTCAACAGAAACCTCAACCCTAGCCGTAGATGCAGATGCCTCAGATGCCAAGAGATAAGCGTGCAGAGTTCATGAGAGGTCATCCCCCTGTGTTCGCTCACTCTACTGACCCCATGGACGCCGAAGACTGCTGTGTACCGTGGAGCATGAGTTGCACATCGCTCAGTGCAATGACGGAGAGAAGGTTCTGTATGGTCCCATCTGTTGAGGGGAGCAGCTCAGTCCTGGTGAGAGTCCTATCTCACCATCCATGCCGACCCCGAAGCCATTACTTGGGAAGAATTCAAAGATAACTTCCATCGGTGTCATGTTCTAGCAGATCAAATGATAGTTGAAAGGGAAATAGGGTCAAACCTTTTCCTATATGAATTTTGGTGGTAGAATTGCCCAACACAAATTATTGGACTAACTAGTTTGCTCTAGATAATATGTTCTACAGGTGCCAAAGGTTCACAACAAACCAATACAAAGATAAAAGAAAGGGTTCAAAACAAAGGAGCAAAGTATACCGAAGGCAGCCCTGGTCTGGCGCACCGGACTGTCCGGTGTGCCATCGGACAGTGTCCGGTGCACTAGGGAGATCGACGCTGAACTTGCCAGCTTCGGGAATTTGGGAGGCCGCTCCGCTATAATTCACCGGACTGTCCGGTGTGCCAGCGGAGCAACGGCTACTTCGCGCCAACGGTCGTCTGCAGAAGACATTAATTGCGCTACAGTGCGCGCCTGCACACGCAGAAGTCAGAGCAGGCGCCAGAAGGCGCACCGGACAGTCTACAGGACCTGTCCCGTGCACCACCAGACTGTCCGGTGGCCCCAATTGTCATAGCTCCAATGGTCGGAACCCAATGGCCTGGTGACGTGGCTGGCGCACCGGAGTGTCCGGTGCGCCATTCGACAGAAGCCCTCACCAACGGTTCTTTTGGTGGTTGGGGCTATAAATACCCCCCAACCACCACACTTCAATGCATCCAAGTTTTCAGCCTTCAAACCTCATACAAGAGCTATAGCATTCAATACAAGACACAAACAAAGAGATCAAATCCTCTCCCAAGTCCGGAATCACTCCAAACAAATTAGTGACTAGAGAGAGAGACTTTTGTGTTCTTTTGAGTTCTTGCGCTTGGATTGCTTTTCTTCTTCCTCATTCTTGTTTCCTTAACACTTGTAATCAAAGCAAGAGACACCAATTGTGTGGTGGTCCTTGTAGTGGACTTAGTGTCCCATTTGATTGAGAAGAGAAGCTCACTCGGTCTAAGTAACCATTTGAGGGAGGGAAAGGGTTGAAAGAGACCCGGTCTTTGTGACCACCTCAACGGGGAGTAGTGAGAGCACCTAGAGGGGGGGGTGAATAGGTGATCCTGTAAAACTTGAAACTTAAGCCACAAAAACTTGGTTAAGTGTTAGCAAAATAATCGCCAAGTGGCTAGAGAGGAGTCAAAACACAATAACCACAAGAGAGCAATCACAGAGATGGCATAGTGGTTATCCCGTGGTTCGGCCAAGACCAACGCTTGCCTACTCCACGTTGTGGCGTCCCAATGGACGAGGGTTGCAATCAACCCCTCTCAAGCGGTCCAAAGACCCACTTGAATACCACGGTGTTTTGCTTGCTTTTCTTAATCCCGTTTGCGAGGAATCTCCACAACTTGGAGCCTCTCGCCCTTACACTTGAAATTCACAAAGAAGCACTGAGCAAGGGAGGGATTAGCAATGCACACAAGACACAAGAATCAGAGTGTCAACACACACACAAGTCGCAACAAGAGCTCGCAACACAAACCAATGAGTTCACAACTCCACTAGAGCTCTATATGCTATCACAAAGAAACGAATGCGCGAAATTGTTGTCTTGGTGCTTAGGAATGTTGTAGGAATGCTTGGTGTGCTCCTCCATGCGCCTAGGGGTCCCTTTTATAGCCCCAAGGCAGCTAGGAGCCGTTGAGAGCAATCTAGGAAGGCTGATCTTGCCTTCTGTCGACTGGCGCACCGGACACTGTCCGGTGCCCGATTTCCTTCCAAAAATGGCGCAGTCGACCGTTGGCAGCCTGAGAGCCGTTGGCGCACCGGACATGTCCGGTGCACACCGGACAGTCCGGTGCCCCCTTCTAGCCATTGGCTCGGCCACGTGTCCAGCGCAGATTGCGTGGCCGACCGTTGGCCCGGCCGACCGTTGGCTCACCGGACAGTCCGGTGCACACCGGACAGTCCGGTGAATTATAGCCGTACGCCGTTGATGGTTTCCCGAGAGCGACGAGTTCGCCTGTGAACGGTCCACCGGACAGTCCGGTGCACCACTGGATAGTCCGGTAAATTATAGCCGTACACCGCCGTCGAAGTCCCGAGAGCAGCCTGTTCGCTCGAGCCAGCCTGGCGCACCGGACACTGTCCGGTGCACCACCGGACAGTCCGGTGCTCCCAGACTGAGCATAGTCTTGGCTGCTCGAGCCAAGACATTTCCAATTGGATTTTTCCTGTTTCCATTACTTAGACACAATATATTAGTCCATAAAACAATGTACTAAGTCTGAGAAACATACCTTTATCCTTGATTTGTACTTTGTCCACCTTTTTACACTTAGGCACTTGTGTTGGACACTAAATCACCAAAATACTTAGAAATGGCCCAAGGGCACATTTCCCTTTCAATCTCCCCCTTTTTGGTGATTTATGCCAACACAACATAAAGCAAGTAGAACGAGTACAAAATCAATTCAAATAAGAACTCAAAATTGTTTTGATTCAGTTTTGACATATATGGATCATCCTTTGCCACCACTTGATTTGTTTTTGCAAATCAAACACAAATTTCTATCTCTAAGTCAAACATACTTGTTAAAACATAAAGAGAGTAATTACAAGAGAAATTGATTCAAGATTTCAAAAACTCCCCCTTTTTCCCATAATCAACATTTCTCGTCACAAGAAGCCAACTTTTGACAAAAGAGACAATAAAAGAGTTTTGACAAACCAAAAGCTCTAATCTACTATTTTCAAAATTTTTCAAGTGGTAGCTGATCCATTTATCGCTTTGGCCTTTATTTTCTCCCCCTTTGGCATCAAGCACCAAAACGGGATCAATCTTGGCCCTTTAACCCCATTGCCTCACCAAAATCTTCAAATAAGAGTACAAAGGCAATAAGAGGACATGAGATGAACTTAGAATAAGTTACCCTCTCATCGGAGTGCAGTGGAAGTCTTTCATGGTCCAAGTCCACCTTTTCCCTTTCAAACCTCCTTTGAGACTAAATCAAGCAAACTCAAGCAAACGGTTAGTCTCAAAGGGTCAAGTTGTAGCACAACTCCCCCTAAATATGTGCATCACTTGCACAAGGACTTGTGAGGTCCGAGGAGTGATTGTACAACTTGAGCACCATAGTAAGCAACAATATGCATAAGGAACATGATCAAAGGCATAAATACATGTATGCTATGAATCAATCCAAGTTCCGCGAATCTAGGACATTTAGCTCACTACGCAGCCTGCAAAAGGTCTTTTCATCTAAAGGCTTAGTGAAGATATCGGCTAGCTGGTTCTCGGTGCTAACATAAAACACTTCGATATCTCCCTTTTGCTGGTGGTCTCTCAAAAAGTGATGTCGGATGTCAATGTGCTTTGTGCGGCTGTGCTCAACAGGATTTTCCGCTATTCGGATAGCACTCTCATTGTCACATAGGAGTGGGACTTTGCTCAGATTGTAGCCAAAGTCCCGGAGGGTTTGCCTCATCCAAAGTAGTTGCGCGCAACACTGTCCTGCGGCAACGTACTCGGCCTCAGCGGTGGATAGGGCAACGGAAGTTTGTTTCTTAGAGTTCCACGACACCAGGGACCTTCCTAAGAATTGGCACGTCCCCGATGTACTCTTCCTATCGACCTTACATCCAGCATAGTCGGAATCTGAATATCCAATCAAGTCAAAGTTAGACCCCTTTGGATACCAGATCCCGAAGCAAGGCGTAGCGACTAAATATCTGAGAATTCGCTTCACAGCCACTAAGTGACACTCCTTAGGATCGGATTGAAATCTAGCACACATGCATACGCTAAGCATAATATCCGGTCTACTAGCACATAAATAAAGCAAAGAACCTATCATGGACCGGTATGCTTTTTGATCAATGGACTTACCTCCTTTGTTGAGGTCAGTGTGCCCGTCAGTTCCCATCGGCGTCTTTGCGGGCTTGGCGTCCTTCATCCCAAACCGTTTCAGCAAGTCTTGCGTGTATTTCATTTGGGAGATGAAGGTGCCATCCTTGAGTTGCTTCACTTGGAACCCAAGGAAGTAGTTCAACTCGCCCATCATCGACATCTCGAATTTCTGCGTCATCACCCTGCTAAACTCTTCACAAGACTTTTGGTTAGTAGAACCAAATATTATGTCATCGACATAAATTTGGCACACAAAAAGATCACCATCGCAAGTCTTAGTAAAAAGCGTTGGATCGGCTTTCCCAACCTTGAAAGCATTAGCAATTAAGAAGTCTCTAAGGCATTCATACCATGCTCTTGGGGCTTGCTTAAGTCCATAGAGCGCCTTAGAGAGCTTACACACGTGGTCGGGTTACCGTTCATCCTCGAAGCCAGGGGGTTGCTCCACGTACACCTCCTCCTTGATAGGCCCGTTGAGGAAAGCGCTCTTGACATCCATTTGGTACAACCTGAAAGAATGGTGAGAGGCATATGCTAGCAAAATACGAATTGATTCTAGCCTAGCCACAGGAGCAAACGTCTCCTCAAAGTCCAAACCTGCGACTTGGGCATAACCTTTTGCCATAAGTCGAGCCTTGTTCCTCGTCACCACCCCATGCTCGTCCTGTTTGTTGCGGAACACCCATTTGGTTCCCACAACATTTTTCTTGGGACGAGGCACCAGTGTCCAAACTTCATTGCGCTTGAAGTTGTTGAGTTCCTCCTGCATGGCCAACACCCAGTCCGGATCTAGCAAGGCCTCTTCTACCCTAAAAGGCTCAATAGAAGAGACAAAGGAGTAATGCTCACAAAAATTAACTAATCTTGAACGAGTAGTTACTCCCTTGCTAATATCACCCAATATTTGGTCGACAGGATGATCCCTTTGAATCGTCGCTCGAACTTGGGTTGGAGGTGCCTGAGGTGCTTCTTCCTCTTCAATTTGAACATCATGTGCTCCCCCTTGATCATGCGCCTCCTCTTGAGGTACCTGTGCGTCATCTTGGGTTGGGGGATGCACCATAGTTGAGGAAGACGGTTGATCTTGCTCCAATTGTTCCTGAGGCTGTACATCTCCAATCGCCATGGTGCGTATCGCGGCCGTTGGAACGTCTTCTTCATCTACATCATCAAGATCAACAACTTGCTCTCTTGAAGAGCCATTAGTCTCATCAAATATAACGTCGCTAGAGACTTCAACCAAACCCGATGATTTGTTGAAGACCCTATACGCCTTTGTATTTGAATCATAACCTAATAAAAACCCTTCTACAGCTTTGGGAGCAAATTTAGAGGTTCTACCTTTCTTCACAAGAATATAACACTTGCTCCCAAATACACGAAAATAAGACACATTGGGTTTGTTACCAGTTAGCAGCTCGTATGAAGTCTTCTTGAGGAGGCGGTGAAGGTAGACCCGGTTGATGGCGTGGCAAGCCGTGTTCACGGCTTCCGACCAAAAGCACTCGGGGGTCTTGAACTCTCCAAGCATAGTCCTCGCCATATCGATGAGCGTCCTGTTCTTCCTCTCTACCACACCATTTTGCTGAGGTGTGTAGGGAGCGGAGAACTCGTGCTTGATCCCCTCCTCCTCAAGGAACTCCTCCACTTGAAGATTCTTGAATTCGGACCCGTTGTCGCTCCTTATCTTCTTCACTTTGAGCTCAAACTCATTTTGAGCTCTCCTGAGGAAGCGCTTGAGGGTCCCTTGGGTTTCTGATTTATCCTACAAAAAGAATACCCAAGTGAAGCGGGAAAAATCATCAACTATAACAAGACCATACTTACTTCCTCCTATACTCAGATAGGCGACGGGTCCGAAGAGGTCCATATGAAGCATCTCCAAGGGTCTTGATGTTGTCATCACATTTTTGGTGTGATGAGAGCCTCCCACCTGTTTCCTTGCTTGACAAGCTGCACAAGGTCTATCTTTTTCGAATTGCACGTTAGTCAAACCTATCACGTGTTCTCCCTTTAGAAGCTTGTGAAGGTTCTTCATCCCCACATGTGCTAAGCGGCGATACCACAGCCAGCCCATGCTAGTCTTAGCAATTAAGCATGCATCTAGACCGGCCTCCTCTTTTGCAAAATCAACTAAATAAAGTTTGTCGTCTAATACACCCTTAAAAGCTAATGAACCATCACTTCTTCTAAAGACAGACACATCTATATTTGTAAATAGACAATTATATCCCATATTACATAATTGACTAACAGATAGTAAATTATATCCAAGAGACTCAACTAAAAACACATTAGAGATAGAGTGCTCATTTGATATTGCAATCTTGCCTAAACCTTTCACCTTGCCTTGGTTCCCATCACCGAATATGATTGAATCTTGGGAATCGTTATTCTTGACGTAGGAGGTGAACATCTTCTTTTCCTCCGTCATATGGTTCGTGCATCCGCTGTCGATAATCCAGCTTGAACCCCCGGATGCATAAACCTGCAAGGCAAATTTAGGCTTGGGTCTTAGGTACCCAACTCTTGTTGGGTCCTACAAGGTTAGTCACAATTGTCTTAGGGACCCAAATGCAAGTTTTATCACCCTTGCATTTTGCCCCTAATTTCCTAGCAACTATCTTCCTATCCTTTCTACAAATAGCAAAGGAAGCATTTAAAGCATGATAAATTGTAGAGGGTCGATTCATAACTTTCCTAGGAACATGAGCAATATTCTTTCTAGGCACATGATGAATATTTTTCCTAGGCATATCTCTACCATGCATATAGGAAGAACTGGAAGCAAACATAGAATAAGAATCATAGGCATGTGAATCCAAAGCATTACAACTCCTATGAGACTGTCTTCTATCATTGTACATAAAAGCATGGTTCTTTTTAGTACTACTTGCCATAGGGGCCTTCCCTTTCTCCTTGGCGGAGATGGGAGCCTTATGGCTTGTTAAGTTCTTGGCTTCCCTCTTGAAGCCAAGCCCATCCTTAATTGAGGGGTGTCTAGCAACCGTGTAGGCATCCCTAGCAAATTTTAGTTTATCAAAATCACTTTTGCTAGCCTTAAGTTGGGCATTAAGACTAGCCATTTCATCATTTAACTTTGCAATAGAAGCTATGTGTTCACTACAAGCATCAATATCAAAATCTTTACATCTATTGCAAATAACAACATTTTCTACACAAGTTGTTGATTTACTAGCTATTTCTAACTTAGCATTCAAATCATCATTAATGTTCCTTAAGCTAGAAATTGTCTCATGGCAAGAATATAATTCACAAGAAAGCATTTCACTTCTTTTAACTTCTAAAGCATGAGATTTTTGTGCTTCTATTAATTTGTCATGTTCTTCGTACAACAAATCCTCTTGTTTTTCTAAAAGCCTATTCTTATCATTCAAGGCATCAATCAATTCATTAATTTTATCTACCTTGGTTCTATCTAGGCCCTTAAATAGACATGAATAATCTATTTCATCCTCATCACTAGATTCGTCCTCACTTGAAGAAGCATAAGTAGAGTTTCGAGTACATACCTTCTTTTCCCTTGCCATAAGGCATGTGTGACGCTCGTTGGGGAAGAGGGATGACTTGTTGAAGGCAGTGGCGGCGAGTCCTTCATTGTCGGAGTCGGAGGAGGAGCAATTCGAATCCCACTCCTTTCCTAGATGTGCCTCGCCCTTGGCCTTCTTGTAATTTTTCTTCTTTTCCCTCTTGCTCCCGTGTTCCTGGTCACTTTCATTATCGGGACAGTTAGCAATAAAATGACCAATCTTACCGCATTTGAAGCATGAGCGCTTCCCCTTGGCTTTGGTCTTGCTTGTCTGTCCCTTGCGACCCTTAAGCGCCGTCTTGAAGCGCTTGATGATGAGGGCCATCTCTTCATCATTGAGCCCTGCCGCCTCAACTTGCGCTACCTTGCTAGGTAACGCCTCCTTGCTCCTTGTTGCCTTGAGAGCAATGGGTTGAGGCTCATGGATTGGACCGTTCAACGCGTCGTCCACGTACCTCGCCTCCTTGATCATCATTCGCCCGCTTGCAAATTTTCCAAGGACTTCTTCGGGCGACATTTTGGTGTACCTGGGATTCTCACGAATATTATTCACCAAATGAGGATCAAGAATGGTAAAGGACCTTAGCATCAGTCGGACGACGTCGTGGTCCGTCCATCGCGTGCTTCCACAGCTCCTTATTTTGTTGATAAGGGTCTTGAGCCGGTTGTATGTTTGGGTTGGCTCCTCGCCCCTTATCATCGTGAATCATCCAAGCTCGCCCTCCACCAACTCCATCTTGGTGAGCAAGGTGACGTCGTTCCCCTCATGAGAAATCTTGAGGGTGTCCCAGATCTGCTTGGCATTGTCCAAGCCGCTCACTTTATGGTACTCGTCCCTGCACAAGGAGGCTAACAACACAGTAGTGGCTTGTGCATTTCTATGAATTTGTTCATTAATGAAAATAGGACTATCCGAGCTATCGAACTTCATTCCACTTTCCACAATCTCCCATATGCTCGGATGGAGAGAGAACAGGTGACTACGCATTTTGTGGCTCCAAAATCCGTAGTCCTCTCCATCAAAGTGAGGAGGTTTGCCAAGTGGAATGGAGAGCAAATGAGTATTTGTACTTTGCGGAATACGAGAGTAGTCAAAAGAAAAGTTCGAATTAACCGGTTTCCTTCTCTCGTAGTCGTTGTGGTCGTCATCCTTTTGGGAAGAAGATGACTCGTCGCTGTCGTTGTAGTAGACAATCTCCTTGATGCGCCTTGTCTTCTTCTTCTTCCCATCTTTCCGTCTATGGCCCGAGCCCTAGTTGGTAGGCTTGTCATCCTTCGGCTCGTTGACGAAAGATTCCTTCTCTTTATCGTTGATCACGATACCCTTCCCCTTAGGATCCATCTCTTCGGGCGGTTAGTCCCCTTGTGAAGAGAACGACTCTGATACAAATTGAGAGCAACTAGAGGGGGGGTGAATAGGTGATCCTGTAAAACTTGAAACTTAAGCCACAAAAACTTGGTTAAGTGTTAGCACAATAATCGCCAAGTGGCTAGAGAGGAGTCAAAACACAATAACCACAAGAGATCAATCACAGAGATGGCACAGTGGTTATCCCGTGGTTCGGCCAAGACCAACGCTTGCCTACTCCATGTTGTGGCGTCCCAACGGACGAGGGTTGCAATCAACCCCTCTCAAGCGGTCCAAAGACCCACTTGAATACCACGGTGTTTTGCTTGCTTTTCTTAATCCCGTTTGCGAGGAATCTCCACAACTTGGAGCCTCTCGCCCTTACACTTGGAATTCACAAAGAAGCACGGAGCAAGGGAGGGATTAGCAACGCACACAAGACACAAGAATCAGAGTGTCAACACGCACACAAGTCGCAACAAGAGCTCGCAACACAAACCAATGAGTTCACAACTCCACTAGAGCTCTATATGCTATCACAAAGAAACGAATGCGCGAAATTGATGTCTTGGTGCTTAGGAATGTTGTAGGAATGCTTGGTGTGCTCCTCCATGCGCCTAGGGGTCCCTTTTATAGCCCCAAGGCAGCTAGGAGCCGTTGAGAGCAATCTAGGAAGGCTGATCTTGCCTTCTGTCGACTGGCGCACCGGACAGTCTGGTGCACACCGGACACTGTCCGGTGCCCGATTTCCTTCCAAAAATGGCGTAGTCGACCGTTGGCAGCCTGAGAGCCGTTGGCGCACCGGACATGTCCGGTGCACACCGGACAGTCCGGTGCCCCCTTCTAGCCGTTGGCTCGGCCACGTGTCCAGCGCAGATTGCGCGGCCGACCGTTGGCTCACCGGACAGTCCGGTGCACACCGGACAGTCTGGTGAATTATAGCCGTACGCCGTTGATGGTTTCCCGAGAGCGACGAGTTCGCCTGTGAACGGTCCACCGGACAGTCCGGTGCACCACCGGACAGTCCGGTGAATTATAGTCGTACACCGCCGTCGAAGTCTCGAGAGCAGCCTGTTCGCTCGAGCCAGCCTGGCGCACCGGACACTGTCCGGTGCACCACCGAACAGTCCGGTGCTCCTAGACTGAGCAGAGTCTTGGCTGCTCGAGCCAAGACATTTCCAATTGGATTTTTCCTGTTTCCAGCACTTAGACACAATACATTAGTCCATAAAACAATGTACTAAGTCTGAGAAACATACCTTTATCCTTGATTTGTACTTTGTCCACCTTTTTACACTTAGGCACTTGTGTTGGACACTAAATCACCAAAATACTTAGAAATGGCCCAAGGGCACATTTCCCTTTCAAGTAGGTTTGCAAGAACCAAACCTCGGTAAAACAAATCACCGTGTCTCACTCTTCATTTGCTTGTGATTTGTTTTCGCCCTCTCTTTCGGACTTGTTTATATTTCTAATGCTAACCCCAGTTTGTAGTTGTGCTTAAGTTTATAATTTTCAGATTCCGCCTATTCACCCCCCTCTAGGCGACTTTCAATTGGTATCAGAGCCCGGTGCTTCATTAGAGCCTAACCGCTCGAAGTGATGTCGGGAGATCACGCCAAGGAGATGGTGACCGGCGAGAAGCCCGTTACAAGCCATAGGAAGGCTCCATCGGGAGAGTCCCGCAACAAGGGGAAGGAGAAGGAATCCCCTTCACACAAGTCGCATCGAAGTGGCAACAAGAAGAAGAAGATGAAGGTGGTCTACTACGAGACCGATTCTTCGTCGTCATCCACCTCCGGCTCTGACGCGCCGTCTATAACTTCTAAGTGCCATGAGCGCAAGAAGTTTAGTAAGATTCCCCTACGCTACCCTCGTATTTCAAAACGTACTCCATTACTCTCTGTTCCATTAGGCAAACCACCAATTTTTGACGGTGAAGATTATAACATGTGGAGTGATAAAATGCAGCATCACCTAACCTCACTGCACACTAGTATTTGGGACGTTGTTGAGTTTGGTGTACAGGTACCATCCGTAGGGGATGAGGACTATGATTCGGATGAAGTTGCCCAAATCCGGCACTTCAACTCACAAGCCACCACAATACTCCTCACCTCTCTAAGTTGAGAGGAGTATAACAAGGTGCAAGGGTTGAAGAGCACCAAGGATATTTAGGACGTGCTCAAGACCGCGCACGAAGGACACGAGGTGACCAAGATCACCAAGAGGGAGACGATCGAGGGGGAGCTTGGTCATTTCATGCTCAACCAAGGAGAAGACCCACAAGCCATGTACAACTGGCTAAAAACCTTGGTGAACCAAGTGCGCAACCTCGGGAGCACCAAGTGGGATGACCATGAAATGGTCAAGGTTATTCTTAGATCACTCGTATTTCTTAACCCCACTCAAGTTCAATTAATTCGTGGTGATCCAAGATATAAACTAATGTCTCTCGAGGAAGTGATAGGCAAATTTGTGAGCTTTGAATTGATGATCAAAGGCTCCAAGAAGATCATCGAGCAAGGAGCCTCCTCCTCCGTACCCGAAGCACAACCCGTTGTATTCAAGGCAACGGAGGAGAAGAAAGAAGACTCTACACCAAGTAGGGTCCCCATCGACACCTCCAAGCTCGACAATGAGGAGATGGCGCTCATCATCAAGAGCTTCTGCCAAATCTTCAAGCAAAGGAGGGGGAAGGACTACAAGCCCCGCTCCAAGAAAATGTGCTACAAATGTGGTAAGCTCGATCATTTTATCGCTAAATGTCCATTGTCTAGTGATAGTGACAGGGATAACGACAAGAGGGGGAAGAAGAAGGAGAAGAAGAAATACTACAAGAAGAAGGGCGGCGATGCCCATATTTGCCAGGAGTGGGACTCCGACGAGAGCTCCACCGACTCCTCCGACGATGAGGACGCCACCAACATCGCCGTCAACAAAGGACTTCTCTTCCCCAACGTCGACCACAAGTGTCTTATGGCGAAGGACGACAAAAAGAAGGTAAAATCAAAATCCTCCACTAAGTATGCCACTTCTAGTTATGTGGAAAATTCTAGTGATGATGAGGACAATTTGCTTACTCTTTTTGCCAATCTCAACATGCAACAAAAAGAGAAATTAAATGAATTGATTAGTGCCATTCATGAGAAGGATGAGCTCTTGGATAGCCAAGAGGACTTCCTTATCAAAGAAAATAAAAAGCATGTTAAGACTAAAAATGCTTATGCTCAGGAGGTAGAGAAAAATGAAAAATTAACTAGTGAGCTAAGCACTTGCCATGACATTGTTTCCAACCTTAGAAATGAGAATGCTAAATTACTTGCTAAGGTTGAGAATTTAAATGTTTGTGATGATTCTCTTGTTAATCTTAGAAATGATAATGCCAATTTGATTGCTGAGATTGACAAGTTGAATACCTCTCTTACTGGCCTTAGAAATGAGAATGAAAAATTGACTCCTAAGGCTAGGGAACTAGATGTTTGCAATATTTCTATTACCAATCTTAGAGATGAGAATGACATTTTACATGCTAAGATTGTTGAATTAAATGATTGCAAACCCTCTACATCTACCGTTGAACATGTTTCTATTTGCACTAGATGTAGAGATGTTAATGTAGATGCTATTCATGATCACCTTGCTTTAATTAAACAACAAAATGATCACATAGCTACATTAACTGCTAAAATCAATGAGCATGACTTGGAAAATGAAAATTTTAAATTTGCTAGAAGCATGCTTTATAGTGGGAGACGCCCTGCATTAAGGATGGCATTGGCTTCCAATAGGGAGACAATGTCAAGCTTAATGCCTCTCCTAAAAGATTGTCTAACTTTGTTAAGAGCAAAGCTCCCATGGTTCAGGATAATGAGGGTTGCATTTTATACCCTGCCGGTTATCTCAAACACAAAATTAGGAGAATTCATTCTAGGAAGTCTCACTCTGGACCTCATCATGCTTTTATGTATAAGAGTGAGACATCTAGTTCTAGGCAATCCACTCATGCTAAATTGCCTAAGAAGAAAACTCCTATTGCATCAAATGAACCTAAAATTTCATTTAAGACTTTTGATGCTTCCTATGTGCTTACTAACAAATCAGGCAAGGTAGTTGCTAAATATGTTGGGAGCAAACACAAGGGGTCAAAGACATGTGTTTGGGTAACCAAAGTTCTTGTATCTAATGTCAAAGGACCCAAAACTATTTGGGTACCTAAAATCAAGAACTAAATTTGTTTTGTAGGTTTATGCATCCGGGGGCTCAAGTTGGATCATCGACAGCGGGTGCACAAACTATATGACTGGGGAGAAAAGAATGTTCTCCTCCTACGAGAAAAACCAAGATCCCCAACGAGCTATCATATTTGGGGATGGAAATCAAGGTTTGGTCAAAGGATTGGGTAAAATTGCTATATCACCTGACCATTCCATTTCCAATGTTTTTCTTGTAGATTCATTAGATTACAACTTGCTTTCTGTTTCTCAATTATGCAAAATGGGTTACAACTGTCTTTTTACGGATACAGGTATTACTGTCTTTAGAAGAAGTGATGATTCAGTAGCCTTTAAGGGAGTGTTAGAGGGTCAGCTATACTTAGTTGATTTCAATAGAGCTGAACTCGACACTTGCTTGATTGCTAAGACTAACATGGGTTGGCTCTAGCATCGCCGACTAGCCCACGTTGGAATGAAGAATCTTCACAAGCTTCTAAAGGGAGAGCACATTTTGGAACTAACCAATGTTCATTTTGAGAAAGACAGGACTTGTAGCACATGCCAAGCAGGGAAGCAAGTTGGTGTTCATCATCCACACAAGAACATCATGACGACTGACAGGCCACTTGAGCTCCTCCACATGGACCTATTCGGCCCGATAGCTTACATAAGCATCGGCGGGAGTAAGTACTGTCTAGTTATTGTGGATGATTATTCTCACTTCACTTGGGTATTCTTTTTATAGGATAAATCTCAAACCCAAGAGACTTTGAAAGGATTCTTGAGACGGGCTCAAAATGAGTTCGGCTTAAGGATCAAGAAAATAAGAAGCGACAATGTGACAGAGTTCAAGAACTCACAAATAGAAGGCTTCCTTAAGGAGGAGGGCATCAAGCATGAGTTCTCTTCTCCCTACACGCCACAACAAAATGGTGTAGTGGAGAGGAAGAATAGAACTCTATTGGACATGGCAAGGACCATGCTTGATGAGTACAAGACTTCGGATCGGTTTTGGGCCGAGGTGGTCAACACCGCTTGCTACGCCATCAACCGGTTATATCTACACCGAATCCTCAAGAAGACATCTTATGAACTCCTCAACGGTAAAAAGCCCAATGTTTCTTATTTTAGAGTCTTTGGTAGCAAATGCTTTATTCTTGTTAAAAGAGGTAGAAAATCTAAATTTGCTCCTAAGGCTGTAGAAGGCTTTTTACTAGGATATGATTCAAACACAAGGGAATATATAGTCTTTAACAAGTCCACTGGACTATTTGAAGTTTCTTGTGACATTGTGTTTGATGAGACTAACGGCTCTCAAGTAGAGCAAATTGATCTTGATGAACTAGATGATGAAGAGGCTCCGTGCGTAGCGCTAAGGAACATGTCCATTGGGGATGTTTTTCTTAAGGAATCCGAAGAGCCTCTACAAGCACAAGATCAACCATCTTCTTCCATGCAAGCATCTCCACCAACTCAAGATGAGGATGAGGCTCAAGACGATGAAGGAGAAGATGAAGAGGATGAGCCACCTCAAGAGGATGGCAATGATCAAGGGGGAGATGCCAATGATCAAGACAAGGAAGATGAACAAGATCCAAGGCCGCCACACCCAAGAGTCCACCAAGCAATCCAATGAGATCACCCCGTGAACACCATCCTAGGAGATATTCATAAGGGGGTAACCACTCGATCTCGGGTTGCTCATTTTTGTGAACATTACTCTTTTATTTCCTCTATTGAGCCACACAGGGTAGAGGAAGCACTTCAAGATTCAGATTGGGTGTTGGCGATGCAAGAGGAGCTCAACAATTTCACAAGGAATGAGGTATGGAATTTAGTTCCACGTCCTAACCAAAATGTTGAATCAAGTGGGTCTTCCGCAACAAACAAGATGAGCATGGTGTGGTGACAAGGAACAAGGCACGACTTATGGCCAAAGGGTATTCACAAGTCGAAGGTTTGGATTTTGGAGAAACCTATGCACCCATAGCTAGGCTTGAGTCAATTCGTATATTACTTGCCTATGATACTTACCATGGCTTTAAGCTTTATCAAATGGACGTGAAGAGTGCCTTCCTCAACGGACCTATCAAGGAAGAGGTCTATGTTGAGCAACCTCCCGGCTTTGAAGATAGTGAGTATCCTAACCATGTGTATAAACTCTCTAAGGCGCTTTATGGGCTCAAGCAAGCCCCAAGAGCATGGTATGAATGCCTAAGAGATTTTCTTATCACTAATGGATTCAAAGTCGGCAAAGCCGATCCTACTTTATTCACTAAAACTATTGCAAATGATTTGTTTGTATGCCAAATTTATGTTGATGATATCATATTTGGGTCTACTAACAAATCTAAATGTGAAGAATTTAGTAGGATCATGATTCAAAAATTCGAGATGTCTATGATGGGGGAGCTGAAGTATTTTCTAGGATTTCAAGTGAAGCAACTCCAAGAGGGCACCTTCATCAGCCAAACGAAGTACATTCAAGATTTACTCACCAAGTTTGGAATGAAGGGTGCCAAGCCCATCAAGGCACCCATGGGAACCAATGGGCATCTCGACCTCGACATGGGAGGTAAATCCGTAGATCAAAAGGTATACCGGTCGATGATAGGATCTTTACTCTATTTATGTGCGTCTCGACCGGACATTATGCTCTCCGTATGCATGTGTGCAAGGTTCCAAGCCAACCCTAAGGAAGTTCACCTTAGGGTTGTAAAGCGAATCATGAGATATTTAGTTTATACACCTAACTTTGGTCTTTGGTACCCCAAGGGATCCTCATTTGATTTATTAGGATATTCCGATGCTGAATGGGCAGGGTGTAAGATTGATACGAAGAGCACATCAGGGACTTGTCAGTTTCTGGGAAGATCCCTGGTGTCTTGGGCGTCAAAGAAATAAAACTCAGTAGCTCTTTCTACCACCGAAGCCGAGTACATTGCCGCAGGCCATTGTTGCGCGTAATTGCTTTGGATGAGGCAAACCCTTAGGGACTATGGCTACAAGTTTAGCAAAGTCCCTCTCCTATGTGACAATGAGAGTGCTATCCGCATGGCGGATAATCCCGTTGAACACAGCCGCACTAAGCACATAGCCATTCAGTATCACTTTCTGAGAGATCACCAACAAAAGGGGGATATCGAGATAGCCTATATAAACACCAAGGATCAATTGGCCGATATCTTTACTAAGCCTTTAGATGAGCAATCCTTTACCAAACTTAGAAATGAGCTAAATATTCTTGATTCTAGGAATTTTGATTGATTCTTTGCACACATAGCTCATTTATATACCTTTGATCATATCTCTTTTATGTCTATGACTAATGTGTTTTCAAGAATAATATTATGCTTAGTCATAGATATTGAAAGGGAAATGAAGTATTCGGTAAAGAAGGCACTTCCACTCAACTCCAATTGTATTTGCCGGTACTCCACATCATTCTCTACTTTGGTATAATCTTCACTCATATTTTTGTGTTTGCCAAAGGAGGAGAAAGTTTGCAAAAGGGCTTATATTTCATTCACAAGTATCCGTGTTGGGGCTATGCTTCGTCGCGCCGAAGGTCTTGTAGGAAGAAGCAGCTTCGGCTGAAGCTGTCCGCAGGAGATGACCGAAGGTTCCTCTTCAGGAAGCTTCGGAATTACAAACCGACTTAAAAGTAGAATGACCTTTCAGTCCATAAATGTTTGGGTCGCTGTTGTAATCCCTTATGAGGGACATAATTGTAATTCCTCACAGGCTATGTCCCGTGCCTATAAATAGTGAACAGTACTCCCTTACTGGGGACAGAGATTTTTCCGGTATTTACAGTCGTGTCATTTGAGAATCAATCTTTGTCAAGGCAGAGGTATAATTGTATTCAACACTCAAATATATTGAATGGATATAATATGGTTCGTTTATGATTCATTTACCTTTGATATTCTATATTTTTATGCTATCTTATACAATCTGTTGAAATTCAATTATGAAGATTTAACCTTCGTAATTGTATTGACACCAACCTTCATCCAAGGCTCATTATCCTCAAGGGAATAATGTTTCATTGGACGAAGAACATTAACATTTAACATTCTATGTTGCCTTGTTCTTAATTTATAGCAGTTGAGAACAAGTCCCCAACATTGGCGCCCACCTCCGGTGAACTCACTTCCACTTTTTTTTGAGCTGATGGCTTCGTTCAACGGTCAAGCTGGAGCTGCTTCGGCTCCGAAGCTGCTACTCCCGATAACAGGCGGTTCATGTTCAGAGCCAGCCAACAAGAAGCAGAAAAAGGAAGCACAGAGAAGGGTACAACATGTTGGAGTGCAGGGACCCTTCATCAAGTCAAGGTGGTCCCACATTCCAATCACCTTCTCCCAGGAGGACCTTCAGCTCAAGGATTTTCCTCATAACGATGCTATGGTTATTTCTTGCGTTATCAAAGGGTTTCTCGTCCACAATGTCTTGGTTGATACAGGCAGTGCAGCTGATATCATATTTGCTAAGGCCTTCAGACAAATGCAAGAGCCAGAAGATAAGATTCATGATGCTACACACCCTCTCTGTGGCTTTGGAGGAAGACAGATTGTTGCACTGGGCAAGATCACCATGCCAGTGACCTTCGGATTCATCAACAACACCAGAACTGAGCAAGTTGTGTTTGACATTGTTGACATGGAATACCCTTACAATGCAATTATTGGTCGTGGTACCCTCAATGCTTTCGAAGCAATTCTTCATCCTGCCTATCTTTGCATGAAGATACCTTCGGATCAAGGACCCATCGCTATTCATGGAAGTCAGGAAGCTGCCAGAAGGGCCGAAGGAAACTGGACTGACTCAAAAGCAATCCATAACATAGATGGAGCTGAAGCTTGTGAACAGTACAAATTCAGAAGGGAGAAAGCAGCTTCAGCAGATCAGCCGAAGCCCATGCTCTTATGTGAGGACATAGCAGAGCAGAAGGTGCTGTTGGGCTCTCAATTATCCGAAGAGCAGGAGAAAACCTTGATAAGGTTTTTGTTCAACAACAAAGATGTTTTTGCATGGTCAGCCAATGACCTCTTCGGAGTAAATAGGGATGTTATTGAACACTCGCTCAATGTTGACCCATCCTTCAGACCCAGAAAGCAGAGGCTTCGGAAAATGTCTGATGATAAGGCCGAAGGTGCTCGTAATGAAGTCAAAAGACTCCTCAGTGCAGAAGTTATCAGAGAAGTAAAGTACCCAGAATGGCTAGCTAACACTGTTATGGTAAAAAAGGCCAATGGCAAGTGGCGAATGTGTATCGATTTTACAGATCTCAACAAGGCTTGTCCGAAGGACGAATTCCCATTGCCAAGGATAGACTCTTTAGTTGATGCAGCAGCTTCTTCAGAGCTCATGAGTCTGCTAGACTGTTACTCAGGCTATCACCAAATCTAGATGAAGGAAGATGAGCCGAAGACTAGCTTCATAACCCCAAGTGGCACATATTGCTATCTTCGGATGCCTGAGGGGCTCAAAAACGCTGGAGGAAGTTTCAGCAGAATGACTGCGAAGGTTCTCCAGTCCCAGATAGGCAGAAATGTGCTAACTTATGTTGATGACATCATTGTAAAAAGCACGAAACAGGAAAATCATATTGCTGATTTGCAGGAGACCTTCGCTAGTTTCAGACAAGCTGGCTTAAAGTTGAATCCAGAAAAATGTGTCTTCGGAGTAAAGAAGGGGAAATTTCTTGGATGCTTGGTTTCAACAAAGGGAATTGAAGCTAATCCAAGTAAAATTGAAGCTATACTTCGAATGGAGCCACTAACTACAAAAAAGGGGGCCCAAAGATTGACAGGGAGGCTGGCATCTCTCAATAGATTCATATCCAGATCAGCAAAAAGAAATTTACCATTCTTCGAAGTGCTGAAATCAGCCGAAGTCTTTCAATGGGGACCAAGCCAACAAAAAGCCTTTGAAGAACTGAAGCAATATTTGATAGATTTAACAACATTAACTCCACCAATGCCAGGGGCTCCTTTGTTGTTATACGTGGCAGCTTCGCACTCGGCGGTAAGTGCAGCACTTGTCCAGGAGAAGCTTGATGGCCAAGTCAAGAAGCAGGTTCCAGTGTATTTTGTATCTGAAGTTCTTAGTGTATCAAAGAAAAACTATACAGAATTGGAGAAGGTATTATATGCTGTTTTGATGGCATCCAGGAAGCTTCGGCATTATTTTCAAGCATACAATATTGTTGTTCCTTCTTCGCAGCCGTTGAAGGATATTATGAGAAATAGAGAAGCTACTGGACGGATTGGAAAATGGGCTGCAGAGCTCAATGAATTTTGCATTGATTATGTGCATAGATCCTCGATCCAGTCTCAAGCGTTGGCAGATTTCATTGCCGATTGGACGCCAGGGGCTCAGGATGAAGAAACAAATAAAGATGCCGAAGTGTGGACAGTGTTTTGCGATGGGTCTTGGGGAACCTTCGGAGCAGGAGCAGCCGCTGTGTTGGTCTCACCATCCAAAGTTAAAACTTGTTATGCGGCAAGACTCGATTTTAGCTGTACAAACAATATTACTGAGTATGAAGCCCTGCTTTTGGGCCTTCGGAAATTAAAAGCAATGGGAATCAGAAGGGCCATCCTTAAAACTGATTCCCAGGTTGTTTCGGGTCATATCGACAAGAGTTGCAAGGCTAAAGATCCGAAGCTTGAAAAATATTTAGACACGGTCCGAAGAATCGAAGCTTCCTTCGAAGGATTTTCTGTCAAAAATATCCCTCGAGGACAAAATGAGCATGCTGATTTGCTAGCTAAGTCAGCAGCACAGGGGCTGCCCTTACCTTCGGATGTGTTCTTCGAAACAATAAAAGCACCTTCAGTGGAACTTCTTGAAAGAGCAGTCCTCAATATATCTCCTGTTTATAGCGAAGATTGGAGAACTGAGATCATCTCTTACCTTCAGGGTAAATTCCTTTCAGATGACGAAACTTATAACAGGAGGATAGAGGCAAGAGCTCGTCCATATGTCATGATAGAAGGGGAGTTGTACAAGCATGGAGTTTGTGCTCCACTACTCAAGTGTTTATCTAGAGCCGAAGGCATAGAGTTGATGAAAGAAATACATGCAGGCTTGTGTGGATCTCACATTGGATCTAGGCCGTTACTTGGAAAAGTTTTTCGTCAAGGGTTTTATTGGCCGAAGGCAGCTTCGGATGCAGCGGAATTAGTTCAAAAGTGCGAAGGTTGTCAGAAATGTGCAAGAGATCAAAAACAACCTTCGTCTCTATCTCAGCTGATACAACCCATCTGGCCATTGCAAAGGTGGGGTCTTGACTTGTTAGGTCCGTTACCACCGGCCCAAGGAAACTTAAGATATGTTGTAGTGGCTGTGGAATATTTTTCTAAATGGATTGAGGCAAAGCCTTTAGCCACAATAACTTCGGCCACCATTCAAAAGTTTTTCTGGCAGAATATTGTTTGTCGTTTCGGAGTACCAAAGGCCATCACTGTAGATAATGGAACACAGTTCGACTCTGAAGCTTTCAGAGAATTCTGTGATCAAATCGGCACGAAGATCCATTTTGCATCAGTCAGGCATCCGGAGTCAAATGGACTCGTTGAAAGAGCCAATGGCATCATAATGACAGGAATAATGAAGTTAATTTTCAATCAACCCAGGGGAAAGTGGCCAGATCAACTAATCAAAGTAGTATGGAGCCACAACACGACAACATCAAGGTCAACAGGCTTTACCCCATTCAAATTATTGTTTGGTGACGAAGCAATAACTCCGGAGGAAGCTAAAACTGGATCAATAAGAGTAGTAGCTTCAGCAGAGTCAGATCCTGAAGTTAATCATTCTGTTGAAAAAGATGCCATAGAAGGGATCAGACTTCAAGCCGTGGAGAACATCAACAAATATCAAGCCGAAACAATCAAGTGGCGTGATAGAAAGGTTCGGCTGAAGAATATTGAGCCAGGACATTTGGTGCTTCGGAGAGTCGCTAACCCAGATACAGTGGGCAAGTTGCAGTTGAAATGGGAGGGACCTTTCTTAGTAACATCTTCGTCAAGACCCGGTTCATACAGATTGAAGGATATGGACGGCAACGACATTCCTAGATCTTGGAATGCGGATGAGCTTCGGCGATATTATGTGTAACTTGATGTAACTTTTTATGTCTTTTCTTTTTCATGGCACCCTTTTCCTTTCTAAAGGGGGAGAAAGGTTTTTAATGGGGCCATCATATGTAATTTCCTTTTTTAGTTCTATAAGAGCAAATTCCCCCAAGGAATGTAAATGTAAAAGCTGAGAACGCACCATTGAGTGCCGAAAAGTAAAAAGCGAAGAAGCTCCAAAGTCGTTCCTAAGGGAATGCAGAGCTTACAGCGAAAAGTCAACGCTGATTCCGCCAAAAGTAAAAGGCGAAGAAGCTCCAAAGTCGTTCCTAAGGGAATGCAGAGCTTACAGCGAAAAGTCAACGCTGATTCCGCCAAAAGTAAAAGGCGAAGAAGCTCCAAAGTCGTTCCTAAGGGAATGCAGAGCTTACAGCGAAAAGTCAACACTGATTACACCGAAAGTAAAAGGCGAAGAAGCTCCAAAGTCGTTCCTAAGGGAATGCAGAGCTGATGTGTGATTGTTTCTAAGGAAATAATGGCTGAGGGTATTGCTTCGGATATGTGTTTGGACATTCATTCGCACATCACATTACATCATAGCATTTGCATTCATAAACATTCATCCAGGCATATGTAGGATAATCATCATCATGGCATAAGTAGTTGCTTCGGCATAAGAGAAGAGCTTCTTCGCGTACAAAAAGGAGAGCTTCGGAAGAAAGGGAAATGTTGTTTTCTATGCTTCGCTGTGTACGAAAAGAAGGGAAGGTGTTTTTTCGCCTTCGGCTCAAAAAAGATAATTTCGTCCACAACAAAGCACTTCACATACATTAATAGAAGGGTAAGAGCATAATACAAGGTATGAACAAAACTCATTAAAGACAAGTTTAGTTACATTTACACAAGTTATCTCAAAAGTTTCCTGAGTCTGTCTACAGTCTACTCCTACTTAATCTTCGAGGGATTTTAGCTTCGGCATCACTCTTTTTAATCATCGACTTCGGCTTCGTCATCCTACATGAATTAAAATGTAAGTCAAAATCGAGCTTGAAGGAAAAGGTAAGAACAAGGTATGATTTCTTACTGGTTCAAGATGACTCCGAGCTTCGTCTCCAGCCTTTTCTCGCCCGCCTTTTGTCCATATCATCTTTACAAATCTGTTAGAAATGCTTCGGGCGAGGTCAGGAATATCATCTAAAATTGTTGGTGATAGAGTGAAATTAGGCCTATTGACAATTTTTCCATGATCACAGCCAGCTTTTAGGAAAGCAGCAGCAGTGCCTCGAGAAGCTACCCAGGCACAGAAGTCACCGTGCCCGGCTATAACTTCGTCAAGCTCATCAATTTCACCTTCAATATGTTCGAAGGTCTTTGGTAAATCTTCAGCTGACGGGGTGAATTTCTCACTGCTAGCTCCAACTGAGTGGAAGATTTTTCTCAGTCGTTGAACACATTTGTTGCTAAATTCCAAACATTTATCTTGAAGGCTTGCCAATAATTTTTTGAAAACTGAATTTTCTTGGACTTCGGCTTCAAGTTTCGCATTTAGTTCTTGTTTTTCTTGTTCAAACTATTCAGATTGGCAGAGAAGCTTCGTATTCAATTCCGTTATTTTAGCTTCGGCTTCTGCCAATAAGCCTTCAGTTGCCTGAAGCTCAAAGTTTTTCTTCTCAATAGCAGCTGATTGCTCCTTTATTTTGTTTTCTAAATTTTCAATTATAACTTCGTGTTTCTTGTCTTCAAAATCTTGCTGCATTTTCAAGGCTTTGCTCAACAGCATACTCTGCACGAAAACAACCTTCGTTAGACATGTTTTCATTGTTAAAAACAATAAAGGTTAAGGGAAAAGTAGTTCACCTTGAAATTGGAATAAAATAAACTACCAACGATATGTTGTCGTCGGTAGCGGCTAATGTCCATTTCCAGCTTCGGAAAACCGATACTCTTTGATAGAGTACCGATGACCTTAGCTCCAGTTTGATCCCGGATGCAGTCTAATTTTTCATCGTCAATACCCCCGAAGAGGAGTGCTCCTGGTTTATATCCGCAGGATTTGGCAAACTCTTTAAGCTCTTCTATTTCGGTTTTTGACAATTCTTCTCCAACCAAATTTTGGAACATGAAGGCTTCGTCCTCTGAAGCTTCGTCAGCAATTTTCTTTTCTTTCCCAGACACTGCAGCCATGGCCTCTTCGGCGGCAGCAGTAGCTTCTTCTGTGGCCATGTCTAGCAGTATTTTGTCGATGTGTTCAATTGTGCTTTCCAAGTTCAAACCTTCAGTTGAGGTAGCTTCGGCAGCCGCGACCTCCGAAGGTGTGATTTCAATATTTGTTATTTCTTCAGCCGCTGGTATCTTTTGAGCTGAAGCTCTCGGTGGTGTCTTGTCAATGACTTCTGTCACTGCGATGATTCTTTGTCTCTTTGTTTTAGTTGTTTTCTTCGTTTTTTCGGGCTCCTTTTCCTTCTGAAAAAACTTTGTCAGTTGAGGCCCCAATGGACTTAGCTTCGTAGGCAGGGATTCAGTCATTACCTTTAAAATCTCTTCCACGTCAGTGGCAGAGCGTGATGCGGGAGTCTCCTCTTCGTCAGATATTTTTTGCTTCGGAGATGATATTTTCTTCTTCTTCGGAATATTCTTCTTTTTTGTCGGTTCTTCCTCATCTTCATTTAAAGCTTCGGCTCCCCTTTTCCTTTTCCGACCTTCGGCACCTTTATTCAGATTTTCGTAGTCAGGGTATTCAAAACCCAAGGCGTCCAGCACTCGATTCAGTCTTCGCTTCGGACGGGTACCGAAGGCCGCGGTCATCAACTGATCTTCTTTTTTGGAGTAATTACCGAGTATTTCATTGCACATTATTTCAACTGTGTCCAGCCACTCTTGGCAAGGTTTTTTAAAGTATTTCTTAAACTTGTAATAGTAAGGTAACCGCACAAGTTCCCCTTCTTTCTTCTCCCCCTCTAGCTTCGGCATTTCCCATTCTTTTAAAGTAGGAAAAACCCTGAAGGCCAAGAACTCTTGAACCAGGTCTCTAGTACTGATATGCTCTGAAATAATTTTAAACTCAGCCAGTGCAGCCCAAGTGGAACCTTCTAATGACATTTGGCATCGCGGTCTTGTTTCTCCGAAGATCAATTCAAGAGGGCTTTGTACCAGCTTCTCTTTGTCTTCGTCAACTCTCACATAAAACCATTCTGATTTCCAGCCTGCCGGCCATTTGCTTCGGTAGCTGATTACAGGAAACTTTGTGGTTTTCCGATAGGCAAAATTGTAGCAACCAAAGTTATCATGTAATCCATCTTTTCTAGCCTTCGTCTGGTAATGCAGCTCATGAACTCGACAAAAGCTGTCGGCAAACGGCTCCACCGCCTGGCTTCGGAGGGCCCAGATATAAACACTAAGCCTAACGATAGCGTTAGGAGTCAACTGATGAAAGTAGATACCAAACCTCTTCAATACATCTGCAATAATCCTGTGAAGGGGGAATCTCAACCCAGCCTTTAGAACGCTCTTGAAAATGACTATTTCATCCTTCTCTGGCTTCGGGGTAGTTTCTTCCCCCCGAAGCGAAGTAGCTTCTTCTGACTTTCACTGAAATAACCTGACTTTACCATCTTGGAGAGATCAGCCTTCGAAACGGTCGACTTTCCGAAGTCCAAGTGGCTGGGCTTACTTGGCATGGCAATACGATAATCATCTTCGGGATCAGTTTCTTCAATGTTCTCTTTTTCTGCTTCGGCAGTTGCTTGTTCTGCTTCAACAATGGGGATTTCTTCCGAAGTTACCAGTCCGGATCGTTGCATTGCTTCGGAGATAGGAATAGTCTCCGAGCCTTCAGCTTCGCCTCCTTCACGCTCAACCCTAGCGATAGAACGCACTCTGGTCATTTAATTCTGAATCTGCGGGAATTAAATACTTTTTCTTCAGAAGTTTTTTCTTCTGACGGAGTAGGCTTCAAGCTGGAGCTTCGTTTAATTCCGAGAGTCAAGCTTCGGCTATGGTTAAAAATTTTGGCAGCAAAACAGTGCAAATAGCAATGAATGTTGTGGTAACTTCACACCTACTTGTCTGTTTATATAGTGCTGCAGGTAAGAAGGCGAAACGCCAGGATTTTTACACCAGGCGGACAGCCGCTTGCACTCGCTGCAAGGTGGGACCGCTACGCGCTCGGAAACTGAATCGTTTCTCGACAACTAGCTCAGGGAAGGTGTTTTTTGGACCTTCGGCTTCCCGAAGCTTAAGAGACTTTTTTCACGGATCAAGCTCGTTACGAAAAACGATCTAGCGCCGCGAAAGGGGCTACTGTTGGGGCTATGCTTCGTCGCGCCGAAGGTCTTGTAGGAAGAAGCAGCTTCGGCTGAAGCTGTCCGTAGGAGATGACCGAAGGTTCCTCTTCAGGAAGCTTCGGAATTACAAACCAACTTAAAAGTAGAATGACCTTTCAGTCCATAAATGTTTGGGTCGCTGTTGTAATCCCTTATGAGGGACATAATTGTAATTCCTCACAGGCTATGTCCTGTGCCTATAAATAGTGAACAGTACTCCCTTACTGGGGACAGAGATTTTTCCGGTATTTACAGTCGTGTCATTTGAGAATCAATCTTTGTCAAGGCAGAGGTATAATTGTATTCAACACTCAAATATATTGAATGGATATAATATGGTTCGTTTATGATTCATTTACCTTTGATATTCTATATTTTTATGCTATCTTATACAATCTGTTGAAATTCAATTACGAAGATTTAACCTTCGTAATTGTATTGACACCAACCTTCGTCCAAGGCTCATTATCCTCAAGGGAATAATGTTGCATTGGACGAAGAACATTAACATTTAACATTCTATGTTGCCTTGTTCTTAATTTATAGCAGTTGAGAACAAGTACCCAACAATCCGTTTTTGGCGATTCATGCCAAAGGGGGAGAAAGTATGAGCCCAAAGCAAAAGGACCGCACCACCACCAAAATTTTAAAAAATGAAGTTTTTCAAATTGATATCTTATTGTGTTCAAAAGGGGGAGAAAGTAGTATCTTCAAAACTTGCAAAACCCTCTTGAACACTAAGAGGAGAACTTTATTTAGGGGGAGTTTTGTTTAAGTCAAAGAAAAACAGGGGGAGAAAATTTCAAATCTTGAAAATGCTTCTTTCAATCTTATTCATGTACCTTTTACTATTTGCAAAAGGTTTTTGAAAAGAATTTTACAAAGATTTGCAAAAACAAAACCTGTGGTGCAAATGTGGTCCAAAATTTTAAATAAGAAGAAAACCATCCATGCACATCTATTGAAATAAGTTTATTGGTTTCAATTCCAAGCA
Organism: Zea luxurians; assembly: GCA_029449295.1. Taxonomy (NCBI): domain Eukaryota; kingdom Viridiplantae; phylum Streptophyta; class Magnoliopsida; order Poales; family Poaceae; genus Zea; species Zea luxurians. The sequence goes on along the minus strand of JAOPSE010000075.1, from coordinate 10,432,240 downwards.
ACCTTTGCACTTACCTTATGCAAACTAGTTCAATTCTGCACTTTTATATTTGCTTTGGTTTGTCTTGGCATCAATCCCCAAAAAGGGGGAGATTGAAAGGGAAATAGGGTCAAACCTTTTCCTATATGAATTTTGGTGGTTGAATTGCCCAACACAAATTATTGGACTAACTAGTTTGCTCTAGAAAATATGTTATACAGGTGCCAAAGGTTCACAACAAACCAATACAAAGATAAAAGAAAGGGTTCAAAACAAAGGAGCAAAGTATACCGAAGGCAGCCCTGGTCTGGCGCACCGGAGTGTCCAGTGTGCCACCGGACAGTGTCCGGTGCACCACCGGACAGTGTTCGGTGCACCAGGGAGATCGACGCTGAACTTGCCAGCTTCGGGAATTTGGGAGGCCGCTCTGCTATAATTCACCGGACTGTCCGGTGTAACACCGGACTGTCCGGTGTGCCAGCAGAGCAACGGCTACTTCACGCCAACGGTCGTCTGCAGAAGACATTCAATGCGCTACAGTGCGTGCCTGTGCGCGCAGAAGTCAGAGCAGGCGCCAAAAGGCGCACCGGACAGTCTACAGGACCTGTCTGGTGCACCACCAGACTGTTCGGTGGCCCCAATTGTCAGAGCTCCAACGGTCGGAACCCAACGGCCTGGTGACGTGGCTGGCACACCGAACAGTGTCCGATGGCGCACCGGACTGTCTGGTGCGCCATTCGACAGAAGCCCTCACCAACGGTTCTTTTGGTGGTTGGGGCTATAAATACCCCCCAATCACCACACTTCAATGCATCCAAGTTTTCAGCCTTCAAACCTCATACAAGAGCTATAGCATTCAATACAAGACACAAACAAAGAGATCAAATCCTCTCCCAAGTCCGGAATCACTCCAAATAAATTAGTGACTAGAGAGAGAGACTTTTGTGTTCTTTTGAGCTCTTGCGCTTGGATTGCTTTTCTTCTTCCTCATTCTTTTTTCCATAACACTTGTAATCAAAGCAAGAGACACCAATTGTGTGGTGGTCCTTGTAGTGGACTTAGTGTCCCATTTGATTGAGAAGAGAAGCTCACTCGGTCTAAGTGACCGTTTGAGAGAGGGAAAGGGTTGAAAGAGACCCGGTCTTTGTGACCACCTCAACAGGGAGTAGGTTTGCAAGAACCGAACCTCGGTAAAACAAATCACCGTGTCTCAGTCTTCATTTGCTTGTGATTTGTTTTCTCCCTCTCTTTCGGACTCGTTTATATTTCTAACGCTAACCCCGGCTTGTAGTTGTGCTTAAGTTTATAATTTTCAGATTCCGCCTATTCACCCCCCTCTAGGCAACTTTCAATAGTGAAGAAAGAGGAGTTTCTGGCACTAAAGCAAGGATCCATATCAGCTAGTGAGTACCGAGACAGGTTTCCAGAGAGGCTTGGTTGATCCCCTGCACTACCAACTGATGAACCATACCTTCCCCACTTTTCGTCCCTTGATCGACAGAGCCATCATGACTGAGAAGAATCATAAAGAGATGGAAGACCGAAAGCACAAGATTGGTGGACCTCAGCCCGAGAGCAACAATCGCTCCCGTTTCTTTGGTAATCCACCTCAGCAGTTCAAGCAGAGTTACCCTCAGGGATAAGCAGCAGAACCAGCGTTCACCTCAATAGCAGTTCCAGAGGCAGTACCATCAGCATCAGCAGCAGTACCGCCATAACAGTCAACCGGATGGAAATCAGTTCCAGAGGTAGAATAATTAGGCACCTCGTCTTCCTGCCCGAGCAACCAACCATAGTAGTCAAGCAGCACTAGTGCAAGGAGGAGGTAGAGGATGCTTCCACTGTGGAGTAGGGCCATTGGGCGATGCATTGTCCGAAGAAGATGGCTCAACAGCAGCCGACCCCAATGCCCTAGCAAGGCAGGATGTACCTCAGCAGGGAGCAGGCAATCGTGTTCAAATGCACTACAACCATGGAGGCTGAATGTCACACCCGGTTTTTAGAAGGTAAACCGAATGCGAACCATGTACGTGCCAGGATCAGTTATTCACGTACACAGCAGTTACATAACATGGACATCATCACACAGTGCTCAAATAGTATTAAAAGGGGAAATAATAGTCGATTACATCATACGTCTGAGACGTCCATATAGTTCTTACAATAAATCAAAGTGCGGAAAAGAAACGTAGATAACCGCGTCCTTCACAGGCAGCCGACTGGGGGTTGCCGCTAACCCACACCTAGAACTCGTCGTAGTCTTGGAACTCCTAGAAGTCTCCTTCCACAGCTTCATCTTCTCCTGAGCAGTGGTTGCAATGCTGACAACCTAGGGGGGGGGGTTTGGTGAGTAGAGCAAGAGTGAGTACACATCAACATACTCAACAAGTATCCTGTTTGGCTATAGTGGACTAGCTTTATGTGGGGGTAAGTCAAGCAATTGCTTTTAGTTGGTCAGTTTATTATTTACTAGTAGAAAGCCAGGTTTTAGCATTAACCCAAGTTATTAACCCAAAGTACCCTTTCCAAACGGAAAGAATACCACTTACCATTACCATAAGCATAATCATAACCATCCTCATTGTCATCTGTAAACCAAAATGTCTCTGATCAAGTACCACTAATCATTGGAGCTCCCTTGGCCGCTCATAACCGCGAGCACGGCTGATATATCAGTTTTCAAACACTCTGCAGAGGTTGTGCACTTTACCCACAAGCTGTGATTCCCTTTCTGCCCGGAGATCATGACTCTCCATTGATCACTACCAAGGTGACCCAGTAGGGCATCACTACGTAGCCTTTACAAAGATTCCCCGGGACTGTAGTCGCTCGTTAGGTTTCCTAAATGTACCGCACTCCTCCCCAAGGGACAAATCAACCTTGGCAGAGCGAGCCGCATACATCGAGCCCCATTGACGGCACGACGGCTAAGCGAACTACACCCCGGTTCCTCTAATTATTCAGCTAAGGGCATCCCATTCCACCCTCATGGTTGCACTGTTTTCCCGGGCGGTCATCCATAGAACAGGTCCTTACGGAGAGGCACTCGAGAAACCGCTCGAGCCCCCTTAAAAGCCACAAGTATAACATCATAATAAGAGAGGGGAAAACAGCGTATCATATATAATCTCATCATGTTCATTGATTAGAGTTGAGCAATAGCATGAAGCTAAACAATAATAATAATAATCCAACCCAGATAGGTAAACAAGGACATGGATCACAAAAGCTAGTCAATCCTTAGGTATAAATGTGTAAAGCGGGAGGTGAATTAAATAATGAATAGGACAGAGATAGGTCAAAGGACACTTGCCTCCACCAACCGACTGCTGCTCAGGGGCTTCTCCTACAGGTTCTTCGGGCTCTCCGACCGGATCGTCCTCTATGCGAGCGCAAACATACATATACATCCACATATTTAATACAAAAGAACAGTACACCATACAATAGAATGCAATAAGTAAACTGACATTCCACGCGGGCTCGCAGTTATAGTTAAGAGAGAAAGAGAACAAGACAGTCGGGAAACGGTCACGTTACATGATTATAATTTAAACACTCGCTTAATGGAAGGAAATTTAACGTAGACACTATGTTTAGCGTAAAGTAAAGTCATGTTTCATGTCTAATCATTATAAGCAGGTGGAGATAAATAAAAAGAATGGTCGCGCGGCGAGACGCACGACGGCATACGTCGACCAAACAGAGTCCAAAGTGGAACGTCGCGTGAATACACACGCGGCGTTACACTTTAAACAACCTGAAATTAAAATGGATTGTCGCGCGACGAAGCGCACGACGCAACACACAGATAGAATCTGAAATTAGACAAACCGTCGCGCGTCGAAGCGCGCGACGCAGCACGCTAACTAACGGAGTTTCACACTAACTACCAACCAAAAATAATCGCAGCGAGCGCGGGCGAGCGGGGACACGGTCGGGCGAGGCCGGGACGGGCCGGGGCGGGGCGGGGCGACCGGGCCGGGGCCGGGGCGGTTGAACCAGCCAGGGGCGGCCGGGTCGGCCGGGACGGCCAGGGAGCCAGGCCGAGCGAGCGAGGCGGCCGAGCCGGGGCCGGGGCGCGGCGAGGGCCGGCCGAGGCCGGGCGGCCGAGCCGAGCGACGGGGGCGGGGCGGAGCGGGCTCGCCGGGGGCGAGGCGGGGCCGGCGCGGGACGGGCTCGCCGGAGCGGCCGAGCCGGGCGGCCGAGCTCGCCGGAGCCGGGCGCGGGGAGGGGCGAGGGCTGGGCGCGGCGGGGCCGGCCGAGGACGGCGCGGGGGCGGGACGGGCGCAGCCGGGGGCGGCCGAGGCCGGCCGGGGCCGGGGCCGGGGCGCGCGCCCACGGCATGGGGGAGGGCGCTGACGGGGGGGGGGGGAAGGAGGGAGGGGGAGGAGAGGAGGGAGGAGGGGGCCTCACCGTGGGCGGGAACGGCGGCGGCGGCGCGTAGGGGCGGCGGCGCTAGGGCAAGGGGCGGCGGCGCTAGGGTGAGGGAGGGAGAGAGAGAGAGATGACGGGCGGGGCCCGCGGGAGGATTTTTGGAAAAAAGAAAAAGGGTGGGGGGCGGCTGGGCCAAAATGGGCCCAAAGCGGGGGGGAAGGGGGCGCGCGGGTGGGCCGGCTGGGAGGCCCACGCGGGAGGGGAGGGGGGGCTGGGCCGAAATGGGAAAGGGAGAGAGGCTAAAATCTAATTTTCTTTGGATGAATGCTTTCACATTTTTAAACAATCAAAAGTATGCATGGTTCGGCATGGTGCATCACCCGAAATAAAGTATTTTAAGGTTTTGCTTTACACGGGGTCTAAAGCCAAAACCCGTCATAACTTTGGAAAAGATCAAGGTTCAGCGAGGGAACGAGAAAAAAAGAAAAGGGTAACGCCTGAATTTGGTGAGAGAAAAGAAGAAAAAATTCTACCCCCAAATTTAGGGCGTTACACTGAACCATCTGGAAGCCGCAGTCCAGGAAACACCAGACATGATAGTAGGTACATTCTTAGTCGAATCCCACCTTGCTGAAGTGTTATTTGATACTAGAGCAACACATTCATTTATTATTGCATCATAGGTAGAAGTGCATAATCTCCCAATAACCACCATGACAACACCAATTCAAATTGATTGGGATGGTGGGAAAGTCTGAACTGATGGAATATGATTGAATGTAAGAGTGGAAATAAGGTTTATAGAGTTCCCCGCTAACCTGATAGTGATGGTCACTCAGGGAATAGATGTTATCCTAGGGATAAATTGGCTAGATAAGTACCAAGAAGTTATCAGCTATGATAAGAGGACTGTGAAGTTGGTGTCCCCACTAGGAGAAGAAGTGGTGACTGAGCTAGTCTCACCCGAGTCAAGGAAAGGAGGTTGCCACCAGATGACTATTGATAGCAAGGAGGCTGATCCACTTGAGGCAATCAAGGTTGTGTCAGAATTTTCGGATGTGTTCTCTAAAGATTTACTAGGTATGTCACCTAAGCGGAAAGTTGAGTTTTCCATAGAGCTTATTCCTGACACCGCCACTATTTCCAAAATAGCCTACAGGGTATCTGGACCAGAATTGGTTGAGCTCAACAAACAGATAGATGAGCTATCAGAGAAAGGTTACATCAGACCAAGTACCTCACCTTGGACCGCTCTTGTCATGTTCGTGGAAAAGAAAGATGGCACTAGGAGGATGTGCATCGATTACAGAGCTCTGAACAAAGTCACAATCAAGAACAAGTACCCCCTGCCCAGAATAGAAGATCTGTTCGACCAGCTGAGAGGAGTCAGCGTGTTCTTGAAGATAGATCTAAGGTCAGGTTATCATCTGCTTAGGATCTAACCTTTGGACATCCCGAAGACGACATTTATTACCAGGTATGGTCTATACGAGTACACAGTTATGTCTTTTGGTCCAACGAATGCACCAGCCTTCTTCTTGAATCTGATGAATAGTGTGTTCATGGATTATCTAGACAAGTTTGTGGTGGTGTTTATTGATGACATTTTCATATATTCTCAAAGTGAGGAAGAGCATGTGGATCATCTAAAGGTGGTATTGCAGAGGCTACGAGAGCATCAGTTGTATGCAAAGTCGAGCAAATGTGAGTTCTAGGTTGATGAAGTCCTATTCTTGGGTCACATTATAAATAGAGATGGGTTGGCTGTGGATCCAAATAAAGTAGCAGACATCATGAACTGGAAAGCACCGATAGATGTTCAAGGAATCAAGAGTTTTATTGGAATGGCCGGATACTATTGGTGATTCATTGAAGGCTTCTCAAAGATTGTGAGACCAATGACAGCTCTTCTAGCAAACAAAGTTGAGTTCAAGTGGACCCAAGAGGCCTTTGAAGTGCTAAAAGAGAAGTTGACTATAGTGCCTGTCTTAATTCTGCCTGATGTGCACAATCCATTCTTGGTGTATTGCGGTGCTTCCTACACCGGCTTGGGATGTGTATTGATGCAAGAGGGAAGAGTTGTGGCATACTCGTCCCTACAGCTGAAAGTTCATGAGACGAATTATCCAATCCATGACCTAGAATTAGCAGCAGTGGTTCATGCATTGAAGACCTAGAGGCACTATCAGTACGGGCAGAAATGTGATGTATATACAGACCACAAGAGTCTGAGGTACATATTCACTCAGTCGGAGCTGAATATGAGGCAGCGAAGATGGTTAGAGCTGATCAAAGATTATGAATTGGAGATTCACTACCATCTAGGCAAAGCAAATGTGGTGGTAGATGCTTTAAGCAGAAAAAGTCAAGTAAACATGATGGTCGTTCACCCGATGCCTTACGAGTTGGCCAAAGAATTTGATAGACTGAGCCTTGTATTTTTGAACAACACGCAATGAGTAACAGTTGAATTAGAACCCACCTTAGAGCGGGAAATCAAAGAAGCGCAAAAGAACGATGAGAAGATCAATGAAATCCGGCAGCTGATTCTAGAAGGGAGAGGCAAAATTTTCGGGAAGATGGAGAAGATATGGTATGGTTCAAAGACCACTTGTGTGTTCCCAATGTCTTATCCATTTGAGAGTTGATCCTCAAGGAAGCTCATGAGACAGCCTATTACATACATCTCGGAAGCGAGAAGATGTATCAGGACCTAAACAAGAAATTCTAGTGGTAGAGAATGAAAAGGGAGATTGCAAAGCACGTGGCTATATGTGACAGTTGTTAGAAAATCAAGGCAGAGCATCAAAGGACAGCCGGTTTGTTGCAGTCGTTGCAAATTTCTGAATGGAAATGGGATGATATCGGAATGGACTTCATAGCCGAGTTACCCTGCACTCGAGCCGGCTATGATTCCATTTGGGTAGTAGTGAACTGCTTGACCAAGTCAGCCCACTTCATTTTTTACAATCCTTTGCAAAATTCCTAAATTCATGACTGAACATATCATTACACTATTAGATAGTACATGACTAACATTAGAATTGTAATGTTTCATATCGTAGTGTGCATATCTTAGCTAGAACCAACATCATGTCATTTAGGTAGACTCTAACATACGTTTACATACAACTCACTCTCTAATTTAACTATTGTAGGAAACTCCCAAAGATAAAGGCAAAAAGTTTGAGCCTCAGCTTTAGTCTCCTCCAAGGAGGTGAGCCTCGCTTAATGTTCACCTAGAAATTGGGTTAAGATGGTGGTCAATCACTTTCAGTTTTTTTGCATTACAATGAAATCTTGTACTATCATCAATCACTAGTCCATATCATACTTTTATGTACAATCTTTTATTGAGTACATAACAATAGAAAGAGTTAACATAGTAAGCCAATGCAAAAGAAAGAGTCTCACTAAGAATTCATAATAAAAAATACACAAAACTAAACGAAACCAGTACTATGTAGCGCATACGGTTTCATAATAAAAATATAAATGAATACGTCTAAGTAAATACCAAATAGTAAACAATGACTCCTCTGATCTTTCAATAATAGCATAGAACATGAACCTTTAAAACAAATATATATATATATATATATTAATATATATTCTAAAATTATAGTCTAATTAAAGAGATATAAATATTTATTACTTGTTTAAAAATAGTAATTTCTAGGAAATTTTTAAGTTCAAATATTTTCAAATTATATCATCCAATAAGGATAGTTTGAGTTGGGGTCACTGTCCCAATTAGAGAATGTATTTGCTTTAAATTTCAAAAAGATTTTGCCTAGTCTTCAAGACTAAATTTTTAGGTGTTACAAAATTAACCTTGCAAGTAGTAACACATTTGGTTAACATGAATGTGGTTTGCAGCACGTGACGGGCACAACGATGTCTGCCTCTTCCATTTATGGTTCATGGTACGAGTCAGTGAGAGATGTCTGTTAATTGAAAATCATGATGTTGATATATGAAACATAATACCAATCTCTTTGAAAATATAAAACTATTAGGAGTCACAGATTAGTCTCATTAGGAAGTGCAACCAGGCATCACCAGGTTCTTTATCAATGTAGATTTATCAGGGTTTTAATTTTTTGTCTGAGATGTGTCTAGTTACTCTTATTCATATATTCCATTTTTTATCCAAATCTGGGATCTCACGATCTTTGCAATATCTTTCAAGATGGTAAACTAAAATAGCTAGCACTTAGTAGTTAGCACTACATTTGGATGTAAGGAATATGATTATCCTAGATGTTAAACTGAAATAGCAGTAAGATTTTCCTAGATGTTAAACAGAAATAGCAGTTAGATTTTCCATGCATGCTCATTAAACTGATCACTTTATGTTCACCTGGAAACTAGTTTAATTGTTCTGTATTGAGTGTTACGGTATTCATCATCAGAGATGTCTCTATCTTTCTATATAGGCTCAAGTAACATGTTTCTATTAGGTTTTCGTGCTCGAGGAGCCTACCCCATGACATCACATTGGTCGTAAAGGAGGTATCATATTTTCCTATATTGCATTGGGGTCGTTTTTGTACCAACCTGGAATGTGTGCAAATTTTGTGCTTGTTTATAGTTAATAGTTTATATCCATGATTTTAGTGTTTTAGGGTTGAACACTACGAAAATAAAAGTGATAGGAAAGGATAACTCCAAGTACCTACTTTTTTCCCATTTCACTTGTGCTCTTCGATAGAATCTTGTGTTTCATGTAAAATTGCTAGAGCTCCGTGACATCAAATCAATCATATAGGTGGTAACCTATTTTGCTTGACATCATTGGGATGTTCTACAAATTTCTTTGATATTGTCTGTTCTGTGCTAATATTATGCCATAACTTCACAATACTATAACTTATTGTGTAACTGTGATCTTAGTGACGATAACAAGCGCATGAAATTGTAGGATTTTTATTGTTTTTTTGCTTCATTGTCCATATGCTCAAATGCACAAACATATTATCACAATACTTATTTCTGAGTCTTTTTCTTCCTCTATTGTAAGGGACCCTTCCCAAGACTACTCACTTTTGCGGTAGCTATGTTATAAGTATTTGTACAAAAACGATGAGTTAGATGCATATTCTTGCCAACATTGCCTTATGGTTCTTTAAGTTTCTTCTAGGGCCACCTAAAGCCCTACCTCCCATACAAACTAAAACCATCGTAGAAAAGTGTTTGAATAAATTGTGATCACTATATTTTGTAATATGCGACTCGTTTGGTTTGTTGATGATATTTGTGATATGCTATTTATTCCTTTTCAAATTTTTCTGTATCTTCACAATGATGCTATGATCAATACTATAAGATCATTGGCACCGTCTATACTTAATAAAAATAGGACAGTTGTAGTCGTACCTCCCTTCCCTTTAGAGTCTCTATAAGTATACATTTCACTTGTCACACCTACAAACGCGGGGCACCCAATCTAAAGTTCGTGTTTCATGTAGTTTCTTGTTATTTGATGACGTTGAAGTCATTGGCTTACCAAAAATGAAGAGTGTCGTTGCGAGGATAATTGTTAAGTTCCCTAGACACTATGATAGCTAACATTTTATTCTACAAGACATCACTGTGAGTCGCTTCATCAAACATTAAAATAAAGTCAATATAGCCATGTAATTCTCTGACTGATACGACCTGCATTCTAAAATGTCTAGGGATCAAATCGAAGCAATTTCATACCACGATAATGTCCAACGATTCGACGCCTTACTCCAACAAGGATGTACATATACATTGCATGGAGTGGCGTTCTGTCTAAACCGGCAGGGCGTGGCAATTTTGGAATTTTGGACATAGTCTATAATTGACATTAGAAACACATGCTAATGTGGAGCCATTCAACTTGCTAATTCAATTCCCTCCATATCCTAAACATCTTATGACATTTCATGAGGTGGTCCAACAACCTCATAAGATGTTTGTAGGTAATGACCAATCCTTCTATATAGTTTATACTTGTACTGACTGCACCCTTTAAATTATTCAAATTTAATTAACCCCATGTGAATTGCTTAGAATTATTGGAATAGTTATTTATTTGACACCATTAGAGCATGTCGGTGGAAGGCCGTATAAAGAGGCCATAGTAATGGATTCTAGGCCACTGATTCATAACTACAATATTTTTTAAAACATTGAAAATTTGTTAGGTATTATTCAAACAATCAAAGCTTTATTTATAGGTGGGATATAATCGTCGTGGGGATATTTACTAACCTCTTGCAATGAAATGCTCTACGATGGGTGTTAGCTAGAGACAACAAGAGCATAATTATTGGAACTATGTTGCGGTGTAACAAGATACACAATAATTTCTCTTTTACCTAAAATCTTTTGACATGAACTTAATTTTCATGCTTATTAATTCTATAATTCTATACTATAACAATAGGATGCTTGCAAACCTCAGACCACATCACCATTCATTTAAGCCCAGATCATACAACATATTCGACAAAATGTTAGTACCCTTATTTTTGTTTGTCTTTGTGTTCAATGGTACATTTGGAGAAGCATGAAAAGAATGGGGAAATATAGTGAAATAGGATACTGCTTTTGACTCCAATGTATTTTTGCTTTGCTCCTTCTAGAACAAAAATAAGTAGAGCTTTTAGAATGGAGTCACAAAAAAGTGCCTTAAACCTAAAATGTTGTGGTGCAAGTAAAACAACTTGTTTTAGAAGGAGCAAAGCAAAAATACATTGGGAGTCAAAAGCAGTATTCTATTTCACTCTCTCTCCCCCTTCTTTTCATGTTTCTCTGGATGTACTATTAAACACAAAGACAAACAAAAATAAGGGTACTAACATTCTATCGAATATGTTGTATGATCTAGGCTGAAATAAACGGTGATGTGGTCCGAGGTTTGCAAGCATCCTATTGTTATAGTATAGAATTATAGAATTAATAAGCATTAAAATTAAGTACATGTAAAAATATTTTGGGTAAAGGATAAATTAATGTGTATCTTGTTACAATGTACTATAGTTCCAATACTTATGTTTTTGTTTTCTCTAGCTAACACCTATCGTAGAGCTTTTCATTGCAAGAGGTCAGTAAATATCCCCACGACGATTATATCCCACCTATAAATAAAGCTTTGATTGTTTGAATAATCCCTAACAAATTTTCAATATTTTAAAAAAGAATGTAGTTATGAATCAGTGACCTAGAATTCATTAATATGACCTCTCTGTATGGCTTTCCACTGAAATGCTCTAATGACGTCAAATGAATAATTATGCTAATAACAACTGAGCAATTCACATGAGGTTAGTTAAATTTGATTAATTTAAAGGGTTAAGTTGGTACAAGTATAAACTATATGGAAGGATTGGTCGTTACCTACAAATGTCTTAAGAGATTGTTGGACCACCTCATGAAATGGGATAAGATGTTTAGGATATGGAGGGAATTGAATTGGCATGTTGAATAGCTCCACATTAGTATGTGTTGCCAAGGTCAATTCTAGACTATGTCCAAAATTCCAAAATTACCACGCCCCCAATTTAGACAGAACGCCATTCCATGCAATGTATATGTACATCCTTGTTGGAGTAAGGCGTCGAATCTTTGAACATTATCATGGTATGAAATTGCTTCGATTCTTGATCCCTAGACATTTCAGAATGCAGGTTGTATGAGTCAAAGAATTACATGGCTATATTGACTTTATTTTAATGTTTGATGAAGCAACTCACAGTGATGTCCTATAGAATGAAATGTTGGCTATCATGGCGTCTAGGGAACTTAACAACTATCCTCACAACAACACTCTTTATTTTTGGAAAGCCAATGACTTCAATGTCATCAAATAACATGAAACTACATGAAACACGGACTTTTGATTAGGTGGCCCATGCATATAGGTGTGACAAGTGAAATGTGTACTTATGGAGACTCTAAAAGGAAGGGAGGTATGACTGCAACCGTCCTATTTTGGTTAAGTATAGACGGTGCCATTGATCTTTTAGTATTGATCATAGCATCATTGTAAAGGTACAGAAAAATAAGAAAGGAATAAATAGGATATCAAAAATATCATCAACAATCCAAACGAGTTGCATATTGCAAAATATAGTGATCACAATTTATTTAAAAAATTTGCTACGATTGTTTTAGTGTGTATGGGGAGTACTGCTTTAGGTGGCGCTAGAAGAAACTTAAAGCACCATAAACCAAGATTGGTAGGTACATGCATCTAACTCATCATTTTTGTACAAATACTTATAATTTTTGTTGTGCATAACATAGCTACCGCAAAAGTGAGTAGTCTCGGGAAGGCTCCCTTATAATAGGGGAAGAGAAAAGTCAGAAATAAGTATTGTGATAATATGTTTGTGGATTTGAGCATATGGAGATCGAAGCAAAAATAAAAATAAAAATCTTGCAATTTCATGCGCTTGTTATCGTCACTAAAATCAAGGTTACACAATAAGTTATAGCATTGCGAAGTTAAGGCATAATATTAGCACAGAACAGAAAATATCAAAGAAATGTGTAGAGCATCCCAATGCAGTCAAGTAAAATAGGTTACCACCTACATGATTCATTTTATGTCACGAAGCTCTAGAATTTTTCTATGAAGCATAGGATTCTATCGAAGAGCACAAGTGAAATGGGAAAAATAGGTACTTGCAGTACTGCTTCTCTACCACTTTTATTTTCGTAGTGTTCAACCCTAAAACACTAAAATCATGGATATAAACTACTTACTATAGACAAGCATAAAATTTGCACATATTCTAGGTTGGTACAAAAACGATCCCAATGCAGTACTGAAAAATAGGGTACCTCCTTTACGACTGATCTGATCTCACGGAGTAGGATCCTTGGGCACCAAAATCAAATAGAAACAGGTTACTTGAGTCTATATAGAAAGATAGAGACATCACTAATGATGAATACAATAACTCTCAACTCGGAACAACTAAACCAGTTTCCAGGTGAACATTAAGTGATCAGTTTAAGGATCTTGCATGGAAAATCTAACTGCTACTTCAGTTTAACATCTAGGAAAATCTAACTACTATTTTAGTTTAACATCTAGGACAATCAGATTCCTTGCGTCTAGATGTTGCTAGCTGCTAAGTGCTTGTTATTTCAGTTTAACATATTGAAAGAAACAACAAAGATCATGAGATCCCAAATTAGGTAAAAATGGAACATATGAATAAGAGTAACTTGACACATCTCAACCAAAAAATTAAAACCCTAATAAATCTACTTTGATCTAGAACCGAGTGATGCCTAGTTGCAGTTCCCAACGAGATTAATCTCTGACCCCTGATACTTTTATATTTCTAGAGAGATTGGTATTCTGTTTCATATATGAACCATCATGATTTTCAATTAACAGACATCTCTCATAGACTCGTACCATGAACAATAAATGAAAGAGGCAGACATTGTTCTACCCCTCACGTGCTACAAACCACATTCATGTTAACCAAATGGTGTTACAACTTGCAAGGTTAATTTCTCGTTTCCATACAAAGACACTAAATTAAGTATTAACTGGAAACTACAAGAACAAATAGGAAGTTACTCTTATTAGATCAGTTAAATTCATCTGCTTGTTTTCCATGTGTGAAATATCGAGTGCCCCAATGTGACTTTATATGTCTAACAATGTAAGAAGTATATGAATTTTGAAATACACTAACAATAGTCATAACTGAAAACACAGAAAACGCACTGCTAGACACACAAAATAGGAAGCCAAGTACCTACACAAGAACTATGTAGAGTCTTGACAAAGTAGTTTTGTCATGTAATCAATATTTAGCAATTATTTTTGTACACAGAATAGGAAGGCACCGATTTGAACACACAAGATTCTGATCTAGAATAGCTGGAAACTTGTAGACCACAGATATGACAAATAAAATCCACACAAAAATTATAGATGTAAGTTGTATCATTTTTAGGCAAAACATATGAAACAATCAAGGCAATGGTCTGAAAGGTGTAGTTTCTATGCTATTATTGAAAGGTCAGAAGAATAATTGTTATTTGGTATTTACTAAGATGGATTCATTTATATTTTTTATAATGAATTCATATGCGCTACATAATATTGGTTTCATTTAGTTTTGGGTATTTTTTTATTATGAATTCCTAGTGAGACTTTCTTGTGCATTGGCTTACTATGTTAACTCTTTCTACTCTTCCGCGCTCAATAAAAGATTGTACATAATAGTATGATAGGGATTGGCGATTGATGATAGCACAAGATTTCATTGTCATGCAAAAAAACTAAAAGTGATTGACCACCATCTTAACCCAGTTTCTAGGTGAACATTAAATGAGGCTCACTTCCTTGGAGGAGACTGAAGATGAGGGTCAAACTTTTTACCTTTATCAGTGGAAGTTTCCTACAACTATTAAATTAGAAGGAGTGAGTTGTATGTAAACATATGTAAGAGTCTACCTAAATGACATGATGTTGGTTCTAGCTAAGATATGTGCACTAAGATATGAAACCTTATAGTTCTAATGTTAGTCATGTACTATCTAATAGTGTAATGATATGTTCAGCCAGGGATTTAGGAATTTTGCAAAGGATTGTAAAAAGAACAAATAATTGAATAAAAGGTTGCATTAACTTTGTGACAAAAAACAATCCCTTCTCTCACAACAAGTATTCTTCCACTAGTTTGAGTGAAGCGACTTCGCGACAAGTTGGGCTATAGTTCTATCAAACTAAATAACCAAGGGAAACACTAACACGCTAATGTCAAGTGGGATCTACACCTTAGGTGTGCTAAGGATAAATAGAAACTGAAATGAACTACAAGCATGTTTTGCTATTTCTGATTTGCATATCATTATGTAAGGAGATATGTAACAAATATATAGAACACCCATAAATAGAAACTGAAACGAACACACCAATTCAGTGAAAAAAAGTTTTCTTAGTATGAAAACATGCCACCAACTAAAATTTTAAAAAATAAATAGAATTGACTGGACTGTACTACCATCATTATTTCCATGTGACTAGTGCACTCAGCATGATAATCTTATTAGTTATCGGCAATGTCAATCATCAGACCTAGAAAATCACACTAAGATAACAGTTTTTCATATGACCATGATCATGTTGCAGACAAAATCAAGTGCTAAAATTGTGGATCCACAAGATGTAAGAAAAGAAGGGCTACAAATTTCACATAAGCCAAAATTTGAACTCGGGTTGGTGCATTTTAGTCGTTATAAAATGAGACTTATTGCAAAAAGGGACAATGTTGACGCACCTTATGAGTTGAGCAGATCTTCGGCAAATCGAAGGACGGGGAAGATGCATTGAGAATGGGGTGAGTTGAGCAAAACAGGTCCATCCTTTTAATAGCAATCACGATGATACACATGGGGAAGATGTTGGGTGGAAGGGTTGGCCGAAATTGGAATGGGGGCATGGATGGGGTGCGGATAGGGGCGTGGTGCATGCGCAAGTCACCTACTATGGAAGGGGGCTGCCTACTATGGAAGCTCCACCTGTGGCACACTGACGATGTGCGAGGATGGAAGGTCTCCTCCATCTATGGAAGGAGACGCTGAGGTTGGAAGGAGGCATGCATCGGAGGCTAGGTCCATATGATGTTGAGGGAGTGAGATATAAGCGAGGGCATGGCGGGGGTTGGGTGCATGCACAGGCGAGATCTGTGGGCGTGGGCGGTGGGGCTAGGTCCATGCGCGGGCATGGGCGGTGGGGCTGAGTCCATGTGCGGTTGAGGGAGTGAGACAAAGGAGGGGGCACGACGGGGGCTGGGTGCCTGCGCGGGCGTGGGCAAGATCCGTGGGTAGGGGCTAGGATCCTGGTTCCATGCGTGGGCATGGAGGGGGATAGAGGCACGGGCACGACTGGGTCATTGGTGTGGATGCCTTCCTTATGGTCTTAATAGAGTAGTATAGATAAATATATACTATAACAATAGGATGCTTGCAAACCTCGGACCACAACACTGTTCATTTCAGCCCAGATCATCACACTACACATCTACTAGAGAGTGAGTGGTTCTTACAATATAGTTAAAAATTAGACCAAAATGATATAATATAAAGTAATCATGTTCTTATAAATCTCTTACTAAATTGCAGCGATTTGACGCTAATTGATTCAAAATACAAAGACTTATTTATTCAATAGATTTCTAGAGAGGAGATCGGCTTATTTGGCAGTAGTGATACCGCATTGAGATGTGTTTTAGCTTGTTTTAGTAGAGATTTTGATAATTATGTATCAAATAAACATAGTCACAATGATTTAAAAAGGGAGTGTAGTTGTTACTTCACACTGATATTTTTGTCTATCTGTGAACCTATTTGTTTGATAAGTCTATGAACCTTGGAAAATGTATGTCAATCTTGCTATGCTAGAGAACTGTGTGAACCGTGTGACAACAACAGGTATGTGTGTGAAATTGAAACTGAACTAAACTATGGGCATAGCCAGAGAACTGTGTGTGAAAACATAACTAAACCAGTCCTTTGTCCCTATCAAATTTTCTTTAGGGAGGACGAACAACCAACATAACCAAAATCAATTTAGTTTTGAGACCAAATCCTTTGAAGAATTTGAAGTTTTAGTTGTAGTTTCAACAAAGGACTATGGGTGTTCATAGTTTAGTTCACAATTGTTCTATGATAATGTATATGTCTCGCACATAGTCCTAATTGGTTTGACAAAAGTTGGTGTATCCTCAATCACATACAGAGATTCGCCACACAAATACGTTGTTCGGACAACGAACATTTAAGTGGCTGAGTGATTCTTCTTATTTAGGATCCCTATCTTAAGCCATCACCACCATCATCTCTTCATTCTCGCTTTATGGCCAATCTTGTTAACTGGATGGGAGCATATAAAGGACTACTTATTGTCTACCCTCTTTTAATGTTGTTTATATGCTCATGTTTTGTAGGGCAATGTTCTTATTATGGATCAGATGGGATATAATGCTGGTCGCACACCATTCACAGACATCTCAAACACCATCATTAGAGGTAAAGCTAAGCACATGCATGTCAAAATGTAGTAGGTAGAGGAACATTAATCCACAAAGTTACATTGTAGGCAATCAAAATGAATTGAACTCGCTTGGACCAATTGTCGATGCTGAGGAACACAAGAGGCAAATGGATAAGGAAAGATATGTCGCGATGTCCATTGAACAAAAGAATGAGGAAAATAGGAAGCATCATGAAGCACGTCAACAAAATAAAGGACTACCGATAAAGCCATAGTCATCTAGAGGTGATGAAAGGTTAAATTTCTAATAGTTATACCTACATGTATGTATATACAAAGTTGACATGTAGGCTTTTGTAAATGGCTGATATATGAAGAAGACATTAATACAGACCAGGCATGTGAGGCGGTTAACTTTGAAATATATGGAGATGGGCATCTTGGTTTAGGTAGATGATCATTTTTCCAATAATTTCAACAGGTCCTCTTGTGGATTAGTGAGTATCTATTAATCCTATTTTCGTTTTCAATGTGTTTCGCAGTTAGCTTTCCAAATGACTGTAGCATCATTGATTTCACAAATTTTGCAACAGAAGACATACAGATATAACAATCACAATTTTTTCACTTGAGCACCATCTATTATGTTAGCCCTTTACTTATGCTAAAGTGCTAAATGTAGGTGGAGACGAACAAGTAAACGTGAATCCAGATGATGATAGAGATTGGTTGCATAGGAATGAGACATTCCAGGCAAACAACATTATCACAAGTAAATACCTTTTGACACCAGGTACATGATTGTTCACTTGACTAAATATGCAAAAAAGCAGGTTTCAAGTGGTTGAACATTGAAATGTCTTATTCTAGGTTGTGTGCATGAAACTATTGGTAACACACCTAAGCATACTATGAAAAGGGCCGCCTACTTTAGCGAGCGGTACAAAAACATAACTCTCATCGAGAGGGAGTCTACACGTGAATGCCTTAGGTTGTATAATAAGACACCGAGGCGGAAACATGCAAAGATAGAGTACGGCAGAAAACATAGAGCACTACTGGCTGACACTTTGAATCAGGTGTCCATCTCTGTGGAGGACCCAACATGAAGAGGAAGTACAAGCTCATGTGCCCTAAGAAATATGACATTTTGATCTCAAAAGTACCCTGATCTACGAAAGATGGTTACCAAGCATATAATGCATGGCCCATGCGGGTCGCTTAACCCTAACTACCCATGCACTAAGGGTCGTGCATCGTGCAAAAATAATTACCTTGGCTTTTCGGTGATGCAACATTGCAAGGGAAGGATTCATATCCTATTTACAGATGTTGTGAGGATGGCCGTAAGGAAAATGTTCTAGGGTGCCAATTGGATAATAGATGGGTTGTCCCTTATAACCCATACCTCCTTCGGCTATTCAATTGCCACAATAATGTTGAGGCATGCAGGAGCACCAAGGTTGTTAAATATCTGTTCAAGTACATATAGAAAGGACATGAGATCAAACAGTATAGAGATGCTCGATGGGTGACCCCTCTAGAAGCCTTATGGAGGATATATGACTTTGAGCTTAGTCAAAACTCTCCACCTACGATGCAACTGCAACTCCATCTCCCAAACATGCACATGGTGGCATTTCATGAGCGACAAATGGTCTAGCGAGTCGTCAACCGTCCAGGTGCTGATAGGTCAATGCTCATAGCATATTTTGAGGCGAATAGGCGACATGAGGAGGCTCGGGGTATCCTGTATCATGATTTCTATGAATGGTACACTTGGCAAAGTGGTAAGGGCGAAGTATGGCAACATAGAAATTGAGATATGGCTGGACAAGTTAGTAAAATAGTTTCTGCCCATCCAGCCAAGGGGGACTGCAACTATCTCCGTGTTCTACTAAACCATGTGGCTTGTGCAACCTCCTATGTGGATCTAAGGACAGTAGATGGTGTGTTGCAACCAATGTTTCGTGAAATAGTAGAGAGAAGGGGATTACTCTAGTCCAACAACACACTGGATGAGTGTCTCACTGAATGTGCTCTTTTCCAGATGCCATCGATGCTGCGGCGACTTTTTTCCACAATACTGGTGTACTGTGAGCCAAGCGATGTGGCGGTACTCTAGTGGAAACACCTAGATGCTATGTTAGAGGACTATCACGCAGGAGTGAGAGCAAAACTCATGTTGAACAGATGGTATTGATTGATATTATGAACATGCTGCAGTCAATGGGAAATGACATAAAGGCATTCCCTCTTCCTGCTATCATCAACATGTATGATGATGCTATAGGTACTGCTAGGGAGGTGTATCAAGAGGAAAGTATTGAACCGACAGTGGCATATGTGGCTCTCAAAGACACTCTTAATGAGGAATAGAGGGACGCCTTTGATACGATTATGTCTGTCATTGACACTGATCAGGGTGGATTGTTCTTTGTGAATGGACATGGTGGCACCGGAAAGACTTATCTATATAGAGTGCTGCTCACAACACTACGCAGCCACGACAAGATTGCAGTGGCAACATCTACCTCTGGCGTTGTGGATTCCATAATGCCTAGAGGAAGAACCACCTATTCACGCTTCAAGATACCTCTTACTATTGATGACATTGTTGTATGTAGCTTCATGAAGCAGAGTGGAACCATAGAGTTGCTACAGAAATCATCTCTCATTATATGAGATGGGGCTTCTATGACTAAGAGACAAGTCGTGGATGCACTAGACAATAGCATGCTTCATATATTAGGTCGGCCTGGACTGCCATTCGGTGGTAAAACCATTGTCTTCGTTGGGGATTACAGACAGGTCTTGCATGTTGTTCGTAAAGGGTCAATGGTTCAAGTGGTCGCTTCTTCGCTATGGATGTCTTACCTATAGGAGTCCATGTCCCACTAAAGCTTGTAAGCAATATGAGGGCAAAAAAACGACCCTTGGTCTGCAGAGTATTTGCTACATGTAGGTGGTCGAACTAAGGACACAAATAGTGACGGTGACATCCATCTTCCTGACAAGGTATGTGTGCCTTATATTGGGAGTGACAACGATCTTGACAACCTAATAGACTTCATTTTCCTAAATCTCAATGAAAATATGTATGATTTGACCTATATTACTTCAAGGGCGATACTATCAATGCAGAACAACTGGGTGGATATGATAAATGTTAAGATGATTGGTCGCTTTCAAGGGGAATAGACAGTGTACATAGTTTTGATAATGCCATGGATGATCCCCATAACTACTACCCACATGAGTTCCTAAACAAGCTGACACCTAATCAGTGTGTACTTGCCCGAACCAGTGTTCTCTCATGGCCAACTATATGTTGCTCTATCTAGAGTAACGACCCAATTGAACATAAAGATCCTTCCCATTCCAGCCGTTGACGATGGAAAGAAGAAGTCGAGGAAGGGTGTAAGAAAGAACTCCACAGTAGATTGTGGGACATACACCAAGAACATTATCTACAAGGAGGTCCTAACAAACTAGTCGAAAATTACACAAACAACAGAAGAGTGATTTACACAAATAACAGCACAACCTAGACCCACGGTAAGTCTATCAAAATTCAATTGTTTGTTTCAATCAAAGGGCACTGGTACAAGACTAACATTCAAATGTAATCCAAAAAATTTATAGGATGAGTAGCTATTGAAGAAACCACATCTGCAACCATATCTTGCGTGAAGCTTCAGAAGCAGTAAAGGCTCGACAAACTTGTAGATGTTCATCCACTGTTCGGTGGAGGAGCCGTGTCATCTCGAGAGACGTTAATATGGATGACGAGACAATACTTTTATTGCTAAATTTTCAGATCTTAGGATAAGAAACAAAGATTCAATTTTTTTTTGCTTCCACTCATTATCTTGATCCCTTCTGGTAGTATTTTTAGAGTTATAACCTTCTTTCGTTGTCTTCCCTGTTTAGTATTTACTTGTGTCATATGCCACTATCTTGTAGAATAGCTTCAGCTTGCAAGTAATGTGTACTTTGTTCCTTTTTGTTCCATGTGCATTCTTTTGTTTCATGCAACTGACATACCAAGCAGTGCCAAGGGCTAGACGCAACAAAAACACCATTCCTCAAAGTAGATCTTTACCATTATGTCGTTATATATTCAAATAATCTTCTCAAGAAAGGTAGGGGTCTGGTTATGTCTTCGATTGAGACAAACCCACAAACATGACAATTGAGTTGTTTTGAACAACTTGTGTCCATAACCATACCATTTAGAGATACATAGTAATTCTCATGTTGATGAATTCATGACTCAAGATGCAAATATTGTGCCATTCAAGTGCACACAAGACCATAAAATAAAAACCGGTCTAAAAACACAAAAGGTAATAGAGAAGTCCATGCGTTTATTTAATTCCCCAAGCTAGAGTATTCATCATATGTATGAATTGATTATTGAGAAACATTAGGGTGAAAAGTATACAGTTTTGATACAAGTTGCTGGTGAAGCTCTATGGCAGAAGAACAATGATTGGGACTCTGTAGTTGTACTTATAAGTTTTGAATTATCTCTGATATATCTAGCTACCTTATAGGTTGTAGCACTTCAGTTTGTTGATTTTTATAACGTGTAGTATGTGAAGACGTATGCATTTTGCATGGAATCTTACACTTCAATGCCTAACAGAGGTAAGGGACACATAGGCTTTCTGTGTCTAATTTAGCCATAGTTTATAATTTCAACAACAAATATGAAAAAAGTTCTTTTATATAGTGTCACTACTAGAAATATGCTTATTAAAGACACACATTTTAAGGCAGATATCAATGTATTTTATAGAAGTGTCTTTTATCAGATGGTGATAAGTAAGGTAAGACGGTTTGTTTAAGATCTGTCTTTAATAAAGAAGTGTTTTGAGACAGTTATATGATAAGAAATGTCTTAAATTGGTTTAAGACAGATTGTTATTCAAAACCGTCTCAAATAAATATACCTTTTGAGTCATTAAGATTGAAAGAATTGTCTTAGATTTTGGTTCCTATATTAGACACTTCTGTATATGACACCATCTCAAATAAAGATATTATTAGAGTCATCTAGACTATAAGAATTGTCTTAGATGTTAGTGAGTATATTAGACACTTCTAAATATAAAACCATCTTTGTATGATATTTCTGATAAGACATATTATGAAAAAACGTAGTAAATAGTGAATTCAGCTTAGTTTGATGATATGTATGATATAAAATGCAAAACTTATCTCTGCAACTGGATATAGATGGTAAAATAGACTCATATGCGACCCAATCATTAATATGCCATACAAAAAACCTCAGTCATCATTTTGCTTTATTTCATATCATTTACATACCAAGGGGTTTATGAAGGTATAAACATCATATGATGAATATATCAGTACTTTTATATTTACATTGTTAAATTCCAAAAACCCAGTCAATTCAGATATTCGGACTCAAAAAAGGAAACCCAACATCCAAATGATTCCTTCTAATAGTATACCAGTTTTCAAGGGATCTAAAAGCCTACGACTACGAGTAAGAGAATTTCGGGTCCTGAGAATTTGGCTCCAGCACACCTTCAACTTCGAAATAGAGTTGCTCCATATATGCAATGCCAAGCGAGCCAAGGAACTTAGACATCACTCATTTTGGAGAATTACAGTTTAATTTGTTAAGATTTGAGTAGTTTAGGATCATGAATTATAGTTTCAAATATTTTCTTTTATTATAAATCATTTAAAACGAATTATAAGGTTAAACTGAGGATGTTGCATTCATAGTGTTTTAAAAGTACAAAATAAGTTTAAACTATGTTAATATATCCATAGAAGTCCCTTGTATTTTTTTCGTATTTTTCTGATTTTTAATTTTTAAAAATAAAATATGTTAATTTGAAGCACTTAAATATCTTTTTCTCTAAATCTTAACCGTGGCTGGCCAGGTGCCTGCCTCCATCTCCCTCCTCCACTCGGGTCTTCACGATGCCGCCGCCGCCACACGACATTGCACATCCGCTCTTCTCCCTCCCCTCGCTCTCGGCGGTCGACGTCCGCTCCCCTGGTGCCATCGCTTGTGCCCGGCTCCCGCCATCGCTGGCTCCCCGATGGACCTCGCGGCTAGTGTGGGGCCATGGATCCCCGACGGATCGAGGGTCGCGCCACCTCATGAGGTCAGTGAGCCCGCCCACACTCTACTTGCTTGCTCCTTGTTCTACGAGCTTCGGCTGCGCTGAGGCGGTCATGGTCGCTGTTCATGTGGAATTAGATGTGAGAGAAGGAGCGTGCAGCGCCGCCGCAGCTGTGGACTCCCATCATAAAATTCGAACATGGAGAAACTTGAACCTTTTCTAATGCAACATTCATGTGTTGGTATTCTATTTTGGTATATTATAGATTTTGCAGGACAAGTTGGAGTTGGAAGTTGAGGCATATATTAGGCGACATTATGAAGGGGAAATTTCTGACATAGAAATAATTGAGAAAGAGGATTTAGATCTAGTTTTTCACTTGCTCTGCATACTGAATCTAATATTCTGTTTGACGTCCATAATGAAATGATGTCACGGCGATAAGTTTGGCTCTGTTTAATTGTTTATGTCTAAGATTTTTCTACAGGAATTTTGATCTTCTTAGGTTTGTGTCGTTGTACTTGTTTATCCATTGATGGCCATCCTTGTGTTATAGCCATAGTGATGTTCATATATCTCTAGAATTTAGCTGAAGTTGAATGCTTTATATGTTCAGACTGAAATTTTGATATTAAACATGTAGATTATCGTTATTTAAATATGAGTAAGGGAGATGCCAATGTGCTAATTGTTTTTTTCTTTTTTCTGCCATTTTGATGTGCCTGGGCCAGGTGTAGAATATAACTTTTAACATCCCACTCTTGTTGCAGAAAATTCATCTTTTTGGCTCGAACAGAAAATACCTGAAGCTTCAATTTGACATCGTGTAGCAATGAATGCCTGCAAGGAATGCTCTTTTACATGTTGAGAATGAAGAAAAATTAGATGTCGTGGAGGCATACCAAAACATGTACTTTCCATTTTGCACATTTTAGTCCAAGGTTCAATACAAACTTTCTCAGAAAACTATCTCAAACACTACTAATCGTTGTTGGTCTGCAGGGTTTCAAATTAGGACTTAGCCATTTTTCCATCAGCCTGAAACAGCCTAATAGTCTTACTTTGATCCCTTGGGAAAAAATGTTCTTATTATTTTGAGTTTTTGACCTATAGTCAGGTTCAGAACATACCCCTGACATCACATTACTAATCTGGGACAAAAATATGTAGTTCTCCAAAGGAAAATTGTTTCTAATCCTGTCCTGAAAATGTTTGCTGAAATACTATTTGGTAAAGTTGCTGCATAGCTAAAAGGTTCTCCAAATGAAAATTATTCCTAATCCTGCCCTGAACAACAAGAAGGAATTCTATGGTTTCCAAAAATGAGAATATGTTTTTTATTCGTACATGAAGCTTCTTATATGACTCCTTCCCTCATATAGGGAGTTTTTCTTTTTGTATTCATACGTGAACTAGTATTTGTTTTTGTAGCAGCACCATAAGGAGGATATTATTTACTAATGTAGAAATGTTTACTGTTTTAGCAGTTGCCTTGTAATATTTGTCTTAAATTTTCGTACTTTCCAGCTTTAGTGGCTCGCCAACTAAATCTAGCATGGTTGCCTGCTTCATATAACTAAATCTAGCATTATTGTCTTCTTCTATTTGTTGTACAAGAAAAGATAGAATGGAACTCAAATTTTGGTGGCCTCACAAGTGTGGAGACTTGAATTCATATATATTTAGCACAAATAGTTCTGACCAAGTTTTTCAATTAGTATTAGTTTGGATTTAGAGTACACTTATGTATGAGTTATTCGACAATGCTTATTTATTAGATATTGAATGGTACTTATCTATACTATATTAATTATAATGTTATTAAATATATGTTTATGTATATTTCTCTTTCAAATTATTATAATGTGGTATCTGATTATAAATTAAAGAATTTACTGCCATGTAAATCATTTAGTTTAAAAGTACACAAACTCGGTCCTATAGCTTACTGAGAATTTTCATGACCTTTAATTGTTGATCAGAGAGGGTAGCTTGATAGTACCATAGTCTTTAAACCTGTTTTTAGTGTTTATATATATATATATATATATATATATTTGTGTGTGTGTGTATCTACATAACATGAATAGGACATAATAAATAGCTATATTTAGCGTGAAGTATATATGAGAATACAGACTTGGGCCGGCGACATGGTTGAAGCTTGTAGTTTTGAATTGTTGGCATAATGATTTGCCAATGGATTCATTGGGCGAGATGGCACAGCAAGGTGAGTTTCTGATTGGACTCCTCAATGGACTAGCATGTTGGGCTTTGGCACCTGGAGCAGAGTCATTCTTCAGGTCCCTTCTGTTAGGAAGGATTTGGATGCGCTCCTTGTTTGAGTGCTCCAAATCTAAAAACCAAGCAGGTAAGAAAATGTAAAGGCATTGGTCCAATCAGTAATTCCAAGCATATTTAGGGCACATGCATTTAGGAGTCCAAGTGTCCAACATTACTAGATCAATAAGAAATAAAGATTGATGATTCGGAAAAAACTGAAGTAGCTTAAAGAAATTGTTTGATTGACAAATTCGGATAGCTGTACCTTTGAACTTCCTCTTACTTGGAGGACTTTCAGTGTTTCTTCTATCTGCAGGAATGTCCTCAGGAGGCTTGGAGCCTTCATGCTGGTCAATCTTCCCAAGAAGAAAGGTGTATTGAGACTTCAAATGCTTGTAGTTTGTCTTCAGTTGAGTGTAATCGTCAATTTATTCTTACTGTTTTCTATAAACCTATGTCTGTGGTAGTAAGAAAGAAGGTAGCTACAACAGAAATATGTAATAGAATAATGTCCGTACTCCGTAACATGCTATTTCTTATATGCTGACATGCTATTGTGGCTATTGTGATGTTGCAGCTGCAGCCAAAACAGTAGCCAGCTGAACATGCTGACATGTTAATGCGGGTGGTCAAGGCTCAGGATTCAAAGCAGAAGATAGACATAAATACTGGTGAATGATGCCATCGACGATGATGAACTGATCAAACGATGGATGATGTCATCGATGAAAGATGGAATGGAACTCAAATTTGGGTGGTCACACAAGTGTGGAGACTTGAATTTATATATACTTAGTTAGTCTCAATGTTAGCACAAACAGTTGATGAGCAAGTTTTCTCATTGTATTTTAGTTTGAATTTAGAGTACATTTATGTAAGAGTTATTTGACAATGCTTATTTATGAGATATTGAATGATATTTATCTATATTATATTAATTATAATGTTATTAAATATATGTGTATGTATTTTCTCTTTTAAATTATTATAATGTGGTAATTGAAGAATATATTGCCAAGTAAGTCGTTTCAAATCTTAAAAGACAGTTCTCAAAACGTCTAATATCAGTCTCCTAAATAAGATGGTTTTTTTGTTGCGAGTGTCTATTATTATAGGATATTCTAGTCAGTTTGATAAATCCTTTGTGACTTATAATGTTCGTATTTTTGACAGTTCTTTAGAAGAAGTGTCTTAAACAAAACCTAATTTAAGACGGTTTATTGGACAAAATAAATTAAATAAATTCCTTTTTTAGACGGTTATAAATTAAAAACTGTCTTATTTAATATCTTTTAAGACGGTTTATAACCATCTTAAAAATGGAACATCTTTTGCGACTCCATCAAATTTGGACACTTCATAAGCGTCTTAATAACTAAAAATTAACCATCTCATATAACACGATTTGTAGTAGTGTGTTTGGGAGCTTTGTATTATGATATGTTACACTAACCTAACACTTAAGTTTGGGACCGGCTGGAGAAGTTCTGTTTTGAATTATCTCTGATATATTTAGCTACCTTGCTAGTTGTAGCACTTTAGTTTAGTGATTTTTATAACGTGCAATATGTGAACACGTATACATTTTTCATGATTCAGCTGCAGGCAATTTTGAAGGCATTTAATATTTTTCTTTTGTGCAAGTAATTTATTTGTTCATATATTTAATGATTAAAGTTTTTGTTCCCTTTTGCTGTTTTGCATATAGGCTAGTCTTCTGAAAAGAATCCCTAGCGCATATGCTAATGGTTCCACTAAAGAGCAGGTACACCTGAAACCACATTACCTGCTATAGTGTAATATTTTAAGAGTCCATGATTCATGCTCCCCCAACTTCTATACCACTCTATGTTATATTAATAAACACACTTTGTGCAGGCGTTTAAACAAAATCTTGCACTCTTCACATCATTTTTAAGGTAAGGTCATTCTCCCTCACTTTTTGATTTTTATTAGATTAGACCTTTTGCTTAGAAAGTTGTATCTTCTAGAAGAACTATGAATTGACATGCTGTCAAAGTCTTTGCTTCTAGTGAAAATGCATTGAAAAGAAGAACTCTCAAGATCTGTGTTGACACCCTGACCCAGTTCAGATCCTGCGTACTCCAACATTAGTCGTTTGGCCCTCTCGTGTGATTTGGGGTTCAGTGTCCTATTAAGATCACGTGCAGAGACCTTCCCTTATGGAGTCTGTTAGTTTAAAAATAAATAGGAATAGGGTCCGATCCTAATTTGATTCGATCCTTAAAATTTGTAATGGCTATTCATCAGGATTTGGTGGAGGGGGGGAGTCAGTTGATGCTCCGGCTCTCCCGATTGTTTCGGTTCAGGAGCGGGAGGCGCCTGGTCACCCTCTAGTTTTGGGATCAGTTGATGCCCTGGCTCTCCCGGAAGTTTTGGTGGCAGAGCTGGAGGCGCCTGGTCACCCTCCAGTGTTAGCGTTGGATCTGGCAGAGGATTTGGGGGTCAGTTGTCAGGAGGACTGGTCTTCGCATGTTGTTTTCTCGCCGGCTGGGCCTTGCTTGGACAATCCTTTGGTGGGGGCCCTTATGACCGGCTTGGCAGTGGCTGTCACTGCTGGGCAGCATGGTCCCGGGTCCTCCTATTTGCTGACCGATGGTGTTTCTGCTAATGTGGAGGAGGCAGTCACTGTTGGGCAGCATGGTTCCGGGTTCTCCCAATTGGTGGCTGCTGGTTCTCCTGCTGTTGTCTCTGCTAGGGTGCGGAGGTTTGAGTCTTGTCAGTCTTCCCGGGCTGATAGATGGAGATCAAAGCCACCCGTGTTCAAAGTTTATTCCAGGCGAAAATTATCTCAGGCTCAGGTGGTCCAGGAAGACCTTCTACTGCAATCTGTGGTGGAAATGGTTCCACCATTGGAGGAGTTCAAGTCTGTGGTTACTAAGCCTTCTGATGGCTTGTTACCACCACCTCCCCACCGAAGGACCAAAAGCAGGAAAAAGGTAATGCCAAGTGATTTTCGGCCACAGAGAAGTAGGAGGGTGGCCAAATTCCCTCCTGAACTTGGATCCAATGCGGCTGCACAAGTATGTAGACATCTGGGTTTTTGTGATGAAACGGAGAATATTTCTCTCGATGATGCCTGCAATTATGCAAAGTTATTTGATTCTAGGCTTTCGAGTGCACATGTGGCTGCTTTGGTAGCTTTGTTTGGATGGGAGGTCCCTCAGGTGGGGGCGATCTGATTTGTTTCCAATGGAGAATAGCTGTTTTCTTATTTGGAATGTGAGGGGTCTAAATGATTGTGCCAGGAGGGACTCGGTTAAATCTCTGGTCCTTGATATCAAGCCTTCCATTGTTTGTCTACAGGAAACCAAATTGTGTGCTATCTCGGACTTTGACATGCTGTCTATTCTTGGGACTGGTTTCAGTAATTTTGTGTATAGTCCCGCCCAGGGGACTAGAGGAGGAGTGCTAATTGCTTGGCGTGATGGGTCTTTTGTCTCTGTGGCTTCGGTTGTGAAGAATTTCTCTGTCTCAGTCCAGTTTCAGGATGAGTCTGGTTCTTCCTGGTGGTTCACAGGTGTGTATGGACCTCACCAGGATATTTTTAAGCGGGAGTTTATCCATGAATTGAGAACGGTTCGTGATGAATGTGTGGGGCCATGGTTTTTGTGTGGGGATTTTAATATGATCCTCCGGGAGGAAGATAAGAATAATTCCAACATTAATAGGCTATTGATGGGCCGCTTCAGGGGGTTTGTAAATTCTATGGAGCTAAAAGAGATTCCTTTGATTGGCAGAAGATTCACTTGGTCAAATCAGAGGGAGGTGCCTACTCTTGTGAAATTAGATCATGTTTTCTGCACTGCGGACTAGGAGGATTTTTTTCCAGATTGTTCTCTTCACAGTAATGCTACTGCTGTCTCGGATCACTGTCCCCTAACTCTTAGATTTAGAGAGGGGGCGTGGGGAGGATAAGATTTCACTTTGATAGTTTTTGGCCAAAAATCCCGGGGTTTTTGGAGGTGGTGGCTGCTTCGTGGAGTCTACCTCTGCAGAATTTTTGTCCATTTGAGAAGATATCATTGAAGTTTAAAAGATTAGCTAAGTGTTTGCAGTCCTGGGGTCACAAAGAGGTGGGGAATGTCAATGCCCGGTTGGGTCTTGCCCGTGAGGTTTTGCATAGGCTGGAGATGGCGCAAGATATCAGATCCTTATCTAGGGAGGAGCTTTGGCTTTGGGGGCAGCTGAAACAGCATTGCCTGGTATTGGCGTCTTTGCAAGGAACTATTGCACGTTTGCGGTCCAGAATTCAATTTTTAAAAGAAGGAGATGCCAATACTCATTTCTTTCACCGACAGGCTGTCTACCGTAAAAAAAGGAAGTTCATTTCAAATCTAGAGGAGGATGGAAGGGTGTACACAAATCATGAGGATATTCAAGGAGTTCTGGACGGTTTCTTTACCAACCTTCTAGGCACTGATTTTCCAAGGTCTGCTACTATTGATTTATTGGGCTATCATAGGCCTGCAGCGGATCTCAGTGAGCTGGATAGCCTTTTCTCGGAGAAGGAGGTGAGAGATGCGATTGCTGACCTGCCTTCAGACAAGGCTCCTGGGCCTGATGGGTTTACTGGCAGGTTTTACAAGACCTGCTGGAGCATTATTAAGGAAGATCTGCTGGCTGCCCTGAATTTTCTGCACCAAGGAAATGCTCATAAACTTGGACTGTTGAATTCAGCTTATATTATTCTTCTCCCTAAGAGGTCCGATGCTATGACTGCAAGCGATTATAGGCCCATTAGTCTCATCCACAGTTTTGCTAAGTTGGTCACCAAGCTGCTGGCCAACAGGTTGGGCCCTCATCTTCATGAGTTGGTGGCAGCCAACCAAAGCGCTTTTGTGAGAGGGAGATCAATTCATGATAATTTTATGCTAGTTCAGTAGTCTATTAAGTCGCTGCACAAGAGGAAGATTGCAGGTCTATTCTTAAAATTAGATATTTCAAGGGCATTCGATTCCGTGTCATGGGCCTTCATTATTGAAATTCTTGTCCATCTTGGCTTTGGTCCAATCTGGCGGAATCTTATTTCCTCCCTAATGTTCACGTCTTCTACGCAAGTACTTCTTAATGGCTCGCCTGGTGCTCGTATTGCTCATCGGCGAGGCCTCCGTCAGGGTGACCCCCTTTCTCCTATGCTGTTTGTGATGGTCATGGATGTTCTTAATAGTCTGTTCAGGGCAGCTGAAAGCAGGGGGCTGTTACACGGATTGGAGGCAGCTGGAATTTGGAATAGGCTCTCGATCTACGCTGATGATGTGGTGCTTTTTGTTAAACCTTTGGTGGATGATCTGAATTGTGTTTGATTGATTTTGGATTGCTTTGGTGAAGCAATGGGGCTGGTAACAAATCTGCGTAAAAGTTTTGCTATTCCAATTAGATGTGAAGGACTGGAGAGTCAGGCTGGCTGCAATATCTTGCAATGCAGTTCGGGATCCTTTCCGTGCAGCTATTTGGGGCTGCCTATCTCTGATAAAAAGCTGAGGAAAAGGGATTTTATGGTGTGGGTTAATAAGATTGCTGACTGGCTTCCCAACTGGAAGGCTCGTTTGCTGAGTCTGGCTGGTAGGACAGCGTTTGTGAGGCATGTGCTTTCGGCAATTCCAGTTTATATCCTTATGGCCATGAGTGTTCCCAAATGGGTGATCAAGTCAATTGATAAACTCAGGAGAGGTTTTCTATGGAGAGGAAGGAAGAATGTTAATGGTGGAAGCTGTCTCGTTCCTTGGGAGATAGTAACCAGGCCTCTAAAGTATGGCGGTCTTGGAGTTTCTAATTTACAATTCAAAAGTTGGGCTTTACAGGTGAAATGGTTATGGCTGCAACGAACCGATCCGTCCAGACCATGGCAGGGAATGAATCTTCCTATTCAGCAGCAAGCGAGGCAGTTTTTCAATCTTTCGGTCTTTCATGTGGTCGGAGATGGAACTAGCACTCTCTTTTGGTTTGATAAATGGTTGAATGGGAAGGCTATCTTTGATATTGCACCAGAGGTTGTCTGTTTGGTGGACAGTAGAGTCAGCTCGACCCGGACGGTTGCTCAAGCTTTGGACAACTGGCGTTGGGTTAGGGATATTGGGAGTCATCTTTCTATGCTTGGGCTGCAGCAATACTTAAAATTATGGGATGAGATTGGACAGGTGACTCTTTCATAAGAGGCGGATAGGCTTGTTTGGAGACACACGACTTCTGGGCAGTTTTCCTCAAAGTATTGCTATAATGCCTTCTTCCTGGGGTCCATTTTCTTTGAGCCTTGGAAACGATTGTGGAAGACTTGGGCCCCCCCTAAATGCAAATTTTTTCTTTGGCTGGCTATAAGGAATAAATGTTGGACTGCGGATAGACTTCAGAGGAGAGGGTTACATTACCCGGCGAGTTGCCCCCTATGTGATCAGGAGCAGGAAACGATCCAGCATATCCTTTGCAACTGCAGTTTTTCTAGGGATTTTTGGCATCTCATTTTGTCGTCCATCGGGTTTGGTAACTTCACTCCTATTGCTACTGAACAGTCCTTTGCTGCGTGGTGGGAGAGGGTCTCTAAAAGAGTCTATAGGTGCAAGAGGAGGGGTTTCAATAGTGTCATTATCCTTGGAGCTTGGTGCTTGTGGCTCTCTCGTAATACGGCTGTTTTTGATGGTGTGAGCCCTTCCATTAATTTGACAAAGAGGTTGTTTCTAGATGAGTTGATTAGTTGGAGTAAGGCGGGAGCGAAGCATTTAGACAGTTTGGGAATTATTGTCGCTTTAAATAGGGTCTCGTAGGACCCGTCAGGCTTCCCCTTGTGTGGAAGGCTTGAGGGTTTGGTCTTGGTGTTGTAATTCGGTCCACTTTGGACCATTACTTTCTTAATATAATGATGTGCAGCTCTCCTGCGCTTTCGAGAAAAAAAAATCTAGATCCTATTATCACCCCTAGGTGTACCAACTCCTCTAATTCATTGAACATGTTCATTTGTAGGTCTTCCACTTGCTTTGTGAGGTCCTCATTTGTATGCCTCAGCTTGTTTATCTCTTCTCTTACATTGGAAACTACATCATTCTGCATGATAGACGATAGGGTATCCAAATGGCCAACGGAATAGACATTTCAGTTTTGTAGCTGATTCTTCTGCCGTAAGAGACTGTTCAAGTACAAGAGGGTGTTTTACTAACAAAAACATGATCTTTGAAGTTTTGGAAAAACTATAAACTTTAGTAATGCTTTTAAGATGTACTTTGCTTTCTGATATTCAGTTAGTTTCATTCTGGAGCTTGTCGCTGCTGATGAGCGTGAGGGCCAGCGCCATCTCCACGTCCATACCGCCAACGTTGGCCACATGCGTCGTCTACTTGCCTCCTTGTCCTCCTTGTTAAAAAATAAGAGCTTCATGTGGTTCTTCACTTCTGACTGATTTTTTTTGTTGACAAAACTGTAACAGATGAACCTTTCTTACTGTCTGATGAAATCAAGAAGGGTAAACAAACAACCCGGAACAAACTGGATTGATGTAAACTGCAGTGAGAAGTTTCGGGATTAAACTTTCGGGATTAAACTGCAGTGAGAAGTTTTTTTTCTATCCCTGTGACGTTGCTGAAAATTTGAAGATCAAGCTTCCTGGAGAAAAAAGACGACATGTCTGCTTTGTGTGGTGTTATGAAGAAAAAAACGGGGCTGTTTGCAGTCAGGAGTGCAGATAGAGTTGCAATGTGCTTACATATGCTTTCGACACTCATCTATAGAGGCTAATTTTGAGTCATGGGAACTAGGTCCCGTTTGATTTCTTTAGTACAGGGAATAAAGTTTAGTCGCTACTCTATTTGGTTTAGGGACTAAACGTATTCAAAAAGCTTTAAATTAATCATAAGAGGACCAAAATATCTCGTAGTATTCTCCTGTCATTAGTGCATCTAAAATAAAGAAGAGGCAAAAGATAGAATTTATTATGAATCAATACGACACAAAATAGATCAAAAACAGAGAAGACATAGATTTAACGTGAAAAACCCCTCCAGGCGAAGGGGAAAAAACCACGGGCACCCGTGAGCAACAAT
This sequence comes from Zea luxurians, assembly GCA_029449295.1. Lineage (NCBI taxonomy): Eukaryota > Viridiplantae > Streptophyta > Magnoliopsida > Poales > Poaceae > Zea > Zea luxurians. The sequence goes on along the minus strand of JAOPSE010000075.1, from coordinate 10,398,437 downwards.
ATCACTATTTTTTAGGTGGTTACAGATCACAGGAGATTTACAATGAGGTGACGATCTCCTGCGAATTACAAGTGAATTTATAGAGGCAAAACCCTAATGTGAGTAGGGAACGATCCGTATCGCGAGGGCCGAGCCCCCCGCACCCCTTCCCCCCAAACGTCCCTGGGTGGCCCAAGCCTCCCGGTGATGGGCCTCCGCTTCGCTCGCCAACTTGGCTCCCTTCTTCAAAATTTGGATCACAAACTCCACCTTGAGACAAATTCCTTGTAGCATCATAATAGCAAACTCCACCTCAAACAATATATCATCATCGTGTCGGCCCCAACAGCCACTAGAGGCTAATTTGTAATACCAACTAAGCTTGAGCATAGCTCAAACTTAGCAACATGAACATGCTTCGTCATCATATCAGCAGGATTATTATGAGTACTGATCTTCCATACCTTCACCAAACCTTTCTCAATGATATCACGAACGAAGTGATAACGAATATCAATATGCTTGGATTTCTCAGTAATCATCTGATCTTTGGTGAGATAAATAGCACTCTGGCTATCACAATGAATGGTAATGCAAGACTTAATTTCACATAGCTCTGAATATATACATTTCAATCATACGACTTCCTTAGTAACTTCTGCAATCGCCATATACTCAGCTTCTGTGGTAGACAAAGCAACAATATCCTGTAAACGAGCTTTCCAACTCACAGCACAATCTCCAACGGTAAAGACATAACCTGAAAGTGATCTCCTCCTATCTAAATCACCACCATAATCTGAATCAACATAGCCAACCAGACCATCTTCAGATTTACCAAAACATAAACAAACACTAGAAGAACCACGTAGATATCTGAAAATCCACTGGATGGCTTTCCAATGCTCTTTACCAGAATTAGACATGTATATAGCAACAACGATCATAGCATGAGACAAATCAGGACGAGAGCAAACCATAGCATACATGAGTGACCCAACAGCATTAGAGTATGGAACTTTTGACATATACTCAAGATCAGCATCAGTTTTAGCACACTGTTTAGCAGACAATTTAAAATGAGGAGCCAACAGAGTATTCACAGGTTTAGCATTTTGCATGTTGAAACGACGAAGGACCTTCTCAATATAACTCTTCTGGCTCAAGTACAGCAATCTAGACTTTCTATCCCTGACTATCTCCATGCCAAGGATTTTCTTTGCAGCACCAAGATCTTTCATATCAAATTCATTACTAAGCTGTGCCTTCAAAGCAGTGATTTCCTTCATGCTCTTGGCAGCAATCAACATATCATCAATATATAACAGCAAGTATGTAGGTGATCCATTAACAAACTTAAGATAAACATAGCTATCATATTGAGACCTCTGAAAGCCATTAGAAAGCATAAATGAATCAAACCTCTTATACCACTGTCTGGGAGATTGTTTCAGACCATATAAGGACATTAGTTTTATTTTCTAGGAACAATGAACCCTTTAGGCTGGTCCATATAAATGTCCTCCAAATCACCATGTAAGAAAGCATGCACATCTAACTGCTCAAGCTCATAGTCATGCATGGCAACAAGGCTAAGAAAGGTACGAATTGAACTATGTTTGACAACAGGAGAATAGACATCAGTGTAATCAATTCTTGGAATCTAACTAAAACCTTTTGCAACTAGCCTTGATTTATAGCACAGAGGCTCTTTTGGAGTCATACCTTCTTTTCTTTTAAAGAACCAATTGCACTTAACTGCCTTTTTGCCAGAAGGCAGTCGAACTAGTTCCCAAGTGCCATTCTTCTCAAGAGACTCCATCTCTTCATGCATAGCACCAATCTAGTTTTCACTATCAATAGACAATATAGCTTCTAAGTAATTCAATGGTTCCTGAACGTTATCAACCTCTTCAGCAACATCCAAAGCAAAAGCAACATTGCACGCTTGAATCAGTCTTTTGGGTTGAACTATCTTCCTCCTAGCTCGACCTTTAGCAAGAGATTGAGAATGAGACTCCACAACAGGTGACAAGGCACTAATAGGAGATGAATTTTCAGCAGGTTCAACAGATGGTGCAGCATGATCATCAACATCCCCCATGTGCTCCACCTGCACACTGATAGACTTAGAATCCTGGTTAGTAGCACTGGTAGATACAGCCGAAGTGAACATAGCAGATTCATTGAACACAATGTTCCTACTATAAAATGCCTTCTATGTATCAGGATTCCACAATTAATATGCTTTAACACCAGATCTATAACCCAAGAAAACACCCTTAATTGCTCTAGGCTCCAGTTTACCATTATCAACATGTGCATATGCGGTACAACCAAACACTTTCAACTGAGAATAATCATAGGGGAGCCAGACCAAACCTCAAGCGGAGTTTTCTTATTGATAGCAGTGGATGGTGAACAATTGATCAAATGACAAGCAGTGGAAGCGGCCTCAGTCCAAACCTTTCGGCTCAAACCTAAGTTGGACAACATACACCGAGCCTTGGAGATTATTGTTCTGTTCATACACACTACCACACCATTCTGCTGAGGCGTGTATGGTATAGTGCGGTGCCTCACAATGCCCTCCTTCTTATAGAAAGAGTTAAAATCACCAGAACAAAACTCCATACCATTGTTAGTTCTCAGAACTTTTAGCTTCCTCTCAGTCTGCTTCTCAACCATAGTCTTCCAATTCTTGAAACACTTAAAGGCATCTGATTTTTGCTTAAGAAAATAAGGCCAAACTCTGTGCTACTTATCATCAATAATAGTCAATATGTAACGAGCACCACCATGAGAAGTTATACGTGACGATCCCCACAAATCAACATGAACATAATCAAGAATGTTTTCGGTATTATGAATAGCAGAACTAAACTTTACCCTTTTATGCTTACCGAAAACACAGTGCTCACAGAAATCAAGGGTATCAGCATGGCAACCATCAAGAAGACCTCTCTTGCTTAATTCTGCTAAACCAAGTGCACTCATATGGCCAAGGAGCATATGCCAAATTTTAGTAGTCTTAGTATCAGAAGCAGCAACAGCATTAGCAGAGCCAGAAATACCTCGTTTTCAGCTTTCAAATCACCTTTAATAACCACAAGAGAGCCTTTTGTTACCTTCAAGATACCTTCACCAGCGGTATACTTGTAACCTTTCGTGTCCAAAGTACTAAAAGAGATGTGGTTCCTGGACATGGATGGAACATGCCGCACTTCTGTCAAAGTCTGCACAACCCCATTGAACATCTTGATCTGCACAGTGCCCATGCCAACAATAGTGCAACGAGAATTATCACCCATTCGAACAGTGCCTCCATTCTGCACAGCTTCATAAGTACTAAATAGAGATTTGTTAGTGCAAACATGATACGAGCAAGCAGAATCGAGAATCCATTGGGCATCATCAGCAGCACATCCAGCAAAGGCAATAAGAACATCACCATTATCAGAACTATTTTTGGAGGCAACAAAGACAGTACCACCGGTCTTACCCTTATCCTTGTTCCTCTTCTCCTTGTTCTGCAATTTGTGATAGTTCTTAATTACATGGTTCGTCTTCTTGTAGTATTTGCAAAACAATTCATCGGATGGCCCCCTTGGCTTGGAGTGACCCTTCTGGTTCTTTCCCTTTCCTTTGCCACCTGAGTAGGACTTCTTCTGATCACTGCGGCCATGGACATATAAAGCTTCTCCACTCGAGCCGACTACATCTTCCGAGTTAACCATCTATCTCAACTTTTCTTTCGTAGTCAAAGCTTCATACACTTCAGCCACGGTTAGGGTATCATGACTGTATAGGATGGTATCTCGAAAATTACTAAACGATGTAGGGAGGGAACACAAGAGAAGAAGAGCTAGGTCTTCATCATCAAACTTTACCTCCATAGACGTCAGATCGGCCACGATCTCCTTAAACACTGATATGTGCGTCAGAACAGAGCCTCCTTCTTGCAACTTGTGGGAGAACATCTTCATTTTGACATGCATCTTGCTGGTTAGATCCTTTGACATACAGATCGATTCCAGCTTCAACCAAAGTGCAGCGGTGGTTTTCTCCTCCAAGACCTCTTGCGGGATATTGTTAGACAGATGAAGGTGAATATGTCTGAGCGCCTTATGATCCTTGCGCCTCTCCTCATCAGTTCAAGTCCTGATGTATTTTCTGCCAAACCCATCTAGGCCCAAGCCTCCCGGCGACGGGCCTCCACTTCGCTCGCCAACTTGGCCGCCTTCTTCAGAATTTGGATCACAAACTCAACATAATTAATATGGTTTGGTCACTTTTAGTCACCCACTAGAGACTAAAACAGTTTAGTCTCTATTTTAGTCCCACCGTTACTAAAATGGAGGTAAACGGGGCCCAAGACATGGAGGACAAATCCCATGCATGTGGTTCCAGCCATGCAGCTGCTCTCAGATTTGAAATGCACGAGTACTTGACTTGCCTGCATAGTACTTGACCTTATCAACAGCTGCAGGCTTCTTTTTGTAAGGACACACATTTACCTCTGTCCAGTTTGATAATCTATGACAAGTTTTTCACCTGAAGCATAACCAGTTGAAATCAATTGTTCCTTCAGAATTCAAGTGGACTAGATCCTATAATATTACTCCAATTGAGAAGAGCTTTTAGGATGGAGTCACAAAAAAGTGCCTTAAACCTAAAATGTTCCAGAAGGAGCAAAGACAAAATATGTTGGAAGTCAAAAGCAGTATTCTATTTCACTCTCCCCTCCCTCTTTTCATGCTTCTCCGGATGTACCATTAAACAAAAAGGCAAACAAAAATAAATATACTAACATTTTGTCAAATAGGTTGTATGATGTTGCAAAGCATGGACAACTAACTAGTATCTCTATAAATACCTAACGGAGATAGATTTTTTACTTGTAAGTTGTCTAACTAACGGAGATAGATTTTTTACTTGTAAGTTGTCTAACTATTTACTTAGATGGGCCCTAGATATATCCACATATATTAATCAGAGATGTTGTCTTCTAAAACCATTTTTCTAGTAGTTACTCTATATGGCTAATAGTATTTAACAACTAATAAGTTGTTTCCTTCGGTCTAGATTATAAGGCATTTTGGCTTTTTCATATGTAACTTTTACTATGCACCAAGATATATAATGTCTACATTGTAAAATCTATGTACCAAGAAAAGCCACAACGACTTACAATTTGAAGTAAAGTACTAACTATTAGCTAGACAACTATTGGAGTGAGGACAGAACGCTCCCTCGATCCCTCCCTCTGGCTACGCTAACCAACTACCGAAGTGTCAGGTGCAGGGCCATAACCGCAGGGAAGAATCAAAGGCTAGATGATGAATTCCCGAAGCCATGGGGACCTGCTCCCTGCTTTGGCGGCAAAGACGACCGGGTGGACTCACCTGTAAGGGCTTGTTTGGGTAATCTTAGATTGGAGTGGATTGAGGTGGTATTTGGTGTATTGAAGTGTAATATGAACTAATTTTTCTTTCAATCCCCTCAATACACCTCAATCCACTTCAATCCCTCTATACCCAAACAAAGCCTAAAGGGGGCCGGCCTCCGGGTACCACACGAAGAACCAACAAAGGTCAAGGTTTGTCTGTAAGGGTGGCAGGTCGACTCTAAGGCCCAAAATTGGTAGAAAAAATATTAAGTTATTATTAATGATAAAAAATAAATATATAAAAAAATAAAATAGTAAATTCTGACATCTCAACTTATACTTGAGCAATGAATGTTGAAAACCAGGAACTATTTTGGAAAAGAAGTAATAGAAAAGTTTTCTATTCAACTAAATGATTATGCATATCATTAAATGATGCACCATAAGCATTTATTTACATGAATATCTACTTCTAAAGTAACTCTTACTTCTTATCCCACGTCCAAACTACTATTTTCTAAAAAGAAAGAAAACAATACTGTGGCGGAACCGCCCGGATTATTCCAATTTAAGTGCATGAGCCCCACCTTAAAGGCTAGACCACACTTAAATAGGAATAAAATGTTAGTCCCTCGGATCTAGTCCGATGAGGCCACTAACAGGATCAAGTACCACGTACTCACTCGATGGTGAGGCACAGAGCAAATACAATAAAGCATAAAACCATACATTAAGAAGTATTAAATTTATTACAACATCATCGGGGTTTTAGCAAAAGTAGTGATCATTGTTCGAAATGCAGCGGAATAAAACTAACGATAAATAAACGGAGGATTGGGGAAGCCTGGCCCATCACTCCTCATGCTCTTCCTCTGCTGAGGTAGTGTCCCACTCGACTGTCTAACCCGGTGGCAAGGTGGACGGCCAAGTCACTCCATCAACCATGTCATCCAGTGAACCTGTAAAATTATGCCACAAGCAAGGCTGAGTATACTAATACTCAGCTATACTTACCCGGTGTGAGGAGTCTACTCTTCTACCTCTAGACATGCAGCTGTTTGGCTGAGGGGTTTGGTTTGCCAAAAGCACTAGCTGAGTCTAAAATCATATTTTAGCTTTTCAAGTTTTAGTGTGACTCTCTTAAGACTAAATGTATACCTAACTAATCATACATGGTAGCAAGCATTTAGCAATCAACATCTTTTGCCAAATCAACACATTTCCACTTGTTACTCAATGTAGCAGCATGGATCAAGCAGTCTCATTAGCTGCGAGAAGCAGATGATTCAAATCGAGTTTTAACCTTGCAAAGTAAACCTAAACACACGACGTGGCGAGGCACTTCGTCCCCACACACATCAACCGTCCCCATCGATTCCCCGTCAACAGATCAGGGCTCACCGCCTTGGCGTACAATGCCTCACTGACCCTGACTGCCGTCGTGTAGTGACCGCACTTGTACCCACCATAACCGGAATGAGAGACCACGTCTCAGGTCGCGTGAGGGGCAAAGTCTGCTGCCAGGTTCACTCAGGTACTAGGCTTACCGATTTACCATATTTCTCAGTATGTGTTTAGTACGTTCAAACGCTTGACACACGGTACCACACCTTAATCCTTATTCCAATTTTTACCTCGTAGACAACGCATCCCATGGATCGTTGTCCACAGACCATCATCATTATGATATAAAATGGGTACAACCAATTCCTGACCTCGCGCGAGTGCTAGAAAAATCACTCAACTTCTACCAAGATCCCTAATTAGTAAAGCAGCTACTCGGCCTAGCATACTAGTATCCATCTCAAAAGGAATCCTGAGTTCATGCAACTAGGGTTTCAGTCAACTCCAATACTTAAGTGCACAGTACAAGCCTACAAACATTAAGTGCAGTAAAATAGCATATATATAATTGGTTATGCATAAAACCGGGACTTGCCTTCCAAAGCTGGGGCAGGCAAATCCTCGATGGTAGGCTCTGGTGCTGGATCCTGGGCTACCTCCTAAGCAACTACTTGCTCCGGCACGAGGATGTACTCCCCGTCGGCGAGATTACAGTCTATCGAATGCGATGAATGAGATATATGCATAAAAATGATATGAAAATTTGGAAAGGTTATGCATGGTAAGAATAGTATTATGTTTAGTGGTCCTCCAGGGTTCCTTTTGGATATACTTAAGGGTTTTGTACTTCCATTTATTTCTCCCAAAGTTTTCCTTTTTCTTTTTATTATGCTTCTTATTTAGCATTTTTGAACTATCAGGGTTAGTTAACATTTTCCAAAAATGTTCAAAAAATTATAGTGGGTAGATATTTACCTCTGTGGATTATCCTAGAAATTTAAGGTGGAAATTAATTCAGATACTACTTGTGTAAAATTAATAAAAACAAGTGTAAAAGGACACTTTACACTATAGCTCAAATTTGGGTGAGGTTTCTGGTTCAACCTTTATTTTTACCAAGATTCTTAGGGAATAATAGGTCCTTGTTTTAAAAATCATAGAAAAATGCCTAATGAAAATTTAATTGTGATTTTCTAAAGTTTAAAGCCAAAAAGGGTACTTATAACTAACATGTTATTTGAAAAATATCAAACAACAGAACTCATATTTTTCCTATATTCATAATAACATAATACTAGTTATCCCAAGGTTGGGGATGGTTTCTCCTCAGGATTATTTTTCTAGGATTTCTCTAAGTTTTCATTGTTTTCACAAAATAAAAGGTAATGCATGTCTTTTGTACTAACAGAGGGTCTAACAAAATTTTCTAGGGAACTATGTTAAATAAGTGAGCTAGCAAAAATGTGGTTGCCCCCTGGTTCTTATTTTAAATTACCTTTTCTATTTTTCTTAACTTTGAGCCTAAATGAGTTTAAATGGGAAACCCTTCCTTAATTTGGTGTACTGAGAGGTGTACTATTTTTAAACAGAGTATGGAGTGGTTAAGTACTTCCCTGATTTTTCTCAACCCTAGTCTAACAGTGTAACCATTTTTTCCTATTTTATTTAGCTTTTGGCCAGATAACTATTTAAATCAAAAGTTTGAAATCTTCTGCAACACAAAAGAGGTTTTCTATTTTTCCTAAGTAGTTCACATTATTTAGAACCTAGCAAAATTGGTTTGACTAAATTTGGTCAGATAAAACTGAAGTTATGAATTTTACAAGCTCTGTTTTTTATTTAAATGAGAATTGTTTAAAAGGTTTTTTGGAAAACCAGTTTACACCGAGGACCCTGGGTTTTTCTTAAACCAGTTCTCTAACTTATACCCCTGTGCCACTATTCATTTGAGTCGCTGACACTTCAAAACCCCCCTGACTTTCTTTCCTTCTTCCCCGAGGTCCCTCCCCCCTTTTGAATAGTACCCGCGGAAGAAAATAGGACGGCGCGGCTTACCTGCGGCGAGGGAGGTCCGACGAAGGGTAGGGTTGGCTCCAGGAAGTTCTTGTGGTCACGACGAGGTGCGGCTTGCCGTCGGCGATGGCCGGAATCGGCTGGTCCACGAGCGCAGGCGGGTGAGCTCGTCGGCGCCAGGTGCTCCGGCCTATCCACGACGACATAGGTCAATCCAAGGGCACGGGGAGCTTCACGGGGCGCTAAGGAGTCTACCCATGCAAGGAATTGAAGAATAACTCACCCTGGAGCTCGGTCTACATACGCCGGCGCTCGGGTGAATTCCGGTGACCTTGATCTGACGTCTCCGGTGAGGTAGAGTCCGATTCCTTGCTCTAGGAGCTTCACCGGGGCACGCTGAGTCTCTCTCGAGGGTCGGACGGGGCCAGGAATGTCTCGGCTGGCCGGTCTACGGTGGTGGGTGCTCGGGCGGCCACTGGCACGCCGGGTGCAGGGCAACTCCGGTGATCTCGCGCTCCAGTGAGGTCGAGAGCGCGTGGGGGAGTACGGTCGAACCCTTGGCTGGCTTTATAGGCACGGGCGTGGGCAGTGGGCACGGGCTTGGCTTGGCGCGATGCGAGGCGCGTGGGTTCGGGCGCCGGGCGTGCTCTGGCGAGGTCAGGGCGCGTCGAACACGTGGAGGTGTGTTTCTGCCCTTGTTCAAACGCATGCTGATATCGCAAACTTGCGAATCTTGGCAAAAATCCGGCGCAGACCTCTTCCTGGCACCTATGGCTATCTCTTGTATGTAAGTTCCAGTGGAGGATACGCCGTAGGTCAGAAGATATGTGGACGCCAAATCAGGTACGTCTCACTGTCCACCCCGAGACAAAAGTGATGTCAAATCATGTCAAATGGTTTTGGCTCGGGTTCAAATTTTTCCAGTGGGTTCCTTAGGTAGTTTGGCTCCTTTTTGGTATTTAGACCAAGTGGTTTTGGTGCCATTTACTAAGTGAACACGTCTGATCTTTAGATTAGGGTTAAATTTGGACTTAGAGAAAATTAGAGAGTTCTAATGTGCTCTCTACTTAATGAATGGATTTGAGGTCTTTGAGGGGCCTTTTTGTAATGTTTCCCCTCTGCATTTTATAAACTTTAGTGTGTACTTAAACTTTGGTTAAGATTTGAAACAATGATTTGCCATTTGATTAACTTGCCCACTAATCCCTTGCTTAGAAATCTAGTGCCTTTAGGGGTCTAGGGTTTAACCTCCTTGCCCAAAATGACAATTGCTCAAAATGTCTGGGTAAAGCTTTTGTCATTAATTCATCTTGGTTAACCCATGGTCTCCAAGGTCTTGGGGTTTCCTTTCCCCACTTAATCACATGTGATAACAAGTCATTAGTGCAGTATGAAGCCAGTGCCTTGGTAACACCTGAGGTGTTACAGCCCTCCCCCCTTAAAGGAATCTCGTCCTGAGATTTTGGGTGGGGATCCTTTAGAGGGGTACTCAAAAGGTGTGCTGGTGTGTTGATTTTTCCTTTAGCCAAGTTTCTCCAGTTAACTGCTCTTCGAATGTCATCCTCGTTGCAACTTCAGAAGGAAGTCCTTTTAAAGTTACTTTCAAAGCTTACTTTACCCTTAACAACTAAGTTTTTTCTTATATTTAGATTCAAAGGGCAGGTGGGGGTGGGGTTCTGGGTTACGTACCGACTCCCTTGGGCAGAAAGTCGGGGAAGCGAGAACATAGAAAATCCTCAGTCTCCCAAGTAGCCTCTTCTACTCAATGGTGGCTCCACTGAACCTTATACATCTTGATCGACCTTGCCCGAGTTGATCTCTCCTTTTGGTCCAGTATCTTGATGGGGTGCTCTTGATAAGACAAGTCTGGTTCTATCCCCAATTCTGGTTCCGGTAGCACTTCCGTGGGTAAGCGGACACATTTTCGTAGCTGAGATACGTGGAACACATCATGAACTCCTGACATACGGGGTGGCAACTTCAATTGATATGCTACAGGTCCACATGTCTCTTTGATCTCATAGGGTCCAATGTAGCGAGGAGCTAACTTGCCCTTGAGCCCAAATCTCTGAACACCTTTTGTGGGTGATACCTTAAGATAAACATGATCTCCCACTTTGAACTGTAGAGGCTTCCTCCTTTTATCATGATAACTCTTTTGTCTGGCCTGAGCAGCCTCTAAATTCTTCTTAATGACTCTGACTTTCTCCTCGGCTTCAAGTACCAGGTCAGGCCCAAAAATTTCCCTCTCTCTAGCTTGTGACCAATTTAGCGGTGTTCTACACCTTCTCCCATACAAGGCCTCGAAAGGTGCCATCTTTAAGCTAGACTAGTAGCTGTTATTATAAGAAAATTCTGCCAAAGAAAGACACTGTTGGGGACTTGTTCTCAAATGCTATGAATTAAGAACAAGGCAACATAAAATGTTAAATATCAATGCCCTTCGTCCGCTAAAGCATTATTTCCTCAAGGATTTAATGAACTTCGGACGAAGACCATAAAAGAAGTATCATGAAGGTCATATCTTCGTGATTAAATTTACAAAATAATATGAAATAATATATAAAACATGAGACATTAAAGATAGATGTATCATAAATAAGTAACATCATTCACATATTTTATTATATGAACATAAAAATGTCAGAAAATAGAGTTTAAGTACATTTATACCTTCTCCTTGACAGATAACAATTCCTGGATAATGCGTTTGCAATTACAGGAATGCGTGAATAGTAAAGGAATACTGTTCACTATTTATAGACACAAGACACAGCCTGTGAAGAATTACAATCATGCCCTTCATAAAAGTTTACAACAATGACTCAAACACTTGTGGACTAAAAGGTCATTCAACTTTTAAGTCGGTTTACAATTCCGAAGCTTCATGAACAACAACCTTCGGTCATCACGTGCCGACAGCTCCAGCCGAAGTTGTTTCTTCCTACAGGACCTTCGGCGACGAAGCATGGTCCCAACAGTAGCCCCTTCGCGGTGCTAGATCGTTTTTCGTAACGAGCTTGATCCGTGAAAAAAGTCTCTTAGGCTTTGGGAAGCCGAAGGTCCGAAAAAACACCTTCCCTGAGCTCGTTGTCGAGAAACGATTCAGTTTCCGAGCGCGCAGCGGTCCCACCCTGCAGGGTTACTATTTGGTCTCTGCGGTCCACCGCGCAGCGGGTGTAAGCAGCTGTTTGCCTGGTGTGTAAATCCTGACGATTCACCTTCTTACCTGCAGCACTATATAAACAGACGGGTAGGTGTGAAGTTACCACAGCATTCATTGCTATTGCACTGTTTTGCTGCCAAAATTTTTAACCATAGCCGAAGCTTGACCCTCGCAAGGAGACGAAGCTCCAATTTTAAAGCCTACTTCATCAGAAGAAAAAAGCTTCGGAAGAAAAAGTTCTTTAGTTCCCAAGAAATTCAGAATTAAATGGCCAGAGTGTGCTCTACCGCTAGTGTTGAGCGTAAGGGAGGCGAAGCCGAAGGAGCGGAGAATGTTCCTATCTCCGAAGCGATGCAACGATCCGGACTAGTGACCTCAGAAGGAATCCGCACTGCCGAGACAGGGCAGACTGCTGCCGAGACAGAAGAAGCTGTTGCCGAAGCGGAAGAAGGAAATATTGAGGAAGCTGATTCTGATGATGATTATCATATTGCCGTGCCAAGCAATCCTAGCCACTTGGACTTCGGGAAGTCGACTGTCTCCAAGGCCGATTTCTCCAAGATGGTGAAGTCGAGTTATTTCAATGAGAATGAGAAGAAGCTACTTCGCTTCGGGGGGAAGAAACTACCCCGAAGCCAGAAAAAGATGAAATAGTTATTTTTAAGAGCTTTCTAAAAGCTGGATTAAGATTTCCTTTGAATAGGATGATTTCTGATCTGCTGCAAAGGTTTGGGATCTATTTTCACCAGTTGACCCCCAACGCCATCGTCAGGCTTAGCGTTTATATCTGGGCTCTCCGAAGCCAGGCGGTGGAGCCGTTCATCGACAGTTTCTATCGAGTACACGAGCTGCATTACCAGACTAAGGCCAGAAAGGATGGGTTGCACGAAAATTTTGGTTGTTATAATTTTGCCTATCGGAAGACCACAAAATTCCCTGTGATCAGCTACCGGAGCAAATGGCCGGCGGGCTGGAAGTCAGAATGGTTTTATGTCAAAGTTGACGAAGACAGAGAGAAGCTAGTACAAAGCCCTCTTGAACTAATCTTCGGAGAAACAAGACCCCGTTGCAAAATGACAACCGAAGGTCCAACTTGGGCCGCACTGGCCGAATTCAAGATTATTGCAGAACACATTGGCACTAGAGATCTAGTGCAGGAATTTCTGGCCTTCAGAGTATTTCCGACCATGAAGGAGTGGACTATGTCGAAGCTTAAAGGAGAAAAGAAAGAAGGGGAGCTTGTCCGACTACCCTATCATTATAAATTTAAGAAATTCTTTAAGACGCCTTGCCAAGAATGGCTTGATACAATTGAAGTAATGAGCAATGAAATCCTTGGTAATTACTCCAAAAAAGAAGACCAGCTAATGACAGCAGCCTTCGGCACTCGGCCGAAACGAAGGCTGAACAGAGTGCTTGATGCCATAGGATTTGAATACGCTGACTACGGTCGACTAGGCGGAGATGCCGGAGGCCCGAAGCGAAAAAGGATTGCTAGCGCTACTGACGAAGAGGTCGTCAAGGTTGCCAAGAAGAAAAAGAAAGATTCTGAAAGTCTTAGCGCTGAAGAGTTAAATCCTGAGCCGAAGGTGGCCACTTCAAGAAAGAGAAAAGGTGCGTCCTCGGAGCCGGAAACGTTGGTCCGAGAAGAAGATACTCCTACTTCTCCTTCTGCTGTTGAAGTAGAAGAAATTATGAAGGTAATGACTGAACCCTTGCCTATCAGGCTAAGTCCACTGGCACTGGAACTGACGAAGTTTTTTCAGAAGGACAAGGCAGCTTCGGCAGCAGAAAGTCCTGCGAAGCCGAAAAAAACGGAGAATTATTCAAGTAACAGATGTGATCCACCAGACACCGCCACTGGCAACGGTGCCGAAAATTCCCTTTGCTGAAACTGCTGAAGCCGAAGCTACTGGGATGAAAACTACTGAAGCTGAAACCAGCGAACCCGAAGCTACCGGGGCCGAAGGCGGGGCCACCGAAGAGTCGAACCTGCAAACTACACTTGAGGTTATTGACAACATTCTTCTGAAAATGGCCAAAGAAGAAGCTACTGTGGCTGCAGTGAATACAGCAACTAAAAAGGGAAAAGAGCAAATTGGTGAGATTTCTGAAGGAGAAGATTTTAACTTTCAAGACCTACTTGGACAAGAGTTAACAGATACTGAGAAAGAGGAGTTGAAAAAATATGCCATATCTTGCGGATATAAACCAGGCGCTATGCTATTTGGTGGGGTGAACGAAGGGAAACTAAGGTGCCTTCGGAACTGCACCGAGGCCAAAATTATCAGAACCCTTTCCAAAAGCATTGGGTTGCCGAAGGTGGAAGCGGACTTGTGTCGTTATCAACGACACCACATCGCCGGAAGCTTGCTTTATGCTAACTTCAATGTAACGAATATTTTTGTTATTTTATTACTGTTATTATTAACTTTTGGGTCGTGTTCTAACGAAGATCATTTCGACAGAGCATATTATTAAGTAAGGTTCTGAAAATGCAACAAGATCTGGAGGAAGAGAAAAATAAAACCGTCATTCAAGATTTGACTGAAAAGATTGAAAACTACGAAACCAATCTGAAAAAGAAAGACTTCGCCATCCAAGATCTTGAAATCATGGTCAAAGAGCACGAAGGTGCATTAGAAAAGAAAGATTTTGTTATTCAGACCATGGAGGGCTCTTTAGCTGAAGTCCAAACTGAAAATGATAATTTAAAGAATGAATTGCTCCGTCAATCAGAAAAATTCGAGCAAGAAAAGAAATATTTTGAAACAAGCCTGAAAGCTGAAGTGGATAAATACTCAAATTTGCAGAAATCCTTTACAGAACTTCAGGAGAAATGCTTAAGCTTCGGCATCCGATGTGTGCAGCGGCTGAAGGACGTGTTTCACTCTGTCGGAGCTAGCTCTTCGAAATTTACACCTTCAGCTGAAAATCTGCCAAGAACATTAGAACATATTGCAGGCGAAGTTGATGCCCTTGACGAAGTTATTGGTGGGCACGCTGACTTCTGCGCCCTGGTATCTTCTCGGGGTAAAGCTGCTGCTTTTTTGAAGGCTGGCTGCACACATGCAAACATCGTGAACAGACAAAACTTCAGCTTGTCAGCTTCAGATTTGTTAGATATCCCAAGCTTAGCCAGAAGCATTGGAAATAGATTCATGACCCAGATCTGGGTAAGTGGCGGGCGGAAAATGGCGGGCGACGAAGCTCGAAGCCATCTGAAGCCGGTAAGAAACTTATGTTTGTTGCTTTTACCTTCTCCTTTGAAATTTGTACCTTTCTTACTGTGTTGTTTGATATATAGGATGACGAAGCTGAAGATTGACAATGCTGAAGTTTGACAAAACTTAAGACGAAGCCTTGGCTGAAACTTAAAATTGCTTGTAAT
This sequence comes from Zea luxurians, assembly GCA_029449295.1. Classification (NCBI taxonomy): domain Eukaryota; kingdom Viridiplantae; phylum Streptophyta; class Magnoliopsida; order Poales; family Poaceae; genus Zea; species Zea luxurians. The sequence continues at coordinate 10,383,155 of JAOPSE010000075.1, read as the reverse complement.
GCGCTTTCCTGCAAAAATTCTTGGAGAAACTATTGTAATATAGATATGGAATAACTTATGTAAATTTGTACATACCTTGTAATATATTTTGTCTCCTATAACCACATCCAGTCTGCTTTGCTGTGGACGAAACTTCTTTTTTGAGCCGAAGGCGAAAAACACCTTCCCTTCTTTTCGTACACAACGAAGCATAGAAAATTTTTCCTTCGAATCTTTTCCTTATTTTCTGAAGCACCTGTCTTTTTTGTGTAGCATGATGATGACTCTACATATGTCTAAATGGATGTTTATGAATGCAAATGACATGATGATATGTTATGTGCAAATGAATATTGGGACACATGTTCAAAAACATAAGCACGGCCCTTCGTCCCCTTAAGAATGATAAAAATCTTTTTTGCCGTTTATTTTTCGGCTTCACCGTTTACTTTTCGGTGTATCAGCGTTGACTTTTCGCTGTAAGCCTCCCTTAGGAGCTTCTTCGCCTTTTACTTTCAGCGGAATCAGCGTTGACTTTTCGCTGTAAGACTCCCTTAGGAGCTTCTTCGCCTTTTACTTTCAGCGGAATCAGCGTTTATTTTTCGCTGTAAGCCTCCCTTAGGAGCTTCTTCCTGTTCTCTTTTCTTTTTTCTTTGCACTCGAAGGTGCTCTCTCAGCTTTTACATTTACATTTTGGGGGATATCGCTCTTATAGAATTGAAATAAGGAAAAGAAAAATTACATGTTGTGGCCCCATTAAAAACCTTTCTCCCCCTTTGGAAAGGAAAAGGGTGCCACAAAAAAGAATATAAAAAATTACATCAAACTAAACATAATATCGCCGAAGCTCATCCGCATTCCACGATCTAGGAATGTCATTGCCGTCCATATCCTTCAATCTGTAGGAACCAGGTCTTGACGAAGATACTACCAAAAAGGGGCCTTCCCACTGCAGCTGTAATTTGCCTACTGTTTCAGGGTTAGCTACTCTTCGAAGTACCAAGTGTCCTGGTTCAATATTCTTTAGCTTGACCTTTCTATCACACCATTTTATTGTTTCAGCTTGGTATTTATTGATGTTTTCAACAGCTTGAAGTCTAATCCCTTCAATAGCATCTTTTTCCACAGAACAATCAGCTTCGCTTTCGCCCTCTGCCGAAGCTACTGTCCTTATCGATCCTGTTTTAGCCTCTTCTGGGGTTATTGCTTCGTCACCAAACAATAGTTTAAAGGGTGTAAAGCCTGTTGATCTTGAAATAGTTGTGTTATGACTCCACACCACTTTGATTAACTCGTCTGGCCACTTTCCCCTTGGCTGATTGAAAATTAACTTCATTATTCCTGTCATTATGATCCCATTGGCTCTTTCAACAAGTCCATTAGATTCTGGGTGTCGGACTGATGCAAAATGGATCTTCGTGCCGATTTGATTGCAAAATTCTCTGAAGGCTTCAGAATCAAACTGTGTCCCATTATCCACAGTTATGGCCTTCGGCACTCCGAAGCGACAAACAATGTTTTGCCAGAAAAACTTTTGAATAGTAAACGAGGTTATTGTGGCTAAGGGCTTTGTCTCAATCCACTTGGAAAAATATTCCACTGCCACCACCACATATCTTAAGTTCCCCTGTGCAGGTGGTAATGGACCTAGCAAATCCAGACCCCACCTTTGCAATGGCCAAGTGGGCTGTATTAATTGAGTTAAAGACGAAGGTTGTTTTTGATCTCTTGCACATTTCTGACAACCTTCGCACTTTTGAACTAAATCCGCTGCATCCGAAGCTGCCTTTGGCCAATAAAATCCTTGGCGAAAAACTTTCCCAAGCAAGGGCCTAGATCCAATATAAGATCCACATAGACCTGCATGTATGTCCTTCATTAATTCTATACCTTCGGATCTGGATAAGCACTTGAGCAATGGGGAACAGACCCCGCGCTTGTATAACTCCCCTTCTATTATGACATATGGTCGAGCTCTTGCTTCTACTCTCTTGTTATAAGCTTCGTCGTCTGAAAGAAAATTACCCTGAAGGAAAGAGATGATTTCAGTTCTCCAATCTTCACTATAAACAGGGGATATGTTGAGGATTGCTCTTTCAAGAAGCTCAACCGAAGGTGCTTTTATTGTTTCAAAAAATACTTCCGAAGGTATAGGCAGCCCCTGGGCTGCTGACTTAGCCAATAGATCAGCGTATTCATTTTCTCCACGAGGAATATTTTTGACAGAGAAACCTTCGAAGGAAGCCTCAATCCTTCGGACTGTATCTAGATACCTTTCAAGCTTCGGGTCTCTTGCTTTGTAACTTTTGTCAACATGACCAGAAATAACTTGAGAATCAGTTTTAAGAATGGCCCTTCTGATTCCCATTGCCTTTAATTTCCGAAGACCCAAAAGCAGAGCTTCATACTCGGCGATGTTATTTGTGCAACTAAAATCAAGTCTTGCCGCATAACAAGTTTTAACTTTGGAAGGTGAAACCAACACAGCAGCTGCTCCTGCTCCGAAGGTTCCTCAAGACCCATCGCAAAACACTGTCCATGCTTCGGCGTCTTTATTTGTTTCTTCCTCCTGAGCCCCTGGCGTCCAATCAGCAATGAAGTCTGCTAATGCCTGGGACTGAATCGAAGATCTATGAACATAATCAATGCAAAATTCATTGAGCTCTGCAGCCCATTTTCCAATCCTTCCAGTAGCTTCTTGGTTCCTCATAATATCCTTCAAAGGTTGTGAAGAAGGAACAATTATGTTGTAAGCTTGAAAATAGTGCCGAAGCTTTCTGGAGGCCATTAAGACAGCATACAGTACCTTCTCCAACTCTGTATAATTTTTCTTTGATAAACTAAGAACCTCGGATACAAAATATATTGGGGCCTGCCTCTTAACCTGGCCATCAAGCTTCTCCTGAACAAGTGTTGCGCTTACCGCTGAGTGCGAAGCTGCCACATATAATAACAAAGGAGCCCCTGGCGTAGGTGGAGTTAATGTTGTTAGATTTATCAAATACTGCTTCAGTTCTTCGAAGGCTTTCTGCTGGAGTGGTCCCCATTGAAAGACTTCAGCTGTCTTCAGCACTTCGAAGAATGGTAAGTTTCTCTCTGCTGATCTAGATATGAATCTGTTGAGAGATGCTAGCCTTCCTGTTAATCTTTGAGCCCCCTTTTTTGTACTAGGTGGCTCCATTCGAAGTATAGCTTTGATTTTGCTTGGGTTGGCCTCAATTCCCTTTGTTGAGACTAAGCAACCGAGAAATTTCCCCTTCTTTACTCCGAAGACACATTTTTCTGGATTCAGCTTTAGACCAGCTTGTCTAAAATTGGTGAAGGTCTCCTATAAATCAGCAATGTGGTTATCCTGCTTCGTACTTTTTACAATGATATCATCAACATAAGTTAGTACATTCCTGCCTATCTGAGAATGGAGAACCTTCGCTGTCATTCTGCTGAAGCTTCCTCCAGCATTTTTAAGCCCCTCAGGCATCCGAAGGTAGCAATATGTCCCACTAGGGGTTATGAAGCTGGTTTTCGGTTCATCCTCCTTCTTCATCCAGATTTGATGATAGCCTGAATAGCAATCCAGCAAACTCATAAGCTCTGATGAAGCTGCTGCATCGACTAAGGAATCTATCCTTGGCAATGGAAACTCGTCCTTCGGACAAGCCTTATTGAGGTCAGTAAAATCAATACACATTCTCCATTTACCATTGGCCTTCTTCACCATAACAGTGTTAGCCAACCATTCTGGGTATTTCACCTCTCTAATAACTCCAGCACTAAGGAGTCTTTTCACTTCATTCCGAGCACCTTCGGCCTTGTCATCAGACATCTTCCGAAGTCTCTGCTTTCTGGGTCTGAAGGATGGGTCAACATTGAGCGAGTGTTCAATAACATCCCTGTTAACTCCACAAAGATCATTAGCTGACCAAGCAAAAACATCTTTATTGTTGAACAAGAACCTTATCAAGGTTTTTTCTTGCTCTTCAGACAATTGAGATCCCAATAGCACCTTCTGATCTGCTATATCCTCACATAAGAGCATGGGCTTCGGTTGATCAGCTGAAGCAGCTTTTTCCCTTCTGAACTTGTATTGCTCACAGGCCTTAGCTCCATCTATGTTATGGATTGCTTTTGAATCTGTCCAATTTCCTTCGGCCCTTCTGGCAGCTTCTTGACTTCCATGAATAGCAATAGGCCCTTGGTCCGAAGGTATCTTCATGCAGAGGTAAGCTGGGTGAAGAATTGCTTCGAAGGCATTGAGAGTACCGCGACCAATGATAGCATTGTAAGGATACTCCATGTCAACAATATCAAACACAATTTGCTCAGTCCTTGTGTTGTTAACAAATCCGAAGCTTACCGACATGGTAATCTTCCCAAGTGCTACAATTTGCCGTCCTCCGAAGCCACAAAGAGGGTGCGTAGCATCATGGATCTTGTCTTCGGGCTCTTGCATTTGTCTGAAAGCTTTAGCAAATATGATATCAGCTGCGCTGCCTGTGTCAACCAAAACATTATGGACCAGAAATCCTTTGATCACACAAGAGATAACCATAGCATCATTGTGTGGGTAATCCTTGAGTTGGAGATCCTCTTGGGAGAAGGTAATTGGAATGTGAGACCATCTTGACTTGATGAAGGGTCCTTGCACCCCAACATGTTGTACCCTTCTCTGTGCTTCCTTCTTCTGCTTCTTGTTGGCTGGTTCTGAACATGAACCGCCTGTTATCGGGAGTACCAACTTCGGAACCGAAGCAGCTCCAGCTTGAATATTGAACAAAGCCATCAGCTCAGAAAAAGTGGTAGTGGGTTCACCGGAGGTGGGCGCCAATGTTGGGGACTTGTTCTCAAATGCTATGAATTAAGAACAAGGCAACATAAAATGTTAAATATCAATGCCCTTCGTCCGCTGAAGCATTATTTCCTCAAGGATTTAATGAACTTCGGACGAAGACCATAAAAGAAGTATCACGAAGGTCATATCTTCGTGATTAAATTTACAAAATAATATGAAATAATATATAAAACATGAGACATTAAAGATAGATGTATCATAAATAAGTAACATCATTCACATATTTTGTTATATGAACATAAAAATGTCATAAAATAGAGTTTAAGTACATTTATACCTTCTCCTTGACAGATAACAATTCCCGGATAATGCGTTTGCAATTACAGGAATGCGTGAACAGTAAAGGAATACTGTTCACTATTTATAGACACAAGACACAGCCTGTGAAGAATTACAATCATGCCCCTCATAAAAGTTTACAACAATGACTCAAACACTTGTGGACTAAAAGGTCATTCTACTTTTAAGTCGGTTTACAATTCCGAAGCTTCAAGAACAACAACCTTTGGTCATCACGTGCCGACAGCTCCAGCTGAAGTTGTTTCTTCCTGCAGGACCTTCAGCGACGAAGCATGGTCCCAACAGACACCTGTCCCAATTCTTCCCATAGTATAGTACACAAGCTTGTAACATGTCCTCAAGAATCTGGTTCACTCTCTCCGTCTGCCCGTCTGTCTAAGGTTGGTATGCTGAACTTCTTATTACATGGGTCCCAAGTGACTCTTGCAGTTGCTCCCAGAAACGTGCTACGAACGGTGCTCCTCTGTCAGATACAATAGTCCTTGGTATTCCATGTAAACGAACTATCTGGTCTATATAGATCTCGGCATACTTCTCTGCTCTGTGGGTGGTATGCACTGGCAAGAAATGAGTTGTCTTGGTCAACCTATCCACAATGACCCAAATAGAATCATGGTGACGTGAGGTATTGGGCAAACCCACGATGAAATCCATGCAAATATCCTCCCATTTCCAAGATGGTATGGGAAGGGGCTGTAAATTGCCTGCTGCCTTCAAGTGGCTGGCCTTAACTCTTTGGCAAGTGTCACATTCAGATATATACTTAGCAATTTCTCTAGTCATTCTGGTCCACCAGTACAAGGATCTGAGATCGTGATACATCTTGTTACTGCCGGGGTGCATGGAGAATTTGGAAAGGTGAGCTTCATCCAATATCTTCTTTCTAAGCTCGGGGTCCTTGGGAACAACCAATCGGTCTCCAAACCATAGAATTCCCTTGCTGTCCTGACGGAAGCATTTGTATTTGTCTACCTTATGCTCGAGCATTTCCTTGATGACTTGAACACCCTTGTCACCAATTTGAGCCATGACTATTTGCTCATGTAAGGTGGGCTCCACTGAAATATAACTCAAGGCACCGGAGGAAATGACTTCTATGTTCAGCTTGCACAACTCATCACACAGGGTGGTGATTTTAGCATCCATACTCACACAGTTGCACTGGGCCCTCCGGCTTAAGGCATCTGCCACAACATTGGCTTTGCCAGGATGGTAATGCACTTCCAAATCGTAGTCCTTGATTAACTCCAACCATCTTCTCTGCCTCATATTAAGATCAGCCTGGGTGAAGATATATTTGAGACTCTTGTGATCAGTATAGATATTACAATGAGCTCCTATCAAGTAGTGTCTCCAAATCTTAAGAGCATGAACTACGGCAGCCAATTCCAAATCATGTGTGGGGTAGTTCTGCTCATGAGGCCTGAGTGCTCGGGAGGCACAAGCAATGACTCTGTTGTCTTGCATCAAGACACATCCCAATCCAGTACCTGAAGCATCGCAATAAACCTCAAAGGGTTTGGTATTATCAGGCTGAGCTAGCATGGATGTTGTTGTCAAATGTTGCCTTAGTGCATGAAAGGCATCCTCACATTTCTGACTCCATTCATACTTTACTCCTTTCTTCAACAATTCAGTCATTGGCTTGGCAATCCTGGAGAAATCCGGGATGAATCACCAATAATACCTTGCCAATCCCAGAAAACTCTGAATCTGTCGCACAGTGGTAGGAGGCTTCCAATCCATCACTTCTTGTACTTTCTCAGGATCAACCAATATCCCATCCTAAGAAATGGTGTGACCCAAAAATTTAATTTCCCTCAGCCAGAAATCACATTTGGATAACTTAGCATATAAGCGATGATCGTGCAGTCGCTGAAGTACGATGTGTAGATGCTCTGTATGCTCGTCTTCATTCTTGGAATAAACCAGAATATCATCAATGAAGACCACCACAAACTTGTCTAGCTCTAGCATAAATACTGAGTTCATCAGATACATGAAATAAGCCGGGGCATTGGTCAGCCCAAAAGACATCACCAAGTACTCATAAAGCCCATATCTGGTAGAAAAAGCTATCTTTGGAATACCACTGGCCCTAATCTTGATCTGATGGTAGCCAGAGCGAAGGTCTATCTTGGAAAATACCTTGGCTCCCACCAACTGATCGAACAATACATCAATGCGGGGCAACAGATACTTATTCTTGATGGTCACCGCATTGAGAGGGCGGTAATCAATACATAATCTCAGACTCTCGTCCTTCTTCTTTACGAACAAGGTTGGACATCCCCATGGTGAAGTACTTGGGCGAATGAATCCTTTGTCTAACAACTCTTGTAACTGCTTTTTCATTTCTGCCAATTCTGTTGGAGGCATCCTATAAGGTCTCTTGGATATAGGTGCAGTTCCGGGTTGCAACTCAATTGCAAACTCTATGTCTCTATCGGGTGGCATCCCTGGTAATTCATCCGGAAAAAACATCTGGGTAGACACGGACCACTGGGATTCTCTCAACAGGTGACTCTATCATAGTGAAGGCATAGGAATGGGTACAACCCTGGTCGGGTAGGTACAATGTGATTTCTCCATCTAGTGGGGAGTGAATTTCTATGGCTCTGGCTGCGACATCAATTACAGCATGGTGTCGCAACAACCAATTAGTCCCCAGGATGATATCCACACTATCCAATCCCATGATCAGGAGAGTGGTCTTAAATATGAAGCTACCCAACCTTATTGGTACGTGTCTGTTGATCTGATAGGTGGCAACTGTGCCTCCTGGTGTAGAAATTGTAATACCCTCATTTGTGTGGTGAAAAGGTAACTGGCACTTGGCACTAAATTTGGTACTGATAAAACTGTGGGATGCACCAGAATAAAAAAGAATGATTGCAGGATAATTCAAAACTGAAAAGATACCAGTCAAGACAGGCGCTCCCTCTGGAATATCAGCCATGGTGGTGAAGTTCAGCCTGCCTTGCCTCAGTTGCACCTTCTGCCTCTTGCCTTGGTTCTGATTGGAATTCTGCCCCTGCCTCTGCTGGTTTTTGGGACAATTTTTGGCATAATGCCTAGTGCTGCCACAAGTGAAACACCTGTTGTCATTGGCCTGATGGTACAGCTGCTGTGGCTGACTATTGTTCCTCTGAACTGGGGGCTGAGAGCGGTTGGGTGTCTGCTGCTGCTGTTGTGGTCGGATCACCCATCGTCCCTGTTGCTGCTGTGGCCCCTGCTCTGGGTGTCACATACAATCCTGAAGCGCTAAGGCTGAGCTGAAGGTCCTGCCACAGGGGTCTTCCTCTTCTTTTCTGCCTGACAAGCTGTGATACAGTCCATGTTGACTAACTCATTGTAGTTGTTGGCCCTGACTTTGTTGAGACGGTCACAGAGCTTAGTGCTGAGCCCCCTCCTGAACCTATCCCTCTTCTTCTCATCGGTGTCTGCATGATACTCTGCATACTGGCACAAGTCATTGAAGGCCTGAGCGTACTGCAACACAATACGATTCCCCTGAGTAAGTGCCAGAAACTCATTAAGCTTGCTGTCCATAATGCCTGCCAGTATGTGATGCCCTTTCAATGCTGCCTTGAATTCTCCCCATTCCACCACGTGGTTAGCTGGCTGCATGGCAAGGAAGTGATCCCACCATGTCCGCGCGGGTCCGCGAAGCTACTGGGTGGCAAAACGAACCTTGGCCGCATCTGAACAAACTCCATTAAATAGTGGGAATTTGGATTCCACTACCCTGAGCCATACATCAGCATCAAGTGGATCCTCTGCCCGAGTGAACAAAGGCGGCTGAGTGCTGAGGAATTTCTGATAAGTGGCCGCTGCTGGGGGACGCTGATGGTGATCACCACCACCATAGTGCTGAGGTGGTGGTTGCCGCTGAGCCAATTGTCGCAGAATCTCATTCTGCTGAGCCATCAGTTCTTGCATGGTAGGAGGCGGGGGCGGTGGTGGAGGAATGCGCTCATTCTGTCCACGACACGCTCTTCCTACCATCTGAAAAATTAAGGATGCTCTCAATATCATATTTCTGATGTCAGGGTTCGTACGTGGTGACAGATTTGAAAGGACAAGGCCAACATTTTCTTGCATAATTCATAAAAGATACTACATGGCATAAAACCTTTCTTCATAAATTAAAGCTGACATCATTCATCATCCATACTCCCAAAAGAGTTTGTTATGATTACATCAGTTGTCAAAAGACTCAACTCTATCTAGCCTAGTACCCCAAGGGTGCAAAAGCTAAGCTAGTTTTGAGGAGTTCTACTGCCACACCCTTCTAACTCTATCCCTGCAACTCAATGGACAAACGAGGCAACGCTTGACTCGGGGGAAGGTGGTCTCCCTGAGCCAGCAGTGTCTAGACTGGATGCGGGCTCCTGCTCCTCTCCTCCTTCGATGTCAACATCCTTGTTGGCCTCCATATCTTGAATCTCCTGATGGTGCAAATCTAAGTGCTGGTTAGCTTCCTCAAGTTGCTGCTGAGTGTTTAGAAGCTGATCCTCGAGAACCTCGATGGTGTTCTCCCTGGCTCCTACTAGCTCTTCAAGCTCTTGAATCTGGGTGGCCATCTGTTCCACTTGAAGGTCTTTCTCCACCAGCTCAGTGGACAGGTCTACCACAAGGTCCTCCCTGTTATCCAAGGTGATCTTGGTAGCCTCCACCAAAGCCATCAGTTGGGACATTGCTTCAGCTCGCACTGCTTGCAGACGATACAGGGCATTCATGCACCGCACCGTCAGGTGAGCAGTCTGCCCTGGGTAGAGAGCCCATATGTCCTTGGGATGCTCCACTCAGTCTTTCCACATTGGGTCGTCCTCCTTGTCAGCGGGGAACAAGCCAATGGGATGAGTAGACAGCTCCAAGGGGTGAAAGCCACAGAAGGTCTTCAGCCCATGGAGAGCAATGGCCTCGATGGTGTCTGAAGCCCAAAATCCGAAAGACTCGGAGTCCAACGAACGTCAGCCCGACTGTAAGGGGTGAGGCTCCAGGGTCATCCTCACCCTACAGCGGGGTACCCGGTGCTTCTCGAACAGCTGCACCGCGTACTGGGGAGGTGTCGTATAACCGGCTCCCTGAAGTACCTCCCACAAGATGCGGGGAAAGCCCTCTCGTGCAAGTCCATCCGTGTGGGAATGTGCATTCCCTCCTTCCGAGGACTCGTGAGAAGTCATCTGTGTACGGGTAAGCGTAAGCGAAAAAGAAAAGGAATTATAAAATAAAAGGGAATCAAAGCTTGGCCTATCGGAGGTTACGATGAGGTCACTGAGTGTACTTAATCTTTCATTATCTTGTATTTAAGTTCTTGCTCAATTACCAAATGGTTTAATTAAAGGATGCATGCATGCTCTTTCTACACGTCCTCACATCAACCTGTAGGGAATAGGGAAAACCCATCCCTTATAGTAGCATGTAGGGCTCACTCAATTAGCCACCTAGCTACCCTTCTATGATCCTAAGGCTTCACGTCCTAGGTCTATCCTTATCGTCCTGACGATCTATCCAACATTTGTTTCTAAGCAGTTTTACTTTTGAAAAGGATGGTATTTACAGTTTATTGATTCCTCTATGGTGGTACAAGCTTCGATACCAGCTGTGGCGGAACCGCCCGGATTATTCCAATTTAAGTTCTTGAGCCCCACCTTAAAGGCTAGACCACACTTAAATAGGAATAAAACGTCAGTCCCTCGGATCAAGTACCACGTACTCACTCGATGGTGAGGCATAGAGCAAATACAATAAAGCATAAAACCATACATTAAGAAGTATTAAATTTATTACAACATCATCGAGGTTTTTGCAAAAGTAGTGATCGTTGTTCGGAATGCAGCGGAATAAAACTAACGATGAATAAACGGAGGATTGGGGAAGCTTGGCCCATCACTCCTCATGCTCTTCCTCTACCGAGGTAGGGTCCCACTCGACTGTCCAACCCGGTGGCAAGGTGGACGGCCAAGTCACTCCAGCAACCATGTCATCCAGAGAACCTATAAAATTATGCCACAAGCAAGGTTGAGTATACTAATACTCAGCTAGACTTACCCAGTGTGAGGAGTCTACTCCTCTACCTCTAGACATGCATCTATTTGGCTGAGGGGTTTGGTTTGCCAAAAGCACTAGCTGAGTCTAAAATCATATTTTAGCTTTTCAAGTTTTAGTGTGACTCTCTTAAGACTAAATGTATACCTAACCAATCATACATGGTAGCAAGCATTTAGCAATCAACATCTTTTGCCAAATCAACACATTTCCACTTGTTACTCAATGTAGCAGCATGGATCAAGCAGTCTCATTAGCTGCGAGAAGCAGATGATTCAAATCGAGTTTTAACCTTACAAGGTAAACCTTAACACACGACGTGGCGAGGCACTCCGTCCCCACACACATCAACCGTCCCCATCGATTCCCCGTCAACAGATCAGGGCTCACCGCCTTGGCGTACAATGCCTCACTGACCCCGACTGCCGTCATGCAGTGATCGCACTTGTACCCACCATAACCAGAATGGGAGACCACGTCTCAGGTCGCGTGAGGGGCAAAGTCTGCTGCCAGGTTCACTCAGGTACTAGGCTTACCGATTTACCATATTTCTCAGTATGTGTTTAGTACGTTCAAACACTTGACACACGGTACCACACCTTAATCCTTATTCCAATTTTCATCTCGTAGACAACGCATCCCCATGGATCGTTGTCCACAGACCATGATCATTATGATATAAAATGGGTACAACCAATTGCTGACCTCGCGTGAGTGCTAGAAAAATCACTCGACTTCTACCGAGATCCCTAATTAGTAAAGCAGCTACTCGGCCTAGCATACTAGTATCCATCTCAAAAGGAATCCTAAGTTCATGCAACTAGGGTTTCAGTCAACTCCTACACTTAAGTGCATAGTACAAGCCTACAAACATTAAGTGCAGTAAAATAGCATATATATAACTGGTTATGCATAAAACTGGGGCTTGCCTTCCAAAGCTGGGGCAGGCAGATCCTCGATGGTAGCCTCTGGTGCTGGATCCTGGGCTACCTCCTGAGCAACTCCTTGCTCCGGCACGAGGATGTACTCCCTGTCGGCGAGATTACAGTCTATCGAATGCGATAAATGAGATATATGCATAAAAATGATATGAAAATTTGGAAAGGTTATGCATGGTAAGAATAGTATCAAGTTTAGTGGTCCTCCAGGGTTCCTTTTGGATATACTTAAGGGTTTTGTACTTCCATCTATTTCTCCCAAAGTTTCCCTTTTTCTTTTTATTGTGCTTCTTATTAAGCATTTTTGAACTATCGGGGTTAGTTAACATTTTCCAAAAATGTTCAAAAAATTACAATGGGTAGATATTTACCTCTATGGATTATCCTAGAAATTTAAGGTGGAAATTAATTCAGATACTACTTGTGTAAAATTAACAAAAACAAGTGTAAAAGGGCACTTTACACTGTAGCTCAAATTTGGGTGAGGTTTCTGGTTCAACCTTTATTTTTACCAAGATTCTTAAAGAATAATAGGACCTTGTTTTAAAAATCACAGAAAAATGCCTATTGAAAATTTAATTGTGATTTTCTAAAGTTTAAAGCCAAAAAGGGTACTTATAACTAACTTGTTATTTGAAAAATATCAAACAACAGAACTCATATTTTTCCTATATTCGTAATAACATAATATTAGTTATCCCAAGGCTGCGGGTTGTTTCTCCTCAGGATTATTTTTCTAGGATTTCTCTAAGTTTTCATTGTTTTCACAAAATAAAAGGTAATGCATGTCTTTTGTACTAACAAAGGGTCTAACAAAATTTTCCAGCGAACTATGTTATATAAGTGAGCTAGCAAAAATATGGTTGCCCCCTGGTTCTTATTTTAAATTACCTTTTCTATTTTTCTTAACTTTGAGCCTAAATGAGTTTAAATGGAAAACCCTTCCTTAATTTGATGTACTGAGAGGTGTACTATTTTTAAACAAAGTATGGAGTGGTTAAGTACTTCCCTGATTTTTCTCAACCCTAGTCTAACAGTGTAACCATTTTTTCCTATTTTATTAAGCTTTTGGTGAGATAACTATTTAAATCAAAACTTTAAAATCTTCTGCAACACAAAGAGGGTTTTGTATTTTTCCTAAGTAGTTCACGTTATTTAGAACCTAGCAAAATTGGTTTGACTAAATTTGGTCAGATAAAACTGAAGTTATGAATTTTACAAGCTCTGTCTGTATTTACATGAGAATTGTTTAAAAGGTTTTCTAGAAAACCAGTTTACACCGAGGACCCTGGGTTTTTCTTAAACCAGCTCTCTAACTTATACCCCTGCGCCACTATTCATTTGAGTCGCTGACACTTCAAAAAAAACCCTGACTTTCTTTCCTTCTTCCCCGAGGTCCCTCCCCCCTTTTGAACAGTACTCGCAGAAGAAAATAGGACGGCGTGGCTTACCGGCGGCGAGGGAGGTCCGACGAAGGGCGGGGTTGGCTCCGGAAAGTTCTTGCGGTCACGACGAGGTGCGGCTTGCCGTCGGCGATGGCCGGAATCAGCCGGTCCACGAGCGCACGCGGGTGAGCTCATCGGCGGCGGGTGCTCCGGCCTATCCACGGTGACATAGGTCAATCCAAGGGCACAGGGAGCTTCACGGGGCGCTAAGGAGTCTACCCGTGCAAGGAATTGAAGAATAACTCACCGTGGAGCTCGGTCTACGTACGCCAGCGCTCGGGTGAATTCCGGCGACCTTGATCCGGTGTCTCCAGTGAGGTAGAGTCTGATTCCTTGCTCTGGGAGCTTCACCGGGGCACGCAGAGTCTACCTCGAGGGTCGGACGGGGCCGAGAATGTCTCGGTTGGCTGGTCTACGGTGGTGGGTGCTCGGCCGGTCGCTGGCACGCCGGGTGCAGGGTAACTCTGGTGATCTCGCGCTCCGGTGAGGTCGAGAGCGCGCGGGGGAGTACGGTCGAACCCTTGGCTGGCTTTATAGGCACGGGCATGGGTAGTGGGCATGGGCTTGGCTTGGCGCGTCGCGGGGCACGCGGGTTCGGGCGCCGGGCGTGCTGTGGCGAGGTCAGGGCGCGTCGAACACGTCGAGGTGATTTTCTGCCCTTGTTCAAACGCCTGCTGAGATCGCAAACTTGCGAATCTTGGCAAAAATCTAGCGCAGACCTCTTCCTGGCACCTATGGCTATCTCTTGTATGTAAGTTCTAATGGAGGATACGCCCTAGGTCAGAAGATATGCAGACGCCAAATCAGGTATGTCTCACTGTCCACCTCGAAACAAAAGTGATGTCAAATCGTGTCAAATGGTTTTGGCTTGGGTTCAAATTTTTCCAGTGGGTTCCTTATGTAGTTTGGCTCCTTTTTGGTATTCAGAGCAAGTGGTTTTGGTGCCATTTACTAAGTGAACACGTCTGATCTTTAGATTAGGGTTAAATTTGGACTTAGAGAAAATTAGAGAGTTCTAGTGTGCTCTCTACTTAATGAATGAATTTGGGGTCTTTAAGGGGCCTTTTTGTAATGTTTCCCCTCTGCATTTTATAAACTTTAGTGTGTACTTAAACTTTGGTTAAGATTTGAAACAAGGATTTGCCATTTGATTAACTTGCCCACTAATCCCTTGCTTAGAAATCTAGTGCCTTTAGGGGTCTAGGGTTTATCCTCCTTGCCCAAAATGACATTTGCTCAAAATGTCTAGGTAAAGCTTTTGTAATTAATTCATCTTGGTTAGCCCATGGTCTCCAAGGTCTTGGGGTTTCCTTTCCCCACTTAGTCACATGTGATAACAAGTCATTAGTGCAGTATGAAGCTAGTGCCTTGGTAACACCTGAGGTGTTACAAATACGAGTGCTATGCATGATTCAAACATCTACCAAACAAATAAATCAATTAAAATAAAATATATGAATAAGAATATATTTCTTTATACCAATATGTGAATTTGGTACATTCTGATCCATGGTGTGACTCATAACAAAAATCAAATTTAGATTTGAAAATCAAGAGAATGAAAATAGGAGAAAGAAATGTTATAAAATACAAAATAAATTCATAAATAAATAAGTCCTACACTAGTCATAATTATAATCTGAGTGTAGGTTTACCACAAGTTGAATTTGAAATTATAACTCAAGATGGGAATTTGAAAAGGAAATTTAAATAAGAAAAAGAAAATAAATGAGATGAAGGATAAGGGAAGTACCAAATAAATATAAAGAAAATATATATAAATAAATATATTATTTCATACTGATAAGTTGTTTGGGCACTCAACCTTTATGATGGATCCACAACTCAAGTTTGAAATTCAAATAGTAGAATTTGAATACATAGAAAGGAAATTGAAAGAAAATAAAAAAAGAAAAGAAATGCTCACCTGTGCACTTGGGTCGTTTCTTTCCTCGGTCGGCCCAATTGGGCACTTCACACCCCACGCGGCCCACTCTTTTCCACCGCACGCGCTATCGATCACTGCCACGCGGGCCCCCTTCTATCAGCCGCGCTCACAAGCCCTAAATGGGTGACTAACTGGTGGACCCACCCAACGCAGCCTCTTCTTCACCGTAACAAACCCCGCTGGTTGCTCGTCGTGATCTCCTCCGCGCTAATCGAGAGCTCATTCGCATGAACCGCACGGACTCGTTCCCAGCCCTCGATAAATGCTTGGTCGTCGCCCCTGTCGAGTTCGAAGCCCGATTCCAGTGAGCGGGCCGCTGGGCGAATCTCCGCTGGTGCGCAGAGAACGGCTCGGTGGAAGCCGTCGCGTGGGCATCACACCGCGCCACCACTCCGAGCTTCATCAGGTGGTTGGGGCGAGTCACTAGTTCGCGCTACACTGGTCCGTGGCTCTCACGGGCGAGTTTAGCACTCGAGGCGGAAGGAATTCCTCATTGGAGCTAGATTCGTCGTCATAACTCACACCCTTCTGGCGATAGGGAGCTCCATGCCGATAGAGCTACGGTAAGAACCCCCTGTTATCTTCGCTCCTTTCCCTAATGCGTTTAGGGTCATATTAGACGGGGATTCATGCACCGGGTCACCAATAATGTCTCACCGAAGACCACCTCTACCGCGGTGCCGCCTTGCCTGTGGGCATTTCCCGTTGCTACTTTATTTCGGGTGAAATGCGTTCCGTGCGGTTTGCTTCATTCTTCTACTCACATATTGCGGGTTGGATAAATGGCCCTGGGTGATCGGGGTGCGCGCTCCGGCGGGGCGCGCCGTGTGGGCGAGCTGCGTCATTGTGGGCGGAACAGGGCGTCGTCGTGTCTAGTGGAGGAAGAAGAACGAGTGTGGATCGTTCATGTTAGGAGGAGCGGCCAGGATTTGGGTCTGGGATGCCTTTCGGCCAGGCATATCTGGGGCGTTGGAACACAAATGTGTGGTTCCGATCGCATTGCGCCTAATACCTGGTCGGGTGTAGGGACAACTTCATCTTAGCGGTCGAATCTTGATCCGATGGCCAGTTATGCAAACCGCTTCGGGGAAGGCCTAAATCAAATCTGGCGCGCAGGAAACATATCGGACGGCTGTAAACACTGCGTACCCTTTTGGTCTGGGTTCTTACAGAAGAACCCTCGGGAAATTAGAGAATTAACCTGCAGTCCACTCTGATGGGAACTTGAGTCTTTGGAAAAACTATGGATTAGCCCCTGCACTCACTGGAAATTGTCGCGTAGTCCAGAGAGTGATAAAAATAGATAATTAATATCAGAAATTGATTTTTAATACAAAAATATTTCTAGAAATTTGTGTAAATCATATTTACTTCATTTTAGCTCCAAATTGACCTATTCCAGTTCCTATAATTTTGTATTAATATTGTATATTACTTGGTCTTCGTTTTAACTCTGATTTGATCCGTTCAAGTTGCATTAGTCTCGTATAAATATTTACTATGCAATAACAACATTTATTATACCATGTCTTGTTCTTTTATAATTAGACTTTTATTTAACTTATGTTGGTTAGTGTCACACCCGGTTTTAGAAGGCAAACCGAATGCGAACCATGTACGTGCCAGGATCAGCAATTCACGTACACAGTAGTTACATAACATGGACATCATCACACAGTGCTCAAATAGTATTAAAAAGGGAAATAGTAGTCGATTACATCATATGTCTGAGACATCCACATAGTCTTTACAATAATCAAAGTGCGAAAACGAAACGTAGATAAACGCGGCCTTCACAGGTAACCGATTGGGGGTTTGCCGCTAACCCACGCCTAGAACTCGTCGTAGTCTTGGAACTCCTGGAAGTCTCCTTCCACGGCTTCATCTTCTCCTAAGCAGTGGTTGCAATGCGGACAACCTGGGGAAGGGGGGATTTGGTGTGTAGAGCAAGGGTGAGTACACATCAACGTACTCAGCAAGTGTCCTGTTTGGCTGTAGTGGACTAGCTTTATGTGGGGGTGGGTCAAGCAGTTGCTTTTAGTTGGTCAGATTATTATTACTAGTAGAGAAAGCCAAGTTTTAGAATTAACCCACGTTATTAACCCAAACATACTCCTTTCCAAATGGAAAGAGTACCACTTACCATTTCCAGAGTCAAAACCAAGAACCATCAATCTCATTGCCACCTGCAACCCGAACATCTCTGATCAAGTACCACTAATCACTGAGCTCCCTTGGCCGCTCATAACCGCGAGCATGACTGATATATCAGTTTTCATACACTCTACAGAGGTCGTGCACTTTACCCACAAGCCGTGATTCCCTTTCTACCTGGAGAGAGCTACTCCCCATTGACCACTACCTAGGTGATCCAGCAGGGCATCACTACGTAGCCTTTACAAAGATTCCCCAAGGCTGTAGCCGCCCATTAGGTTTCCTAAATACCGCACTCATCCCTAAGGGACAAATCAACCTTGGCAGAGCGAGCCGCATACACCGAGCCCCATTGACGGCACGATGGCTAAGCGAACTACCCCCCGGTTCCTCTAATTATTCAGCTGAGGGTGTCCCACTCCACCCTCATGGTTGCACTGTTTTCCCGGGCGGTCATCCAACGAACAGGTCCTTACGGAGAGGCACTCGAGAAATCGCTCGAGCCCCCTTGAAGGTCACAAGTATAACATCATTATAGAAGAGGGGGAAAACAACGTATCATTGATAATTCTCATCATGTTCATGGATTAGAGTTGAGCAATAGCATAAGGCTAAGCAATAATAATCCAACCCAAATAGGTAAACAAGGACATGAATAACAAGATCTAGTCGATCCTTAGGTATAACTATGAAATGCGGGAGGTGAATTAAAGAATGTATAGGACAGAGATAGGTCAAGTGACACTTGCCTCCACCAACCGACTGCTGCTCAGGGGCTTCTCCTGCGAGTTCTTCGGGCTCCTCAACCGGGTCGTTCTCTATGCGAGCGCAAACATACATACATCCACACATTTAATACAAAAGAACAGCACACCATGCAATAGGATGCAATAAATAAACAGACGTTCCACGCGGGCTCGCAATTACGGTTAAGAGAGAAAGAGGAAAAGACAGTCGAGAAACGATCACATTACATTATTATAAATTAAACCACTCGTTCGATTGAAGGGCATTAATGCGGACACCACGTTTAGCATAAAGTAAAGTCAAGTTCCACATTTAATTATTATAAACAATTGAAGATGAATGAAAGGGAGTGGTCGCATGTCGAGACGTACGACACGACATTTAGATTGAATTAAGAAGTAAACGACTCGTTGCGCGACAGAGCGCACAACGAGACACTTGCATTAATTATAAAGAGACGTGAAGCATCGCGCGACGAAGCGCACGACGACATACGCCAACAGGGCTGAGTTTAAAGTGGAACGTCGCGCGTCGGGACGCGCAACATCGCACCTTAAACAACCTGAAATTAAAATAGATCGTCGCGCGACGAAGCGCGCGACACAACACTTCAATGAATATAAACTAAAAGAATCGTCGCGCGACGAAGCGCGCGACGCAGCACATTAATAAACACAAATTTAAATTGAATCGTCGCGCGACAAAGCGCGCGACGCAACACATTGATAAGTACAAACTTGAATTGAATCGTCGCGCGACGAAGCGCGCGACGCAGCACACTAACTAACGGAGTTTGAAATTAACTACAACCAAAAATAATCACCGCGCGCGTGGGTTTGCGCAAGCGGGAATGCGTTAGGGGGTAAACGGGGCTACGCGAGTCGCGCCGGGGGCCGGGACGCCGCGCGCAGGCGCCGGGACGCCGCGCGCAGGGGCCGAGGACCACGCCGAGGGCCATACCGCGCCGGGGGGGCCGAGCCGGGGCCGCGCCGGGGCAACGCCGCGCCGGGGGCCGCGCCAGGGGCCGCACCGGACCACGCCGCGCCGGGGGCGGGGGCCGCACCGCGCCGGGCAGGGGAGGGGGCGGGGCCGCGCCGCGCCGGGCAGGGGAGGGGGGCAGGGGCCGCGCCGCCGCGGGAGCAGGGGAGGGCGCAGGGGCCGCGCCGCGCCAGACAGGGGAGGGGGCAGGGGCGCGCGCAGGGGAAGAAGAGAGGGCGCGCGCAGGGGAAGAGAAGAGGAGGGAGAGGGAGATAGAGAGAGTGGAGAAGGGAGGGAGGGGAGCTCACCTCGGGATCCAACTCTGACGATCACCGTCTCCAAAACCTAGGGCACCACGGGGAGAGAGAGGTGGGAGAGAGAGAGGGAGGTTGCTGCGCGGGAAATCCAAATGAGAGAGGGAGAGGAGGAGGGGGCACATGGGGGGTTGGGCAGGGGCCAGGGGCGTGCGGGCTGGGCCGGACCGGGCCGGGCTGGGCTGGGCTAGGCTGGGTCACATCACGGATTGAAACCCATGACAAGCACAACCATTAAACGGAATCCAATCGCAAACTGAAATCCGAAACAGGACGAGACGAACACGCGACATCAGACAAAGAAATGCGCCTCGACATGATGCAACACCCATGACACTTAGGTTTTGGTTTATACATGACACGGACACCTGTCACTATACTAGCTTGAAATTGGGAAGAAAGAGTAAAACGGGGAAGAGAAAAGAGAGTAACGCCCGAATTTGGTGAGAGAAAAGAAGAAAAAATTCTACCCCCAAATTTAGGGCGTTACAAACCTATCCCCCTTAAAAGAATCTCGCCCTCGAGATTCAAGGTTGGCTAGCAAAGAGCTCAGGGTATTTAGCCATCAGATCATCTTCATGGTCCCAGGTTGCTTCTTCCTCAGAGTGGTGACTCCATCTGACTTTGCACATTCTAATGGTCTTCCTTCGGGTGACTGTGTCTGCAGTCTCAAGGATTTGCGCTGGTTTCTCTGTGTAGGTCAAGTCCTCTTGGACCTCTAGACCTTCCACTGGCAACTGCTCTTCTGGCACACGCAAGCACTTCTTCAACTGAGACACATGAAAGACATCATGCACTGCGGACAAGTCTTCTGGCAAACTGAGCTGATAGGCCACTTCTCCACGCTTTGCGAGAATCTGATACAGACCGATGTAGCGGGGTGCTAGCTTGCCTTTGACTCCGAATCTTCTGACTCCTCTGATCGGTGACACTTTCAGGTAGACAAAATCTCCAACCTCGAAACTCAGCTCTCTTCTTCTTGTGTCTGCATAGCTTCGCTGCCTTGATTGCGCTATCTTCATATTCTCTCGAACCATCTTGATGTTCTCTTCAGCTTCAAGCAGAATGTCTGGCCCAAACACTTGCTTTTCTCCAGGCTAATCCCATTGCAACGGAGTTCTACAACTCCTTCCATAGAGCGCCTGAAATGGTGACATCTTCAAGCTGGCCTGGTAACTTTTGTTATAGGAGAACTCTGCATAAGGCAACTTCTTGTCCCATCCGGACTGATCTTGCAATGCACAGGCTCTCAACATGTTTTCGAGGATTTGATTGGTCCTTTCAGTCTGACCGTCTGTCTGCGGATGATAAGCTAAACTGAAATTCAGATGTGTGCCCAAGGCTTCATGCAACTGCTGCCAGAAATGAGAGGTGAACTGCGTTCCTCTATCTGACACTATCTTCTTTGGCACACCATGAAGACAAACGATTCGAGACATGTACAGCTCTGCCAATACTGAACTGTTGTAGTTGGTCTTGACAGGTATGAAGTGGGCTGACTTGGTTAAGCAGTGCACTACTACCCAAATGGAATCATAGCCGGCTCGAGTGCGAGGCAATCCGACTATGAAGTCCATACCGATTTCATCCCATTTCCACTGAGGAATTTGCAACGGTTGCAACAATCCAGCTGGTCTCTGGTGCTCTGCCTTGATCCGCCGACAACTATCACACATAGCCACATGCTCTGCGATTTCTCTCTTCATTCCGTACCACTAGAATTTCTTCTTCAGATCCTGATACATCTTCTCACTTCCAGGATGAATCGAATAAGCTGTCTCATGAGCTTCCTTGAGAATCAACTCCCGAATAGATTGGACATTGGGAACACACAAGCGGTCTTTGAACCATATCATACCTTCTGCATCTTCCCGAAAATCTTTGCCGCTGCCGTCTAGAATCAGTCGCCGGATCTCACTGATCTTCTCATCATTCTTCTGCGCTTCTTTGATTTCCCGCTCCAGGGTAGATTCCAATTCAATTGCAACTCCACGCGAATTATTCAGAAATCCGAGACTCAACCTGTCAAACTCTATGACCAACTCATAGGGCATCGGACGAGCGACCATCAGATTGACTTGACTCTTTCTGCTCAAAGCATCTGCCACTACGTTTGCTTTGCCTGGATGGTAGTGAATCTCCAACTCATAGTCTTTGATCAGCTCTAACCATCTTCTTTGCCTCATATTTAGCTCTGATTGAGTGAATATGTACTTCAGACTCTTGTGGTCTGTGTAAACATCACATTTCTGTCCATACAGATAGTGCCTCCATGTCTTCAATGTGTGAACCACTGCTGCCAACTCTAGGTCATGGATTGGGTAATTCTGCTCATGAACCTTCAGCTGTCGGGACGAGTAAGCCACAACTCTTCCCTCTTGCATCAACACACATCCCAAACCAGTGTAACAGGCATCGCAATACACCGAGAAGGGCTTGTGCACATCAGGCAAGACTAAGACAGGCGCTGTAGTCAACTTCTCTTTCAGCGCTTCAAAGGCCTCTTGACATTTTTGGGTCCACTTGAACTCAACCTTGTTGCCTAGCAACGCTGTCATTGGTTTCGCAATCTTCGAAAACCCTTCAATGAATCGCCGATAATATCCGGCCATTCCAATGAAGCTCTTGATCCCTCGAGCATCTGTTGGCGCTTTCCAGTCCAGAATGTCTGCCACTTTCTTTGGATCCACAGCCAATCCTTCTTTGTTGATTATGTGACCCAAGAACAGGACTTCACTGATCCAGAACTCACACTTGCTCAACTTTGCATACAGCTGGTGCTCTCGCAATCTCTGCAATACCATCCTCAAATGATCCGCATGCTCCTCTTCGCTTTGAGAATATATCAGAATGTCATCAATAAATACCACCACAAACTTATCAAGGTAATCCATGAATACACTGTTCATCAGATTCATAAAGATGGCTGGTGCATTTGTTAGACCGAAAGACATCACTGTGAACTCATATAACCCGTACTTGGTAATCAATGCCGTCTTTGGAATGTCTGAAGGTCGAATCCTGAGCTGATGATAACCTGACCTCAGATCTATCTTGGAGAACATGCTGGCTCCTCTCAACTGGTCGAACAGATCTTCTATTCTGGGCAAGGGGTACTTGTTCTTGATCGTGACCTCATTCAGAGCTCGATAATCGATACACATCCTTCTGGTGTCGTCTTTCTTTTCCACGAATAGGACAGGGGCGGCCCAAGGCGAGGTGCTTGGCCGAATGTAACCTTTCTCTGACAGCTCATCAATTTGCTTCTTAAGTTCAACCAACTCTGGTCCAGATATTCTATAAGCTCTCTTAAAGATGGGGGCGGTGCTAGGAAGAAGCTCTATAGCAAACTCAACTTTCCGCTCTGGTGGCATACCTGGTAAGTCCTTTGGAAACACATCTGGGCACTCAGACACAACCTTGATACTCTCAATTGGGTCTGCTTCGCTGCTATCAACAGCCATCTGATAACAACTTCCTTTCTTTAGCTCAGGCGGGACTAACTCGGTCACCACTTCTTCTCCTAGTGGGGACACCAACTTGATCGTCCTCTTATCACAACTGATAACTGCCTGATACTTATCTAGCCAATTCATCCCTAGGATGGCATCTATTCCCTGAGTACCCATTACTATAAGATTAGCGGGAAACGCTATCCCCCTTATTTCCACACTTACATTCAAACAAATGCTATCGGCTCGAATTCTACCACCGGTTGAGTCAATTTGAATGGGGGTTGACATGGTAGTTATTGGAAGACTATGTGCTTCCACCCATGATGTAGTAATGAATGAATGCGTTGCTCCAGTATCAAATAACACTTCTGCAATATGAGAGTCGACTGGAAACATACCTACTATCATGTCGGGGGTCTCCTGAACTGCTTCAGCCTCCAAGTGGTTCAGTCTCCCATGGTTACAGCGCGGCTGAGAGCGGTTGCCTGCTCCAGGCTGAGACACATTCTGCTTTGCTGGGACATTGGGGCCTGATTGCTGCTGGGCTGCCTTCTTCGGACATTGCATCACCCAATGGCCTTGCTCTCCACAGTGGAAACATGCTCTGTTTCCAACCTGAGCTAGTGCTGCTTGATTATTCTGCTGGTTTGCTGGGGCAGGAAGACGAGGTGCCTGCTGATTCTGCCTCTGGAACTGACCTCCTCCTGACTGATTGTTCTGGCGATTCTGATGCTGATGCTGAGGATACTGCCTTTGGAACTGCTGATGCTGGGGTGGACGCTGGTTCTGCCTGAACTGCTAAGGTTGATTGCTTGAGAAACGAGGGCGATTGCTGCTTCCAGGCTGGGGTCCACTGATCTTGCGCTTGCGATCCTCCATCTCCTTACGCTTCCTTTCTATCATAATTGCTTTGTCAATTAGGTGCTGGAATGTCAGGAAAGTATGATTCATCAGTTGATACTGCAGAGGGTCAACCAAGCCTCTCAGGAAACGATACTGTCGCTTGGCGTCGGTGTTGACATCTTCAGGAGCATAGCGAGACAGCTGCAGAATCCTGTCCTGGTACTCACTGACAGACGTTGACCCTTGCTTGAGGGCTAAGAACTCCTCCTTCTTCACTGTCATCAGACCTGCAGGAACATGGTACTGACGAAAGCTACCTCTGAACTCTTCCCAGGTGATGGTGTCAGGGTTGGCATGGGTGGCGAGATAAGACTCCCACCATGACTGGGCTGCTCCTCTCAACAGGCGAGGACCATACAGGACTTTCTCCCTGTCATCACACTGAGCGGTATGCAACTCCTGCTCCACAGTGCATAGCCAGTCTTCAGCATCCATGGGGTCAGAAGAGTGAGCAAACGTTGGGGGATGACCTCTCATGAATTCAGCACGCTTGTCCCTTGGCATCTGAGGCATCTGAGGCTGAGGTGGTGGCTGTTGCTGCTGCTACTGAATGGCGGCCAGAGTCTGACCGATGGCTTGAACTGCCTGAGTCTGCATCAGAAACATCTGCTCGATCGACATCGGGGGCGGGGGTGGCAGCTGCTGCTGCTGGGGTGCCTCATCCTGCTGAGCTGCCTGCTCCTGCTGAACACGCCTTCCTCCTCTACGCCTGTTTTCTGACATCTGCAGAATACAACCACACATCAGAACTGATCTTGCAAATCTTGCAGCATAAGAGAAGAGTATAGAATTCTTCAACAACACTGAACAGGTGAACATCTTCACTGGTCTCCAACACAGACCAACACAGCTTCTCAGATAAAGAGGAAAGTGGAATAAAAGGCTTCCCAACTAGATAACTAACTTCATTAATATATAACAGGTAAACCGAAATGCAGGGGATGCCCACACTCTGGTGACAGTCATTACAAAGATCCAGATCAAACATAGTTCATCATGACAAACATAAATGCACAAGATATAGCAAACTACCCTGTCTAACTAAGACTAACTAAAGCGAGATAAATGCTAAGACTATAGCTTCTATGTATATATTTCATATTAATTACAGGATCCGACTCTGACGATCTATGGTTCTAAATTTATCTTGGTCTTGCAGTCGGGATTGCCATAAGACTGGTGTCCACGCCGAGGTGAGCGGTACAGGTGCTGAGTCCCAACGGGAGCGGGGGAACCATCGTCCAGGTGACGACGTTCCGCGCGCTCAGCCCATAGCTGGGCGATCTCAGCACGAGCCCTACTCAGCTCGTCTAACGCATGGTCCAGCTCCGTGTTTAGCACGGTGGCTAGGTTGACTGTGCTGCTCAACCTAGGATTGTCCTCACCGACAGGTGAAACAATCACGCCTCCTGTGCTGCCAGATGGACGGCGGGGGTAATACTTCAGGTTGAGACTGTTGGGGACTTGTTCTCAAATGCTATGAATCAAGAACAAGGCAACACGAAGATGTTAGATATTAAATACCCTTCGTCCGCTGAAGCATTATTCCCTCAAGGGTTTAATGAACTTCGGACGAAGGATATAAACATAATATTACGAAGGTGACGAAAATAACATAAAACAATGTGAAATGTAAAACATTAAAGATAGATATATTGGAGACAAATGACACCATTCACATATTTATTTTGAATACAATGTTTAAGGTATGATTATACCTTCGCCTTGACAAGCAATAATTCCTGAATGATGCTTTTGCAATTACAGGAATGCGTCAACAGTATAGGAATACTGTTCACCATTTATAGGCACAGGACACAGCCTGTGAACAATTACAATCATACCCCTCATAAAAGTTTACAACATCGACTCAAACTCTTATGGACTAAAAGGTCATTCTATCTTTAAGTCGGTTTGTAATTCCGAAGCTTCATGGACAACACCCTTCGGCATTACGTACAGACAACTTCAACCGAAATTGTTTCTTCCTACAGGACCTTCGGCGACGAAGCATGGTCCCAACAGAGACCATCAGCTATCCCACCGAGTACTGAGCAGTACTGCGAAAGCGCACGCCGTGCAGCATCTTGCATGGCTGCCTCAGCTGAGTCCTGCTCAGAGATAGAATAGTGCTCCGAGCAGACCTCAGCACCCCAGAGACTGTTCTCCGGACGGCGCACCAAGCAAGTCGCCTCCCAGCGGTCCGGGTAGACCCCGCGACTATGCTGGAAGACCACAGAGCGATACTCGATAGACCAAGTACGCCGGTCAAGTGCCTGACGTAGCAGGGTGTCGAGTGCATCGTGGAAGTGACACCCGCGAGCAGCGTCGCGAGTGATGGGTCGAGCAACCCATCCTTCCGGCTCCTGGTCAGCAGAAAAGTCGGTGTCGTGGCTCGAGCTGTCGTCGCCACCTCCGCCGTCTGGGTCTCCTCCAGCAGCTACTCCAGGGGCTGGGCGCCCAGTGGTGCTGCAGGGGGCGCCTCCAGGGGAAGCACAGGGGAGCAGCTCCTCATAGACTCTATCTCCTGCTAGAGCGAGAAAGAAGAGCCCTGCTGCTCCTGCTCCTGTCGTCAACGTTCCTACTCCTCATGCAGGCGGTGGTGCAGCCTCTCCAAGTGGCTGGACTGACCGGCCACGGGACGACGAAGCGGACACTTCGCGAGACGAGAGGGTAAGAAGGGGATGATAGACTTCCGTGCAGTGTGTCTAAGACGAGCCATCTACAAAAGATACCATAAGCAAAAGAGTGAGAACAGAACTAGTATGACCAGCAAGTAATGAACCATAAATAAATGAAGGATTAGAATAAAACACAATTTTCAGTAAGGTATAATATATAGTAGAACATAGGTTTGGTCGATATGACCAACTTTTGAAGGGATATCAGAGTCAAGGCAGGGACAGAGGTCTATAATCCTTAGAACGACCATTCTACTCTAGGTTAGCGGTCCTAGAGTCAGCACGGCTCTGATACCACCTATGTCACACCCGGTTTTAGAAGGCAAACCGAATGCGAACCATGTACGTGCCAGGATCAGCAATTCACGTACACAACAGTTACATAATATGGACATCATCACACAGTGCTCAAATAGTATGAAAAAGGGAAATAGTAGTCGATTACATCATATATGTCTGAGACATCCACATAGTCTTTACAATAATCAAAGTGCGAAAACGAAACATAGATAAACGCGGCCTTCACAGGCAGCCGACTGGGGGTTTGCCGCTAACCCACGCCTAGAACTCGTCGTAGTCTTGGAACTCCTGGAAGTCTCCTTCCACGGCTTCATCTTCTCCTGAGCAGTGGTTGCAATGCAGACAACCTGGGGAAGGGGGGATTTGGTGTGTAGAGCAAGGGTGAGTACACATCAACGTACTCATCAAGTGTCCTGTTTGGCTGTAGTGGACTAGCTTTATGTGGGGGTGGGTCAAGCAGTTGCTTTTAGTTGGTCAGATTATTATTACTAGTAGAGAAAGCCAAGTTTTATAATTAACCCACGTTATTAACCCAAACGTACTCCTTTCCAAACGGAAAGAGTACCACTTCCCATTTCCAGAGTCAAAACCAAGAACCATCAATCTCATTGCCACCTGCAACCCGAACATCTCTGATCAAGTACCACTAATCACTGGAGCTCCCTTGGCTGCTCATAACCGCGAGCACGGCTGATATATCAGTTTTCATACACTCTAGAGAGGTTGTGCACTTTACCCACAAGCCGTGATTCCCTTTCTGCCCGGAGAGAGCTACTCCCCATTGACCACTACCTAGGTGATCCAGCAGGGCATCACTACATAGCGTTTACAAAGATTCCCTGAGGCTGTAGCCGCCCGTTAGGTTTCCTAAATGTACCGCACTCCTCCCCAAGGGACAAATCAACCTTGGCAGAGCGAGCCGCATACACCGAGCCCCATTGACGGCACGACGGCTAAGCGAACTACCCCTCGGTTCCTCTAATTATTCGGCTAAGGGCGTCCCACTCCACCCTCATGGTTGCACTGTTTTCCCGGGCGGTCATCCAACGAACAAGTCCTTACGGAGAGGCACTCGAGAAACCGCTCGAGCCCCCTTGAAGGTCACAAGTATAACATCATTATAGAAGAGGGGGAAAATAGCGTATCATTGATAATTCTCATCATGTTCATTGATTAGAGTTGAGCAATAGCATAAGACTAAGCAATAATAATCCAACCCAAATAGGTAAACAAGGACATGAATAACAAGAGCTAGTCGATCCTTAGGTATAACTGTGAAATGCGGGAGGTGAATTAAAGAATGTATAGGACAGAGATAGGTCAAGTGACACTTGCCTCCACCAACCGACTGCTGCTCAGGGGCTTCTCCTGCGAGTTCTTCGGGCTCCTCAACCGGGTCGTTCTCTATGCGAGCGCAAACATACATACATCCACACATTTAATACAAAAGAACAGTACACCATGCAATAGGATGCAATAAATAAACAGACGTTCCACGCGGGCTCGCAATTACGGTTAAGAGAGAAAGAGGAAAAGACAGTCGAGAAACGATCACATTACATTATTATAAATTAAACCACTCGTTCGATTGAAGGGCATTAATGCGGACACCACGTTTAGCATAAAGTAAAGTCAAGTTCCACATTTAATTATTATAAACAATTGAAGATGAATTAATGGGAGTGGTCGCACGTCGAGACGTACGACACGGCATTTAGATTGAATTAAGAAGTAAACGACTCGCTGCGCGACAGAGCGCACAACGAGACACTTGCATTAATTATAAAGAGACGTGAAGCTTAGCGCGACGAAGCGCACGACGACATACGCCAACAGGGCTGAGTTTAAAGTGGAACGTCGCGCGTCGGGACGCGCAACATCGCACCTTAAACAACCTGAAATTAAAATAGATCGTCGCGCGACGAAGCGCGCGACACAACACTTTAATGAATATAAACTAAAAGAATCATCGCGCGACGCAGCACATTAATAAACACAAATTTAAATTGAATCGTCGCGCGACGAAGCGCGCGACGCAGCACACTAACTAACAGAGTTTGAAATTAACTACAACAAAAAATAATCACCGCGCGCGTGGGTTTGCGCACGCGGGAACGCGTTAGGGGGTAAACGGGGCTATGCGAGTCGCGCCGGGGGCCGGGACGCCGCGCGCAGGGGCCGAGGACCACGCCGGGGGCCATGCCGCGCTAGGGGGGCCGAGTCGGGGCCGCGCCGGGGCCGCACCGCGCCGGGGGTTGCACCGGAGCCGCGCCGCGGCGGGGGCTGCGCCGGGGGCTGCGCCGGACCGCGCCACGCCGAGGGCGGGGGCCGTGCCGCCGCGCGAGCAAGGGAGGGGGCGGGGCCGCGCCGCCGCGCGAGCAGGGGAGGGGGGCGGGGCCACGCCGTGCCGGGCAGGGGAGGGGGCAGGGGCGCGCGCAGGGGAAGAAGAGAGGGCGCGCGCAGGGGAAGAGAAGAGGAGGGAGAGGGAGAGAGAGAGGAGAAGGGAGGGGAGGGGAGCTCACCTTGGGATCCAACTCCGGCGATCACCGTCTCCAAAACCTAGGGCACCACGGGGAGAGAGAGGTGGGAGAGAGAGGGAGGTTGTTGCGCAGGAAATCCAAATGAGAGAGGGAGAGGAGGAGTGGGCGCATGGGGGGGTGGGCAGGGGCGCCAGGGGCGCGCGGGCCGGGCCAGACCGGGCTGGGCTGGGTCACATCACGGATCGAAACCCATGACATGCACAACCATTAAACGGAATCCAATCGCGAACCAAAATCCGAAACAGGACAAGACGAACACGCGACATCACACAAAGAAATGCGCTTCGACATGATGCAACACCCATGACACTTAGGTTTTGGTTTATACATGACACGGACACCTGTCACTATACTAGCTTGAAATTGGGAAGAAAGAGCGAAACGGGGAAGAGAAAAGAGAGTAACGCCCGAATTTGGTGAGAGAAAAGAAGAAAAAATTCTACCCCCAAATTCAGGGCGTTACAGTTAGTCTCATTAAACCACTTATCATTATAATCTACTAGAATACAATCTATGGTCAATTTATAACATAGATTAAAATGGAGATAATTATTTATAGAATAACCTCTTATATGATTTACATTAACTAATTTATAATATAGATTAATATTTTAATCACACAAATCTTCTATAAAATCATAGCTTCTTAATCATAACTCTGATCTTAGTGGTTCTCGTTCCCACGATCTCGTAGCAACGCGTAGATTATTATTATTCAGTTGGTACTTATGCTTGGTGTGATGTTAATTTTGTCTATACCATGTCTATTTGTATTGCTAAGACTAGCAGTGTGGTCATGAGGATCCGTAGAAACATCCTGGTAACTGGAATCTCAAGTGCCAGGCAAGTTATGCCCTTGATCCACTTTTGTTATCCAATAATATTCTTTATTATCATTATTCAATGCATAGATCTAATTTTGATGGAACCCAATAGGTCACCCTAGTCTGATTATCTTTTACCTTGTTTACCCCTGAATCATTTGGGTAGTTTTGCTATTGCTATATATGGTTTTGGGTTAATATTTCATTATATCCATGTTCCAATTATTTTGTTATTTTATTTATGTTCATGTCAAGATCATTATCTTTAATTGGAACATGGAGCTTAACTTGAGAAACACATGCCACCACAAGGGTGGAATGGGACGCCCTTAGATAACTAATTAGGAAAGCTAGTGGAAGACTACCTTACCCGAAAGGGGCAAGGGCAGTAGGAGAGTTGCATGCAAGGAGGTTCTCGAGTTGATTTTGCTGCAATGGCGGTCAGACGAGGAATTCTTGCAAGTGCTCTTCCCATAAACTGTAGCGGGTTTTCAGAAGCTAGTGAACTTTGTAAAGGCCTCGTAGTGGATCCCTAGCCATTCACCTCGGTAGTGTCTAAGGGTCTAGCTAACCCTGGTGACATGGGATACATGACTTGTGGGTACAGGGTACAACCTCTGCAGAGTGTAAAACTGGTATACTAGCCGAGCTCACAGTCATGAGCAGCCCAGGACTCTCGCATGATTAAATTATGGAACCTAAATTCAATGTGTCATTTGCATTTACATGGGTTTATTATTAATTTTGTTCTATTATTGTTATTATGGTTTGGTATTTACTTACACTTAGTAACTGCTAATAAAATTTTGACCAACTTATAAAAGCAATGCTCATCTTCAACCTTTATATTGTTGATCAGCCTTACACATCATATGAACTCCCACCTTTGGTGAGTTCATGCACACTGGTTTCCCCACAACTTGTTGAGCTATGATCATGTGTGAGCTCACACTTACTGTCTCACACCCCCCACAGGAGAAGAACAGGTGGTTCAAGAGGATCCACACCACGAGGAGTTCGATTCGATCTAGGTGGCGTCTCCCAGTTGACTTTCTGGTGCCAAGGATGATCCTTAGTTCGTTTCATATTATTATTTTGTAAGACTTCCGCTATGTAATAAGTACCCTGATTATATTGTGACATTTATCTCTGTACACTCTGTTATTATATGTGTTGTCTTCTTTGGCGCATATATGAGATGCACCCAGCTTTGTCCCTTAAAACCGGGTGTGACATCGACTGGTCCTCGCTCTGAATGGCCGCTACACAACGGCACCCTGCCCCTCCGAGCCCACTTGTAGGCGATCAAGGAGGGTACAAATTCTAGTGTAATATGGAGATTTGTACTTATAGTCCTGTAATTAACCCGTTGTACAGTGCATGATGGGAATATAGTTGGTAGCCGAGGGTTACAGGCCTAAGACAGACACGTTGACCAAACTGTCCCACTACAGGCAGTTGGAAAAGAAAGCCTCTATGACTATTAAAAAATCTTACTGTTGAAGTTGCAGTTGCCATCGGTTGACGATTAGATTACGATCCTTTACGCCATCAGCGGCCTTTACACGGGTCAATTATATAGTCATTGTACCAGAGACCCTCCATTTGAGTTGTACCAACTCTTTGAAAAATATGCTTGATCCGAGGAACTCCATTATAGGAAAGTGGAGTCATAGTGCAAGCCATAGGGCGCCTCACAGTCCAACAAGGCATGGACCAAGAGTTTGCACCAAGATCACTCACGTCAAGAGCGTGGCCAGCAAAAGCTTCAAGTGAACAATATAGCCAACCAACAACATCCAGGCGAAGCCCCCTTCAACGCCATGATTACCCCCCGCAACAAGGCCGTGGCAGCGACGAGGCAAGAGGCAGGGGCAGCGGAAGAGGCCCCCAACAGCAAAAAAAGCTCTATTGCGTCTTCCATGGCGAAGATGTAGGCATTCAACTAGAGATGCCTGGTAACAAAGGAAGCCAAAGATCACATGGCTAGAGCGGTCCTCGCAAACAACTAGCGAGCCATAGCCCACACCTATCACCAGCAATACCACCATCACTACAAAAAGGAACACCCACCCCACCCCCAATACCAACCAAACTACAACCAAAGAATCCCCCAACACCCACAACTCCAATACCAAGAAAGACTACGACTCCCACCCCCACCTCCACCCCCAAGCAAACCAGCAACCCCGTCAACCACCGCCTCCACCCCCAAAGCAGGAAGATGACTTCACCAATCCACCATTCAGAGAGGTCATCCACATGTTTACTGGAGGGTCCAGTTCTAACTTTGAGAACAAGCGCCATAAAAAGGACCACTATCAAAGGGTGAACCACATTGCTGTCACTAGACAAGTAGTTCAGACGAAGTGGTCCCATATCCAATTCACCTTTGATGCAAGGGACCTAGACCTTCACGGCGCGCCCCATTCAGATGTGCTGGTTATAAACTACAAAGTAGCAAAATGGGACATTGCATAAAGTCCTCGTTGTCAACGACAATCAGGCTAACATCATATTTGAAGGTTCTTTTTGCCTGAGACCAAGATCTAGATTTCGCCTAGAGGGGGTGAATAGGCAAATAAAAATTAACACTAAAAACTTAGAACTTCTTACACTACTCGAAGACTGATTGCAGTGGAATGAAGATCATGTCACGTAGGTTGTAGTGGAATCAATTGCAAAGTCCCTATCTCAAAGTAACCTGCACTTCAAGAACAACTTATAAGAATCTTTGGGTAATTTAAACCAGTTTGAAGAACTTACCCAAATATTCTTTTTTATCTATTTGTATTTTCCAATTCAAATTTGAATCAGTTTGAAATTCAAACACAAGTTAAATTAGCACATATAAAACCCAGCATGAGATGCAAGTTTTATTTTAATTATTTATCAACACTTATTTAGATAAATGCTTCTATATATGTATGCAATTCACACACAAATATTTATATATTTTTAAATAATTTCTAGTGTTCATCCTTTCTTGAGAGGTGATTTAGCTTAAATCCTTTAAGAATACTTATTTACATATAGATCACAAAGGGAAAACTTAATTCATATAAGAATCTTATTATTTAATGGTTTATTAGAAAACACATTTATTCAAAGGTGGAAAGTTCTTATTAAAAGATACTTTTAATTCAAAGTCTTTGGGTAATTTTACTAAAATACCAAAATAAGACTTTGGGGTGTCACATCTAGGCTCAAGAGAGTGCCATTATGCATGGCATTGTTTCTCTATTTATAGCCATAGGGTACAACTTCGTATAAAATTATAAACATGTCCTCAAACCCTATACATGGCTAATACAAATATTAGCATGGCAATAACATACTTTCTATACATCTAGCAGATCAAGTCTTTCATAACCTTTATCTTTGTCTCTGCTTCGTAAACCATAGCGCACCACCCGAAGCTATCTCCTTCGACTTTGTTTGGCTTAACGCTTCCGTAGACCTGAATCTTTTTGACTTCATTCCTGTTGTCAGCTTTGACTTGGTGACGAAGATGAGCACTTTTATCTGAAACTTTCTCTTCTTGATGAAGTTAGTATTTTAGAGACCTTTGGCAACAAAGGCTCTCTCACAACAATATTGTTATTCAAAATATCCCTAGTCATATGCCATTGTGTGGGACAACAATGATTTTATAGACTAGCTTATGTATAGATTGATAATCATGTTTCATGGTGTTGGATTGATCTACTCCGAGATGTTGTTGGGATTGCCATCAAACGTTCTTGAGTGGTGGTATACCTACTAGATCCTTAGTGAAAGGGAATTAGGCTTACACCTAGTCCCTAATTAATTTTGGTGGTTGAATTGCCCAACACAAATATTTGGACTAACTAGTTTGTTCTAGTGTATAAGTTATACAGGTGCAAAAGGTTCACACTTAGCCAATGAAAAGACCAAGTATTGGGTTCAAACAAAGGAGCAAGGGACAACCGAAGGCACCTCTGGTCTCGCGCACCGGACTGTCCGGTGCGCCACCGGACATGTCCAGTGCACCAGAGGACTCAAACTTCAGACTCGTCACCTTCGGGAATTTCCAGAGGCGACTCCGCTATAATTCACCGGACTGTCCGGTGCGCCATCGAACAGACAGCCTCACCAAACGGCTAGTTTGGTGGTTGGGGCTATAAATACCCCCAACCACCCACCATTCATTGCATCCAAGTTTTCCACTTCCCAACTACTTACAAGAGCTCTAGCATTCAATTCTAGACACACCAAAGAGATCAAATCCTCTCCAAATTCCACACAACGCCCTAGTGATTAGAGAGAGAGATTTGCTTGTGTTCTTTCGAGCTCTTGCGCTTGGATTGCTTTCTTCTTTCTTGATTCTTTCTTGCGATCAAAACTCACTTGTAATTGAGGCAAGAGACACCAATCTTGTGGTGGTCCCTGTGGGAACTTTGTGTTCCAAGTGATTGAGAAGAGAAAGCTCACTCGGTCCGAGGGACCATTTGAGAGAGGGTAAGGGTTGAAAGAGACCCGGCCTTTGTGGCCTCCTCAACGGGTAGTAGGTTTGAGAGAACCGAACCTCGGTAAAACAAATCCGCGTGTCTCACTTCATTATTCGCTTGCGATTTGTTTTGCGCCCTCTCTCGCGGACTCGATTATATTTCTAACACTAACCCGGCTTGTAGTTGTGATTATTTTTGAGAATTTCAGTTTCGCCCTATTCACCCCCCCCCCTCTAGGCGACTTTCAATTGGTATCAGAGCCTGGTGCTTCATTAGAGCCTAACCGCTCGAAGTGATGTCGGGAGATCACACCAAGAGGGAGATGGAGACCGGCGACAAGCCCACTACAAGCCAAGGGAGCACTTCATCGAAAGAGTCCCGCACCAAAAGGAAGGAGAAGAAGAAGGACTCCTCCAAACGGAAGGAGAAAAGATCTTCTTCCTCACACAACAAAGAGAAGAAGGAAAAATCTTCTTCCCACAAGTCGCATCGGAAAGGCGACAAGCACAAGAGGATGAGGAAGGTGGTCTACTACGAGACCGACACTTCATCAACATCGACCTCCGACTCCGATGCGCCGTCCGTAACTTCTAAGCGCCAAGAGCGCAAGAAGTTTAGTAAGATCCCCTTACATTATCCTCGTACATCTAGACCTACTCCATTACTTTCCGTTCCATTAGGCAAACCGCCAACTTTTGATGGCGAAGATTATGCTAGGTGGAGTGATTTAATGAAATTTCATCTAACCTCACTCCACAAAAGTATATGGAATGTTGTTGAGTTTGGAGCACAGGTACCATCCGTAGGGGATGAAGACTATGATACGGACGAAGTGGCCCAAATCGAGCACTTCAACTCTCAAGCTACAACCATACTCCTCGCCTCTCTAAGCAAGGAGGAATACAACAAGGTGCAAGGGTTGAAGAATGCAAAGGAGATTTGGGACCTTCTCAAGACCGCGCACGAGGGTGATGAACTCACCAAGATCACCAAGCGGGAAACGATCGAGGGGGAGCTCGGTCGCTTCCGTCTTCGCCAAGGGTAGGAGCCACAAGATATGTACAACCGGCTCAAAACCTTGGTGAACCAAGTGCGTAACCTCGGGAGTAAGAAGTGGGATGACCACGAGGTGGTTAAGGTTATTCTAAGATCTCTTATTTTCCTTAACCCCACTCAAGTTCAATTAATTCGTGGTAATCCTAGATACACACTAATGACTCCCGAGGAAGTAATCAGGAATTTTGTGAGCTTTGAATGCATGATTAAAGGATCAAAGAAGATCAACGAGCTTGACGAACCCTCCACGTCCGAAGCACAACCGGTGGCTTTTAAGGCGACGGAGGAGAAGAAGGAGGAGTCTACACCAAGTAGACAACCAATTGACGCCTCCAAGCTCGACAATGAGGAGATGGCTTTAATCATCAAAATCTTTCGCCAAATCCTCAAGCAACGGAGGGGGAAGAACTACAAACCCCGCTCCAAGAAAGTGTGCTACAAATGTGGTAAGCCCGGTCATTTCATTGCAAAATGTCCTATATCTAGTGACAGTGACAGGGGCGACGACAAGAAGGGAAAGAGGAGAGAAAAGAAGAAGTACTACAAGAAGAAGGGCGGCGATGCCCATGTTTGCCGGGAGTGGGACTCCGACGAGAGCTCCACCGAGTCCTCTTCCGACGAGGACGCCGCCAACATCGCCGTCACCAAGGGACTCCTTTTCCCCAACGTCGGCCACAAGTGCCTCATGGCAAAGGACGGCAAAAGGAAGAAGGTTAAATCTAAATCCTCCACTAAATATGAATCCTCTAGTGATGATAATGCTAGTGATGAGGAGAATAATTTACGTACCCTTTTTGCCGATCTTAACATGCAACAAAAGGAAAAATTAAATGAATTGATTAGTGCTATTCATGAGAAGGATGATCTCTTGGACTCTCAAGAGGACTTCCTTATTAAGGAAAACAAAAAGCATGTTAAGGTTAAAATGCTTATGCTCTAGAGGTAGAAAAATGTGACAAATTATCTAGTCAGCTAAGCACATGCCATGACACTATTGCCAACCTTAGAAGTGAAAATGCTAAATTAATTGCTAAGGTTGATTCTCATGTTTGTATTGATTCGACTTCCTATCCTAGAAATGATAATTTTGATTTGCTTGCTAGGATTGATGAGTTGAATGCTTCTCTTGCTAGCCTTAGAGATGAGAATGAGAAATTGTTTGCTAAGGCTAAAGATTTTGATGTTTGCAATACTACCATTTCCGACCTTAGAACCAAGAATGATATGTTGCATGCTAAGGTTGTAGAATTAAAATCTTGCAAACCCTCTACATCTACCATTGAGCACACTTCTATTTGTACTAGATGTAGAGATATTGACATCAATGCTATTCATGATCACATGGCTTTAATTAAACAACAAAATGATCATATAGCAATATTAGATGCTAAAATTGTCGAGCATAACTTAGAAAATGAAAAGTTCAAATTTGCTAGAAGTATGCTCTATAATGGGAGATGCCCCGGCATCAAGGATGGCATTGGCTTCCAAAGGGGAGACAATGTCAAACTTAATGCCCCTCCTAAAAACTTGTCTAACTTTGTTAAGGGCAAGGCTCCGATGCCTCAGGATAACGAGGGTTACATTTTGTACCCTGTCGGTTATCCCGAGAGCAAAATTAAGAAAATTCATTCTAGAAAGTCTCACTCTGGCCCTAACCATGCTTTTATATATAAGGGTGAGACATCTAGCTCTAGGCAACCAACCCGTGCCAAGTTGCCTAGAAAGAAAACTCCTAATGCATCAAATGATCATGCTATTTCATTCAAAACTTTTGATGCATCATATGTGCTTACTAACAAATCCGGCATGGTAGTTGCCAAGTTTGTTGGGGGCAAACACAAGGGCTCCAAGACTTGTGTTTTGGTACCCAAAGTTCTTGTTTCTAATGCCAAAGGACCCAAAACCGTTTGGGTACCTAAAGTCAAGAACTAAAATTGTTTTGTAGGTTTATGCATCCGGGGGCTCAAGTTGGATACTCGACAGCGGGTGCACAAACCACATGACAGGGGAGAAGAAGATGTTCTCCTCATATGAGAAAAACCAAGATCCCCAATGAGCTATCACATTCGGGGATGGAAATCAAGGTTTGGTCAAAGGATTGGGTAAAATTGCTATATCACCTGACCATACTATTTCCAATGTTTTTCTTATAGATTCTTTAGATTACAATTTGCTTTCCGTTTCGCAACTTTGTCAAATGGGCTACAACTGTCTATTTACTGATGTAGGTGTTACTGTCTTTAGAAGAAGTGATGATTCAATAGCATTTAAGGGAGTGTTAGAAGGTCAGCTATACTTGGTAGATTTTGAAAGAGCTGAACTCGACACTTGCTTAATTGCTAAGACTAACTTGGGTTGGCTCTGGCACCGCCGACTAGCCCATGTTGGAATGAAGAATCTTCATAAGCTTCTAAAGGGAGAACACATTTTAGGACTAACCAATGTTCATTTTGAGAAAGACAGGATTTGTAGCGCATGCCATGCCGGGAAGCAAGTTGGCACTCATCATCCACACAAGAACATCATGACTAGTGACAGGCC
This sequence comes from Zea luxurians, assembly GCA_029449295.1. Taxonomy (NCBI): domain Eukaryota; kingdom Viridiplantae; phylum Streptophyta; class Magnoliopsida; order Poales; family Poaceae; genus Zea; species Zea luxurians. Next base: position 10,344,674 of record JAOPSE010000075.1, on the reverse strand, counting down.
ACTGGAGCTCCTACACATGGACCTATTCGGCCCGATCGCTTACATAAGCATCAACGGGAGTAAGTACTGTCTAGTTATTGTGGATGATTATTCTCGCTTCACTTGGGTGTTCTTTTTGCAGGAAAAATCTCATACCCAAGAGACCTTAAAGGGATTCTTGAGACGGGCTCAAAATGAGTTCGGCTTAAGGATCAAGAAAATTAGAAGCGACAACGGGACGGAGTTCAAGAACTCACAAATAGAAGGCTTCCTTGAGGAGGAGGGCATCAAGCATGAGTTCTCTTCTCCCTACACTCCACAACAAAATGGTGTAGTGGAGAGGAAGAATCGAACTCTATTGGACATGGCAAGAACCATGCTTGATGAGTACAAGACACCGGATCAGTTTTGGGCCGAGGTGGTCAACACCGCCTGCTACGCCATCAACTGGTTATATCTACACCGAATCCTCAAGAAGACATCCTATGAACTCCTAACCGGTAAAAAGCCAAATATTTCATATTTTAGAGTTTTTGGTAGCAAATGTTTTATTTTTGTCAAAAGAGGTAGAAAATCTAAATTTGCTCCTAAAACTGTAGAAGGCTTTTTACTAGGATATGACTCAAACACAAGGGCATATAGAGTCTTTAACAAGTCCTCAGGACTTGTTGAAGTTTCTTGTGACGTTGTGTTTGATGAGACTAACGGCTCTCAAGTAGAGCAAGTTGATCTTGATGAGATAGGTGAAGAACAGGCTCCATGCATAGCGCTAAGGAACATGTCCATTGGGGATGTGTGTCCTAAGGAATCCGAAGAGCCTCCACATGCACAAGATCAACCATCCTCCTCCACGCAAGCATCTCCACCAACCCAAAATGAGGACGAGGCTCAAGTTGATAAAGATGAAGAACACAATGATGAGCCACCTCAAGACGACGACAATGATCAAGGGGGAGACGCAAATGATGAAGACAAGGAGGATGAACAACCAAGGCCGCCACACCCAAGAGTCCACCAAGCAATCCAACGAGATCACCCCGTCGACACCATCCTCGGCGACATTCATAAGGGGGTAACTACTCTCTGTCGAGTTGCACATTTTTGTGAGCATTACTCATTTGTTTCCTCTATTGAGCCACACAGGGTAGAGGAAGCACTCCAAGATTCGGATTGAGTGATGGCGATGCAAGAGGAGCTCAACAACTTCACGAGGAACGAGGTATGGCATTTAGTTCCACATCCTAACCAAAATGTTGTAGGAACCAAGTGGGTCTTCCGCAACAAGCAAGATGAGCATGGTGTGGTGACAAGGAACAAAGCTCGACTCATGGCCAAGGGTTATTCACAAGTCGAAGGTTTGGATTTCGGTGAAACCTATGCACCCGTAGCTAGGCTTGAGTCAATTCGTATATTATTGGCCTATGCTACTTACCATGGCTTCAAGCTCTACCAAATGGACGTGAAGAGTGCCTTCCTCAACGGACCAAGGAGGAGGTCTACGTTGAGCAACCTCCCGGCTTTGAAGATAGTGAGTACCCTAATCATGTCTATAGGCTCTCTAAGGCGCTTTACGGGCTCAAGCAAGCCCCAATAGCATGGTATGAATGCCTTAGAGATTTCCTTATTGCTAATGGCTTCAAAGTCGGCAAGGCCGATCCTACTTTGTTCACTAAAACTCTTGACAATGATTTGTTCGTATGCCAAATTTATGTTGATGATATCATATTTGGGTCTACTAACGAATCTACATGTGAAGAATTTAGTAGGATCATGACACAAAAATTCGAGATGTCTATGATGGGGGAGTTGAAGTACTTTCTAGGATTCCAAGTCAAGCAACTCCAAGAGGGCACCTTCATTAGCCAAATGAAGTATACTCAAGATATTCTAAGCAAGTTTGGAATAAAGGATGCCAAGCCCATCAAGACACCCATGGGAACAAATGGGCATCTCGACCTCGACACGGGAGGTAAATCCGTCGATCAAAAGGTATATCGGTCGATGATTGGTTCATTACTCTATTTATGTGCATCTCGACCAGACATTATGCTTTCCGTTTGCATGTGTGCAAGATTCCAAGCCGACCCTAAGGAATCACACCTTACGGCCGTAAAACGAATCTTGAGATACTTGGCTTATACTCCTAAGTTTAGGCTTTGGTACCCTCGGGGATCCACATTTGATTTGATTGGTTATTCGGATGCCGATTGGGCAGGGTGTAAGATTAATAGGAAGAGCACAACGGGGACTTGCCAGTTCTTAGGAAGATCCTTGGTGTCTTGGGCTTCAAAGAAGCAAAATTCGGTCGCTCTTTCTACCGCCGAAGCCGAGTACATTATCGCAGGCCACTGTTGCGCGCAATTGCTATGGATGAGGCAAACCCTGCGGGACTATGGTTACAAACTAACCAAAGTTCCTCTTCTATGTGATAATGAGAGTGCAATCCGCATGGCGGATAATCCCGTTGAGCATAGCCGCACTAAACACATAGCCATTCGGTATCATTTTCTTCGGGATCACCAACAAAAGGGGGATATCGAGATTTCATACATTAACACTAAAGATCAATTAGCCGATATCTTTACCAAGCCTCTTGATGAACAAACTTTTACCAAACTTAGGCATGAGCTCAATATTCTTGATTCTAGGAATTTCTTTTGCTAAAACTTGCACACATAGCTTATAAATATACCTTTGATCATGTCTCTTTGATATATGCTATGACTAATGTGTTTTCAAGTGTATTTCAAACCAAGTCATAGGTATATTGAAAGGGAATTGGAGTCTTCGGCGAAGACAAAGGCTTCCACTCCACTCTACTACTCATCCTTCGCCGTCGCTCCGCATCACTTTCCATCTTTGGTATAATCCTCACTCATATGTTTTATTTGCCAAAGGGGAGAAAATAGTTAGGAAAGGGCCTATATTTCATTCCAAGTATCCGTTTTTGGCGATTCATGCCAAAGGGGGAGAAAGTATTGGCCCAAAGCAAAAGGACCGCACCACCACCCTAATTTTAAAATTAATGGTTTTCAATTGGAAAATTTTAAATTGGTATCTCTTTATGTTCTAAAGGGGGATCAAGTAGTATTTTCAAAACTTGGTATCTTAAAACCCTCTTGAACACTAAGAGGAGAATTTATTTGAGGGGGAGTTTTGTTTAGTCAAAGGAAAAGCATTTGAAACAGGGGGAGAAAAATTCAAATCTTGAAAATGCTTTGCAAAATCTTGTTCATTTACCTTTGACTATTTTGCAAAAAGACTTTGAAACGGTTTTACAAAAGAATTTGCAAAAAAAAAACATGTGGTGCAAGCGTGGTCCAATATATTAAAAATAAAGAAACAATCCATGCATATCTTGTAAGTATTTTTATTGGCTCAATTCCAAGCAACCTTTACACTTACATTATGCAAACTAGTTCATTTATGCACTTTTATATTTGCTTTGGTTTGTGTTGGCATCAATCACCAAAAAGGGGGAGATTGAAAGGGAATTAGGCTTACACCTAGTCCCTAATTAATTTTGGTGGTTGAATTGCCCAACACAAATATTTGGACTAGCTAGTTTGTTCTAGTATATAAGTTATACAGGTGCAAAAGGTTCACACTTAGCCAATGAAAAGACCAAGTATTGGGTTCAAACAAAGGAGCAAGGGACAACCGAAGGCACCTCTGGTCTGGCGCACCGGACTGTCTGGTGCGCCACCGGACATGTCCGGTGCACCAGAGGACTCAAACTTCAGACTCGTCACCTTCGGGAATTTCCAGAGGCGACTCCGCTATAATTCACCGGACTGTCCGGTGCGCCATCGAACAGACAGCCTCACCAAACGGCTAGTTTGGTGGTTGGGGCTATAAATACCCCCAACCACCCACCATTCATTGCATCCAAGTTTTCCACTTCCCAACTACTTACAAGAGCTCTAGCATTCAATTCTAGACACACCAAAGAGATCAAATCCTCTCCAAATTCCACACAACACCCTAGTGATTAGAGAGAGAGAGATTTGCTTGTGTTCTTTCGAGCTCTTGCGCTTGGATTGCTTTCTTCTTTCTTGATTCTTTCTTGCGATCAAAACTCACTTGTAATTGAGGCAAGAGACACCAATCTTGTGGTGGTCCTTGTGGGAACTTTGTGTTCCAAGTGATTGAGAAGAGAAAGCTCACTCGGTCTGAGGGACCGTTTGAGAGAGGGTAAGGGTTGAAAGAGACCCGACCTTTGTGGCCTCCTCAATGGGGAGTAGGTTTGAGAGAACCGAACCTCGGTAAAACAAACCCGCGTGTCTCACTTCATTATTCGCTTGCGATTTGTTTTGCGCCCTCTCTCGCGGACTCGATTATATTTCTAACACTAACCCGGCTTGTAGTTGTGATTATTTTTGAGAATTTCAGTTTCGCCCTATTCACCCCCCCCCCTCTAGGCGACTTTCACTTAGACATGAGATCTTCATTGTTTCTCACTTTGTATAGTGATGCATTTTGGGCTACTAAATGCTAGTCCATAATTAGATAGTCATAAAGCAGTTTTCGAATGTTCCGTGAAATACAGAATGGTATGTGGATGGATCAAGATGGAATTTTTCTCTCCTACATAACATGAGAGATATCTCTAGGCTCTTCGATGTGGTTGGATTAAGAAAGTGCATGTCTATGTCTCTACGATTAAAGAGTAATTATGATATGACTAAAGAGTTAGTCATAAGTTTTCATCCACTATATGACCGAGTGAAATATTGATCTATTACAAGGGTCGTATAAATCTCGTCTTTTAGTTTGACGGATATCGTGTGACAAAAGGGTCAAGATATGTGTATATCAAGGTTCAACTAATATAATCTTTTATGTGTACACGAGAGCCAATATATGTTGCTAGGTGCCGCTATTGACTAATGGCTAGAAAATGGTTTTTAGGTTATAGCCGTCCACATATGAACCTAACAGTTCACACACTTAAAAAGGTTGGAACAATTGCACAAATTATTAGCACTAGGAAGTGGAAGATTGTTGAATAAATGCTCAATTGACAACTACGATCCATGAGAACACTAGGCTTTAGGGTAAAAGCCCATTAGCAAGAGTCTATATATATATATATATATATATATATATATATATATATATATATATATATATATATATATATATATATATATATATATATATATATATATATATATATATATATATATATATATATATACTATATGTATTTAGAGCCCTGGGCTCTATTTAGCTAGAGGAAGCCCCAGCCAAATATGAACGCACCTGCATTTCACAGCCGACTGACCTTTCGGTTTCCATATAAATACCTACGTGATCCCGCGATTAGCTCCTTTGCTCCCGGCTCAGTTTCCATAACCGCAAAACCCCAACCCCCGCACGACTCCAGGAATCTCCGGCGATTCTTCCATCCCGGCGACTCCGCTCCCCTTTCCGACGACTCTTCCAACCCCTCGCCGCTCGCTGTCGATCCAGTCGCAAGCGGCATTTGAGCGGCGCGCCCTCGGTTTCCCCAATCGTCGCTCCAATATTCGCGCCGCTGCGTCCGGCGACCGGCGAAAACCCTACCTTCTCCGGCGACGGTTCTGCTCCTTCGCTCTCCGCCGACCCGACTGCTTCCACGTTCTCCGCCATCCTCAACATTCGCCGCCGCCAACGGGTACCGCTCCAATCGGTGTGTTCTTCCCAACCCTAGCTCGCGCGCATTTCATTGGATCGAGTTTACCGTCAACAAACTAGTTGTTTTTTGTTCATTTTGCATTGTGTGGATCACGGCTAGGGTTGACATTAGTTATGCAGTTGATGTATTACATTTACGCACATTTACACAGTTGGTTACGCACACTTACACAGTCGGTTACGCTCATGTACACAGTTGGTTATGCACATTAGGTTACATGTTTATGCACATTAGTTAAATTTTTTTGCATCATATTATGTTCAATTGGTAATTGGGTGGTCATCTAGTTGTTTTTGTGACTGCATACACTTATTTATTCCATTATTGTTATAGTTAATACATTGTGTGACAGCATGTATTGTTTTATTGGATCATATCCAGTTTTTTATTATTTTAAAACAGACATTATTTATTAAACCAGTTCACAGTTAATACAGATTGTTTATAGCAATTTTTGTTTTGCTCAAACATATCAGGTTGCAGGCAAATTGTGTTTTATGTTTGCAACTGTATGCAATGGTATGCAACATATTCAGATTTTTTATGAACGTATAACAGGACAGAACATATATGCTAATGTGTTTCATGTATGCATCTGTATGCAACATATTCAGTTTGTTATGCTGGTATATCAGTTCAGAATATGTATGCATCTGTGTATAGTAAATGATCAGCCAACTAGTTGTTTTTCATAGAGTATATGTTTTATATAAAATTTCATTTCTGTTTAGTGCATACATTTATGTATTTTCAGATGATTACAGCTAATACATTATTTGGTTACAGCAAGGTCTGTTATTCACTTATTTTTTGAACAGTTCAGTACATGTTTTATTGAATCATATACAGTTTTGTATTATTACAAAACAGACATTATTTATTACACTAGGTCACAGACAATACAGTTTGGTTATAGCAAGTTTTGTTTTGCTCAAACATATTCAGATTTTTTATGCAAATGTGTTTAGTAAATGAGCAGTCAACTAGTTGTTATTCGTAGAGTATATTTTTTATTTAAAATTTCATATCTGTTTAGTGCATACATTAATGTGTTTCAGAGCATTACAGCTAACACATTATTTGGTCACAGCAAGGGTTGTTTTTATTGAAACATATTCAGTTTTCCTAATAATTGAAACAGTTCAGTATGTGTATGCAAATGTAAATAGAGAACAGTATATTCAGATGTTTTAGGTTTGGTATTTAAAACAATTAGGTTAATTGATTCAATCATACCACACCATAAATACATATGCATATATAACCTTTTATTTTTTACAACATTGTATATTATGTATGCAGCTTTTAATTTAAAAAATGAAGCAAGTCGACCGTCCTCCAAATAACCCCAAGCGTATAACAATCCAGTCAAGCCAGGAGTGCTTCAGTGTAGACATTCCCTCTGCAGAACATCCTAATCCATGTCCAGAAGTTGAAAATCCTTCAAATGCTGACAGTCAAAATGTGACCAATGAAACAGTTCAGATTGATTCTGATGAAGATGACTTCATGCCAGCTATGAACAAGCGCAATGTTTCTGAAAGCCACACAAGAGTGTTAAGAAAAGTCGTGACAAAGAGGGTTAAACATGAGGAGCTACCCCGACAGGTTAATGTTATGCATACCCAACAAACAATTTCATATTTGTAATGTTCTGATTATTTTTTTCATAATAACAAAATTATTTCATGTTGTATATTGTTTAACAGAGGCTTAATGTGAGGTGCAACCCTCAAGATGTCATTGCAAGCATTAACATTTTGAATGAAAGACAACGTGAGGCTATAAGACGTAAAGGCTTCTCTTCCATTCTTGATATGACAGTAGATGCGCTGTGCAGTAGATCACACCTCCAATGGTTGATGGACAAGCTAGACCCCAAGGATATGACAATACGTCCTGGTCCAGGAAAGGAACTCAAGATCACAAAGGATATTGTTCATCTTATTCTTGGCGTGCCAAATCATGGAGGTGGTAAACCTTTGGGTATTGATGAAGCAGTTGCAGCAAGCAACTTGAGGGCAGAGCTTGGTGTGGCCAAAGATGAGTTCAATGTGGCATTTCTACAGGATCGATTAAGGAAAGGCGAGGATGATGACCTTTCAATCAGATGTTTCTTCCTCATTCTATTCAACCGTTTGCTGTTTCCAACTGCTAGCTGGGGCATCACATATCATGAGGTGCTTCTCATAGAAGAAATGCACCGTTTCCATGAGATCGACTGGTGCCAGTTGATTTTTAATGATCTATGTGAAGCTGCCAAGAAGTGGCACAACCGGATCACCACAAATGTCTCCACGACTATATATGGATGCTCCATTGTTGTCCTTGTAAGTATAGTGTTTTTCCGTATGCACATTTATTTCATTATTGGTTCCTAACTTTTGGTAGTTATGTAACATGTTTTACGATGTTGGTTATGTCTACTTACATTGCTATTGAACATTGTAATTCTTTTTAATGTAGTTGTACTACTTGGATCACCTGCATACAGCCGCTGCCCCCCATAATAAGAGTGGCACACCTCGCATTAAATTTTTTGATAAGAATAGCATAAAAGCTTTGACCAAAGCTGACAAGAGGAAGGTTCGCCATGGGGCTGAATCTTTCGGACACTGTGAAGTAAGTTATTCATATTTTCACAGTTGGTTATGCACAGTTACACAGTTGGTTACTCACAGTCACTACAATTTTATTTATAGTTCCGAAGCTCGACGGAGACATGCTATGCAGTGGGACCTAAGATCGATCGCCAATCTGAGGCAAGTTTATGATGTATTATATCCATTGTTTATGATTATTTATTGAACAAATAGAATACGAAGTTGGACATGGATTCTTACTATTTTTTGCTGAACAACCAGCCGGAGTGCAGGACCAATATTTTTGATGCACCGCGCCCTGGCCCCATGCCTCGGCCAACTTTTAACATCAAACTTCCATCTATCAAAGAGATGATGTCAAGTAAGATCAACGATCTCCCACATCGTCATCGATCTAAATTCACAGATATTCTTGCTGCATATGACTTGGAGGTTGACAAGTCATGCGTAGCCATAAAAGACAGCATCGACAAAATTATTGTCAAGCAATATGACATAGCAGACAAGTTTATAGAATTGATAGACGAGGTACTACGTGCCGAGTCTGAAAATTTGGAAAACGAGACGGATGAGCCACAGCAACCGGGGAATTCGGCTGATTCAGCAGGTATTCCTTATTCAGAACATTTTATCTTTTGACATGTGCATACGTTTTTTGTTATAAGTACAGTTAACAGCTTATGTTTTTGTCAAGTATACACAGCAACATTTGATTTATAATTCAAATTTTGACATATATTATTTTCAATATAATTGTGTACAAGGACACACAGTTGATGCCACCCAGCCCACACCCGATATGCCATCCCAAGCTTCACAGCTTGAGACCCAACTGGGTGCTACTCAGTTTGAAGAAATTCACGAAAGACAACAGCATATCCGTACAGTCCTTGAGACCTTTCCCGACGAATCGGATGTGGTTTCAGATCAACAGGTAATTTGTCCAACGACAATACTATTTTTACTCATTATACGTACATGTATGCATACTTCTTTTTAGCAGTATGCGAACCACACTTTTTTTGTCAACAGGATTTCTGTTTTGATGTTCGAAACATAAGTTTGAGGAACACAAATATCACACCTCAAACCACATCAGCTTGCACCTGCTTGCCCAAATTTGACGTGACACCGGAAAAAAATGTTTGTTAGCAGTCCATGTCTCATGTTATAATTACATTTTACTATACATACAACACAGTTATACTAATTATATACCTTTGTGTAGAGAGGTGCAATGGCAACAGAGGAAATGGAACAAAATGACAGTGGGCCAGTTTTTGACCAGACCCCAACTCCTCATGTCAGTATGATAACATGCATATTACATAATGCTTTTTATGATATTAAACTGATTTTTTTAATGTTCAACCACTTACAACCATGTTGCATTTCAGGTTGATACACTCAAAGGTACTACAAACTCTGGATCTGATCCACCACTTACAGAGCAAGAGTGTATCCGTTCTCTGTGGGATTTAATTTGTTCCAAGGACATTGACCAAAGCAGGTACATGTAACCCAAATTACGAATAACGTATTTATAAGTTGGTTCATTTATGAAATAAGAATCTATACCTTTGTTCATCATACAGGGTAGTTATTGATTACGGTGATTACAGTGCAAACTGTATGGATATTTATGAATCTTTCGCGGAGGGTAAATGTCTTGAGGATGTCTTCATGCAGTGTTTCATAGAGTGTGTTCGTGATGATTCTAAAAATCATCGTCGAACTCTGACATCTAACAGATTAATACTTGATGTCAACGTTGGGGTAGGTTCTTCTTCACAGTTATTGTAACTATACACATAATATACTTACACACTCTATTTTTTTTATAGGCTCTGTTAAATTTTGAAGAACAGGAACGTCACAGCAAGAATCCTCAGACGTTTGATCAAAATGTCCTACAGAATTGCTTGCACAACACATTGCCTGCTTTGGTGAATCTGGATAAATGCAAGTCGGTAAGTCCCATTAACATTTTGTTCACAGTTTCATCAGCTCATTAACTGTACATTTTAATTATCATGACTTTACAACAGCAACATGTAACCTATATTTACTTTTCTCATCAACAGATAATGGTACCTATGCTTAGCAGGGGTCATTGGACACTGTATGTGATCAATCTACACCACCGGGTTATACACATTTTAGATTCGAATCCCTATGGTATACAACTTGGTGGCACCGAATGGAAGGACTATCATTATGATCCAATTTATTTAGGTGGCAGGAAATTCCCATGGGCTAGGGTGATAATGAGTAGGCTGAGCAAAGCGTTACAACACGTTTGCCCCAACGCAGAATTTCCTAAGTTTGGTAATTTTCCATTGGATATGCCATCTAACTGCCCAACAATGAGGACAGGGTCAAATGACTGTGGATTTTTTGTGATGAGTTACATGAAATCTTATGATCACAATGCAGGTGTCATATCTTCTTTCAATCAACCAGTAAGTGTCTGTGCTAACTGTTTCTATAATCCGGTTGCCATCAGTTGTTCATGTTAGCTATAGACGTGTCTAATGCAAGCTATGCTTTTATTGCAGGACAATTCCCGAGACCTACGTGCTCATGCCCTTCATCAACTCACATTCCATAGCATCAACAAGGCGTTGCCACTTCCATTAGATATCCAGAGATTTATGTTTGTGCGCAATTAGTGAACTATGTCAGATCTAAGCAATGGTGTGGGCAATGTACCGTACTGTGGTATTTTGGCCATTTTGTTCAGTTAACAATTGTAGGAAGCTTCCTTATATGTGCTGTTTTCAGAACAATTGTCATGCTACTTTGTGTTAGGGGTGTTACCCAGGTTCTTTCTGTGAACTTTAGTTGGCTGGATACTTATGGTTATGTCGCGAATATGTGAACATCAGATGTTTTCACTTCTGTGTGCTTTAAATATGATCTGTTTTTATGTTCTGAAGATGTTATATGTATACCTCATTCCTTAATATTACCATCTGTTTATATGCGAGTATCATCCAGGCCATATACGATGTTTCCTACTTCAAATTATGCAACATTAGTAAGCAATATACGCTCTATTTATCAGATTTCAACAACTTTATATCTTAGATTATTCGTATCAGATACAACAGACTACTCGCGCGCCTGACTCACTGCTGTCGTTTATCAACAGTACTGGTATATAGTTTACAAATTATACGATCATCCCACAAGTTATATACGATGTTTTGTAGTTCCAGTTACGCAACATTATTAAGCAATATACGCACCATTTATTAGATTTCAATATCCACCTCTATATAAATCAGTTGCCAAACAAGCAAGGTTTATTGTAAAAACAAATTAATCGTATCTCATACAACATTCTAATCACTGTCTGACTCACTACTATCGAACTCATTTGCGTGTTTTTTAGATGTTGTTGTCTCATTCCAATCAGGAGCTTTACTGCCACCCTTGTTCCTAGATCCTGGAGGTCGTCCTCTCTTACGTCCAGCAAGGCTTGCCAACCTTTGTCTATTTTCCTCCATTGACAAACATGTCCTACTGTTGTGACCATCAGCAATTCCACACTTCTGACATTTCCTGGTCATTTTCTTTGTACCTTTTGCTCCCAATTTAATAACCCTTTCTTCACTCCCCTTTATTGTTCTTCCTTTGGGTCTTGAGTTATTTGGTCTTGCCAAGCTTATCCCATCGACTGCAAATTCCAGTTTCTGCAATTCAAAAGTAAATACTTCTCAGCATATAATATTATGTAGTCCAACATACAGTATTTATACCATTATTACCTTTCTGGCATTATCATTTTGTTCACTGACACCACTAACATTCATTATTGCGTGATCATGCAAATTAACCTGTAATTGACAACACATTTTGTTAAGCTCAATCATAACCCAATAACTCAAACGTATAAATCATGTATATGTATAACTGCAAATCAGTAAAGTTGTTAAAGATATTACCTCTTCTAATGGACGTACTGGTATATGTATTTGATCATTGGCCACACCTTGTTCAAGTATAATAGATACGTCTTGAATTTCCTGAAAATTTGGATGAAAGATCATTATACATCATTTACAAATAAACATTAACAACAGTACGATTCAAACCTTGTTATTCCTTTCGTCAAATTCATCATCCTTTTCGTTGTCTCTATTGGCTTCATCATCGTCCTGAGATTTTATTGTTTCACACCTCATCAATATAATATGATTAATAATATGTTACAACATACATATTAAAACATTACATACCTGTATACCATCTCCTCCACTAGTTCCACAAGTTTCCTCAACGTCTATATCTGTTTCCAAACGCGAAAGTACTTCGAGAAGCTCATCCATTACTGTTAGGGCTCTATCATTTCCTGCTTTGGATAAACTAGCATGATGCACTACTTTCATTGCCTTTTTAAGCAATATCTTCTGTCTATATGATTTAGTTTCTCCATCCTTCCCCTTCAAATTCCTATCATCTCTTGAAAACGGAACATCTTGCCTTGCAGAGGTGGTGTATCTTTGTAAAATATATTCTTTCGGTATCCGGTCAATCTGAAGATGCATAAACGCGTGTAGTACATGTACACAGAATAGCCCTATAAAACAATAATGATCTTAAGATTTTGTTCATATGTTTTCAATGTATATATTTACTTTTTAGTACTCCATACCTGTATGTTCCCAATGTTTGCATTCACAAGTATACTTTCCTGCATCTTCATCAGCTGTGACTTTGAATTGGTGCTGTCCCCAAACAATTTTATTCGATCTAGTTGTATGTTGCACTACCCAATCATTTGCACCCCCTTCTTCGTCGTGCATTATCTTGAATGCGGTTGCATATTTCAAAGATTCCTGGAATCTACACATCACAGCCCTTGTGTATGCTCTTGCAACCCTTATCTCAAACATGTATAGCGTGTTCGTTTCCTTTTGACCCTGTGGCATATATAATGCAAATTAGTTTACACTTATATTAAAGTATCAATATACGACATAACAATTTTATCCTCACCATGCTTCCCACTGCTTCTTTTGACTCTTTCATCTTTCTACTGTGTAGAAGTTTCATCATTTGCTTGGCGAATTGATGAAGCGGAGTATTTGCATCAACATGTGCACTTTTGACAAGCCTGTTCATGCTTTCGCTACGCTGTGTAGACAACATTAGACCACAATAATGATTTTTAAAAAAAGCAGGCACCCAATCCTTACGTATTCCATACAGCTTATCCAGAGTACTGTTATCGTGCAGATCAAAATCTTCAAGTAGCATTGACCATGCAGTCTCAAACTCCAACTCAGTCAAAGGATGATGTATTATAGATTGAAACCGTGTCTTAAAGTCCATTTCCTCAAATCTTGCATACAACTCGTTTAGAAAAGGCATATACCTATTTTGCACATGCCATAGACATAAACGATGTATTGTGTGTGGGAAAACCCTCTTGAGGGCTACTGGCATTGCAGGATCTTGATCTGCAAACATATATGACACAATTGTACGAATCTTATTCCATGTTATATAAAGAAAATAATATCTAATTTAAGCCATAGTTGATGTATATACATTTAATTCATTATTATCAGTCGTACCTGTCAGCATCACTCGTGGCCCTTCGGTTCCCATGCATGTTTTGAAGGCGTTGAATACCCATTCAAATGTATCAACAGTTTCATCCCCCAACAATGCGAAAGCAAATATAGTGCAATGTAGGTGGTGATTTGAACCAACAAACATACCTAGTGGTTTTTCATACAGATTAGTCTTATGTGTTGTGTCAAATGTAACCGCATCACCAAAATCAATGTAATCCCCTTGCTGGCTTGCATGTGACCAAAATATGCTTAAAATCTTGCCTTCTTTATCCAATTGGAAGTCAGAGAAAAATTGTGGATTATCCTTTTTGCAGGATGCAAAAAAGGATAGTAGCTTTGCCACATCATTTGCATTTCTTTCTCGTTGCTTTGCCTTTTTCCTGAAATTATTGTGAAAATTTAGCATTAGGCAGAAACAACAACCAGCCTATATCATTTATGTATTTCAATCGGAACATATCATAAACTTACAGGTTATACATGTCCTGTGCTGTTACAGGCACACTCTCAGGACCACCGTGCATTTCTGATACATAATCCATAATACAATGTTGCGGGATTCGACTCTCTTGCATTGAACTTATGAACTCCATGTATTCAGGATCATGCGTCTTGTTGCATTGTAATTGATTCTTTTCGGTATCCTTTTTAAAAAATTCATGATTATGATCCAAGTGCAACAGATCAATACGCACTGATATAACTGTCTCTTTTGCATCATCATAAATTTTTTTAAGTTTCATACCGGCCTTGCATTGTGTCCGTTTCGAACTGGTACTACGTACCTTTGGGTTTGATATTCCCCTTACTGATCTTTTGCCTTCCATCGAGCAATTCAACCACTTACAATTTTTCCGTTCCCTATACTTTTTCAATGGAAATCCAACTTCATATGCATACCTACTATAAAATTTATATGCTTCATCCACCCCACTGAATGTCATACCAACTTTAGGTACTAATCTCGGATCAATTGTAACTTCCTGTGCAAAAAATATAAATTGTATCATCTATGGTACCCTACATATTTTTATGTTGTATGTAGATCATAACAATTTTCAGCCAAAAGTTTCACAATGTATGCACAATATAAATACTGAATGTCACACCATCTCTAGCTGCCTTATACTGTATACAATTCAACGTACAATACTGAAAATTCAAATCAGTTCAATATTACTTACATGTCTCTGCAGAATCACTGGTGTGTCCTGTTCATGATCACCAATAGTACGCATAGTATTAAGGTGCTGTCCTCCTTCAGTTACTGTCATCCTTGATGCCTCAAATATGGTCTGTTCATCAACCCCTGGGGCCCTCAAAGCTGCCGGTGGAGTAATTGCGTCTACAGCAGTAGCTGATTCTGTATGCGTAATTCCATCTGACGCTAACTGGTACCCTCCTTGTTCTTCTTCCTGCACCATTGTTACGATATCCAAGCATTGATTTTGTCTATGAACAGACGTCGGCGTCGCATACTCACTTATGGTCTTGTTTCCCCATGGCGCCGCCATCTTCCAGATCAAAATCGCCCTTCACCCAGCAGCGGACTATCAAATGATGCGTACTCTCCACTTTTCTGGAAGATTATGATTTTTTTCCCTGTACCAAGCGTATATCCAATATCGTGGACGCATATTTCACGGCGCATATCCATTACCCGCTTAATTTTAGGATCGTGGCCGCGCTGATCGTGGGCGATCTGATCGGGGGAGTAACAGTCATCTATGCAATGTTATGAATACATTTACGGTGTCGTAACTGTCTGTTTAAATGCGCTTCCCCCTTTTACGGGTTACACGTCACCGATCCACGTACGAACACGTGACCCACGTTGGTTTACGCATATTTGTAGAAGCTATTATACTTGCATAACTGTACTGCATTAAAACGGGCCGCCTGGATCGATCCATTCGGTTCGACCACGTTCGGCTCGTCTGGCTGGGGCTCCGCGCACCTATATGAAGCCCAGGGCTTCCATTACCAACGCCCTATATATATATATAAAGGGGTTGGCGTGCTTAAGAGTTCATATAAGTCACCTCTCGCCTCTCTTCCTACTGTTGCGGGTGTTTAAGAAGTCGGCGTCGCCTCTCTTGCGGGCACTCAAGAAGCAATTGTCGCCGCTTCTCCCTAAGGTTTTGGATGCTCAAGATGTCGTCACCATTTCTCTTACTGTGAGTGCAGTGCTAGCACACTGATGTCGTGGTGTTTTATCTATACACTTGTGGATACCATAGAGATACCACTACTGTTGCTAAGGTGTTAAGGAGGACAGATGAACGTGCAGCTAGTGGTGATATGCGAGGATGTCAAACTACTACTACATCGACACATTCTTGTTTAAACGTGTTATACGTCTAGTGGTAACGATCTAACACGTACGCTAACTCGGTTAATAATTAGCTGCTAAAATTAGCTAAAGACATCCAAACAAACTAGCTAATACTTTAGCTATTAGCTATTTTAGCAAATTAGCTAATAGTTAGCTAGTTATTTGTTAGCTAGCTAATTTTATTAGCAATTTTTAGCCAACTAAGGACCTGTTTGGGAGGGCTCCCAAACCGGCTCCAGCTCTGGCTCTTGGATGAGTCTACCGAAACGGTCTCAAAAAAAGAGCTGTCAACAAAGAGCACCGAGGAGTCGGAGCCATTTTTATAGAGAGGAGCCAGAGCCAAAAAAGTGGCTCCTAGCGGCTCCTCCTCTCACTCCCCTTCTCTCGCGTTTAGAGGAGTCATTTTGCCAAATAATTTGTTAAAAAACACGGGCTTCTATAGAGTTCTTTAAAAAAAGCCATAGCCGAAGTCATTTTTAGAGGAGCTGGAGCTGTATTAAATAAAGCATAATTATTAGCTTTAGTACGTTCAAACACTATCTAAATATCTAAATATGATAGATACACTCATGTTTATTAGTCTGTATGTTTTATAACATTAGCCCATGACGAGGCCCAAAGGAATACGACGTCCACGGGCCATATCGCGCCGCTGCAAATTTATTTTTGGCAGGTTCCGTTCTGGGGTGCCTGCCAAAGTCCGTCGTCGACCCGGCCACGCCAAGCCAAGAATGCCCTCAACGAAAATGAAATGAAACCAAATCTTGATCCTTGGGAGCTACTACTGCGACCATTTCAAGGATACTTTACTGACTACGGTCACGCAGTTGCAGGCAGCCGTCAGTGGAAGATTCCCTCGGCTAGAGTGCAGCGGCAGCAAATAAAAATCGTTTATGTTATCCGGCCGGAGGCTCACATGCGGCATCACCACCCAATCCCCCCCAACAACCCGTGCCTGTCGTGATCCTTCCGACGCCGTTCCCCGGCCACCTCCACCGCCAATGGCAGGCGCCATCGGCTTCACATGACCTCACTGTTACACGCCTCGAGCTGCCTAGCTGTGGCTGTGAGCCCCTTCTACCTTCTTGGCTGTTTGCTTGCTAGAGGCCGAGAACGAAGCCAGCGCGCCCCGTTTTCTGATCCTTCGCACAGTGGCGCTGCACGTGCCTCTCTCGATCTGTCGCCTTCTCCACTTCTTCGCCTTGTGCCGACTGCTGAGCAGTGAGCACGGAACAAGATCGTACCACGGCCTCACATACTCGCGCATATGGCGACAATGGCAGGGCGTCTTGTTGCCCGGACGTCGTCCTCCTCGGCCAAGCGCCAGCGGCTCAGCTCCGCTGTTCTCCTCCTCGCTCTCTTCCAGAGCTCGTGGTGCTACGACGCGGCGGCGACGACGACGACGACGGTGGATTATGGTTACAACAACGAGCACGAGGCCGACCGGGTGGCGTTCCTCCCCGGGCAGCCGAGGAGCCCTCCGGTGTCGCAGTTCGCCGGGTACGTCACCGTGAACGAGCGCAACGGGAGGGCGCTCTTCTACTGGTTCTTCGAGGCCCAGACGTCGGCGGCGCACAAGCCTCTCCTACTCTGGCTCAATGGAGGTTCTTGCCTTCCACTCTTAAATAACCCTGCTCAATTACATTGAATTGTCCTACGAAATGTTTTCTGCATTCTTCAGGAAAGTTAATAATACTAATATTTCTGCATAACATGCAGGACCTGGTTGCTCGTCCGTTGGGTACGGAGCTGCTTCTGAGTTGGGGCCTCTCAGAGTCAACAGACACGGGGCAGGGCTTGAGTTCAACAATTTTGCGTGGAACAAAGGTGTCTGCAGTCTGCACCAATTTCTCCTCTCTTTTTTTGGCTGGCTAAAGATGAGCGCAATATAACCAAGTGAAACTGACCCCTCCTTTGCTGCACCTTCCACTGCTCTTGGCAGAGGCCAACTTGCTCTTCCTAGAGTCTCCTGCTGGGGTTGGCTTCTCCTACACCAACACATCCTCCGACCTCACCAAACTGGATGATGCTTTCGTAGGTAGTTTCAGTGTTCTTTAGGGAGTAATGTGTTCACTGCAACATTGTTTTCGAAATGTTTTAAGATGCGTGCGTGGTGTCATTTTTGTTTGCACTTTTGCAGCTGAAGATGCATACAGCTTCCTAGTAAATTGGCTCAAAAGGTTTCCGCAGTACAGGAGCCACGAATTTTATATCTCCGGGGAGAGCTACGCAGGTAATTCATGCCATGATGTGCTTACCAGTAATTGTTTCCATGATGTACTGGCCATGAGCCCATGATATCCTTCTTTCTCTGCCTAATCAGTGATAAAGAATTCTGAATGAATGCAGGTCATTATGTGCCACAACTTGCTGAACTAGTCTATGACAGAAACAAGGGCAACACCAACACACACATCAACCTTAAAGGTTTCATGGTGAGAATCTAGAGAAAGCATCCTTTGACACATCAACTGTTTGGTGAAAGTCGCTCGATCTGTGACGCTGACAAAACAGCCTATTTTTAACATCTGGATCTGGGTTGTCCCAATGCAGGTCGGTAATCCACTAACTGACGACTACTACGACTCCAAGGGGCTGGCTGAATATGCTTGGAGCCACTCAGTAGTGTCAGACGAAGTTTACGAGCGCATCAAGAAGGTCTGCGACTTCAGGGTCTCAAACTGGACCGATGACTGCGATAGAGCCATGAGCGCCGTGTTCAGCCAGTACCAGGAGATCGACATCTACAACATCTACGCACCCAGATGCAACCTCCCTCCGTCGTCAGCTGCACTTGCACTTGCTGTTGACAAGGCAGTCGTAGCCAACGGCCAGGTGAGCGGCTGTCAGTGCCAGCTCGATGCGCACGCTCTGTTCTGGGCTTCTCAACTCCTGACGCCTTTTTTTTATTCTTACGTGGTAGGAACATTTCAGGCGAAGGATCAGGATGTTCTCAGGATATGACCCGTGCTACTCTTCGAACGCGGAAAAGTACTTCAACGATGCAGGTGTGCAGACGGCATTCCATGCGAATGCCAGTGGAGCTCGGAAATGGGAAGTTTGCAGGTGAATCAGCCTCAAATTGTTGTGAGAAATGACTTTACATTGTGCTCGTATTTCACTGAAAAGTGAAAACTGAACGAAGCAGTAATTGGGAAAGGATTGGCATGGTTTTACTTTATACAGTTTATTAGGAGAAATTCGGCAGAGTTAGACGACATGAATAATGTGAATCTGACTTGTTTTTTAATTTCATGTACCGTGCAGTGATTCAATTTTGAGGTCATACAATTTCTCGGTGCTTTCTGTCTTACCAATCTACTCTAAGCTCATCAAAGCAGGACTGAGAGTCTGGCTCTACAGGTAATAATTTCTCTGTCCTCCTATTGGTAAAGAAAGACTACACCTTGTTCTTACTTATCCATGAACAGCCATCTCACTCTGTGAAACCACACTTGCTGAACCTTTCTGAAACATAATACTGTACCTCTGATCTGCAGTGGGGATGCAGATGGTAGGGTCCCGGTGATCGGATCGCGATATTGCGTGGAAGCCCTAGGTCTGCCTGTCAAGACGCAGTGGCAACCATGGTACCTGAACAAACAGGTCAATAGTTCTGACTGTTTTCGAGCTGTTACCATGATACTGTTGTCAGTCTTGTATTGCCGTACAACTAAACCTGCAGGATATTTTGTAGGTTGCGGGAAGATTTGTGGAGTACCATGGCATGACGATGGTGACGATCAGAGGAGCAGGGCATTTGGTGCCCCTCAACAAACCTGCAGAAGGGCTCGCACTCATCGATGCATTCCTTCAGGGCAAACAGCTTCCCACACACAGATGACAAGAGTACTTAGGGTTGTGATTGTGATGAGGGTTATTTTTTTTCAAAAAAAAAATCAAGGATTGGACAAACTATGTGCCCCACACACGGGGGTAAGGATTTCATTTCCAGTTTCTGCATAAATTGGGTTGGCTACAAATAGAGCTGTGCTCTGAAATACAATTTTCAGCTTACATAAAAATAGTAATAAATGAATAAGTATGAAAAAAACCAAATGGAACCCTTAAATCAGTGTCCATGGTAAGAAGCGGACTGCGCCTTGATTTAATAATACCTTTCTTGTGAAATATTGAATTTCTCCTGTAAATATTTTGGTCTACCTCTTTCATTTCATTAAAGAAGCTAAGGTGTATAAGGAGCCATACATGGATAGAATTGCAGATAGACTCCCGGGTTGAAAAGCCAACCTCCTCACCAAGGCTGAGAGAAAAGTGTTGGTTTAGTTTAAACTGACTGCAATCTCCTCTGTCTTCGCTAAAGAGTTTTGGTCTCTAATCCTGCGCAACTTTGGTCTTCAAGCTCTTGCTCCTCAGTCCTCAGACACTTCCTTTGATGACTGGTGGGCTGGTGCATGTGTTTCTTTAGTGGTATAAGCAAAAAAAAAGGACCTTAATTCAGTTGTTATCCCAGGTGCTTGGTCTCTTTGGATGCACCACAATCGGTGTGTTTTCGATGGAATTTGCACCAGTCTAAATGTTGTTTTGATTGCTGCTAGGGACGATTTAAAGTTGTGGAATTTAGCAGGGGCGAGACGAGTTTCTTCTTTTTTTGTTCCTGAGCCCAGCTGAGAGTAAGGCCATGGACGAGTCGTTTGGTCTTGTGACCGTCATGTGTGTGAGTCTATGCCTTTCAGGCATGGTGAACGGTCATTTCTCTTAACCTCCTCTTCTTAATATAAAGGTACACAATTCTTTCGAGAAAAAAAACAAAGCAATATAATCCTAACTTATATCCAAATTACCCATTTTGTGAGTTTTAAGTAAACTAATACTATCTCAAATCTACATCTAAAATTAGCAACATATCATATTATGAAGAAAAAAAGGTTTTAAATGGCCATAAGTTGTACCTATAAAATTTAACTTTCATTAAATATACACAATATGACGTCATTCAGATCAAATACATATGCATACATGAGCAATAAATAAATATACTTATATTTTAGCAAAAATCACTCATATATTGATGGTTAAATATGTCAGTATTCCATAATAATAACAATAAATTTTATAAGCCATTGCTTTAGATAAATTCATACATTGTACCAAATGATACGGGCATGTGTGGGACATGTGCACGTTGATAAAGTCTAGGGATGTGGTAGGTGGAGGATCATGAAAAGAACGTGGATGCTTAAGAGAGGTGAATTGAGACTTTTATTTTCTGGCTCTAAACTAGGCTAACAATTAATCTCTTAAACAAAAAAACCTATGTAAATAACCAAGTAAGCTAGTGCAACTATGATTTTTACCTAAGTGTTGCTATCTTTACCGTAAATTGGAGTTCTGCAACCTAAGTTCCAGTACTACCAACTAGCATATGTTTCTAAGCTAAGAATGATAAAGAGCCCAACTTAAGTAAACAATAATGTGGAAGCTTAAAGGAGATAGAGATTCAAACTATTATAAACATGCCGATATTTTTACTGAGGTATCAAGAACCATGCAAGGATCTTACTAATCCTCATTGGTATGCCTACGCAAAGGGAAGTCCAAACGAGGGCCAAGCACCTCGGATAGGTAACTCCATAGATAGTCGCGGGCGTTCTCCATGCGCAAGTGGTGCTCCGCTTCTGGCCTCTCTTGGATGCTCCCCACTGTCTTCATTATCGAGCTTTCGGCCAAAACGCCATGGGCCTCATTCCCTCTGGTATACGGTGTCGATCACACCACAAATGCGGTTGGTGTGGTCTCGTAAGACGTCGTCCCACTTAGTACAAATACAACGGCTCTCACAAGAGCCGAGAGCGGTTGTGGGTTTTCTAACCTCACTCAATCAACTGGGAACTAACCTAGAGCAAGCACTATAACGGTCTAACTAACCTAAAAGGATCACGATACCCAAGAGGGGGATGAATTGGGCTATTCTAAAATTCCAAAAAGAGTTAAACCCTAAGCATGAGCCCAACTTCACCCAACTACTAGCAATAAGTGAATACAACTAGATAAACAACAACCCTAAGTCATTACTACAAATACTAGCTAAGCAATTACACAAAGTGAAATGCTCAAAGTAAATGCGGAATGTAAAGCAAGGGTAAGAAGACCCCTCTATTTTTTTGCTGAGGTATCGAAGAGTCAGCACTCTTCTCTAGTCCTCGTTGGAGCACCCGCGCAAGGGTATCACTCCCCCTTGGTCCTCGCAAGAACCAAGTGATCACTATGAGATAATCCTTTGCCACTCCGGCATGGTGGATCTCTCACGACCACATACAATCTTGAGCCAGGTCACCAACAAATCCTCCGGGATGATCACCGCACTCCAATTGCCACCAAGCCATCTAGGTGATGCTGATCACCAAGAGTAACAAGCTATAGACTTTCACTTGACCAAGAGAAGCCTAATGCATGTGGTGTGCGCTCTAGGTGGATCTCACGTGCGCTAATGAGGTCCTAACACAAGATTATGTTTTTCTAATCACCTCACTAGGCTTTGTGGGGTTTGCAATGCTCTAGCAATGAATATACTTGAATGTGGGCAGCAAGACACTAAATGAGGCTGGTGGAGGGGGTATAAATGGACCTAACCACCAAACTAGCCGTTGCTGGAACTTTCTGCGCATGGGCGCACCGGACAGTTCGGTGCGCCAACGGTGCATTCCAATGGCTAGTTCTGACAGCTAGTCGTCGCTCTGACGGTGCCCTAGACAGTAAACAGTGACTGTCTGGTGTGCACCGGATAGTCCGGTGCGTGCGCTAAAATTCGCCTCGGCGAACTCGTCGCTCTCGGGTTTCTCGGGGGTAGAGGGCTGCCCTCGGGGATGGCTGGCTCCACTGTTAGAGGGTGCACCGCACAATCCTGTACACACCGGATAGTCTGGTACACACTGGACAGTCCGGTGCCCCTAAGATAGCAAACCCATTTTCTTTTCCTTTGGTTTTTCTAAACCGTTTTTGTTTTAACTTCTGAGTGTGTTAAAGAGTGACATCTAGCACTAGATGTGAGTGTGAGTATGCACCAACACTACACTAGAATTCTCTTGGTCAAACTACTCATCCACAACCCCTCTTTATGGTACGACTAAAATAAAAATAGAAGACCTACTTCTATACCAAGTGTCCACAACTCCTTCGACACTCGGAATATATGAACTTCATCTTTGGATTCACCTTTTTCACCTGTCGCTTGAAGTTCTCATTTGAGAAATTGTTTTCACCGTTGCAACACAACCTCCTGTAATGTGACCTAACTTACCATTTTCTCTGCAAAACACACGTTAGTCACATATAATCTTATGTTGTTATTAATCACTAAAACCAACCAGGGGCCTAGATGCTTTCAATCTCCCCCTTTTTGGTGATTGATGACAACCCTACAAGAGTGTGAGAGTAGTTTGTTTGATTTTCTGTCAATAGTGAAGATGGTTAGTGATACTCAACAAGTTTGATAGAAAAAGTCATGTAATAGAATAGTAAGTATAAGCGCATACGTAACATAAGTTTTTTGTTCACATAAGTATGAAATTAAGTCCATGAACAAGAACTGAACGACTGACGACAACATCATAGGTGAAAACATAATACACACACAATCATTAACAAACATCCTGAGAGCATATCATAGAGTTTATGAGTTAAGCATCATACAAAAGTGGAGCTACTACAGAGAGTATCATGCATATATATTACATCAAAAGTTCAAGAGTTCTCTCAGCTAACTCCCTAACTCCCCTAGCTCTCACAACTCACATCTCTCCCCCTTTAGCGTCAAATACCAAAAGGGTGACCCGAACCTACATCCTAGAAGAAGGAGGAGGAGGTGAAGGCACATCATGTCACGGTCGAGGCAGAAGAGCAAACACGATTAGAGTATCTGAGTCAGTCTCGGATCTAGGATCTACATTAGAGGCTGGAGCTGGTGCTGACTCTAACGTTGGCTACGATGCAGTATCTGCAGCAGCTGAAGCAGTCATGGAAACAGCCACGGCAGTAGTGGTAACAGGAGGCGCTGGAGGCACTGGTGGCTGAGCGCTGATAGGTCCGACGACCTAGGTCGAGAAGTCCAGGGTGATCGACCTGAGCAGAGAGATGGAAGGATTAAAGGAGTGGAGCTGGGGTCCTAACTGAATAGCTAGCACAACGGTAGCCTGAAGTGCTGGAGGAGAAGCAGACTGCAATGCAGGGATCGGAACATCGGTGTGCTGGAGAATATGAGTCATGAATGCCCGATTCTCTGCCATGTCTGCTAGAAGCTGCTTCTCGAGAGTGTCCTGGCGGTCCTAAATAGTTTAGAACATAGATAGCATCCGCTCGGACAACTGTTGCTGAATAGCTGCCTGCCTAGCCTGCTATGCTTCCTGACGGGCCTGCTCTATGGCCATGTGAGTCTGCAGATGAGTGAGCGACTGAAGGATGGCAGCTAGAGCGGGGTCTATCACTGGAAAAGCAGCCAAAGGAGCAGCACTGGAGCCACCAGCCTCGTGATCAATGGAACGAGGTGGCATAGGAGGTGGTGGCGGAATCCCCAAATCTTCATCATCGTCGAAAGAAGTATCATCAGTTGCACCATGATCCTCAAACTGTCTGATGGTCTCGTCCTCAACCCTGATATCTGGTGCCAGTGGATTAACTGGAGCTGGAGCTGTGTCTTTAGGGGCTGGGCGGTAGAAACCAAACTACAGTCTAGAGGCCTCAAGGGTGGCTTGGAACTGAGGAGGCCGGATCAGCTGAGCAAAAATGTGGCAGAGATAGTGTGCATAAGGCAGCTGACGCCGAGCCCGAAGACCATCCAAAACTATATCCTCAATCTCAGAAATAAGGAAGTCGACCACGTCAACTCAGAGTGAGAGATCAAGGCACTGAGTAGCCAGAGCTAGATATGAGTGGTAGCCTCTTTGTAGCCCATCCTCGGTAGCAGCGTGCGCCTCATGAGCTCATATAGAAACTTCACTGCTGGAGTGAAATCTGCTGGAGAACGCCGCTACCCATCTGTGAACGGACGTCGAAACAGTGCGTCGACGTGAGCAGCGGCAGGGGCTACTCCGACATGAGGGCGACGAGGAGGATCTGAAGTACCATAGCATAGGCTGTGGAGCCTCGTCGATGACTCAGGAAATCCAAAGATCTCTCTGATCTGAGTAGCATGCAAGGTCACATCCTCTCGCTCAAATCTAAACCTCATTCACTGATGATCCGGGTCTATCCACATTGTGTCATAGAAAACTCTAACCCACTCCTCAACATATCTGCCACCGAAGGTCAGGAGAGAGTATAAACCTGGCAGATATGTAATTTGACCCTCTGACTTTGCACCAACTGCTAAACGGAAGGTAGTGAGATCCAATCGTCAGTGAGCTTTAAGGGCAATATGAGCAGACAACTATGCCCTGAAGAAGGACTCTTGGGTCCTGGTGCTGAAAAGAGGCACAGCCGCTGGGTCTCTCTAAGCTAGCAACCACGAGTCCATGGGTACGTGTCTGAACTGACGTACCCTGACAGGCGACAGCTATGGCCCTTGGAAGGTCGAGCAGTCGAGGATCAGCAGCAAGTGGTCGCACCTCGGTCTCGTCACGCTCCCGGAAGCGAGGTGGAGGAATAGGTGGAGCGGAAGCAGGAGCGGGAGCAGTGGAAGATGAAGTGGTGGAGGTGGTGGTAGCAGCGGGTGTGGTGGAAGGCTCGAGAGCGGCAGGAGCTAGCGAAGTGGTAGGTGGAGTGGACACTGGGTCTGAGGCAGTGGACCGAGCAGTGGAGGAGCGAGTCCGAGACAAGAGGCGATGGACTCGAAATCCAATCTGATCAGAAAGAACATATTTGCTGCTACTGTTGTGGCAATCAACTGACCTCCCTGCTCTGCCTGATTTGCCGCTGCTGTTGTGGCAATCGCTGCACGAGTGTATCTTTCCGACCATATCTTCTTCTTTTCCCCTTGCTGCTCAAGGTAGATAGTCTTCCCCTTGTCTTGTCTGAAGGGGCGAGGAGGGTCCTGGTCATCTCCTCCCCCTGATGGTGTGACATTCTTTGTCTGCACCATCCTGAACTGACTACTGACACGCTGCAAGATAAGGAGAAAAGATAAGCAAAAGCAATAGAGTAGTAGGTAAGGCCTGAATAGAGTGCAATAGCTACGTGGGAACTTCTCGAGAGAGAGGAATCAGGCAGGACAGGAGAAGCGCAGGCAGGCAGGCGGAAACGCTGAAATGATAGAAGAGGTGAGCACTATTAGTCACATAGTCATAAGTATGTGAAATGTGAATAAATACATACACAGAGAGTTATGACACAAAAACGGAGTGATTTGGAGAAACAGAGGTCAAACAGTGCGAGAATGGTGTTTGAACGGTGAATTGTGCCATAGAGAGTTTGAAATTCGAAATGGAGCATGAAATGACTGGGAATTGAGCCGATACTTCACAGATAGGTATCTATGTATGAAAATGAGTGAAGTGAGTGCTTGGTTTGAAGTTTGGCGAAGGAAAAACATTTTTGGCACTCGGCTCAAAACGAATCACCATAAAGATAAATAGGTTGTGAAACAGGTGTCGGGAATATCGGATAGGCGTGAAATTTGGCGTGAGAGGTAGTGGTAGTAGCTGGAGTGTGCTGGAACAAGTTGAGGTCGATTTGAGCTATTATGACTAGTTTGGGCATTTCACCGAGCACTTGGTGCACAAGTTTATTAAACGACGGCGAAATGGCTATTTGTGAGTGGAAAATCTCCCAAAAGGAGAGGGGAACCTGCAGAGAACTTCACTGGAGGATAGTGGAGACATTAGCACAGAGTAATTGCACAAGATTTCATAGGATTTAAGAGAATGAATTAAGAGGTGGGAGACCCACCTTCACTGCAGAGAAAACTGAGACTAGGAAGGAGATGCTCACCAGAGGGAAAGGGGGAAGCAGCACCAGTTGGAGTAGCACACCGGAGCATAGCAGCCAGAGCTCGCCGGTGGTGAGCCTGGGCAGCGACGAAGGAGAAAGACAGAGAGCAGAGAGCTGGTGCTAGTGATAAACTGAGGCAGGCCTCGGGCGCGGGCGAGGAAATCTTTTTTAAAAATGCTTCATGGGCACACCGGATAGTGTACAGTGCCTGTCCGGTGAACCACCGAATAGGGCAGCACAGTGGCAGATCCACGTGCGCCCAGCCGGTGCACCGGACAGTGCACAGTGCAGTGTCCGGTGCACACCGGACTGTCCGGTGAGCCCAGACAGAGGGAATTTTGAATTTTTCTAGGAAATTTTGAACCAAACCAAATCCCAACTTATAAGCACAAAAAAGAACACATGTTGGGATGGGTATTGATACCCTCACATATTATCTCATATTTTTGAAAATATTGTGCCATAGGATAGATAGTTTTTAGAGAAAGTAGGCAAATGGTGAGATTTTGCAATTTAGTATTCCACTAGAGATTTCATGTATGAATTTAGTTGTGAATACTCCCCCTAAGTGCAGTACCACATGCATATCTCAAAAACCAATAATTACATAGTAAATGAGATTTAAGTACCAAAAGCTTAAAAGCTAGAACTTGTCAAGTTTAAGCCCGAGTTAAGCTTTTTCACTCGCTTTGTTGGCAGCTATCTCAACTAGGTTAGACAAGCCCTAGATGCAATACAAGAAAATTAAATATGCAATGCAAGCTTGACATCACCATTTTATGATTAAGTGAAATTTCTGAGATCAAGAATATTTAGCTCATTCCTCAACATACAAAAGCGGGTTTTGTCTAAAGGCTCTGTGAAAATATCGGCTAATTGATCTTCCGATCTCACTCCTAATGTTACATCTCCTTTAGCAACATGATCTCTAAGGAAGTGATGCAGAATATCAGTGTGCTTGGTGCGAGAGTGTAGTACAAGATTATTAGCAATTTTAACAGCACCCTCATTATCACATAACAAAGGTACCTTTTCTAGAACTACACCATAGTCTAGAAGAGTTTGTTTCATATAAAGAATTTGTGTGTAACAAGCACCCGCGGCAATGTATTCCGCTTTGGTGGTTGATAAGGCAACACTGTTTTGCTTTTTAGAGGTCCATGAAACTAGTGATCTCCCAAGCAAATGGCATCCTCTGGATGTACTTTTCCTATCGATTTTGCAATCGGCGTAATCCAATTTGGATTAGCCAATTAATTCAAAAGTAGCTCCTTTGGGATACCAAAGGCCAACGCTAGGGGTGTGCTTAAGATACGTAAGAATTCTTTTAACAGCGCTAAGATGAACTTTCTTAGGATTTGCTTGAAATCGAGCACACATACAGACACTAAACATGATATCGGGCCTAGATGCGGTAAGATACAATAAACTACCAATCATATAATGGTAGAGAGTTTGATCAACCGGGTTACCTCCCTCATCTAGGTCGAGATGTCCATTAGTAGGCATGGGTGTCTTGATTGGTTTGCACTTTTCCATTTTGAATCTTTTCAACAAGTCTTTGGTGTACTTCTCTTGTGACATAAAGTTGCCATCTTTTATTTGCTTGACTTGGAAGCCGAGGAAGAAGGTTAGCTCACCAATCATTGACATCTCGAACTCCATCGACATCAACTCACCAAATTCCTTGCAATTACAATCATTTGTTGAGCCAAAGATTATATCATTAACATAAACTTGACAAATGAAAATATCACCGTTATGTTTCTTTGTGAATAGAGTGGTGTCGACGGTCCCGATCTTGAAGCCCTTCTCAATGAGGAAGTCGTGAAGACGCTCATACCAAGCCTTGGAGCTTGCTTTAGACCATATAGCGCCTTGGACAACCTGTAAACATGATTAGGATATCTAGGGTCTTCAGACACGGGTGGTTTCTCAACATATACTAGTTCATTTTTGAAGCCATTTAAAACTGCACTTTTACATCCATTTGATAAAGTTTTATGTCATAGCAGGATGCATATGCAAGAAAGATACAAGTGGCTTCGAGTCGAGCGATAGGTGCAAAGGTCTCTCCAGAATCTAAACCTTCAACTTGAGAGAACCCCTTTGCAACAAGCCTTGCCTTGTTTCGCACAATTACACCTTGATCATCTTGTTTGTTTCGGAACACCCACTTTGTTCCAATGATTCTTGTATCTTGTGGAGGCTTCTCCAGGGTCCAAACCTGATTTCGGGTGAAGTTGTTTAATTCTTCATGCATGGCATTCACCCAATCCAGTCGTGTAGCGCCTCATCTATACATGTAGGCTCAACACAAGAAACAAAAGAGTGATGTTCAATAAATGAAGCATATCTTTGAGAACGAGTGATAACCTCTTGTGAAGAACTCCCAATGGTAAGATCTTGTGAATGTGCTTGTAGTAGTGATGAGTTCCTCCTGTCAACCACTTGGGAAGAAGATCTTGGAGCATCAACATCTTCAGTTTGTACCCTTGCTTGTTTATGAGAGACAAATGTATCTTCATTTGCATGCCTCTCATCTTTTTCATCATCATGCAGTACATTTGATGAAGAAGGCTTGTTGATATTTTGCGCTTCTTCATCTTCTTTTGGTTTGATGGCTCCAATTAGCATATTCTTCATGGCTTCCCTAAGTGGTTCATCACCTACATCATCAAGATTTTCAAGTGCTCCTTAGGAGCCATTAGTCTCATCAAATTCCTCATCATATGTTTCTTCCACCATGCTAGTGGCATGATTGAATACTCGATATGCTTTGGATTTTGATGAATAACCAAGTAAGAAACCAATGTCACAATGCCTTTGAAACTTCCCTAGGTGATGGCGTTTCTTGTAGAAGTAGCATTCGCATCCAAACACCCGGAAGAAGGAGACATCTGACTTTTTCCCATTTAGCAGTTCATAGGGAGTCTTCTCAAGTAACCAGTGAGGAAATGGTCTGTTTGATGCATAGCATGTAGTGTTGACAGCTTCAGCCCAAAACCTTTCCGGTGTGTTATACTCGTCAATCATTGTCCTTGCAAGAGTGATCAAAGTTCTGTTCTTTCTTTCAACAACTCCATTTTGTTGAGGTGTATATGTTACAGAAACTTCATGCTTGATCCCAATTTCATCACAGTATTCATGAATATTGGTGTTGTCAAATTCCTTTCTATTGTCACTACTTATTTTCTTGATTTTGCAGTCAAATTCATTTTGAGCTTTCTTGGCAAATTTCTTGAATATTGATGCAACCTCAGACTTGTCATGAAGAAAGAACACCCAAGTATATCTTGAAAAATCATCAACAATTACGAGACAATAGAAGTTGCCATCATCACTAGCTTAAGTTGTTGGTCCAAATAGATCCATGTGAAGTAACTCTAGTGGCCTTGATGTTGACATAAAAGCTTTTGTTGGATGAGTGTTAGCAACTTGCATCTTCAGAAGAGAAATCCACTAAGTATAGGTTGTTGTATCTAAATCCTTTGAATATCACTAACTCATCATCCATTTTAGATACAACAACCTCTGTAGGAGTAAATAAGCACTAAAGGCCAAGATCACAAAGTTGACTCACTGATAGCAAGTTGAAGCTTAATGGTGCAACCAAGAGAACATTTGAAATTGAAAGATCATTTGAAATTTTCACCTTGCCAAGCCCTTGAACTTTTCCTTTTGAATTATCCCCAAAAGTGATCTTATCTTGTTCATCAACATCTTCATCTAGTGAGGTGAACGTTCGTGGGTTGTTAGTCATATGTTGAGTGCATCCACTGTCAATTACCCAATGGCTCCCACTGATCTTGTAGTTCACCAACATGAGCAAATAAATCAAGCTTTAATCTTGGGCCCTATCTTGCATAGGACTAGTAACAGTCTCAATCAAGGACTTTGCAACCCAAATTTGTCTAGGTCTACTCTTGCTTGGTGGACCTAGGAATGTTACTTTGACTGTTCCATTTGCAACTTTTCTTAGTACATAATGAGCATTGAAAGCAAATGGTCTTGAGTGCTTTGGCAAGGGAGTTGGTGGTGTGGCTTTGCAGTTGTGGGCAAAATGTCCTTCTTTTCCACACTCATAGCACTTGATTGGCTTAGGAGTTTGTTTTGCCTTGTATTGACTTGTTGCTTTATTTTGCACAAAAGAATTGTATCCAATACCACTCTTATTATTTTTCATGACAGTGTTCATGAGTGACTCATTTTGAAGGTATTGGCCTTTGTTGAACTTTTATACACTTATGGCAAGATGTTCTTTCTCAAGCTTAAGTTTCTTGACTTCGTCTCTAAGCTTTTTATTGTCCACTGCCAACTCATTATTAACATCATTGCTTTCTATGGCAACTTTTCCTCTAGTGGTTGCATCTGTCATGTACTTCTTCAATTTCTGGTTCTCTAGTGTCATGACTTCAACTTTTTCAATCAATTCATCATGAAGACTAGACTGATCAACTTTGCTCAAATCATCACATGAGATTGCTACATCAATCTTAACAACTGGGTTAATATCCTCATGTGTGTTATAGGATAAAAGTTCATTTGCAATAAGAGCATTATCATAATCAATTTTAATCTTTGTGTAATCTTCCTTTATTTTGACAAGCCTATCTTTTAGCTCCCTATTTGCTTCACTTAATTTTTCACATTTTTCCTTAGCATCTCTAAGGGAGGTCTTGAGCTCATTTTTGGTGGATGACATAGTTTTATTTTCTTCCTTCATTTCTTCACTAGCTTAAACAACTATGTCATACTTGGCAGTTAAGAACTCATTTTCATCTTTTAGCTTGTCACATTTAGCTTTTGACTTTCTAATGATTTGAGTATATTCTTTAAGCAAATCAGCTAATTCATCATAGGTAGGAGAGGCATATTCATCATCACTGTCACTATCACAATCATCAACAATATCATTTTCATGTTGTACCTTTCGTTCACCTTTAGCCATGAGGCATAGGTGTGAAGTAGTTGAAGGTGATGGTGGTGGTGAAGAGAAATCCCCAACGATGGTGGCAACTTTTTCATCATTTTTTTCTTCACTTGAAGAAGACCCGCTTGAGGATTCAATGTCAGTGAGCCAGTCACCAACAATATATGCTTTTCCATTCTTCTTTTTATGAAATCTCTTGTTCTTGCCTTCTTTCCTCTTGAAGAATTTCTTTTCCTTCTTCTCATCATCACTTTCATCATCTTTCTTGCCCTTAAACATATTTTTCTTAGGCTTGTTGCATTGATGAGCAAGATGACCAAGTTCTCCATAATTATAGCAATCCATCTCGGAGATGGGCTTTCTTTTGCTAGAGAAAAAAATTCTTCTTTCTTGAATCAAGCTTGATACCTTCTCGATTGAGTTTCTTCAACATTTTTGTGGTCTTTCTCACCATAAAGGCAATGTTTGTATTAACATCATCATCAATTGAGGATTCTTCCTCAACTTGCATTTTGGCCTTGCCTTTCTTTTTTTAGCTAGCTTTGAGAGCCAAATCTTTTCTCTTGGAAGAAGACCCATCCTTATCATTTATGTGCATATACATTTCATGAGCATTGATCTTTCCCAATATTTGAGTTGGTGTAGTGATGGAAAGATCCATTTGATGTAGCACAGTGACAATGTGTCCATACTTCTCAATTGGCAAGACACTAAGAATTTTCCTCACAATATTCGGTTGTCAAATTTGGGTGAGCCCCAAACCATTGACTTCCTCTACAAGAATGTTAAGTCGTGAGTACATATCATTAGCATTCTCATTTGCACTCATTTGAAAATAATTTAATTTTTTCATTGCAATATGATATGTTTCCTCACGCTCACTTTTAGTTCCTTCATGTAGAGCACAAATATCTAACCACAAATCATGAGCATTTTTGTGATTTCTTACTCTATTGAAAACATCCTTGCAAAGGCCCCTAAAGAGAGTGTTTTTGTCCTTAGCATTCCATTTTTCATAATTATACTCATCATATATAAGATTTGTGGGATCTCTAGGTTTGGGGAACCCTTGGGTGGCGGCTTTATAGACACCAATGTCTATATCCTCTAAATAAGCTTCCATACGAATTTTCCAAGAAGGAAAATCGTCACCATCAAAAACGGGAGGAGGTCCATCCCCGCCGGACATCGCTACTCTAGCGGTTAAGCTAAACTAGGAGCAAGTAGGCTCTAGTACCAATTGAAAGGATCGTGATGCCCAAGAGGGGGTGAATTGGGCTTTTCTAAAGTTCCAACAAGAGTTAAACCCTAAGCATGAGCCCAACTTCACCCAACTACTAGCAATAAGTGAATACAACTAGATAAACACCAACCCTAAGTCATTACTACAAATACTAGCTAAGCAATTACAAAAAAGTGAAATGCTCAAAGTAAATGTGGAATGTAAATCAAGGGTAAGAAGTCTCCTCTAATTTTTTGCCGAGGTATCAAAGAGTCGGCACTCTTCCCTAGTCCTCGTTGGAGCACCCACAAAAGGGTATCGCTCCCCCTTGGTCCTCGCAAGAACCAAGTGC
Source organism: Zea luxurians (assembly GCA_029449295.1). Classification (NCBI taxonomy): domain Eukaryota; kingdom Viridiplantae; phylum Streptophyta; class Magnoliopsida; order Poales; family Poaceae; genus Zea; species Zea luxurians. The sequence goes on along the minus strand of JAOPSE010000075.1, from coordinate 10,311,098 downwards.
TCTCTATGAGATGATCCTTTGCCACTCCGGCACGGTTGATCTCTCACGACCGCGTACAATCTTGAGCTAGATCACCAACAAATCCTCAGGGGTGATCACCGCACTCCAATCGCCACCAAGCCGTCTAGGTGATGCCGATCACCAAGAGTAACAATCTATAGACTTTCACTTGACCAAGAGGAGCCTAATGCATGTGGTGTGTGCTCTAGGTGGCTCTCATGTGCACTAATGAGGTCCTAATACGGGATTATTATTTTCTAATCACCTCACTTGGCTTTGTGGGGCTTGCAATGCTCTAGCAATGAATACACTTGAATGTGGGTAGCAAAACACTAAATGAGGCTGGTGGAGGGGGTATAAATAGTCTCAACCACGAAACTAGCTGATCTTGGAATTTTCTACGCATGGGTGCACCGGACAGTCTGGTGCGCCAATGGTGCATTCCAACAGCTAGTTTTGACAGCTAGCTGTTGCTCTGACGGCGCACCGGACAGTGAACAGTGACTGTCCGGTGTGCACCGGACAGTCTGGTGCGTGCGCTAAAATTCGTCTCAGCAAACTCACGCTCACGGGTTTCTCGGCGGTAGAGGGGCTGCCCCTAGGGCTGGCTGGCCCCACTGTTAGAGGGTGCACCGGACAGTCTGGTGCACCTAAGACAGCAAACCCATTTTCTTTTCCTTTGGTTTTTCTAAACCATTTTCGGTCTAACTTGTGAGTGTGTTATACAATGACACATAGCACTAGATGTGAGTGTGAATATGCACCAACACTACACTAGAATTCTCTTGGTCAAACTACTCATCCACAATCCCTCTTTATAGTACAACTAAAAATAAAAATATAAGACCTAATTCTATACCACGTGTTCACAACTCCTTCAACACTCGAAATATGAAGACCTTCGTCTTTTGATTCACCTTTTTCAGCCGTCGCTTCAAGTTCTCATCTGAGGGATTGTTTTCACCGTTGCAATGCAACTTACTGTAATGCGACCTAACTTACCATTTGCTCTACAAAACACACGCTAGTCACATATAATCTTATGTTGTCATTAATAATTAAAACCAACCAGGGGCATAGATGCTTTCATAACCTAAGAACTTCGCAAAGCACATATGCTAATCATCGAGTGATTCTATTAAGCACTTGGGTGTATGGAGCTATTGGAAATGTGTTTCTACACTATAGAAATGTTCTTGAGCTCCCGCACTTGCAAATAGCTAGTTGAAGGGATCTATAGAGCCCCACTGTCGAAATAGTCATTAGAGGAATCGGGTTGTTCTGTTTCACACCGAACCGGTCCAATGCGCCTCTAGCGGTGCTCTTGTCACACCCGGTTTTGGAAGGAAAATCGATTGCGAACCATGTACGTGCCAGGATCAGAACTCACGTACACAACGATTACATAATTGAACATCATCACACAATACTTAAAGTAAATAGCGGAAAGGGTACTTTAATTACATCAAGATGTCCGAGACATCCATAGAGTCTAATACATATCAATAGTGTTCAACATTAATATCAAAGTGCGGAGAAACGAAACATAGAAGATAAGCCTACACAGGCAGCTAACTTGGGGTTTGCCACTAAAGTAAACTAGAACTCATCGTAGTCCTAGAACTCCTCAAAGTCCTCCATGTTACCAAAATCTCCTCCTGAGCACTGAGTACAGTGGGGACAACCTAGGGTGAGGTGGTTTGTAAAGCAAGGGTGAGTACACATCAACGTACTCAGCAAATGTCCCGTTTGGCATAAAGTGGACTAGATGTATGTGGAGTTAAGGTTTAGCAGTTGCTATTAGTTGGTCAAGTTTTATTAATATAAGTAGAGCCAGATTTTAGTAATAAACCCAGTTATTATCGAGAAGTACTCCCTCCAAGAGAAAATACCAGATATCAGAATTATAATCATCATTGCTAATCATCATCATAAAATTTATCAAAGTTCTTCTAATCAAAGAGGATCCCAAGGCCGCTCATAACCATGAGCACGACTAATATACCAGTTTCTAACACTCTGCAGAGGTTGCACACTTTACCCACAAGCCGTGATTCCCATTCTGCCCGGGGTTCTAGCCTCCCCATTGATCACTACCAAGGTGACCTAGCAGGGTCTCACTATGTAGCCTTTACGAAGATTTCCCAGAGGTCATAGTCACCCGTTAGGTTTCTGCAGTTTGATAAACATAGTACATCTCCCCAAAGTAAGGTGACTAACAAAACCAAATCAAAGAACCTCTGCAACCAGCCTCGGCAGAGCAAGTACTGTGCCCAGACCCCATTGACGGAACTAAGGCGAAGCCAACTACTCCTCTGGTTCCTCTAATTAATCAGCTAAGGGCGTCCTATTCCACCCTCATGGTTGCACTGTTATCCCGGGTTGTCACTCCCCAAACAGGTCCTTACGGAGAGCTACTCAGGAAACAACTTGAGCCCCCTAAAGTAATCACAAGATCCTCATCAGGATAACATCATCGTATCATAAATAATCACATCATGTTCATTGATTAAGTTAAAGCAATAGCATAAGTTAACCATGATTGACCCAAACAGGTAAACAAGGGTAAGGTAAATATAGACTAGTCAATCCTTAAGTTTCGATAATGTAATGTGGGACAGTGAATTATAATGTAAACTAGGACATGATAGGTCTGAGGACGCTTGCCTTCACCAGGTTGTTGCTCAGAGGGATCTTCGGCAACACACTCAGGAACCACGAGCTGCTCGTTGTCTAAATAAAGCGATCATCCATTCAATACATTTGGAAAGTAAAAATGAACATCACATCATACATGTACAAACATTGGAATACAACTCAAAAGATGTAATATTAAATAAAGGAGAATGAGGTTAAGTTATAAAATGAACTAATCTTAATTAAGGATTGATTACTCTCTAAGTGTTTGAAACATATCTCAAAAAGGTAAAGTAGAAATTTAAACAAAGAGATTAAATTATAAGATGGACTAATCTCATTTAAGAATTTGATAATTTTTAAGTGTTATCCATAATTACATGACCTAATTCTATTCATTTTATAGAGACCTAAAAGTTAAACCAAAAATGAACTCATGTAATGCATGACACTAATCTCACCAGATTAAATATGTTTTAACTCCTAGGGCTTTCATTTTATTTATTTCATTAAATAAATATATTAACATATACATTAAAGTATACAAACTATAGCTGATCATAATTTATTTGAACAGAGAATAATTTTATGAACATTTTGCAACTTGAACCACTAAATTTGGAGTTCATATGAAAAAGATATGAAATAAACAAGTTTTGAAGTTTGAAATATGAAATTAGGGCTAAATCTGTGATTAAACAAAAGCACAGGGGGTTAATTAAAATAAACCATGAACCTGCGCGCTAAAATAGAGGATGGCAGGTTGATTTCCTAAAAGTCGAGGGTCTCTTAAGTAAAACTCACATGCGAAGGGGTACGGGGTAACTTCAACCGTCAGATCTGAGATCAACGGCCAGGATTAGATTGCGCGGGCGCGCACGCGGACGCGGCTGACAGGTGGGGACAGGGCGTCAGCGAGCCAGGGCGGGCTGACCAGCTGGGCCCAAAGGCAGGGGCGCGGGTGAGGGGAAGAGAGGAGGGCAGTTGGATCTAGATCGGAGGGCTGTGATCAGATCCGCTCTGGTTAAATCTAAACCACCCGATCTCGGACGGACGCCCGAGATCTAACGGCTAGGGGCGGACACAAGCGCGGTGGCGCCGCTCGGTCCCGTGGCGAGAGCTCGCCAGAGACAAGGGGCTGACCACGGTGGGGCTCTAGAGGCTTGGGGGCTAGCTCGGGCGTGTTCAGGGCGGTCTGGCGGACTCGGCCATGGGCATCACGCCGGCGCGGGAGCACTAGAGCGCGCTGCACACGGGGAGGCGGGCTAACGGCGGCGTGGGGCAACTTCGGCAAACAATCATGCGCTAACCAGGGCACTAACGACCAAATCAAGGGCGAGGGCAGGTTGCTCACCTCGAGAGGAAGTGCTGGAGTCACGGGGCAATGGCGGTGGCGCAAGGACGCGAGGGGGCGACGGTGGCGGAGCTCCGGCTGCACAGGAAGAACTCTGGTGAGCGTGGACCGGGCGGACTAGAGGGATTAGGGGCGAATCGGGGGGTGTTCTAGGTGGCGGGTGATAGTGCAGAGCTTACCGAGGCAACAGACACGGCGGGGAGTTCCATGGCGACAGTAGAACGAGCGGCGGATGGCAGTGGGCGGTGGCGAGGCTCTGGTCACGCGCGTAGAGCGAGAGAGAGGGCAAGGGGTTTAGCTAAGGGCGCAAGTGAGCGAGGGGAGGTGGGCGAGCAGGGCGCGGGGCTCAAAAGGGGCGCGGACGCGGGGACATGGCCAGAGAACGTGCGGACGTGGGCACGTCCACGGCGGGGGATCGTGGGCGCGAGGTTAGGGACGACTGACAGGTGGGGTCGGCGGGATAGAGAGAGAGCGGGCGCAGGGAAAAGGAACGGCGCCGACAAATTGGCCCCACCGAGCAGCGTGAGGGAGAGGGGAAGAGAGGGCGCGCAGGCGAGATAGACTGACAGGCGGGGTCCGCCTGTCAGCGCGGGCGGGAGCGCGCGCGCGCGCAAGCTGGGCCGACTTGGGCTAATTGGGTCAGATTGACTTTTTCTATTTTCAGGGAATTTCCATTGCCTTTTCTATTTATTTTCTCTAGGGTTTTCAATTTAAATTCAAACCAAGATTCAAATTCAAACCAAATCAAACATGTGCAACAATTCAAAGAATATTTAGACTCAATATGATGCAACATTCCATGACTCATATGTTTTGGGCAAAATAAAATAAATAATCCTTCACTAATTAAACTAACTCTAATCAAAAGAGGAAGAGAGGGAGAAAAACTAGAGAGAGAGAGAGAAACTAGAGTGAGATAGAGAAGAGTAACACCTAAATTTGGATGATCATAAGAAAGAAATTTTATACCCCCAAATTCAGGGTGTTACAGACCTATCCCCATTAAAAGAATCTCGCCCTCGAGATTCAAGGCTGGCTAGCAAAGAGTTCAGGGTACTTGGCTCTCAGATCATCGTCTCTTTCCTAGGTTGCTTCTTCTTCTGAGTGATGACCCCATTTGACTTTGCACATCCTGATGGTGTGAGTGACCCGATCTGCTGTCTCTAGAATTTGAGTTGGCTTCTCAATGTATGTCAGATCTTCCTGAACTTTAAGGTCTTCCATTGGCAACTGCTCTTTTGGTACTCGCAAGCACTTCTTCAACTGAGACACGTGAAACACATCATGCACTACGGACATATTCTCTAGTAAGCTGAGTTGATAAGCCACTTCTCCACGTCTTGCTTGAATCTGATACGGCCCGATATAGCGGGGTGCTAGCTTGCCTTTGACTCCAAACCTTTTGGTTCCTCTGATGGGTGACACTTTCAAATAGACATAGTCTCCCACTTCAAAATTGAGTTCCCTTCTTCTAGTGTCAGCATAGCTTCGCTATCTGGACTGCGCTGCCTTCAGATTTTCTCGGACCATCCTGATATTCTCTTTAGCTTCAAGCAAAATCTCCGAACCGAATACCTGCCTTTTCGCCGGGTTGGTCCCAATGCAATGGAGTTCTGCAATTCCTCCCATAAAGCGCTTTGAATGGTGACATCTACAGACCGACTTGATAGCTGTTGTTGTGGGAGAATTCTGCATATGGTAGCATCTTGTCCCAACCTAACTTGTCTTGCAAAGCACAAGCTCTCAACATATCCTTAAGAATCTGGTTGGTTCTCTCAGTCTGACCATCTGTCTGCAGGTGATAAGATGAACTGAACTTCAATTGTGTACCCAAAGCTTCATGTAACTGCTGCCAAAAATGAGAGGTAAACTGGGTGCCTCTGTCCGATACTATCTTCTTTGGAATACCATGCAAGCATAAAATCCGAGACATGTATAATTCTGCCAACACTGCACTGTTATAGGTGGTCTTGACTGGTATAAAATGGGCCACCTTTGTTAAACGGTCCACTACACCTAGATGGAGCCATAACCAGCTCGAGTGCGGGGCAGACCAACAATAAAGTCCATCCCAATCTCATCACATTCCCACTAAGGATTCTGCAATGGCTGCAACAAACCTGTGGGTATCTGATGTTCTGCCTTGATTCTTTGACAACTGTCGCATCTGGCCACATACTCTGCTATCTCTCTTTTCATTTCGTACCACCAGAATCTCTTCCTCAAGTCTTGGTACCACCAGAATAGATTAAGAAAAGTATAGAAAAGAATCAGAGTAGCAAAGGTAAGTAGACAATGGTTGTCCAGTTCTATCTAGGTTTCGTCCTACAGTCAACATTCCTCTGATACCACTTCTGTCACAACCGGGTTTCGGGGCACCAAGACCCGAGCGCGAACATAATCACTAGGTGTGCTGGGATCAAGTCTCACACATATGATGAATCATGGCACAGGATCGAATGTCACATCTTTACTATATATTAGGAGTTCTGTACAAAATAAATAATTACATTATAAGGAGACAACGGTCCAGCAACTTAAAGTTGACTGGGAGACGACGGCCTAGACCTCTCACGAACACATCGCAGCATCCTCCATGCGCCTCATCCTGTGGTACCTGTTCTTGATCTGTGTGGGGGGGGGGTGAGACAGCAAGAGTGAGCTCACATACGTTCATAGCTCAATAAGTTGTGGGGAATAATGTGCATGAACTCGCTAAAGGTGGGAGCTCACGTGAAGTGTAAGGCTTACCAAAGAGGATGGTAGAAGCTGAGCATTGCTTTTAAAGTTGGTCAAAATTTTATTAGCAATTACTAAGTATAAGTAAATACCAACCCAATTAAGTAGTAGAACAAAAGTAACAACGTCACCTGCGATGCAATGCATATGACAATTTGAATTTAGTTCCATAAATTAATCATGTGAGTGTCCGAGCTGCTCATGACCGTGAGCACGGCTAGTATACCAGTTTTACACTCTGTAGAGGTTGCGCATCTTTACCCACAAGTCATGTTACCCATCTGCCAAGAGACGGCCAATCCCATACACCTCTACCGAGGAGGCGAGGCAGGGTAACACTACGAGGCCTTTACAAAGTTCCACTAGCTTCAGAAAACCCGCTACAGTTTATAGGAAGCTCCAATGCAGGAATCCCTCGTATGACCGCCATCGCAGCAAAATCAACCCGAGGACCTCCCTACACTGACCACTCCCCTACTGCCCTTGCCCCTTTCGGGTAAGGTAGTCTTCCACTAGCTTTCCTAGTTAGTTGGCCAAGGGCGTCCCATTGAACCCTTGTGGTAGCACTGTTTTCCCGGGTGGTTCTCCATGTTCCAATTAACATAATGATCTTATCATGAACAGTAATAAACAACTGATAATAAAGATATAATCATGAATAAAATGTATCTCTATACCCAAAACCACATAAAGCAATAGCAGGTACTACCCAAAAATTCAGTGGTGAACAAGGTATAAAGATAGTCAAACTAGGGTAACCTATTGGGTCCCATCAAAATTAACCTATGCAGATCATTATGATTAATGAGAACATGACTGGGTAAAAAGAAGTGATCAAGGGCACAACTTGCTTGGGACTTGAGATTCCAGGTACCAGGATGATTCTTCAGATCCTCGTGACCTCACTGCTAAACGTAGCAATACAGGCAAACATGTATAGGCAAAATTAACATCACACCAAACATAACCATAAACTACGTAATAATAATCTACGCGTCGCTACAAGATCGGGGGATCGAGAACCACTAAATTCGAGGTTATGGTTATGAAGTTATGGTTTTCCTAAATTATTAAGCACTTAGAATAGAATAATTCAAATGAACAATTTTAATTCAAGTTTCATGGTTAGACAGTGTTACTAGGTGGTAGACAAATTTAAAACAAAATTAATGTCTCTGGAATGAATTAATTTGGAGCTAAAATGAATTTAATATGAATTATATAAGTTTCTGGATTTATTTGTGTATTGAAAATCAAATTCTAAATTCATTTTCCTGATTTTCCCTGAGCTCTAGACTGGGCGCCAATAACAGAAAAACACAGGGGCCATAATCACAATTACCCTAAGACTCAGGCTTCCCCACAGACAGGACTGCGGGTTGTTTTTGTGAAAACAGAGGGGTTTCTTTGCAAGTTGACGCGCGCGAAGGGGTATCCTATTATATGGGCCGTCAGATCGTGAGTCAAAGGTTCAGATTAGAAGCCCCCTTCAATTGAACCGGTATGCATTCCAGTCCACAAGATCAGAGATCAACGGTGGGCACTTAATGGCGAATGATTCCATCCCGAGCCGCAGGATCACGATCTAGGGGCTGTGAATTATCCACCCAATCGGTCATCGCCCTGTTGATCTCACCCGCTCAAACCTCATCAAACGGCCATAAGGCCATCTTCCACCTGGCAACACCCAAGCAGCGGCACCCACAACCCCACGGCGGCAAGAAGCCCGCCGGCGATCGCTCACCGCCGCACCCCATGCCCCAACCACTGTTTCGATCGTCGATAAACGCAGAGGAGAACCGCGCGAACACATGAGGGAGTACCTTTTGGCAGATACGGCAGGAACACTGTCGGTCACGGTAGGGGGTGGATAGCGGCGACACCATCACCGGCGACTAGATCGATGCCCCAATACGCAAATTAGTGGGTGCTACATGCATAGCAGAGCGAGGCAACTTAATTGGGAAGGACCTTACCGGTCGATTGTGTCGCGGCGGGGGAGAATCATGGCCATGGTTGAGAGCAGATCCGCGGCGGACAGCAGCGCTTCATCCCCACGCGAGGAATTCATCCATCCCAATCGACCCGCATCACCCAAAAGAGCCCCGCATGAACCCCGCAACACCGGGAAGCTTCTACCCCGCGCTCGACCTGCTTCTTGCGCCGCCGGTATGGTTCTCTGGGTCCATCTCCCATACCTTCCCCTTCTCTGTTCTCACGGCAATTACGATGAGTTAGCTATGAGGGCTTCGGATATGGCTTGGTGTGGCTACTGGTGCAGGGCGAGATGACCCCGGGGCAGGAGCATATATACCCAAGAGTCCATCGGAGGGGGCGGAGTATCCCAACAACCCCGACAGCGACCCGCACGCATGCAACAGGTTCGTGCGGACTCAGATTGTCTGGTGGATCAAGGTGAACCTGACAGAGGGGCCCCACCTGGTAGAGACAGCAAAGCCACAGGCGCGCTGGCGTGAGGCTGTCCTGTGGGACCAGCGTGTCGGCGCGTGGGTGCTCTGGGTAGGGTCGCGCAGGAGTGGACGAGAAGCACAAGTGGGCCGGCCAGCGTAATTTAGCCCAGAAAGTTGTTTTCTCCTTTTTCTTTTATGTTTTACATTTTCTTTCTCCCTTTCTAAATTTACCACTTGAATTTGAATTTGTTAGTGAGTTTTACACATAGATCAAGTGCACAATTAAAATACCAGTATGAGAAGACATATTTATTTATATATCATTATTATTATTTTTCCTTATAGCACATATTCTTTTCCTTTTTCTTCTCTTTTCTTTTCTATTTCCATTTTCAAATTCTAGATTTCTAACTCAAACTTGTCTGACAAGTTTGAATACAAAGTTCAAAAATACAATAACTTCAGCATGAGATGCATATTTTTGTATTTATTTATTTCTTATTTGACTACCTTAATTCCATTAATTGAATATGCAAAGAGGGAAGAAATCAATTAATCCCGAAGGGTTCCAAAAAAAATCCCCAAAATACTAACACATTAATATATATATATATATATATATATCATTATTTTTCTGTGATACAAATTTTGGGCTTTACACAAATTTAGACAAGGACTTGCTTCAAATGTCTTACGCAATCGTAAAAGTCAGAAGTTACGGTCGTTACGACATTAAGGGGTTTCGTTTTCGTTAGGCCAAATTTGAGTCTACTCGTCCATTTGCGGCGACAAGAAATACTAGAGTTGTATGCAGGGCAGTCGATGATCGTGGAAGAGAGATGAATTATTATGGAGTTATTAATGACATACTCGAGTACGACTTTGCTGGTAACAAAAATCTTAAGGTGGTGTTTTTCAAATGTGATTGGTTTGATCCTAATGAAGGGACTGTAGAAAACCAATTTGGCATGGTAGAAGTCAAACATGAGCTCAAAACAAATGCATGTAGCAAATTTGTTTTTGCTCACCAAGTTGACCAGGTGTACTACATACCGTATCCATGTACAAAGCTGGAAGCCACGTGGCTAGTGTACAAAGTTAATCCTCATGAACAGTTACACAACAAGGGTGATTGGTTCGAGACAGAAGTTGAAGAAATTTATCAAGAAGATGAACTCCTGACTAATTTTTAATATAGATACTGAGGTTTTGCCAGAATCCTAAATGGGAGATTCGGAAGATGTAGTAAGTCCTAAAAAAGGAAACGGAAGTCAAAGAAGAAAACATCGAATCGAAGGAAACAATTTGATCCTGATTTTGAATACGACTAAAAAGTAATTATGTATTTATTATTGTTTTCAATACTTTATGTTCATTTACATTATCCTCATTTACTAATGTGATTTTGTTCTAATAATAGGATGTCTAAAAAGGTGAAGCAGTTCACTAAGGGACTTGCGAAGAGAGTGTCCTATGTTATGAGAAAGGAAGACTTAGTGTTTAAGGGCACTAGTTCCAGCTCGAGTAAGCGTAGAGCTTTGTTGGAGCATGTTCCAGAGTTGTAGGGTCAGACAGTTGGCGTTCAGAGGAATGAGGTAACCAATATTTATTTTGTAATGTAATGTTTGTATGAGTTCGTATAACTAAATTATTAATATAATATTTGTTTTGCAATGCAATGTAATGTTTGTAGGATGAGTTTGAAGATGGGGTAGAGACAGAGGAGGGGAGATAGGTGGGAGATATTGATGATGAGGTAGAGACAGAGGAGGGGAGACAGGTGGGAGATGTTGATGATGAGGTAGAGACAGAGGAAGGGAGATAGGTGGGAGATGTTGATGAGGTAGAGACAGAGGAGGCAGAGACAGGGTGGGGATGCCATGATACTGGTGGTTTTGGACATGATAGCCATAGTGGATGGAGTGACTGGCCTGAGGATGCAAGTGGATGGCCAAGAGATGGAGAGTTAGGGGTTGGGGGAGCTAGTGGGTCAAGGGAAGGAGAAGCTGGTGGTTTTGGAAGTGGGGGAGTTGGAGGGTCTTCACGGGTCACGGGAGTTAGAGGATGGTAAGGAGGTCCCTGTCACAAGATGGGATCAATATGCCCTTGCAATAAATGCGCAACATGGTAATGCGCAAGCTGCAGTTTGGCACGACTTCTGGGTATGTTAAAAATTTTTGTTAAGTTGTAATCTCGATAGGAATGCGACAAGTTGTAATTTTTTGTTAAGCTATCACATTATTGATTTTGACTATGCTTCTTTTTTTAGAAACATTACAAGTTGCCTGAAGGAGATACTCATACGGAACACGCACACTCCATGTTCCATAGGAATGCGACAAGTGTTGTTGGGGATATGATGTACTATGCTCGAACCCAGGTGATTAGTCAAGCCATGTTTGGTAGTGAAGGGCGATGTCCAGAGAGTAAGAACGAGGTGGCATAGTATGGACTCGATATGACTGAGCAACAATATCTTGAGGTAATTGATGTTTTTGCTTGGGTTGAAAAAAATTCCATTGCTTCTAGATATTACAGTTACTTATAAATGAATTGTGTGCATGCAGCATTCGATTCCATGGATAGCTACCAATGATGCTGCTTGGCATGCGTTATGTCGTTACTGGGCTTCGGCTGAATTCAAGGCAAAGTCTGTGCGACATAGTTCCAATCATGGAACCAAGTCGTATCATAGGTATGGAGGTGACGATCACTTTCGTTTGGCAAAACGAATGGTAAGTACAATTTAAGCCATTTTCGTTGATTGTAGTTGACTTGCTATAATTTCTGGTTATAGTGTTTGTCAAATGTACAAACAAGAAGCTAGCACTGGTGCAGTGCCCAATGATGTTCAAATATACCTTAAGGGGCACAGAGGACCAGATCCTGCAAATCCAGATGTGTTGTGCAGCCAAAAGGCAACAGATCGTGTGTTGAGTGTTTGGAAATGTTTGGTAGGTTCTGTTTATATGGATTTTTGTATGTAAGATTGCATTGTTCTTTTGTATGAGGCTGCATATGGTGAGGCGATGTCTATTCAGCACGGACCAGACTATGACTGGAGGACCTCACCTATTGATCCTCAGGCTATGTATGCAAGTGGTGGAAAAGCTCATGGAAGGTGAGGACTCTACATATCTTATATTGTTTCATTGGTTGAGTGCAATACATGTATTCTTAATCTGTCGTGATGTTACTTGTTTTGTAGGTACAAAATGTTTGCTAACATCATCGACTCGAGCCAGGTGTGGGTTCAGCGTGGAGGTTCATCGAGGTCTACTGCTCGTAGCTCCCGTCGCTCCACTCAAGATCCAGCAGAAGTGGAGCAACTGCGAGAAGAACTTAAGCGACATCAGGATTACTTGAAGCAACAAGCTACGCAACATGAATATTATGCTACACAGATTCAGCAACAGCAAACACTCATACAAGTAAGTTCAAAAGATAATAGCTTTCACTTTAAGATATGTATTGATTTAAAACGCTGATGTGAATGAGTTCGACAAATTTGTAGCAACTAGCACAGGCCCAAGGGATACACGTCACGGTGCCCCCCCACCACCTCCCGTTCATTATCCTTGGTCTTCACCTCCACCTATACCTACATCTCCATCTACCGAACATCAGGTATGCATATTCATCATCATTTACTTGTTGTTAGTTATATTATGACGTAACTCAACAAATGTCATTTGTACATGTATATTAGACCCCTCCAGCTACCTTGCCAACGCATGAACAAGAGGACGGGTTAGACTTTGTCGAAACCCTCTTCAATAGTGGAGGTATCGATCATCACTCTTCACTATAACCCTATGGTGATCGGCGACCGTGAGCTTCCATGTTATTGTGTTCTGATACTTGAGACTTTTATTATGACTATGTATGAGATATTGTCTCTTATTAGTACTGGATGATGAGATGTGTCTTATTATGACTATGGATGAGACTTTTGTGATGTAATTGATGAGACTATGGATTTAAATACTGTTATGTGATTGTGTGTGAGATGTTTTGTGTGAAAATATGTTGTGCTATATAGTTGTTGATATATTTGTTATGTTGTGGAATGTGGTGTAAAATATAAACAACATTTGTAATGCTGATCAAATTAACTTCCTAGAGGCTTATTAACTTCCTAGGGGCTACAGTCAGCCGTAGGAAGTTAGCCAGCTAACTTCCTAGAGGCTATAGTAAGCCATAGGAAGTTAGCCAGCTAACTTCCTAGAGGCTACAGTAAGTCGTAGAAAGTTACTCGTAGGAAGTTAGTCAGCTGACGGCGTGAAACTACTAACTTCCGAGAATCTACTAACTTCCGAGAGGCTTATTAAGTTAACTTCCGACAAAAAAATTTCGAGAGCCAAACTTCCGATGGGATGGCTTAACTTCTGAGAGTTTTGCTAACTTCCTAGAGTTTAGGCCTAACTTCCTAGGGTTTAGGCTCTAGGAAGTTTACTATTTTGGTGTAGTGCTTGTGGTCCGTGTAGATATCACACTTCTGCCCATAAAGATAATGTCTCCAGGTCTTCAGTGCATGAACCACTGCTGCTAAGTACAGATCATGAGTGGGGTAATTCTTCTCGTGAACCTTCAACTGTCGGGACGAGTATGCCACTACTTTCCCTTCCTGCATTAACACACATCCCAGTCCGGTATACGAAGCATCACAATATACTGAGAATGGCTTGTGAACATCTAGCAGAACCAATATCGGTGCTATTATCAACTTCTGCTTCAACATCTCAAATGATTCTTGGCACGCTGGGGTCCACTTGAACTCAATCTTCTTTGCTAGCAAGGCTGTCATTGGTCTAGCAATCTTGGAGAAACCTTCAATGAAACACCGATAATAACCGGCCATTCCAATGAAACTCTTGATTCCTCGGACATCTTTTGGTGCTTTCCAGTCCAGAATCGCTGCTACCTTCTTTGGATCCATAGCTAGTCCATCTTGGTTTATAATATGACCCAATAATAGAACTTCGCTGATCCAGAACTCGCACTTGCTAAGCTTGGCATACAACTAGCAATCTCGTAGCCTCTGAAGTACTTTGCTCAAATGTTCTTCATGCTCTTGCTCATTTTAGGAATATACGAGAATATCATCAATGAACACCACTGTGAACTTGTCGAGGTAGTCCATGAACACACTGTTCATCAGATACATGAAGTAAGTTGGCGCATTCGTCAATCCGAATGACATAACCGTGAAATCATATAGTCCATACTTGGTGATGAATGCTGTATTCGGTATGTCTGAAGGTCGGATTCTGAGCTGACGGTAGCCTGACCTCAAATCTATCTTTGAAAACACACTGACTCCTCTCAACTGATCAAATAGGTCTTCAATTCAAGGCAGAGGATACTTGTTCTTGACAGTGACTTCATTTAGAGCTCTGTAATCAATGCACATCCTCTTCGTGCCATCCTTCTTCTCCATAAATAACACTAGGGTTGCCCAAGGTGAGGTACTTGGTCTGATATAACCTTTCTCCAACAACTCATCAATTTGCTTCTTGAGTTCCACCAACTCTGGTCTGGACACTCGATAGGCTCTCTTGGAAATAGGGGCGGTGCCTGGGATAAGCTCTATGGCAAATTCAACTTTCCTTTCCGGTGGCATGCCTGGTAACCCCTTAGGGAATACATCGGGGAATTCTGACACAATTCTAATCACCTCAATCGGATTGGACTCTTTGTCATCTACTGATAAATGGTGATAGGCTCCTTCTTCTAGTTCAGGTAAGTACAGCTTGGTTACTACTTCCTTTCCGGATGGGGACACCAACTTAACTATTCGCTTGTCACAACTGACAGTGGCTTGATTTCTGTGTAGCCAATTCATCCCTACGATGACATCTAACCCTTAAGTTCCCATTACTACTAGGATAGCAGGGAAGTCTATCCCCCTTATTTCAATCCTTAGATTCGGACAAATCCTATCGGACTGAACTTTTCCCCCAAGTGAATTAACTCTTAAAGGTGGGATCATTTGTTCTATGGGGGATGTTATGTAATTCTACCCAAGATGCAGAAACAAAAGAATGCGTGGCAGCAGTATCAAATAATACTTTTGCTGGTAGGATTCGACTAGAAACATACCTACTGCCACGTCCTGAGCATCCTGGATTGCTTCGGCCTCCAGGTGGTTCACCTTTCCACGGTTGTAGGCCTGACCACAGACTCCTGGTTCTTGCTGTGGTGCTTCTTGTCTTGCTGGTGCATTGATTATTGGCGGCTGCTGAGCTGCTTTCTTGGGACAGTTCTTCGCCTAGTGGTTTTGTTCTCCACAGTAGAAGCATGCACGACCTCCTACTTGTGCTGGAGCTACTTGGCCATTCTGGTTAGGTGTTGGGGCAGGAAGGTGAGCTGCCTGGTTGTTCTAACGCTGGTACTGATTTCCTCCTAGCTGGGTGTTCTGACGGTACTACTGCTGCTACTGCTGCTGCTGAGGAAACTGCCTCTGGTATTGGTGTTGGTGCTGACGCTGGTGCTGGTGACCTTGCTTGAATTGTTAAGGTGAGTTGCCTGAGTAGCGGGGACGACTGCTACTCCCGGCCTGAGATCCACCAATCTTGTGTTTCCTGTCCTCCATCTCCCGACGCTTCCTTTTTGTCATGATTGCTCTATCTATCAATTGCTAAATGGTGGGGAAAGTGTGGTTCATGAGCTGGTAGTGGAGGGGATCAACCAATCCTCTCAGAAAGCGGTACTGCCACTTGGCATCTGTGTTGACGTCTTCTGGGGCATAACGTGACAACTGCAAAAACTTATCCCTGTACTCACTGACGGATAGGGTACCTTGCTTCAGGGCGAGAAACTCCTCCTTCCTTACTATCATCAGTCCCTCAGGCACATGGTAGCGACTGAAGTTGTCCCTGAACTCCTCCCAGGTGATGGCTTCAGGGTTGGCATGGGTGGCGAGGTAAGACTCCCACCAAGACTGTGCTGCTCCCCTCAGCTGTCGAGGACCATACAACACCTTCTCACGATCGTTGCACTAAGCTGTGTGCAACTCACGCTCCACGGTACGTAGCCAATCTTCCACGTCCATGGGATCAGCAGAGTGGGTAAAAACAGGGGGATGGCCCCTCATGAATTCTGCCCGCTTGTCTCTGGGCACTTGTGGCATCTAGACTTGCACTGGAGGCTGAGGTGGGGGTGGCTGCTCCTGCACCTGCTGCATCGCTGCTAAGGTCTGACCAATTGCCTAAACTGCCTGAGTTTGCATCATGAACATTTGCTCAATGGTCATCAAGGGTGGCGGTGGCAAATGCTGCTGTGGAGCTACCTCCTTATGGAGTGCCTGCTGTTCTGGCTGAGCACACCTTGCACCTCTGCGCCTGTTCTCAGACATCTCTAGAAAGCACACATATATCAGATCTGACTCTGCAGTCTTTCAGCATAAGAAAAGATATACAGAAATCTTCGTAGCACTGAACAAAGCATCATCTTCACTAACAACTTCTCAAATAAAGAGGAAAGTGGAAATAAATGGATTACCCAACTAAATAACTGACTTTATTAATAACTACACCAAGTTGCAGGGGATACCTACACCTTGGTGACAATCATTACAAAGATCCAATTTCATTACATGTCCATCATAACAAGCATTATGACACATGATAAGCAAACTAACTCTAACTAAGACTGACTAGACTAAGCAACTGAATTAAGCATTATTACAGACTCCGACTCCATCGATCTATGAATCTAAATCTATCCAGGTCCTGTAGTCTGGGGTACCATAGTCGAAGCGACCATGGGGCGGTGATCGGTAAGGGTGCTGAATCCCGACAGGGGTGGGAGAACCACCATCTAGATAGTGGCATGTAGCCCACTCAGCACGCAATTCCGCAACCTCCGCCCAAACCTTGCCCAACTCATCAAGGGCGTGGTCCAACTCTATGTTGAGCACGGCGGCCAGGTTGACCATGCTGTTCAGCCTGGGATTGCCCTCACCAACTGGCGAGACAATCACACCTCCAGCGCTGTCGGTCGAACGGCGAGGGTAGTACTTCAGGTCAAGGTCGTCAGCTACCCCACTGAACGAGTAATACTGAGAAAGTGCCCGTCGTGCTGCATCTTGCATGGCTGCCTCGGTAGTATCCCTCTCAGCGATAGAATAGTGCTCTGAGAAGGCCTCTGCACCCCGAAGATCATCGTCCAGATGGCACACCAAGCAAGTAGCCTCCCACTGGTCCAGGTATAACCCACGACGATGCTGGTAGACTACACAACGTTACTCAATGGACCAAGTGTGTCGGTCAAAGGTCCGACGCAATAGGGTGTCGAGAGCGTCGTGGAGGTGACACCCGCGGGCGGCGTCATGAGTGATGGGTCTAGCGATCCATCCCTCTGGCTCTGGCTCCTCTGAGCACTCTTTATCGTGGCTCAAACTGCCACTGGCATCGTCATCGTCTCCATCTCCGTTAGGGTCTCCTCTAGCAGCTAGGATGCCCTGTGGTGGTGCAGGGGGCATCTCTGGCTGAGGTGCAGGGGAAGATGGCCTCTCAGACTCCACCTCCTGCTGAGGCGAGGGGGAAGAGTCCTACTGCTCCTGCTCCTGCTCCTGGTGTCGGTGCTCCTGCTCCTCATGCAGGCGGCGATGCAGTCTCTCCAGGTGACTGGACTGACCTGGCACCGTACAACGTAGTGGATGATCTGCCAGACGAAAAGGCAAAAAGGGGATCACAGACTTACTTGCAGAGCACCTGAGACGGGCCATCTACAAAAGACATCGTAAGCACCAGAGTAAGAGTAGAACTATGAGACCAGAAAGTAAACAGAGAGAAAAGTGAGACAAAACTTTTGAGATAAGTAAATAGCATAGAGTTGGTCAAGATGACCAACTTTTGAAAAGACTCTAAGGTCAAGGTAAGAATAAGGGTCTATAGTCCTTAGGTCGACCATTCTAGTCTAGGTTAGCGGTCCTATAGTCAGCAAGGCTTTGATACGACTTATGTCACACCCGGTTTTGGAAGGCAAACCGAATGCGAACCATGTACGTGCTAGGATCAGTACTCACGTACACAACGATTACATAATTGGACATCATCACACAATGCTTAAAGTAAATAGCGGAAAGGGTACTTTAATTACATCAAGATGTCTGATACATCCACATAGTCTAATACATATCCATAGTGTTCAATGTTAATATCAAAGTGTGGAGAAACAAAACGTAGAAGATAAGCCTACACAAGCAGCTGACTGGGGGTTTGCCACTAAAGTAAACTAGAACTCGTCGTAGTCCTGGAACTCCTCAAAGTCCTCCATGTTACCAACATCTCCTCCTGAGCACTGAGTACAGTGGGGATAACCTGGGGTGGGGTGGTTTGTAAAGCAAGGGTGAGTACACATCAATGTGCTCAGCAAATGCCCTGTTTGGCATAAAGTGGACTAGCGGTATGTGGAGTTAAGGTTTAGTAGTTGCTTTTAGTTGGTCAAGTTTTATTAATATAAGTAGAGCTAGATCTTAGTAATAAACCCAGTTATTACCTAGAAGTACTCCCTCCAAGAGGAAATACCAGAGATCAGAATTATAATCATCATTGCTAATCATCATCATAAAAGCAATCAAAGTTCTTCTAATCAAAGAGGATCCCAAGGCCGCTCATAACCATGAGCACGGCTGATATACCAGTTTCTAACTCTCTACAGAGGTTGCACACTTTACCCACAAGCCGTGATTCCCATTATGCCCGACGTTCTAGCCTCCCCATTGATCACTACCAAGGTGACCTAGCAGGGTCTCACTATGTAGCCTTTATGAAGATTTCCCAGAGGTCATAGTCGCCCGTTAGGTTTCTCCAGTTTGATAAACACAGTACATCTCCCCAAAGGAAGGGTGACTAACAAAACCAAATCAAAGAACCTCTGCAACCAGCCTCGGCAGAACAAGTACTATGCCCGGACCCCATTGACGACCCTACGGCAAAGCCAACTACTCCTCTAGTTCCTCTAATTAATCAGCTAAGGGCGTCCCATTCCACCCTCATGGTTGCACTGTTATCCCGGGTTGTCACTCCCCAAACAGGTCCTTACGAAGAGGTACTCAGGAAACAGCTTGAGCCCCCTAAAGTAATCATAAGAACCTCATTGGGATAACATCATCGTATCATAAATAATCACATCATGTTCATTGATTAAGTTAAAGTAATAGCATAAGTTAACCATGATTGACCCAAACAGGTAAACAAGGGTAAGGTAAATACAGACTAGTTAATCCTTAAGTTTCGATAATGCAATACGGAACAGTGAATTATAAAGTAAAGTAGGACATGATAGGTCTAAGGACACTTGCCTTCTCCAGGTTGTTGCTTAGAGGGATCTTCGGCAACACACTCAGGAACCACGAGTTGCTCGTTGTCTAAATAAAGCGATCATCCATTCAATACATTTGGAAAGTAAAAATGAACATCACATCATACATGTACAAACATTGGAGTACAACTCAAAAGATGTAATATTAAATAAAGGAGAATGAGGTTAAGTTATAAAATGAACTAATCTTAATTAAGGATTGATTACTCTCTAAGTGTTTGAAACATATCTCAAAAAGGTAAAGTAGAAATTTAAACAAAGAAAGAGATTAAATTATAAGATGGACTAATCTCATTTAAGAATTTGATTATTTTTAAGTGTTATCCATAATTACATGACCTAATTCTATTCATTTCATTGAGACCTAAAATTTAAACCACAAATGAACTCATGTAATGCATGACACTAATCTCACCAGATTAAATATGTTTTAACTCCTAGGGCTTTCATTTTATTTATTTCATTAAATAAATATATTAACATATACATTAACCTTGTATCCTATGTGTAAAATTAAAGTATACAGACTATAGCTGATCATAATTTATTTGAACAGAGAATAATTTTATGAACATTTTGCAATTTGAACCACTAAATTTGGAGTTCATATGAAAAAGATATGAAATAAACAAGTTTTGAAGTTTGAAATATGAAATTAGGGCTAAATCTGTGATTAAACAAAAGCACAGGGGGTTAATTAAAACAAACCAGGGACCTGCGCGCTAAAACAGAGGACAGCAGGTTGATTTCCTAAAAGCCGAGGGTCTCTTAAGTAAAACTCAAACGCGAAAGGGTACGGGGTAACTTCAACCGTCGGATCAGAGATCAACGGTCAGGATTAGATTGCACGGGCGCGGGCGCACAGACGCGGCTGACAGGCGGGGACACGGCGTCAGCGAGCCAGGGTGGGCTGACCAGCCGAGCCTAGGGGTAGGGGCGCGTGTGAGGGGAAGAGAGGAGGGCGGTTGGATCTGGATCGAAGGGCTGTGATCAGATCCGCTCTGGTTAAATCTAAACCGCCCGATCTGGGATGGACGCCCGAGATCTAACGGCTGGGGACGGACATAGGCGTGGTGGCGCCGCTTGGTCCCACGGCGAGAGCTCACCGGAGACGAGGGGGCTGGCCACGGCGGGGCTCCAGAGGCTTGGGGGCTAGCTCGGCCGCGTTCAGGGTGGTCTAGCGGACTCGACCATAGGCATCACGCCGGCGTGGGAGCACCAGAGGGCGCTGCACATGGCGAGGCGGGCTAACGGTGGCGCTGGGCAACTCCGACGAACAATCGCGCTCTAACCAGGGAAGTAACGACCAAATCAAGGGCGCGGGCAGGTTGCTCACCTCGAGAGGAAGTGTTGGAGTCACGGGGCAACGGCGGTGGCGTAAGGACGCGACGGGGCGACGGTGGCGAAGCTCCGGCTGCCCAGGAAGAACTTCGGTGAGCGCGGACTGGGCGGACTAGAGGGATTAGGGGTGAACCGAGGGGTGTCTAGGTGGTGGGTGATAGGGCAGAGCTTACCAAGGCAACAAACGCGGCGGGGAGTTCCACGACGACCGTAGAACGGGCGGCAGACGTCGGTGGGCGGTGGCGGGGCTCTGGTCGTGCGCGCAGAGCGAGAGAGAGGGTGAGGGGTTCGGCTGAGGGCGCAAGTGAGCAAGGGGAGGTGGGCGAGTAGGGTGCGGGGCTCAAAAGGGGCGTGGATGCGGGGACGTGGCCGGAGAACGCGCGGACGTGGGCGCGTCCACGGCGGGGGATCATGGGCGAGAGGTTAGGGACGGCTGACAGGTGCCGTCGACGGGACAGAGAGAGAGAGAGAGCGGGCGCGGGGAAAAGGAACGGCGTTGACAGATCGGCCCCACCGAGCAGCGAGAGGGAGAGGGGAAGAGAGGGCATGCGGGCGAGACAGACTGACAGGCGGGGTCTGCCTATCAGCGCAGGCGGGCGCGCGTGCAAGCTAGGCCGACTTGGGCTAACTGGGCCAGATTGGCCTTTTCTATTTTCAGGGAATTTCTATTGCCTTTTCTATTTATTTTCTTTAGGGTTTTCAATTTAAATTCAAACCAATATTCAAATTCATACCAAATCAAACATGTGCAACAATTCAAAGAATATTTAGACTCAATATGATGCAACATTCCATGACTCATATGTTTTGGGCAAAATAAAATAAATAATCCTTCACTAATTAAACTAACTCTAATCAAAAAAGGAAGAGAGGGAGAAAAACTAGAGAGAGAGAAACTAGAGTGAGATAGAGAAGAGTAACACCTGAATTTGGATGATCATAAGAAAGAAATTTTATACCCCCAAATTCTGGGTGTTACAACTCTTCCACATCAGCTAGCCATTGTACATTTGACAGATTCTCTATGCCATGCCCGAGATCCGGTGCACCAACGTACTGGTGCAATGCATGCCACGTCAAACAATCATTGGAAGCTAGCCATTCACGACCATTGATCTCTAGTCCGGATAGCCTCCATTGTACCACCGGACTGGTCCGGTGTGCTAGGCTCAGGATGTTGTCAAAAACGCTCTCCTCGTAATCGGTCCAGCGTGCCCCTTATGTCACTCCGGACTGGTCTGATGCACCAGCTGGCATAGGGTGTAGACTGAGTGCTCTCTACACACTCGGTCTACCCTAAGGTCTGATGCACCACCACACTGGTTCTGTTCACCTAGAAACAACCCATCTTCTTATCTTCAAGGTTTCTTCACTTTGGCTTTTTGTCTTGTGTATTGGACTATGCCTGATGTTGGTAGGGTTTCAATGAGCTTTCCAATGTCTTCTTTGAGGTGTTGCACCCTCAATGCCTTAGTCGAAAACCACTTCACATCATGTGAACTACAAACATAAACACTAGCAAACACATTAGTCCACAAGTTATGTGGATCATCAAACACTAAAATCATTTATTCAAATGGGTTGGGGTCTATTTTCCTTACAATCTCTCCCTTTTTGGCGGTTCATGACAACATAACCAAAGCAAGAAAATATATTAGATACAAAACAAAATAATGCAATCTACTTGCTAGGATGCATGTGCATAAGCAAGATGTATGAGATATCAAATTAAAAGATATGTGGTCATGTAAACATTTGATTAACATTCTTGCTTATACAAATTATCCCAATAGTATGTGATTATGGACTTAAGCCTCCCCCTAACTACATAATCCACATACTTCCTATCTTATACTGAAACCAACACAAATAACCACTTGAAAACTTTGAAAATTTTAAAATAGTGGTTTTGGTATGGAATATACTTTGGTCTGCTTGGTCCTCAGATTTATCCCTTTTGGATTCAAACACTAAAAAGGAAGATATTTAAAGCATATAGGAAGTGACAAAATATTTTGGGTCTATCAAAAAGATTTTTCTCCCTTTAGGAAAAAGTTCTCCCCATTTGGTGAAGTTAATCTCCCCCAAAGTGAAAAGGATACACCCCCTATTAGAAAACTCTCCTCCTTTGAAAAACATTAATTTAATAAATGGAAGAGGAACCCAAGACATTTTGATAAAAAGACGAATAGACTAGACTCCCTCTAATTCTATGCATATATAAATGATGAAGAATATTCTAGAGATACAAAAAGATATTTAAATTGTATGCATAAGTGGCAACATGGTAGGGTAAAAGATACCAATTGATGACATAGTCTATTCAAGTGGAGATGACATGTAAATGATACAAAATGAAAGCTCATCATAAGAAAGACTAATTGAAATACTCAATTAATGATACTGAATGAAGAACTTGTCATCTTCGCAGTGGAAGCTTGTTGTCAAACTCCAAAGACTCCATTTTCCTTCAAACTATAGAGTAACCTACCCCTAAAGGTGCACATACAAGTTTTGAACACCTATTGGAGACATGCACTTGATCTTTTAAGGTCAATATATCACTTGAAAGGATAATGTCATGAGAGCATTACCTCGGGTGATACTTAGGGGCAAATTATCTATAATTTGAACTTTGGCACACATAATTGAAAATGATACCAGTTGAAAGATATCAAATGAAAGATAGGATTCTAAGACACCAATTTGAAAGATTTTTTTCTACTTTTAGTTTTAAAATCCAAATTCAAATCAGAATCAAATTTCAAAATTGAATTCAAACAATAAAAAATGATCCAAAATGAATATAATTTATTTTCACCACTTTTATATTTAATTAAAAATAATTTAAAAGTACAATTCACATAGAAAACACTCCCATTCAAATAAATCATTTGAGATCTTCTTATTTGAATTTCAAATTGAAGATTTGGGTGTTACAAATGTACAAAAGATGGAACCCATCTTTACATGTCTTTCTATATATTGTCTCTTAACTAAATTTATGGTATAAGGACTCTATGTTGTACCATGCAATCTCTTATTACATGTCTCTTATACATGGTTTATAAACAAAAAATACTTTTCAAGTTAATTTTAAAAAAAAATCATTGAAGAACTGAGGTCCCCAAAACTAAACTTTTAAGAATACAAATGATTAAACATCATTAAACATAAAATTTAGAGCAATGGAAATTGAAACATTCTCAAGTCTCAACATTTAAGTAAACCATGGGTGTATCCCATGCTGAAGGGAGTGCATAGGTTATGCGCAGCGATGAGTGACATTTGCAGTTAAAAAAAAGCAGCAACGATCCACCCTATCAAGTGCCAGAAATTTAAAGAGAGTACAAAAAAACACTATTTACAGTGTTCCCTCTCTTCTACTCGACTATACAGGACGCATCTCTCATCAGTAGACAGTAGTTGTGCGGGAATAAAATACAATTGAAAAGAAATGATATAATATATCGTAGTTGGTATAGAGTTAGGGGGTGTTTGGTTTCGATGGACTAATTTTTAGTTCCTTTATTTTATATCATTTTAGTACCTAAATTACCAAATACAGAAACTAAAACTCTATTTTAGTTTCCTTATTTAGTAATTTAGAAAATAAAATGAAATAAAAATAAAAGGACTAAGATTAGTACCTAAAACCAAACACCCCCTTAACATATAAAGCAAATGTGACCGCAGAGTGTTGTGGTGTAAAGTAAAATATTTTGATGACCATGACGTAATAATCTTTTTAGGGTATAAATTTAGAGTAGTATAAGTGTGGATACTCTTATAGACTGAAGGGCGGAATGAGCAAATGCTATGCACTGTTTGTGATAAACTGTATAGGTGTACCTTACATGTTCCTCAATCCTGATGATGTCACGTAAAATAAGCGCTCAATCACCTGGTCACACATTTTGGTGTGTTCTCTCTGTTCTGCAACAGAGGATCTGCATGCGCATCTGCGAGCTACTAGACTTTTCTCGCAGAGCGTAATACTTTCATGTGCATGCAGATGTCTCTGGACACAATCTTAGATTATCTCTAACAACCTCCCTATCCCACCACATATCTGACTCACTATTTCAAATTCTACTTTATAAACAGTGCACTATATATTGCAAAACAGTGCTTTCTACGTTCATATATACGCCTTTGCGCCTTTGCTGAAGATAGCCTCAGTACTTTTTCCCATCCACCTTTAGAGTGATATATTGATCATCTAGATGGAGCCCCTCAGCAGCCATCCTCACTGCAGTAACTGTCGCCATGGCACCCGCATCATGCTGCTCAAACTCAAGGACCAAATGCTTGAGGCTCGACAGATGCTCTAAGCCAGACACGCCATTCGTGTCATCAGCACGGCCTTTCTCGAATCTCAGCACAAGTGCTTGGACCTTTGGCAGTACACGGGGCTCAAATGTCACCGATGGTGATGTGCACCGGATGCACAGTTGTTTCACAGTCTGGAGCCCATCAGCGGGGAACTTGATTTGCTTCTCATTCCCAGGCGTTTCAGTAGCATAGTAATACAGTTCCATTTCCCTCATGTTATGGTGCTTGCTGAGCTCTTCCACGACGTTGGCAGAGCTCTTTGTGGTAGCAGCGCATGACAATGACCGCAGGGCTTTCATCTTATCCATCCCGTCAGGCAGCTTGGCACTCCCAGCAAGCAAATGCATTAGCTTTTGCAGCCTGACAATACTGGGAGGAAGCTCTTCTACCTTCGTTGACCTCACATCAAGTGTCTGCAAGCACCTTAGATCCCCAATTGCCGCTGGCAGTTCACTGACATCAGTGCCTTTGAGGCTCAGGTACCTCAGCAGCACCAGCTTGCATAGGCCATCCAAGCACACAGGACCTTTGCAGCCTTCGAGATCCAGCACACGCACCACTTTCAGATCAGTCAGATGAGGGGTGGCACTAGCGTGACCGAAGACCGTGACTGAGCGAGCATGAGACAAATCAGTAGTCTCATTTCGTGCTGCAGGTTGCTCTTGCTTGCTGTCGCTCTTCAAATTCAGGGACAGCCGACGGATAGTTTTGTTGTTGATTGGGACATGTTGAGCATCTGTTACAGTGGCAAAGTTGTCTTGCATCGACATGCAAACAATGAAATCATATATCACTGGGTGGACTCTGCAACACCTTGGGATACCATCATGGTTCAGATCCAACGGTTGTACCAAGTTTCTCCCAATTAGCTCATTGAGGGAACTGATTGCCGTATCCTCATTGCTTGCAGCGATGAGTCCTTCGGCAATCCATCGCCTCACTAGGCGCTCTGTCTCAACCTCTGAGTTCTCAGGAAATATGCTCAGGTACAGCAAACATGACCTGAGTTGTGGCTGTAGATCGCTGTAGCTAAGATGGAGTATTTGCTTCAGCCCATCTGACCCATCTGAATCTGAGCTGCATAGCAAGTTCAATCCATGCTTCTCCCATTCTTCTCTTGATTGCTTGTGTGCTAACTTGGCAGCTACGCTAACCACAGCAAGTGGCAAGCCAGCACACCTTCTCAGAACCTTGGTAAAAGCATCCACAAGATGTTGTGGACAGCCATTCCGGCTGCTGAAAGCTTTCTTCAGAAACAACTCCCTGGCTTCATTGTCAGTAAGGATGCCGATCTTGTAGACAAATTTTCTTGAACCGTAATGATGATTGGTGGGCAACGCATCATTCCTTGATGTGGTGATTATCCTACTACCAAGACTGTTTTCTGGAAAACAACACCTTATTACACCCCATTGTTCACTACTCCATATATCATCGATCCAAGCGAGGTACCTGTAATAGTCAAAAAGGATGCACAGGTGAAGCGAAATATTACCGAACCAGCTTGTGATTCTTATATATGTCCGGTTGCCAAAATTCAGTAGGTCATGCTAGGCCTACCTCTTCTTCTCCAGTATTCCTCTGACCCTCGGGATGAGTTGGCTAATGTCCTCGCCTCCTCGGTGGCCGTCGCCGAGTCTTGAGAGCATATCCTTGACTGTCTTCACCATGTCCGGCTTCGGTCCGATGGAGACGAAAGCAGAGCACTGGAAGGTGTTGTCTGCTTGGAGACGCCGGTACACTGCATTTGCGAGCGTCGTCTTCCCTGAGCCGGCCATCCCGACAATGGAGACGATTCTCAGCTCATTACTGCCTCCGGCGTCCATGACAGTCTTGGACACGTCCTCCACCTTCCCATCGAAGCCGACGAGGCTGCCTGTCAGCGTCCAACCCCCGGCCCAGCCCACACTCGACAGCTTCGGACGTTCATGCGCTCGTGGGCCGGCCTAGCCAAGAGAGCCCACCACTCACATCCCAAAAGCCAGGCTTTTGGGAGGAGGGGGACTCTCCCTTTTTTAAGCTGCCCACGGCCCCCTTGGCTAGCCGATGTGGGACTAAGCCGGGACACTGACTACCGGCCCCTGACACTGCCGGGGTCGACGAAGAGCGCAGAAAGCCTGGGATCATGGGGATGTTGCCAGGTGGTGCCAACCATTTGGCCCAGCCTGTAGCGCTTCCGCTGCCGGCTAATCTCAAGAACGCACTCCTTGAGTCCCTGGAGCTCGCTCGCGATGGTGTGGCGAGCGGGGAGCGCCGTTAACTTGTCCACACTGCGGTGAAGCCAGGCACGAAACCCGGAAGTGGATTGGGCACCGCCGTCGACGCGGATGCTGAAGAGGTCAACCCAGTCCTCGATGTCGTAGGCGACCTCGCGGACGAGGCCGATCCATCCAGTGGTCTGGGAGTCGTGGTGGTCGAGGGACTCGCAGTGGTGGATGGCGGCGCGCATGCTTGATAGCTCATCCTTGAGGAAGATGACATCCCCGCGGACGCCGGAGAGCAGCGCATACTCCTGCTCCAGCAGCTCGCCGAGCTTCCCCGGCAACGCGTCCACTATGCCCGACAGCGCACCCACCACGATGTCCATCTCGCCGGCTGGATCGGTATGTTCTGGATCTCGATTTGCGTGTGTCGCCGCCGCGCCGTGGACTTGCCGAGCACCCAAGTCTTCACCGCCTGGTTTAGATTCGTGACCAAGGTCCTAGGAATGGTGCGCGTAATATTTTTTCAATAGGCAAGTGCTTGAAGCAGGCCACAGCTTGCTCCGTTTTTAAAGGAAATAATAAACTATATGCTGGGTCACTTATTTTCAATTGTTATATAACATTAAAAATAAAACAACACAAGTTAATAAATTTAGACTTTCATCCTTAAGTTATCACTTCACTGAAGGAATAACGTGGAAGTCTCAAAGAGGAGACATAGATGAAACAACACTGAGTAAAATAACGATGGATAGTGAAGCATAAAAATCTTATATGCCTTAGCATTTTTACTCCTCCTTTCTTCGTATTAAATAAGCATATAGACATACCTTTAGCTTCTTTATATAAGATACCTCAAAGATACTTCGAAGGCTAAGCAGATCGAAGCTTAAGGCCCCCTGAAATATGAATTTATACATGTTACTATTCACCTATTTATAGTGAAGTTGAGCAGCCTCGTAAGTAATTACAAAAGTTGTGCATATAAAAGGAACAACGCCGCTAGCATTTGCCACGATATTTGTTGTTTTGCATCCATTGTTGTTAGAGCCTTCTTTGCCTTCGAAGCTTGCTTCGAACGCCTTTGCTACCTTCGAACCAACCTTAGCCAGTCGCAAAGCAAGTGGCCTAGCAAACTGCCCCCGAGCTGTCTTTGTTGCCTTCGTCAAATTTGCTAGAGTCAAACATTTCTACTACGTCCCAAGCCAAAGTTGCTGCTGTGAATCCATCCAAAGGATCGGAGGAGGACAACGATAACATAAACATTGAGGAGGATAGCACTATCATTCGTCCTACAAAACCATGTCACGTGGACTTTGGGAAGTCGAAGATCAAGGGAGGACATATTGAGGCACTCACTCGGTAAGATTATATTGAAAACGTTGAATGGGTCTAGCTAGGGGGCGATGACTTAGTGCCGAATCTAAAAGAAGATGAAGTTGTTATCTTCCAAAGCTTTCTGAAAGCTGGACTTAGATTTTCAATGCATAAGATGGTAGTCACTGTTTTGAAAAGGTTTAACATATACCTTCACTAGCTTACACCAAACGCTATAGTGCGCCTAGGAATTTTTATTTGGGCTGTTCGAAGCCAAGGTGTCGCACCAAATGCCGAAGCTTTCTACCACAATAATTTCGGTTGTTACAATTTTGCTTATTGAAGGGGACCATATTCCCTACACTCGTGTATCAAAGCAAATGGCCAAACGAATGGGCAAAGAAGTGGTTTTATATGAAGAATGATTTGAAAGAGAGGGAAGATATTAAAGGTGTTATTCAAACTTTCATCCATATTTGCTTCGGGTACAAGAGACCAACTTGCTATATTGATTTTGATGCTCAACCTGCTATATTTGCTTTTAACGCTGTATGCACGGATGTTGGAACAAGGGATCTTGTTCAAGAGTATTTGGCGTTTAAAACGTGGCCTCTAAGGGCTAGGTGGGAGATGCCTAAGATGTCTCAAAAAGACGCTTCGGATGCGGATCTTGGACTAGTCAGACATCGCTATAAGTTCAAAGATGAATTTGGGGAGCCTTGTGACAAGTGGTTATATTCTATTGAAGAAAAATGTGATGAAATTCTTAGAAATTATAGCAAGCTAGAGACCCAAGCTTTGCATCAGGCTTTTGCGCACGCGAAAAAGATACCAATTGAATCACATTTTTTATGCTATTGGCTTCTTTTACCCTGATTACCCTCATGTGGTTTAGGAGACAAAAAAAGAGGGGGAATAAGAAGAAGGTAACGACGAAACGCAACAAAATTTCGAATATAAAACCTGGGGCAATACGTTCTCAAGCTTTAGAAGAGATATCGTTATGGCGAACTATTAAAATCTGTTATTTTAACTTAGAACTATTACATTGACTTTGTTATTTTAACTTTTTGCAGGCTGCACCCGAAGCTGCGACACCGCCTATTACTAGGGAAATTGCCCTGGTTAGCATAACTTCAGAGACCAGGGAATCTAATACTTCTTGGGCCCAAGAGACGAAGATTGAGGAGGCCATTGCTTTGAAGGCTCAAGGAGTTGTTGCACTCGAACCGCTCTGTCACACCCGGTTTTGAAGGTAAACCGAATGCGAATCATGTATGTGCCAGGATCAGAAACTCACGTACACAACGATTACATAGTTGGATATCATCACACATTGCGCGAAGTAAATAGAGGAAAGGTACTTTATTACAACAAGATGTCCAAGACATCCACTGAGTCTATAACATAGTCATTAACATCAAAGTGCGGAAATACGAAACGTAGAAAATAAGGCCTTCATAGGCAGCTGATTGGGGGTTTGCCACTAAGACAGCTGATTGGGGGTTTGCCACTAAGATAAACAAGAACTCATCATAGTCCTAAAACTCCTCGAAGTCCTCCATGTTGCCAGCATCTCCTCCTGAGCACTGAGTACAGTGGGGACAACCTGGGGTGGGGTGGTTTGTAAAGAAAGGGTGAGTACACATCAACGTACTCAGCAAATGTCCCATTTGGCTAAAGTGAACTGGCTATATGTGGAGTTAAGGTTAAGCAGTTGCTTTTAGTTGGTCAAGTATTTATTACTATTAGTAGAGCCAAATTTTAGTAATAAACTCAGTTATTACCCAAATGTACTCCCTCCAAGAGGAAATACCAAAGAATCATAATTATACCATCATCATTAATCATCACCATAAAAGTAACTAGAATTCTTCTAATCAAAGAGGATCCCAAGGTCGCTCATAACCGTGAGCACGACTGATATATCAGTTTCTAATACTCTACAGAGGTTGCACACTTTACCCACAAGCCGTGATTCCCATTTTGCCCGGAAAGAGCTAATCTCCATTGACCACTACCTAGGTGGCCTGGCTGGGTATCACTACGTAGCCTTAACAAAGATTTCCCAGAGGTCATAGCCGCCCATTAGGTTTCTCCAGTTTGATAAACATAGTACCTCTCCCCAAAGGAAGGATGACTAACAAAACCAAATCAAGAACCTCTGCAACCAGCCTCGGCAGAGCAAGTACTGTGCCCGGACCCCATTGACAGCCCTACGGCGAAGCCAACTACTCCTCTAGTTCCTCTAATTAATCAGCTAAGGGCGTCCCATTCCACCCTCATGGTTGCACTATTATCCTGGGTGTCGCTCCCCAAATAGGTCCTTATGGAGAGGTACTTAGAAACATGGCCTGAGTCCCCTAAAGTATCACAGGATCATCATCGGGATAACATCATTGTATTATCATAAATATTCACATCATGTTCATTGATTAAAGTAAAGCAATAGCATGAAGCTAACCATAGTAACCCAAATGGTAATCAAGGACAAGGAAAATTTATCTTACCCTAATAGATCTAACTAATCTCAAAAGATTCTATCTTATTCTTAGAGACTCGTCTTGTCCTAATAAGCATACTTATCCCCACCATTTTGCTTATCTCATAATAGTGTAACAAACATGATCTATTCTAAAATAAGCTAAGTAGATCTTATCTAGTATAATCTGATTACACCAATTTAATTCTGATCCCATCTAATCTGATCAGATCTAACCTAATGGACAAACATGTTAGATAGTACTAGTAAAATAAGATTGGATCCTACTCTTATAAATATGTTTTAATCTAAACTGGAGTCTTAGTCCAACCTGGCCTTATGCAACTACCTTAACCACCTGATAGTTGCATAACCCCTCCGTTTTAACCCATCAGAGATTCTGACCTACCTACACCATATAATCCATCCTATTTCAAAAGATTCTAACATATATCAATAATATATATTCTACCCGGGTGGATCTATCTAACTTAAACTAGTCTAATCTAGTTATACCCAATCTAATATAGACCCTATTTAATTTACTATGATCTAATCTAGTGTGAACTACTTAATGCTGATATAAAGAATAAGGTCATACTCCTAATTCACTTAAGCCTAAATTGGGCCTTAGACCAACTCGTCCGTGAATCCACGACCTAGCCTATGTTATAGGTTGCCCAACCCATTTATCCCAAGAGCAAAGTAAAACTCTGTTTAATTTACCTACCTCATGTACCCGCCATTGTTATCCCAACTCAGATAATGGCATATGATACCACGACTGGGTCACTAAATCAGACCCAAGAAGAAGGTTAACCTCGACGACGAAGGATATGAGTAGAAACAAATCTTTAGATGAATCAAGATTCACCACCTGAAATAAAAGTCTTCCTTACCTAACTTTCTTCCACCCCAAATCTGCTCCACACTCACCAAATAGCGAAAACATGATGTACCCTTGTTTTCTATGCCACCCCTGCTAATGGCATGAAAATTTTAGGTATAAAAAATAAATACTAGTTGGAAGTTCCACTTAGAAAAAAATATATACCAGAGTTTCATAAAGATAAAGTCAGCTGGATATGCTCAACTAAATGTCATTCTTAAATGAGGATTATGGAATCTAGTGTGATCTAATCCAATGTGGTATGCTTAAACATATTAGTGGAATTTGGACACTTCTAGCCAGGTGTTAACTTAACTTAGCACATTAGATCAATTCAATCATGAGGTAACCCAACCAATAGTGGCATGATGAATGGTATAATCCATCTATCCCCACCTAACATCAAAAAAATTTTGACCTACATCATGTAGACTATCTTATCTTGACAAAATTCTATCCTACCTTTGGATATTCACCTTATACGACTAGTTACCCCAATCTGGACATAAAACAAAGATTAAGCCCTGCTAAAGAATCTTCAGATCATAAACAACAACTAGCCTATTCATCCTGCTTACCAAATACTTTACATTGCAAAACTATCCTACCATATGCTTCTAACTCTCATGGTCAACACCAGGAAGGGAAGATTATCAGGCAACAACAAACAGAAATAAATCCTCCAGATCCTCCACCGGTAGGAATCGATCAAGTGGTTGCCGCCCAAATGATGGTAATACAACAAATGACAAACATAGTTACCGAAATGCAAAATCAGATAAGACAAGAACGCCAGGAAATACGTCAGGACCGGCTGGAGATACGTTGAGAAATAAGGCAAGCACAGTTGAAAAGACAACAACAACAACGCCCACTATCTCCACCACCACCACCAGCTCCACCAAGCTACATAAATATATATATATCTACTACTATTTGTAAGAACTAAATGTTATTTTAGTTAGAAAGTTGGTATGATACTATTTTAGGAGGAATAAAAAGGTCTAATTGACCCCATGTAATGCTAATAAATTATGCATCATGCTGAAATTTTTGTTTGTGCATATGTTCTGAGACAATATGGTTATACCCTTTTTTACAAATCTCAAGGACGAGATTTCTGTTAAGGGGGTAGGATTTATAAGGCCCAAAATTTATATGAGAAAAAATATAATAATAATAATAAAATAAATATATGGAGAAATAAAATAGCAAAATTCAGATATCTCAAATTATACTTGAGTGTCAAAATTTGAGGACTCAATTTTGAAAACCATAACTATTTTAGACATGAAATAATAGAAAAGTTTCATATTCAACTAAATGAATATGCATTTTATTAAATGATGCTCCATAAGCATTTATTTACATGAATATTAATTTTGAAGTAATTTTACTTCTTATCCCGTATTCAAATACTATTTTTCTGTTTTTCATATTTCAAGCATTCACCAAACAAATAAAATAATTAAAATAGACATATATCTATTGCATCATGTTGGAGTTTAATTATGTGTGCATATATTAATAAAAATCTATAGAAAGACATCAATGCTTAAATTGGGAATTTAATCCTAAATTAGGAATTCTAGAATCGGAGAAAGAGGAGCATTAGTGATTACAAAATAAATATAAAAATAAATAAATTCACCATGCCTTGTTTAAGTTGTGCAATTAATGTGAATATAAATCTACCACAAAAATTAAATTTAAAGGAAATTTAGAGTTTGAATTTGTATGAGTTGAATTTGAAATTCAAAGTGAGAAATGAAAACAAAAAAATAAAAGAAAAAGGAAAGAACTCGGTTGGGCCCAAAGCGCTCAAACCGGCCCACTCCTTACTCTACGCGTGGCCCAAGTCCTCTCTGCCCCGCGCACTTGCGCCACTGGCGGCCCGGGCCCACTCGACAGACACACTACGCGCGCGTGCCACATACACTCCTATCACCGACTGGTGGGACCCTTCGAGCAGTTTCGTCTTCCCCACGAGCACAAGACGTGGACCACCGGCGGGCGCGCGTTTTCCGTGGAAACTGGAGCTCGCCCAACAAATTCGGCACTTCCGTTGCACCGCGACCACATTGCGCAGATAAATTGCTAGTGTTCTCCTCCACGCGTTCACCCCATCCTCCCTAGGAAGCATCCACCCATCGTTTCCACCGCCGCCGATGGTGAATTCACGCCGGCAGTGCCTCATTAACAGCAAGAACCGGCGCGGGTGGTTCGCCGACGCGTCTGGAAATCGTTTGTGGTCTTTCCGGGTGCAATTGAGGGCCAACAACGTCGAAATCGCTCGCCGTAGTTCAAGCACCGTCGCGGATCCGCTCTCCTCCGTGGGTAGTCTTCTCTGCGCCATAATACGGGGTAAGAATCCTCTTCTAGCTTTGCCTTGTTCCCTGCCTCATGTAGCGGCGCTCGGATCGGAATTTAGGCACGCGATTCGTGGCATGCAGTACTCCGGTGACCCCTCCGCGGTGAGTGCTTGGTCTGCCGTTGGGTAGGTATCCTGGTGGATGATGACCCGAGTCCGTTAGATCTTCATCCAATGGGTAAGATACGATTTGAACATATCCCTTCGCGCACCTAAACTAAACCGTTAGATTGTGGGTTGACGATCGTGATCGCGTGGGTGATCCCCTCTCTGGATCGATCACGTGGACTGCTGATCGTCGATCAGACGGTGTAGATTAGATTTGGGTTACTTCGAATCCGGAGCATAGATAGTTGATCTGGCGGTCTCGATTGCATACCTATTCACCGTGGGCTGGATCTAATCTCGTGCGTCCATTTTAGATCACAAGACTGAGGTTTGTGGATACCCCTTCGACCTTGTCAATTTGTAAAATAAACCCTGACCTTTGCGCAAATAGAACCCGCCGTCCACCCGAATCAATCCTGTGTCTGGGTAATTTTGCAAGATTAACCCTGACCTTCTCTGTTATGATGCGTGCAGTCCAAACAGAGAATTAATCAGGAAATCTATTTAATAAATGAATTTTTAAGTGTAAAACTAATCATAGAACTTGTTTAATCCCTAGAAAATTCATATTATGTCCAAATGAGTCCATTCCAATTTCTATAATTTTATAATATTGTTGTTTATAAATTAGTGCCACTGTTTTAACATGAAAGTCACATTAAAATTAATATCCTATTTAATCTTGTACAAAACACATAGAATCTCTGGAAATTCATAACTTAAAATCTATAACTTCGATTTGATCCATTCAAGTTGCGTTAGTCTCGTACAAATAATTACTATGCAATAACAACATTTATTATACCATGTCTCATTCTTTTATATTTAGATCTTTATTCAACTTATGTGGGTTAGTCTTGTTAATCTGCTTATCATTATAATCTATCAAAATATAATTTATGGTCAATTTATAACTTAGATTAAAGTTGAGATAATTATTTATAGAATAACCTCTCATATGATCTATCCTAACCAATTCATAATATAGTTTAATATTTTAATCACATAGATCTTCCATAGATCATGACTCCTGAACCATGACTTCGATCTTAGTAGTTCTCGATAACGCGATCTCATAGCAACGCGTAGACTATTATTATACAGTTTATTCTTATGTTTGGTGTGATGTTAATTTTGTCTATACCATGTCTGTTTGTATTGCTACGACTACCAGTGAGGTCACGAGAATCCGAGGATCATCCTGGTACCTGGAATCTCAAGTCCTAGGCAAGTTGTGCCCTTGACCACTTTTGTTACCCAATAATGTCCTTTAATATCATTTATTCATGCATAGGTTTAATTTTGATGGGACCCAATAGGTCACCCTAGTCTGTTTATCATTTTTCCTTTGTTTACCCCTAAATTATCTAGGTAGTTATGCTATTGCTTTACATGGTTTTGGGTTAATATTTTATTATATCCATGTTCCAATTAGTTTGTTATTTTATTTATGTTCATGTCAAGAGCATCATTATCTTTAATTGGAACATGGAGCTTAACTTGAGAAACACGTGCCACCACAAGAGAGGAATGGGACCCCTTGGCTAACTAATTAGGAAAGCTAGTGGAATACTACCTTACCCGAAGGGGCAAGGGCAGTAGGGGAGTTGCATGCAAGGAGGTTCTCGGGTTGATTTTGTTGCGATGGCGTTCAGACGGGGCATTCTTGCAAGTGCTCTTCCCATAAACTATAGCGGGTTTTTGGAAGCTAGTGGAACTTTGTAAAGGCTTCGTAGTGGATCCCTAGCCATTCACCTCGGTAGTGTCTAAGGGCCTTGCAAACCCTGGCGATATGGAAAACACGACTTGTGGGTACAGGGTACAACCTCTACAGAGTGTAAAACTGGTATACTAACCGAGCTCACGGTCAAGAGTAGCTCAGGACTCTCACATGATTAAATATGGAACTTAAATTCAATTTGTCATTTGCATTGCATGGGCGTATTTATTAATTTTGTTCTAATATTCTTATTATGGTTTAGTATTCACTTACATTTAGTAACTGCTAATAAAATTTTGACCAACTTTAAAAGCAATGCTCAGCTTTAACCATTCACTTTGGTAAGACTTACACTTGATGAGCTCTCACCTTTTGTGAGTTCATGCCACATTATTCCCCACAACTTGTTGAGCGATGAACATGTGTGAGCTCACCCTTGCTGTCTCACACCCCCCACAGGAGAAGAACAGGTGGTTCAAGAGGAGCCACACCACGAGGAGTTTGACTTGATCTAGGTGGCGTCTCCTAGTTGACTTTCTGGCGCCAAGGAGGGACTTTAGTTCGATCTATATTTATATTTTATTTTGTTAGACTTCTGCTACGTAATAAGTACTCTGATTATATTGTGACATTTATCTCTATACACTATATTATTATATGTGTTGTCTTCTTTGGCGCATATATGAGATGCACCCGGCTTTGTCCCTTAAATCCGGGTGTGACAAAAGTGGTATCAGAGGAAATGTTGACTGTAGAACGAAACCTAGATAGAACTGGACAACCAATACTTACTTACCTTTGCTACTGTGATTCTTATCTAAACTTTTCTTAATCATTCTCATCTATTTTTGCTTTACTCTGATTATTCTTACATCTTCTTCCTAAATACAAATGTGGATTTCATACTTTGAAATCCTGTGCCTAAAGTGACTTTTGGAATAGGAGACCTACTCTTAGGAACAAAAACAAAACTATTTTTATAGGTATCTAAACGATTGAGTTCTTGTTCTTATGATACTTGTTTGATTTGGATTTTTGATTGAGTGTGATGAGTTGTGGAGTAATGTCCACAATTACATCTGCATATACATATAGGCATAAATATAAATAAATAAAATTCATAAGATAACTAAACAACCTAGATTATCCTACATTAAAGAGGGATCTATGTAAAATAGATACACTTTAATGGATCCCTCTTAACTTAATGGATTCAAGATTATCCTAATAGGTTCATCCTATGTTAAAAAAATTCATAAATTGTTTATAAGATAAACTAGATTAACTAAGAATATTCCCCACTAGAATATATCAAGTAGATCCATTTTATCTTAAAAGATTCTCTTTTATATTAAAAGACTCTCTATTATCTTAATAGATCCATCTTATCTGGAACAAAATTTATCTTACCCTAATAGATCTAACTAATCTCAAAAGATTCTATCTTATTCTTAGAGACTCATCTTGTCCTAATAAGCATACTTATCCCCACCATTTTGCTTATCTCATAATAGTGTAACAAACATGATCTATTCTAAAATAAGCTAAGTAGATCTTATCTAGTCTAATCTAATTACACTAATTTAATTCTGATCCCATCTAATCTGATCAGATCTAACCTAATGGACAAACATGTTAGATAGTACTAGTAAAGTAAGATTGGATCCTACTCTTATAAAAATGTTTTAATCTAAATTGGAGTCTTAGTCCAACCTGGCCTTATGCAACTACCTTAACCACCCGATAGTTGCATAACCCCTCCGTTTTAACCCACCAGAGATTCTGACCTACCTACACCATATAATCTATTTTATTTCAAAAGATTCTAACATATATCAATAATATATGTTCTACCTGGGTGGATCTGTCTAACTTAAACTAGTCTAATCTAGTTATACCCAATCTAATCTAGACCCTTTTTAATCTACTATGATCTAATCTAGTGTGAACTACTTAATGCTGGTATATAGAATAAGGTCATACTCCTAATTCACTTAAGCCTAAATTGGGCCTTAGACCAACTCGTCCGTGAATCCCTGACCTAGCCTATGTTATAGGTTGCCCAACCCATTTATCCCAAGAGCAAAGTAAAAATCTGTTTAATTTACCTACCTCATGTACCTGCCATTGTTATCCCAACTCAGATAATGGCATATAATACCACGACTGATGGTCCCTAAATCAGACCCAAGAAGAAGGTTAACCTCGACGATGAAGGATATGAGTAGAAATAGATCTTCAGATGAATCAAGATTCACCACCTGGAATAAAAGCCTTCCTTAGCTAACTTTCTTCCTCCCCAAATCTGCTCCACACTCACCAAATAGCTAAAACATGATGTACCCTTGTTTTCTATGCCACCCCTGCTAATGGCATGAAAATTTTAGGTATAAAAAATGTATACTATTTGGAAGTTCCACTTAGAAAAAATATATATACCAGAGTTTCATAAAGATAAAGTCAGCTGGATATGCTCAACTAAATGGCATTCTTAAATGAGAATTATGGAATCTAGTGTGATCTAATCTAATGTGGTCTGCTTAAATGCATTAGTGGAATTTGGACCCTTCTAGCCAGGTGTTAACTTAACTAAGCACATTAGATCAACTCAACCATGAGCTAACCCAATCAATAGTGGCATGATGAATGGTATAATCTATCTATCCCCACCTAACATCAAACAAAATTTTAACCTACATCATGTAGACTATCTTATCTTGACAAAATTCTATCCTATCTTTGGATATTCACCTTATACGACTAGTTACCCCAATCTGGACATAAAACAAAGATTAAGCCCTACTAAAGAATCTTCAGATCATAAACAACTACTAGCCTATTCATCTTGCTTACCAAATACTTTACATTGCAAAACTATCCTACCATATGCTTCTAACTATCATGGTCAACACCAAGAAGGGAAGATTATCAGGCAACAGCAAACAGAAATGAATCCTCTAGATCCTCCACCGGTTGGAATCGATCAAGTGGTTGCCGCCCAAATGATGGTAATACAACAAATGGCAAACATAGTTACCAAAGTGCAAAATCAGATAAGACAAGAACGCCAGGAAATACGTCAGAACCGGCTGGAGATACGTCGAGAATAAGGCAAGCACAGTTCGAAAGACAACAACAACACCCACTATCTCCATCACCACCACCAGCTCCACCAAGCTACATAAATATATATATATCTACTACTATTTGTAAGAACTAAATGTTACTTTAGTTAAAAAGTTGGTATGATACTATTTTAGGAGGAATAATAAGGTCTAATTGACCCCATGTGTTGCTAATAAATTATGCATCATGCTGAAATTTTTGTTTGTGCATATGTTCTGAGACAATATGGTTATACCCTTTTTTTACAAATCTCGAGGACGAGATTTCTATTAAGGGGGTAGGATTTGTAAGACCCAAAATTTATATGAGAAAAAAATATAATAATAATAAAATAAATATATGGAGAAATAAAATAGCAAAATTTGGAAATCTCAAATTATACTTGAGTGTTGAAATTTGAGGACTCAATTTTGAAAACCAAGAACTATTTTAGAAAAGAAATAATAGAAAAGTTTCCTATTCAACTAAATGAATATGCATTTCATTAAATGATGCTCCATAAGCATTTATTTACATGAATATTAATTTTGAAGTAATTTTACTTCTTATCCCGTATTCAAATACTATTTTTCTATTTTTCATATTTCAAGCATTCACCAAACAAATAAAATAATTAAAATAAACATATATCTATTGCATCATGTTGGAGTTTAATTATGGGTGCATGTATTAATAAAAATCTATAGAAAGACATCAATGTTTAAATTGGGAATTTAATCCTAAATTAGGAATTCTAGAATCGGAGAAAGAGAAGCATTAGTGATTACAAAATAAATATCAAAAATAAATAAATTCACCATGCCATGTTTAAGTTGGGCAATTAATGTGAATATAAATCTATCACGAATATTGAATTTAAACGGAAATTTAGAGTTTGAATTTATATGAGTTGAATTTGAAATTCAAAGTGAGAAAAGAAACCAGAAAAAGTAAAAGAAAAAGGAAAGAACTCGGTTGGGCCCAAAGCGCTCAAACCAGCCCACTCCTTACTCTGCGCGCGGCCCAAGTCCTCTCTGCCTCGTGCACTTGCGCCACTGGCGGCCCGGACCCACCCGACAGACACACTACACGCGAGCGCCACATACACTCCTATCACCGACTGGTGGGACCCTTCGGGCAGTTCTGTCTTCCCCGCGGGCGCAAGACGCGGACCACCGGCAGGCGCGCGTTTTCCGCGAAAACCGGAGCTCGCCCAACAAATTCGACACGGCCGTTGCACCGCGACCACATTGCGAACATAAATTGCTAAGATTAACCCTGACCTTTTCTGTTATGATGCGCGCGGTCCAAACAGAGAATTAATCAGGAAATCTGTTTAATAAATGAATTTTTAAGTGTAAAAATAATCATAGAACTTGTTTAATCCCTAGAAAAATCATTTTAAGTCCAAATGAGTCCATTCCAATTTCTATAATTTTATAATATTATTGTTTATCAATTAGTGCCACTGTTTTGACTTGAAAGTCACATTAAAATTAATATCCTATTTAATCTTGTACAAAACACATAGAATCTCTGGAAATTCATAACTTAAAATCTATAACTCCGATTTGATCCATTCAAGTTGCGTTAGTCTCGTACAAATAATTACTATGCAATAACAACATTTATTATTCCATGTCTCATTCTTTTATAATTAGATCTTTATTCAACTTATTTGGGTTAGTCTTGTTAATCTGCTTATCATTATAATCTACCAAAATATAACTTATGGTCAATTTATAACTTAGATTAATGTTGAGATAATTATTTATAGAATAACCTCTCATATGATCTATCCTAACCAATTCATAATATAGTTTAATATTTTAATCACATAGATCTTCCATAGATCATGACTCCTGAACCATGACTTCGATCTTAGTAGTTCTCGATTCCGCGATCTCATAGCAACGTGTAGACTATTATTATACAGTTTATTCTTATGTTTGCTGTGATGTTAATTTTGTCTATACTTTGTCTGTTTGTATTGCTACGACTAGCAGTGAGGTCACGAGAATCCGAGGATCATCCTGGTACCTGGAATCTCAAGTCCTAGGCAAGTTGTGCCCTTGACCACTTTTGTTACCCAATAATGTCCTTTAATATCATTTATTCATGCATAGGTTTAATTTTGATGGGACCCAATAGGTCACCCTAGTTTGTTTATCATTTTTCCTTTGTTTACCCCTGAATCATCTAGGTAGTTGTGCTATTGGTTTACATAGTTTTGGGTTAATATTTCATTATATCCAAGTTCCAATTAGTTTGTTATTTTATTTATGTTCATGTCAAGATCATCATTATCTTTAATTGGAACATGGAGCTTAACTTGAGAAACACGTGCCACCACAAGGGAGGAATGGGACCCCTTGGCTAACTAATTAGGAAAGCTAGTGGAAGACTACCTTACCCGAAAGGGGCAAGGGCAGTAGGGGAGTTGCATGCAAGGAGGTTCTCGGGTTGATTTTGCTGCGATGGTGGTCAAACAAGGGATTCTTGCAAGTGCTCTTCCCATAAACTATAGCGGGTTTTTGGAAGTGAGAGCACCAAGAGAGGGGGTGAATAGGTGATCCTGTAAAATCAAACACTAAATAGCCACAAACTTGATTGTTAAGGTATTAGTGAAATCAAGTGGCTATGGAACACGCTCGTGCGAACAAAGCAATCACAAGAAGCAACACAGAGACACGCGATTTTTATCCCGTGGTTTGGCCAAGTAACACTTGCCTACTTCCACGTTGTTGCGTCCCAATGGACGAGGGTTGCACTCAACCCCTTTCAAGTGATCCAATGATCAACTTGAATACCATGGTGTTTTATCTTAGAGTACTCTTCCCATTTGCCACAAGTTGGAGCCTCTCGCCCTTACAAAGTTATGGTCACAAAGAAAGCACAAGAGTAAGGATGGGAGAGCAACACACACAAGACTTAAATCCACAGCACAACCACGCACACAAGCCAAGACTTGAGCTCAAAACACAGCACAGGGAGTTCGCAACTCAAATGGAGCTCAAATCACTAACACAGCGAATCAAATGCGTGGAGACGGAGTCTGGGAGTCTTAGAATGTTTCTTGAGAGCTTGGTGTACTGCTCCATGTGCCTAGGGGTCCCTTTTATAGCCCCAAAGCAGCTAGGAGCTGTTGGAGATCAATTTGGAAGGACATTCTTGCCTTCTGTCGAATGCGCAATCTCCTTCCATATCGGGCGCAACTGACCATTGCTCCATGGGACCGATTGGCGCACCAGACAATGTCCGGTGCACACCGGACAGTCCAGTGCACCCAGCCGACCGTTGGAGCGAGCCACATGTCGCACGCTGATCGCGCAGACTACCGTTGGCCACTAGCGCCGTTGGCTCACCGGACAGTCCGGTGCACCACCGGACAGTCCGGTGAATTATATCCGTATGACTCTATCGTTTCTCGAGAGCAGCCGGTTCATCGTCGGCCAGCCTGGGGCACCAGACACTCTCCTGTGCACCACTGTCCGGTGGTGCACCGGACACTGTCTGGTGTGCCAGGCCCGAGCAGGTGTTGGTTGTTCGCAACCAACCTTTTCCAATTCGTTTCTTCTCTTGTCAGCACTGTTTTGTAACACCCCGAGCTTTAAGGGGCAAAGCCTGGTATATCTCATACATGCGCCAAAGAAGACAACATATATAATAACAGAGTATATAGAGATAAATGTTACAATATAATCAGAGTACTTATTACATAGCGGAAGTCTTACAAAATAAAAGATAAATATAACAGGATCTAGAATCCATCCTTGGCACCAGAAAGTCAACTGGGAGACGCCACCTAGATCGAATCGAACTCCTCGCTGTGTGGCCCCTCTTGAACCACCTATTCTTCTCCTCTCGGGGGGTGTGAGACAGCAAGGGTGAGCTCACACATGTTCATCGCTCAACAAGTTATGGGGAATAATGTGACATGAACTCACCAAAGGTGGGAGATCATGTAAAGTGTAAGGCTTATCAAAGAGAATGGTTAAAGCTGAGCATTGCTTTTAAAGTTGGTCAAAACTTTATTAGCAATTACTAGATGTAAGTAAATACCAAACCATAATAACAATAATAGAACAAAATTAATAATAAACCCATGCAAATGACAAATTGAATTTAAGTTCCATAATTTAATCATGTGAGAGTCCTGAGCTGCTCTTGACCGTGACCTCGACTAGTATACCAGTTTTACACTCTACAGAGGTTGTACCCTTTACCCACAGGTCGTGTTTCCCATGTCGCTAGGGTTTGCAAAGCCCTTAGACACTACTGAGGTGAATGGCTAGGGATCCACTATAAGGCCTTTACAAAGTTCCACTAGCTTCCGAAAACCCACTACAGTTTATGGGAAGAGCACTTGCAAGAATCCCCGTCTGACCGCCATCGCATCAAAATCAACCCGAGAACCTCCTTGCATGCAACTCCCCTACTGCCCTTGTCCCTTTCGGGTAAGATAGTCTTCCACTGGCTTTCCTAATTAGTTAGCCAAGGGGTTTCATTCCTCCCTTGTGGTGGCACGTGTTTCTCAAGTTAAGCTCCATGTTCCAATTAACATAATATAATGATCTTGTCATGAACATAAATAAAATAACAAAATAATTGGAACATGGATATAATGAAATATTAATCCCAAAACCATATAAAGCAATAGTAGAACTACCCAAGTGCTTCAGGGGTAAACAAGGTAAAAAGGATAAACAGACTAGGATGACCTATTGGGTCCCATCAAAATTAAACCTATGCATTGAATAGTGATAATAAAGAATATTATTAGGTAACAAAAGTGGATCAAGGGCACAACTTGCCTGGCACTTGAGATTCCAGTTACCAGGGTGATTCTTCGGATCCTCGTGACCGCACTGCTAGTCGTAGCAATACAAACAAACATGGTATAGACAAATTAACATCACACCAAACATAAGAACATACTGCATAATAATAATCTACGTGTTGCTACGAGATCGTGGGATCGAGAACTACTAAGGTCGGAGTTACGATTAAGGAGTTATGATTTTATAGAAGATCTATGTGATTAAAATATTAAACTATATTATAAATTGGTTAATATAATGAGTGGTTATTATGTAAATAATTATCTCAACTTTAATCTAAGTTATAAATTTACCATAGATTATTTCTTGGTAGGTTATAATGATAAGCAGATTAACAAGACTAACCCACATAAGTCTAATAAAGATCTAGTTATAAAAGATTGAGACATGGTATAATCAATGTTTTTATTGCATAGTAAATATTTATACGAAACTAACGCTACTTGAACGGATCAAATCTGAGTTACGGATTATGAGTTATGAAT
Organism: Zea luxurians; assembly: GCA_029449295.1. Classification (NCBI taxonomy): domain Eukaryota; kingdom Viridiplantae; phylum Streptophyta; class Magnoliopsida; order Poales; family Poaceae; genus Zea; species Zea luxurians. The sequence goes on along the minus strand of JAOPSE010000075.1, from coordinate 10,266,430 downwards.
TTTCGAAGGTATTATGTGTTTGGTACGGAAATAATTAAGTGGTCAAGTTTAATATAGTTTTCATGCTAAAACAGAGTCATTAAATGATAAACAATATTAATACAAAATTATAGAAATTGGAACGGGTCAATTAGGAGCTCATATGAATTTTCTAAGGATTAAATAAGTTTCTGCAATTATTTTTAAACCCAAAATCAATTTCTAAATTCCTTTTCCTTATTTTATTTATCTCTTGGACTGCGCGCACCAAAACCAGGAAGCACAGGGGCTAATCCATAAAAATCCCTAGACTCAGAACGCTTCTGACAGGACTGTGGGTTGAATAACAATGATGCTAGGGGCTCTTACGCTAAACTGATAGGCCGAAGGGGTATCGTGGGATGTGAGCCGTCCGATTACGGACAGACGTCCCAGATTAGATCATACTCTCACCACAAGAACCACCATCGGATCAAGATCTGATGACTAGGATTTATTGAGATCTGAACCGTTCTCCACCCACCGATCGACGATCTACGGCACGTATTCGACAAACGAAATGGTATGCGCCGACCTAATCCGAACCGTACCCTAGAGATCCAACGATCGAGATCAATCCACTGAACGGTCTAATCTCCACCGTTCATCACCCGTTCAACGATCCACCGGTTGTCTTTTTCCCCCAAGCCGTCTAGTCGCGCAGAAACGTGGAGGCGCCCACTGTTTGGCCATGACGCCCTACCAGTGAACGTCGCTCTGGCGCCCTGGTGCACCATCTGCACAGCTCGGTGGAGCCCTTAGGCTCGACTCCGAGGATGAACTGGCAACGCGGTTGAGGTCCATCTGTGATGGCCTCCTGCAACATACCTCACATCGATGATGTGCCCTACCCTACTCACGTCGCTAGTTTTTCCCAGACGGCCTACGGTGCTGCAGATAGATGGCGAGTATGGGCAGGGAAAATTAGCATACCACAATTTGCAGCCAAATTGTTCATAACTCGACGGACCACACCATGATAGCCCTGCGGCGACTTCCCACCTGTGGTGGCCCTGCCCACAGCTTCACGTGGATGAGCAGTGCGCCCCCGTGATGAGGTAGGTCAGAGTTGGTCAGGGGCGACTCGGGTTTATACTCAGGGATCACAACCGCTGAGCGAGAAAAGTGCGGCCACGGAGGTCTGTTACGCGGATCCGGTGCAGCTGCCGTCGTGGGGAAGAGGAACAAGCCCCCGACGAAACGGTCCCACCAACCAGTGACCAGACTCCCAGCGCGTGCGAACCTAGGGAGACAACGGAGTGGGAAGCTAGTCCATGGGCCCTAGTGGTTAGCCAGGACGTCAGTGAGGGGTGAAACTGTGAGGCTGCTAGTGCGGGGCTGCGGTGTCGGCGCCATACAGCTGAATGGGCCGAGCGCGGATGGGTATATGGGCCGACCTAGTCAATTTGGCCCAAACCGATACCCTTCAGTCCTTTTATATTTTCTTTTCCATCCTTTTCTTCTCTATTTCCATTTCAATTATTCAAACTAAATTCAAATTCTTGTTTTGAACTCTAGATTTCAAATATCACACAAAAGTCTACATGAAGTATACTTCCATTATCTGAAATAATACTGTTATCTTATAATTTTTTATTTTTTTTCTTCTCTTTTCTCTTTTATTTCCAAATTCTAATTTTTTTTACACTTAGACTTGTCTCACAAATTTGAACACAAATGCAAACATATAAGAATCCAGCATGGAATGCACATTTATGTACTTATTTATTTGTCATTTGACTACTTTAATTCCTTTAGTGGAATATGCATAAAGAAAAGAAGATCAAGAAATCCTGAAAATTCTAGTATAGATGTATATTTATTTATTTATTTATTTATTTATCCTATTATCTTTATTTTATATCAATTTTGGGCATTACAAATCCTACCCCCCTTAATAGAAATCTTGTCCTCGAGATTTGTAAGGAAAGGGTGTATACTCATGCTGTTTCAACACATATGCACAAACAAAAATCTCAGCATGATGCATAATTTATTAGCAACACATGGGGTCAAGTAGACCATATTATTCCTCCTAAAACAGTATCATACCAACTACTAACTAAAGTATCACTTAGATCTTACAAATAGTAATAATATATATTTATATATTTATGTAGCTTGGTGGAGCTGGTGGTGGCGGTGGAGGTAGTGGAAGATTGGGAGAGCATAGGTATCCAGCTACTATTTATGTGGGATATAAACTTAACAGGTTGAGGTAAGAAAGATTATGGCAAGGAAAAGACTATCCAAAATGTTTAAGTCCTGATTCATCTTGAGATTCGCTTTGACTGTTATACCCTTCCTTGTCGATGTTGATCTTTTCTTCTCCGGTCTTGGTCTCATTGATTCGAGGTTAGTGTATATCATCGGAGTGGAGGAAAATGGTTAAGATGGATATGGTGAGATAGACTACAGGATGTAGGTCAAAATCTTGTTTGACATTTAGTGGGGACAGATAGATTATGCAATGACTCTATGGGTTGGGTTAACTCTTCTGCTCATGGTTGAGTTGGTTTAATGCACTAACTTTAGGTTTAAGTGCATGAGGGGGAAACAAAGTTTATCAGAGTAGAATCCAGTTTATTTCACTAGTGTTAACTTGTTAAGTAACCCACACTAAATTGGGTAAGATCTAGATTAATATGAGTTGAGTGTGTTATGTCAAATTCTAGTTGGGTGCCTTTGTTTTAGGTAGGGCTTGGAAAAAGAATGATGTATATCATTGAGAATGTGTAGGTCAAACTGGTGGATTAGAATCTCTATTTTCTTATAGATAGATTAGGCAATTTATCAAGAATGTGAAGGTCGGGGGTATATGGCCGAGTTGATATAAGTCACCAATTTAGGTTTCAAACCCATGTATAGGAATATGGTTTATTTAATACTTGTAACATAGATTAGACCATATTAGATTGGGTAGGGTCTAGATTAGATTGGATGTAACTGGATTAAACTTAGTTTAAGTTAGATAAATCTACCAGGGTAGAACGTGTATTATTAATATGTGTTAGAATCCTTTGAGATAGGATGAATTATATAGCGTAGGTAGGTCAGAATCTCTTGTCAGGTTAAAACAGAGGTGTTATACAACCATCGAATGGTTGAGGTAGTTGCATAAGGCCAGGTTGTTGTATGTGGTCTAGTCTAAATTGGAATCTTAGTCCAACTTGGATTAAAACATATTTATAAGAGTAGGATCCAATCTTATTTTACCAGTATTATCTAACATGTTTGTCCATTAGGTTAGATCTGATCAAATTAGATGGGATCAGATTTAAATTAGTGTAATCAGATAAGATCTACTTAATTTATTTTGGAATAGATCATGTTTGTTACACTGTTATGAGATAAGCAAAGTGGTGGGGGTAAGTATGCTTATTAGGACAAGAAGAGTCTCTAAGAATAGAATCTGGATTAGTCAGATCTATTAGGGTAAGATAAAAACCTTTTCGAGATGAGTTGAATCTATTAAGGTAAGAGAGTATCTTTTAAGATAAGATGGATCTATTAAGATAAGAGAGAGTCTTTTAAGATAAGAGGGATCTATTAAGATGAGAGAAAATCTTTTAAGATAAGACAGATCTATATGACATAGATACATTTTAATGGAGGATAATCTAGGTTGTTTAGTTATCTTATAAATTTTATTCATTTATATCTATACGTATATGTAATTGTGGATGTTACTCCACAATTCATCACACTCAATCAAAGATCCAAATCAGGCAGGTATCATAAGAACAAACACTCAAGCGTATAGATACCTATAACAATAGTTTTGTTTTTGTTCCTAGGAGTAGGTCTCCTATTCCTAAAGTCACTTTAGGCACAAGATTTTAAAGTGTGAAATCCACTTTTGTCTTTAGAAGGAACAGGGTAGAATAATTAGAGTAAAGCGGAAATAGATGAGAAAATATTAAGATGAGTTTAGAAAAGAATTCAGCGTAGCAGAGGTAAGGTTAATCAGAGTAGAACAGTAGGAGGTGAAAAGGATCAAGATAAGTATAGAAAGAATCAGAGTAAGGTAAGTAGGTAAGGGTTTATCCATTTCTATCTAGGTTTCGTCCTACAGTCAACATTCCTCTGATACCACTTTTGTAACACCCTGGGCTTTAAGGGGCAAAGCCGGATGTATCTCATACATGCGCCAAACAAGACAACATATATAATAACAGAGTGTATAGAGATAAATGTCACAATATAATCAGAGTACTTATTACATAGCGGAAGTCTTACAAAATAAAAGATAAATATAACAGGATCTAGAATCCATCCTTGGTCCCAGAAAGTCAACTGGGAGATGCCACCTAGATCGAATCGAACTCCTCGCTGTGTGGCTCCTCTTGAACCACCTGTTCTTCTCCTCTGGGGGTGTGAGACAGCAAGGGTGAGCTCACACATGTTCATCGCTCAACAAGTTGTGGGGAATAATGTGACATGAACTCACCAATGGTGGGAGATCATGTAAATGTAAGGCTTACCAAAGAGAATGGTTAAAGCTGAGCATTGCTTTAAAGTTGGTCAAAATTTTATTTGCAATTACTAGATGTAAGTAAATACCAAACCATAATAACAATAATAGAACAAAATTAATAATAAATCCATGCAAATGCAAATGACAAATTGAATTTAAGTTCCATAATTTAATCATGCGACAGTCCTGAGCTGCTCTTGACCATGAGCTCGGCTAGTATACCAGTTTTACACTCTGTAGAGGTTGTACCCTTTACCCATAAGTCGTGTTTCCCATGTCGCCAGTGTTTGCAAAGCCCTTAGACACTACCGAGGTGAATGGCTAGGGATCCACTACGAGGCCTTTACAAAGTTCGACTAGATTTCAAAAACCCGCTACAGTTTATGGGAAAAGCACTTGCAAGAATCCCCCGTCTGACAGCCATCGCAGCAAAATCAACCCGAGAACATCCTTGCATGCAAATCCCCTACTGCCCTTGCCCCTTTCGGGTAAGGTAGTCTTCCACTAGCTTTCCTAATTAGTTAGCCAAGGGGTCCCATTCCTCCCTTGTGGTGGCACATATTTCTCAAGTTAAGCTCCATGTTCCAATTAACATAATATAATGATCTTGTCATGAACATAAATAAAATAACAGAATAATTGGAACATGGATATAGTGAAATATTAATCCCAAAACCATATAAAGCAATAGCAGAACTACCCAAGTGCTTCAGGGGTAAACAAGGTAAAAAGGATAAACAGACTAGTGTGACCAATTGGGTCCCATCAAAATTAAACCTATGCATGAATAGTGATAATAAAGAATATTACTGGGTAACAAAAATGGATCACGGGCACAACTTGCCTGACACTTGAGATTCCAGTTACCAGAGTGATTCTTCGGATCCTCGTGACCGCACTGCTAGTCGTAGCAATACAAACAAACATGGTATAGACAAATTAACATCACACCAAACATAAGAACATACTGCATAATAATAATCTACGCGTTGCTACGAGATGGTGGGATCAAGAACTACTAAGGTCGGAGTTATGATTAAGGAGTTATGATTTTATAGAAGATCTGTGTGATTAAAATATTAAACTATATTATAAATTGGTTAATATAAATCATATGAGAGGTTATTATATAAATAATTATCTCAACTTTAATCTAAGTTATAAATTTACCATAGATTATGTCTTGGTAGGTTATAATGATAAGCAGATTAACAAGACTAACCCACATAAGTCTAATAAATATCTAATTATGAAAGAATGAAATATGGTATAATCAATGTTTTTTGCATAGTAAATATTTATACGAAACTAACGCGACTTGAACGGATCAAGTCAGAGTTACGGATTATGAGTTATGAATTTCCGAAGGTTTTATGTGTTTGGTACGGAAATAATTAAGTGGTCAAGTTTAATATAATTTTCATGCTAAAACAGAGTCATTAAATGATAAACAATATTAATACAAAATTATAGAAATTGGAATGGGTCAATTCGGAGCTCATATGAATTTTCTAAGGATTAAATAATTTTCTACAATTATTTTTAAACCCAAAATCAATTTCTAAATTCCTTTTCCATATTTTATTTATCTCTTGGACTGTGCGCACCAAAACTAGGAAGCACAGGGGCTAATCCATAAAAATCCCTAGACTCAGAACGCTTCTGACAGGACTGTGGGTTGAATAACAATGATGCTAAGGGCTCTGACGCTAAACTGACAGGCCGAAGGGGTATCATGGGATGTCAGCCGTCCGATTACAAAGAGATGTCCCAGATTAGATCACACTCTCACCGCAAGAACCGCCATCGGATCAAGATCTGATGACCAGGATTCAATGAGATCTGAACCGTTCTCCACCCACCGATCGATGATCTATGACACATATTCGACGAACGAAAAGGTATGCGCCGACCTAATCTGAACCGTACCCCAGAGATCCGACGATCGAGATCAATCCGCTGAACATTCTAATCTCCACCGTTCATCACCCGTTCAACGATCCACCGGCTGTCTTCTTCCCCCAAGTCGTCCAGTCGCGCAGAAACGCGGCGGCGCCCATTGTTTGGCCATGACGCACCGCCGGTGAATGTCACTCTGGCGCCCTGGTGCACCATCCGCACATCTCGGTGGAGCCCTTAGGCTCGACTCTGAGGATGAACTGGCAGCGCGGTTGAGGTCCATCCGTGATGGCCTCCGACAACGTACCTCACATCGACGATGTGCCCTACCCTACTCACGTCGCTAGTTTTCCCCCCCAGACGACCTACTGTGCTGCGGATAGATGGCGAGTATGGGCAGGGGAAATTAGCATACCACAATTTGGAGCCAAATTGTTCATAACTCGATGGACCACGCCATGATAGCCCTGCGACGACTTCCCACCCATGGCGGCCCTGCCCACAGCTTCACGTGGACGAGCAGTGCGCCCCCATGATGAGGTAGGTCAGAGTTGGTAAGGGGCGACTCGGGTTTATACTCTAGGATCACAACCACTGAGCGAGAAAAGTGTGGCCGCGGAGGTCTGTTACGCGGATCCGGCACAGCTGCCATCGTGGGGAAGAGGAACAAGCCCCCGACAAAACGGTCCCACCAACCAGTGACCAAACTCCCAGCGCGTGCGAACCCAGGGAGACAAGGGAGTGGGAAGCTAGTCCATGGGCCCCATTGGTCAGCCAGGACGTCAGTGAGGGGTGAAACTGTGAGGCTGCTAGTGCGGGGCTGCGGTGTCGGCGCCATACAGTTGAATGGGCCGAGCGCGGATGGGTATATGGGCCGACCTGGTCAATTTGGCCCAAACCGAGACCCTTCAATCCTTTTATATTTTCTTTTCCATCCTTTTCTTCTCTATTTCCATTTCAATTATTCAAACTAAATTCAAATTCTTATTTTGAACTCTAGATTTCGAATATCACACAAAAGTCTACATGATGTATACTTCCATTGTCTGAAATAATATTGTTATCTTATAATTTTTTATTTTTTTCTTCTCTTTTCTCTTTTATTTCCAAATTCTACATTTTTTACACTTAGACTTGTCTCACAAATTTGAACATAAATGCAAACATATAAGAATCCAGCATGGAATGCACATTTTATGTACTTATTTATTTGTCAACTGACTACTTTAATTCCTTTAGTGGAATATGCACAAAGAAAAGAAGGTCAAGAAATCCTCAAAATTCTAGTATAGATGTATATTTATTTATTTATCCTATTATCTTTCTCTTATACTAATTTTTGGCATTACATGTTTCTAGCACTTAGATAAACATGTTAGTACTCAAAACAATTCACTAAGTCTAGAAACGTACCTTGTCTTTGATTTTGCACTTCTTGCTCGTTTAGCACATAAGAGTTCAAAACATTTTGTTGGGCACCTAATCACCAAAACAATTATAGAAATGGCCCAAGGGCACATTTCCCTTTCAGGAAGCTAGTGGAACTTTGTAAAGGCCTCGTAGTGGATCCCTAGCCATTCACCTCGGTAGTTTCTAAGGGCCTTGCAAACCCTGGCGACATGGGAAACACGACTTGTGGGTACAGGGTACAACCTCTGCAGAGTGTAAAACTTGTATACTAGCCGAGCTCACGGTCAAGAGCAGCTCTGGACTCTCACATGATTAAATATGGAACTTAAATTTAATTTGTCATTTGCATTGCATGGGAGTATTTATTAATTTTGTTCTAATATTCTTATTATGGTTTGGTATTCACTTACATTTAGTAACTGCTAATAAAATTTTGACCAACTTTAAAAGCAATGCTCAGCTTTAACCATTCACTTTGGTAAGCCTTACACTTCATGAGCTCCCACCTTTGGTGAGTTCATGCCACATTATTCCCCACAACTTGTTGAGCGATGAACATGTGTGAGCTCACCCTTGCTGTCTCGCATCCCCCACAGGAGAAGAACAGGTGGTTCAAGAGGAGCCACACCATGAGAAGTTTGACTTGATCTAGGTGGCGTCTCCTAGTTGACTTTCTGGCGCAAAGGATGGACTTTTGTTCGATCTATATTTATATTTTATTTTGTAAGACTTCCGCTATGTAATAAGTACTCTGATTATGTTGTGACATTTATCTCTATACACTCTATTATTATATTTGTTGTCTTCTTTGGCGCATATATGAGATGCACCCGACTTTGTCCCTTAAATCCGGGTGTGACAACTTAAATGCTAGGGATTAATATGTTTAGAGATTAGTGATTCCCTAGATGTTATGGACTATATAGTTTATTGCCACTAATTTCAGTGAGACCCAAAATTATACTAGGGATCAATTCATGCACAACATTTTATTAATCTCACAAAATTAAACAAATAAGTACCATTAAGGTTTTCCTTTTTATTTATTTTCCTAAATAGATAAATTTACACATAAACTAACCTATAGCTTAGACCAAAAATTAGAGTACTCGGACTATGGAGAACATAATTTACTTGGACAGAGAATATTTCTATGAACATTTTGTAATTTGAACCACTAAATTTGGAGTTCATATGACAAAGATATGAAATAAACAAGTTTTTAAGTTTAAAATATGAAACTAAGCCCAATCTGTGATTATTTAAAAGGTCAGGGGTCTGTTTAAAAGAAGTCAGGGGCCTGCGCGCTAAATCGCGGGACGACGGGTTGATTCTCGAAAACCCGAGGGTCTTTTATGTAAAACTGCCGCGTGAAGGGGTATTGAACATTTCCAACCGCTAGATCGCAAATGGACGGTCAGGATTAGATCAAGGAACGAGTGCGCGGGCGCGGACGAGCGAGTGTGGCTGACAAGCGGGGGCGGGGTATCAGCGACCAGACGGGAAGGCGGGCTGACCAGTTAGGCCCAGCGCTAGGGGGTGCAGACGCTGACTGGCGGGCCCAGGGATAGGGCGCGCATGCGCGAATCGGTACCCGGTGATCCGGACCACACGATCAGGATCGAACGGTGGAGATCAACGCTGGGAGGGTTTTACGGCTGCGGGCGACGCCGCTCCTGCTCCTCAGTGGTGAGGTCGCTGGAGACAAGAGGAACGTGCATGGCAGGGCTCTAGGGGTTCGGGAAAAGCTCAGGCGCGATCAGGGTGACCTGGCAAACTTAGTCCTGGGTGCAATACCGACGCGAAGGCACTAGAGGGTGCAAAACACGACGAGGCGACTTTACGGCAGCACGGATCAACTCCGGCGAGGAATTTCACGGACACTAGGGCAGTAACGGACGAAATAAGTGCATAGGAAGGTTGCTCTCCTTGAGTGCGAACTCAGGAGCACTTGGGCGACGATGGGGACGCGGTGAAGCCTCAGGTCAATGGCGGCGGACTCCAGCTGCACGGGAAAACACTCTGGTGAGCGTGGACTGGGTGAACCAGAGAGGCTATGGGCGAATCAAGGGGTGTCCCGAGTTGCTAACGGTGAGGCGAAACTCACCGAGGCAACGGACGCGACGGTGGCTCAACGGCGGCCACAGAACGGTGATGGACTTCGATGAGCAGCGACGGAGCTGCCTGGATGCGCGCGTAGGGCGAGAAAGAGGGCGAGAGTGCTCGGCTGAGGGCTCAAATGAGCAGGGGGAAGTGGGCAAGCGGGGTGCGGGCTCTAAAGGGGGCGAGGGCGTGCATAGGTGGCCAGAAAATGCGCGGACGTGGGCGCGTCCACGACGGGAGTGTGCAGGCGGGAGGTTAGGGACGGGGCCTGATGGGTGGGGTTCGCGGGGCAGCGAGAGAGGACGTGCGCGTGCGCGAAAGGAAACAGCGTCGACAGATCGGCCACACTGGCAGCAAGCGGGAGAGAGATGGATAGAAGGAACGTCGACACACCTGTCAGGGGCTGAGGGCACGCAGGGATGGGCCTGCTGGGCTCACTTGGGCCAAAAAGGGATTTTCCATTTTCCTGGAATTTCTAATGATTTTATTATTTTATTTTCCCTAGGGTTTTCATTTCAAATTCAAATCAGGTTTCAAATTCAAACTAAATCAAACATGTGCAACAATTCAAAGAATATTTGGAGCTCAGCATGATGCAACATTTAATGACTCATATTGTTTTGACAAAATAAAATAATTAATCTATCTCCTAATTAACTCAATTCTAGCTAAAAGGAGGAGGAGAGAGAGAGATTAGAGAGAGAGAAGAGTAACACCTGAATTTTGGTAGGTAATTAGAAAGAAATTTTATACCCCCAAATTTAGGGTGTTACACGCTCCCAGACAGCGAAGAAGAAGAGGAAGAGGAACATATGGATCCATTAATGAGCTCATTTTTTTTTCTGATGACGACGTAGACGACGACGCGAAGGACTAGGATATTGCTGGTACGACCTTGGTGATGAATGATTCTATGCCACATGTTGTAGATGTGGCAATGCGAAAGAGCCCGAAGGCTCAACTAGTGCCTCCAGCAGTGACGCCTTCGACAATCATAGTGACACCTTCGAAGAGGCTTGGAAGGCTATTGAGGATGACACACCACTTGGAGAAGGCCCATTTGACTAGGAGCTTGGAGGCCGGTGATACAGGGTCCATCATTCAGTCCGAAAGGTTATGGGTGCAAATCAACTAACCAAAGCTATTGTCTTCGCTAAACAGCTTGGGTACGCTTCGTTGTAACACCCTAAATTTGGGGGTATAAAATTTCTTTGCTCCTATCCTCAAATTTAGGTGTTACTCCTCTTCTCTGTTAACCCATTTCTTTTTTCCTTTATAAAGAGAGTCATTGTTTTAGTTGGAGAAGTATCTATTTTCTAGTAGACAAAACCCTAAGAAAATATGAAATGTTGCATCATGCTGAACCCCAACTTTTGGTCTTTGTTTGATGCATATGCTTGAGTTGGGCATATTTGAATTTGAGTCAGTCGAGCCAGCCAGCCCTTTCCACCCTCGCTGTTCAGCCGAGTCCTTGGCCGCGCTTAGTCACGCACCTTCCCTTTCTCTCTGCCCTACGAGCCCACCCTGTCGGTGCGCCGCCCCCCAGACGAGCCCTCATCCGCGTGCTCACGCTCTCCCTCTTTTTTCTCTAACCATCCGACACCACCCGTCAGCCTCGACCTCTTCCTCGCAACTGTTTGCTCCGGTCGTGCCTGCCTTGCGAGTTCTATGTGAATTACCACCCGCACCCACATCCCCCGTCTCGCGTGCCTCACCCAGGCTTCAAATAGGACCCGAGACCCCAGCGCCCCATACTCTTCATTCGCACTCGCCCTGTCCGTTTTCCACTCTTAGGATGCAGCAGTGCCACTAGTGTCGTGAAGGTCGTTCCGCCGTTGCCGCCAAGCTCCAGTCATCACCCTTGTCATGGTTAGCTTCGCCTCGGTGCTAGTCGCTCATGACTTGCCCCCAACTCCCCTTTCTCCCTCTGATTTGCTCTACACGTGCCCACCGCCGTTCCCCATGCAGTCATGGAACCATCACCATCGACTCAAGCCACCACTGTGTTGTTGCCACCTTTGTGAGGATCCTGAGTCTCGCATTGAGGTAAGGAATCTTGCTTGCCTCCTCTAGGTCCCTCGCTTGCCCTCTGTTGTGTGCAATTACTCGTCGAACTTTTCCAGCACCACCGTCGAGCGGCCCACCTTGAACCCTCACCCTCCGGTGCCCCTACCTTGGTTCAGCCCCACCATAAGGATCCTCGCACCGTTCCCCATCATCCTAGACCATCCCAGCAGCTCTAAGACCTCGGAGCGCTTGCTTCCTTCACTCCGACGAGTTCCTCGCCGCGGACGCGGGTGATGCCGCCTCGGGTAGCCATGGGAGAACGCCAAAGCTGGTCGCCCGATCACCGCCGTTCACCATAGATCCTAAGGTTGGATTCTAACTAACCCGAGCCTAAACCTAACTGTCCATTTGAGACCCAACCGTCCCTGCCCACACTTGAGCCAGGCCCGCATCTGAGCTAGTCTACATCGCACCCTCGGGCGATGCAGAGAATCCTTCAGCTATCCGAGTCGGTCTGCAACATGCCCTCGGGCGAGGTGGAGAGTCTGTCAGTCATCCGAGCCAGTCCCGTGTCCCAACCGCCATTCGAGCCATCCCTGTGTCCTAGCTGTCGTGCCCTCGAGTGAGGTGGAGAATCCCTCAGTCGTTCGAGCTAGCCCTTGCCACACCCTTGGGCGAGGCAAAGAAGCCATCACCTTCCCAGCCAGTGCCACTCCCTCAGGCGAGGCGGAGAATCTGTCAACTGTCTTAGCTGGTGCCCTCAGTGTGTTGTGCCCTTAGTGCGCTGTGTCTGTCCTTGGCGCGATGTGCCCTCGGCACGCTCGGCCGAGCCACCTAGTTTGGTCTCGCCAATGCCCTTAGCCTCGGTCGTTTGTCTACCATAGATGCAAGTTCCATGCCACATTGCATATATTTACTTTATCTATATTGTTTGGTGTATTGTTCATTTGCTATTCCCCAAGTGTATTGAATGAATGATTGTTTCGCATAGACAACGAGCTATCTATGTTTCCTGAGGCAGTTGCAGAAGAAGTCCCTGAGCAGCAGCTTGGTGAAGGATTTACTAGTCCCTGAGCAGCAGCTTGGAGAAGTGTCCTCTGATCCATTATGACCTATTTACTTAATAATTCATTCTTCCGCATACCATGACCAACCTAAGCATTTACTAGTTTATGCTTATCCTGTCCTTGATTACCTTTTTGGGTTGGGCTATTATGATCAATACCATGCTAGTGCTTTACCTTAATCAATTAACATGATGAGAAATACTTTATGAGATGAAGATTTTAATCTAGATATGATGAGGAACTTGTGACACTAAAGGGGGCTCAGGCTATTTCCCAAGTACCTCTCTGTAAGTACCTGTTCATTGATAGACCACCCTGGAAAACATTGCAGCCATGAGGGTGGAATGGGACGCCCTTAGCTAATTAATTGGAGGAGCTAGAGGTGTAGTCGCTTCGCCATCGTACCGTCAATGGGGTCCAAGAATAGTGCTTGCTTTGCTGAGGCTAGGTGTCGAGGTTCTTTTGTTTTTTTCTTTTTTAGTCACCCCTCCTGCGGTAAGAGGTACTGTGTATATAAAACCGGAAAAACCTAATGGGCAACTATGACCTCTAATGAATCTTTGTAAAGGCTATGCAGTGAAACCTTGCCGACTCACCTTAGGAGAGTTTAAGGGTTTGATCGACCTATGGCAAAAGGGATCACAAATTGTGGATAAAGTGTGCGGCCTCTATAGAGGGTTAGTAACTGGTATATCAGGTGTGCTCACGGCTAAGAGCAGCCTTAGGATCCTCTTTGATTAGAGATACTCTAAATAACTTTATGATGATGTTTAATGATGGCTATAATTATGGTTTCTGGTAATTTTTTTCTTTGAGGAGGTGCCGTTTGGCATTACAACTTGGGTTCTATGATAAAAGGTTGCTCTACTAATAATGATAATTACCTGATGAACTAAAAGCAACTACTTTGAACCTAACCCCACATACAGCTAGTCAACCTCAGCCAAACGGGACATTTGCTGAGTATGTTGATGTGTACTCACCCTTGCTTAAATACAAAACACTAGGTTGTCCACATTGCAACCACTGCTCAGGAGAAGATGACAGCAACACAGAGGACTTTCAGGAGTTCCAGGACTTCGAGGAGTTCGAAACTAGATTAGCGGCAAACCCTAGCCAACTGTTTGTGGAGGCCTTAATATTACTGTTTTCGCTTTAGCACTTTGATTACTTTTAAGTTAATAAATATGTGGATGTCTCTCACATCATGATGTATACTTCTTTATGTTGTTATTCAAGCTCTGTGCGACGACGTTTAGTTATGTAATCGTTGTGTACGTGAATTTGTGATCCTGACACATACATGGTTCGAATTCGGTTTTCCTTATAAAACTGGGCGTGACATAAGTGATATCAAAGCCGTGCTGACTATAGGAACACTAACCTAGAATAGTAATGGCCGTTCTAAGGACTATTGACCCTCACCCTCACCTTGACCTCTGGTGTCTCTTCAAAAGTTGGACTACCTTGACCGACCCTATGTTATACTACTATATATATATACCTTGCTAAATTTTCATTTTGGTTCCGCCTATGGCTTACTTACCTTTAATAATAGTTCTGCTCTTACTCTTATGCTTACGGTGTGTTTTGTAGATGGCCCATCTTAAGCACACCGCTCCTAAGTCAGTGATCCCTTTCCCGACCTCTCGCCTTGCGGAATGTCCACTTCGCTGCACGGTGACCGGTCAGTCGAGCCACTTGAAGAGGCTACACCCTCGTCCACACGAGGAGCAGGAGCGCCGGCATCAGGAGAGGGAGCAACACGACTCTTCCACCTTGCCTCTGCGGCAGGTAGAGTATGTGAGACACCCCATCCTAGTGCCCCGACCAGAGGCGCCCCCTGCACCACCACAGGGTGCCCCGATTGCTGGAGGAGGTCCTAGAGAAGACCCTGACGGAGATGAAGATGGAGATGATGACAGCTCAGGCCACAATTCTGAGCTCAAAGGAGCAAGAGCTAGAGGGATGGGTCGCCCAATCTGTCACGGAACCTCCCAAGATATTAGGCCCACCTAAAGATGTCCTTGTCCCAAAGACCTTCGACAATCATGAAGGTGCACCCAATGGATCGACATGTCTGATTTCCTGTACCTCCTTCACATCACCCAAGAGCATTCATCCCATACTGCAGACATTACATAACATCGGAGTAAAACAGAAGAGTTACAATAAATTAATTTACATTCATAAGTACAATATAGAAAGAGTCATTATTACATAACCGGGTTTGAGTGCTTAAACTTATTACATCACGAGAAGATAAACACCTTTCATAAGTTTTTCTTATTTGTCTTCCTCCTATTTTGGGAGAACCTTGGAGCAGAAGCAACAAAACTTAGCAGTCTCTTCTCCTACAACAACATGGGTTTGAAAACCCTAAGTATGGAATGTACTTTCGCAAGTCTTACCCGACCAAAAGAAAAGACTTTCAAGGATATGCTAGCCTTTAAGAGTCAAGGTAAGGTTTAGCAAGAATCAATGACCCAATTTGCACAAAGCTTACTAAAGTTAGTCCTTATAAATTCATTTTACTTGTCAGGTTAATTAGTTACCTGCATCTAGATTTCTTTCTATTCTAGATCAAGCACTTGGCATATACTAGCCATCTTTTATCATCCCTTGAGTTCACTTGTCACTACGTGTAGGTCAGTGATCAAGTCTTCATATCCGAGAAGTAACGGCGATCCAAATCAATTAATACCCAGCTAGGGATCTCCAACCACTCAACATATGTAGCACTTAACCCTTGCATATGTCAACTCGCACCCGGGTTTCTCAAGGCTAGAATGGGTTCACGCCAACCGAGAGTACAGATACTCCACCATCTAGCCTCTTGCCACGGAGGGTACACGCTACCCTCGCCATCTCTCCACTCCCATTGCATGGTAGCCTTTCTGGTATTGGTCCGACCGAGGCAAAGCTTACCCATGATGAGGCATGTGGCCAGTTAAAAGGTCCTCGATCATCATGCCTACATCGGCTCGGTCCTTAAATGACTCAGACGGAGACATTACACTGAGACTTCCTTCTTGTGCAAGTCACCCGCTCGGTCTCATTTTTATCATTTAAAACCCAAAGTTCGGTACCTGACAGAGGTACTCTTTTCAGATGTTGAACCCATCATGGCCGTGATGGATTCACCATCATAAGTCTTTCTTTGTAAAAATTCCCATCCAGTGTGAAGCATCACCTTTTGTTTTAAAACAAAACCTTTTGTTTTTCTAAAGCAAGGCTAAGCATGATAAAACTTGTTTGAATAAATCAGGTAACAATGAATGGAATTCAATTTCTCAAGGAAGGAAATGCATCAATAATTTGTCACACAATTACTATCACCTAATGCAGCATTAAAAGTTGATAAAACTTTTAAAATACAAGGAAAGGTAAATGAACCGGGGCGTTCCTTGTGTTGTAGGACTTTCTGCTTCCTCACCACGGATGTCAAAGTAAAAGTTATTTTCTGCTGGAGGATTCTCGGTCTGTGGGACAACCTCCTCTTCTACTATGGATTCTTCTTCGTGTTCTATACATGATAATACATGTATATGAATGCTTATGCTATGTCATGGATATGCAATTATATAACAAAAAGATAGTAAGTTGTGTCTTGAATACAACTTTCCTTCATGGTGCTAATCAACCACTAAGACTTCCTAGTTAAATATTCTTCTAGGATTCACTTACTAACCTCCTTAGGCTACTAGTAAAAGTAAGGTTACTAAGTTCAACTTTAATTACAAAAGTTACCTCTAACTTAGTTAGTATTAAAATATGTAATCTATGTAACCGATTACTAGTTTCTAGTCAAACAGTGTCCAAACAACTTTATACTTTACTCAAAGTCTATAACCAACATTTTAACTCTACCCAAAAAGTTCTATGATTTTTGGGATTACTAAATGTTTTCTAAAATTTGGAAGGGCCTTACTTGAGTATCCTTAAATGCTACATAATTCAGGGTTTGGAATAAAAATCTTGGAATTATTTTTATTAAATACTACTTGATTTTAGGAGTCTAAAAAATTGGTCTCATATTTTTACCATTTGGTACTATTTTCTACAGATTTCCCAAACTAGCAGTAAAAAGAAAAGAATAAAACCTTGAATAGTAGTGGGCCCACACTAGCGGATTGCACCGGGACCCATGGCTGTTCAAACAATTGGAAAAGAGCCCCAATCCTGTTTCTATGTGTTTGGCATTTTTCCCTCTACCCCCTTCTTCTTTCGTCTTCCTAAATCATGTCCCCGAGCCCTGCCAGCGGCATCGATGAAATCAAACCCTAGCCACGGCGGCGAAAAGCTGGAGGATCCATCGAACACCTACTGAACGTAACCTTGACCTAACCGAACGATCCCATGGCATGGATTTTGCTAGCAAACACTACATCAACCTACACATACCCACAATGGGGTTCTGGGTCCGTGGCACCCATTCTCGAGATAACAACACCATAGAGCTCAAATGAAGGCAACGAGGAGCATCAGTAGGTCATGTAGTACACGATGCTCACGTGAACCGGCTTCGGACCGACGAAATCGGTTGGTCGACTCAGGGGTAGTTCGTGCAGTTAGTACGCGACGTCGAGCTCGCGTTCCGATCTAGCTATAATAGTAATGACCAAACGACCACTTTGGTGAGCTTCACCAACAAACATGGACACTAGAACACTAGATCATTAGCTTTGAACCATATCTTGTTCGCTTAACCGCTTGAGGTTGTTATGTCGATGACATGGTCACAAGGCTCGCGAAGACACCGAGCAAGAAACTTGAGTAGACCTTGGGTGTAATTTGGGGGAAGTGAAGGCGATAACACTGCACAGATGTGAATCACAACGACCCATGGTGATCTTGGCTAGGCTTGGAGATGACAAGGATCTTCCCTCCCCCCTCGGTTGCTCTTTATATGGTCAGAGAAAAGCTCAAGTAGTGGCTGGATTCAAGGGATGTACATCGAAGGATGCTCTTGAGGGGTTGGCAACTGCATGAGCGTGAGTGCGTGGCTCGATCCCAAGGATCCACGCACGACTCATGAACACAGCAAGGCAGTAGAAATGATGGAGCTCAACACGGCAGAGGACAGTAGATAAGGCTCCCCTGGGCAGATATTCTTCAGTCCAACTTTGGATATTTTAGTGATGGCTAAAGTCCTGAACACTCTTGCTATTTACCCCATCTATATCAAACCTTTGCACAAAAGTGAGACACGGCAAGGAGAAAAGTTCTGATGTAGATATTTTAGATCATTATTATCTACATTGCTCGACTAAGCCCTCCTTGTTCATCCCCCTTTTTCTCCATGCATTTGCTAAAGATAGACAAATCTCTGCTAACAAAATTTGTTCACCAAACAAAGATCTTCAAAGTTGCTTTAGGGTTCTTGGACCTAAACTGTATTTATTCAAAGTTATGGAGCCCAAAAATCAGTTACATCACACTGTTGCCATTTCAATTTCCTGAATCTCGGCCTACAGTCACCGTCTGCTTTTCCCTTTTGACAGAGGCAATTTGAGCACCATTATTTCCTAGATTTATGTGGCATCAAGCCAGGTCGTCCTAATAAAACTTGTTCATGAATATTGGCTCTCCAACTTTGCTTACACCAACATGGCTCCTAATTACATAGGATAGTCTCTATAAGACCTCAAAGTTGATCCAACAGACAGGAATTCAGAGTAAGTCACTCTGGTCGATATTCAGACTTCACTAATCTAACAACAAAACTTTGAACATCAGTTCCTGTACTTTTTGCACAGGATCAAGCCCACCTGGCTTAAGAACATTTAATCACCATCTTAAGTTCTTTAATCTATCTACACAACTCCCATCCTTAAACCTTCTAGATTGATCACAAAAAGAACTTCAACCCAAGCATCCAACACTAAATTTTCAGTGTTCAGGTCACTGTTCCTAATCTGAAATTTAGGAATATGTTATCCTCACTTCAAATGTGTTTTGCACTAGGTTCCAAATGGTTTTAGGGCTAGGTTCCTTACACAAATTTGTACTGCTATAGTAGCCCTGCAACTTGGTTATGGTGACCTATAGCAAAGCAGTCGTAGAACCTCCCAAGTTATCGGGCCCACATGCACCTGTCTTTGTCCCAATGACCTCATACGGCTATGCATGTGTACCAAACAACTTAACTGGATCTGTTCGAGTGTCCCAAGGACCCCGGATAAACCACTTACCACCAAGATCGTAGGATTAAGTAAACACAACTCACATACAAACATTTACAGTGGAAATAAATTCTTTATTGCAAAATGATTACAAGTTACAATAAGTTTAAATTATACAATTATCAAAGTTGATTACAAAATAAAGTGTTTCAAAAGAGTTACACTTTGAATTGTTATAAAATATTTGTAAGTTTGAAATGCATGCTAGCTTAAGTGACAATCCCCAATAAATAAACTATAGATGGGATATACTTATACACATGAGAAGGTCGAGCCCACCGACACTTAGCACCATCGATAACAGAACAAAATTTCAACCTAAAAAACAATAGGGAATAAAACCCTGGGTACGTAATTACTCAGCAAGACTTACCCGACTAAAGAAAAGACTCTCAAGGATATGCTGGCTAATTGGGAATCAAGGTAAGGCTTATCAAATTTCAATGACTTATTTTGCAGAAGAGCTTACTAGTAGTGAATCCTTATGCCAAACTTTTACTTCACAAGTTAATTACTTTTCCTAAATCTAGATTTGCCTAATATAGAGCATTCACTTGTCCTACACTAGCTTCATTTTAGCAGCTTTAGTTTCACTTGTTATCTACGATGCAGGGCAGTGATCCAGTCTTCATATCCGAGAAGTAACGGCGATCCGAATCGATTAATACCCAGCTGGGGATCTCCAACCACACGACATATGTAGCACTTAACCCTTGCATATGTCAACTCACATCCGGGTTTCTCAAGATCAGAATGGGTCCCCGCCAACTGAGAGCTCAGTACCCCACCATCCAGCCTCTTGCCAGGTGGATACACAATACTCTCGCCATCTCTCCACTCCCATTGTGGGCCGACCTTTCTGGTTTTGGTCTAGCCGAGGCTAAGCTTACCCATGATGAGGCATGTGGCCAGTTAAAAGGTCCTAGATCAGCAAGCCTACTTTCGATGTGGTCCTTAATCGACACAGACGGACAACCTTTCGTGCTCAACGTCTGGTCTAAAATTATTATTTCCTTCCCAAAACCATGTACCTGACACAGGTACCATACTTGAATGATGAATTCATCACTGCAGATGATGCTCTCACCATTACAATAGTCCTTTTTCATAAAACAAACCCATACCTAGTGTTACACAACATTCTTTTAAAAAGAAACAAGTTTTAATTCTCTAGGCAGGACTAAGCCTCATTAGTTCTCTTTATAAAACAGGTAGCAAGGAGGATAATCAAATTCCAAGGAATGGTAATGCATCAATAGTTTATTCACACAACTATCACCTAATGCAGTAGATAAGTGATAAAAAGTTTTTAAAACAGCAAGGAGGTGGCAAATGCACCGGGGCTTGCTTGGGATAAACTCTACGTTAGTGTTGTTAAATGACGACCACTTGGTGAGCATCTCACATCCTGGCGCTTCATCCGATCATACAATCTTCAACTTCATTCATCAGTATCACCTTGCGAAGAAGCTCACGCTTAACGACATCTTGTGGTCGACTAGGCTCTTGTCCTCTACATCACGTGATCAACTAGCGCACCTAATGAAATGCACAATGCACATGTATGAACATAAGGACTAGAACGATAATGAACAATGCTACGTGGTAGAGAATTAAACACTTAATGGTGAGACACAATACAACACTCATAAGAGAACACTAGTTACCGACATACGACCAAGCACAATAATCACGAAATAGTAAACTATACACATTAACTACAACACTCGCGTTCCTCCTGTTTAATCGGATCTAATTCTATTATCAAGCAAGAATAAATTATAAACACACACTATCATCCTTCGTTAAAATATATCATCGGAAGTCTAATAAAATTTAGACTCACCATTATTGAATGCCGAAGTCTTAGAATAAGCATATGAACAATCTAATTACCCTTTTAAATCGCATTTCTCAATTATCTTGAATTCCACACTAATTAATTAGGACATCACACCACTTGATCTAGCGGGTTGAACATTATCAAACAATATATAATCATGTGAGAGCATTTTTTGTCAACTAAAGATTTAAAACATTGATGTACACCCTTTTATCATGAAATTCTCAAATTTTATCCTAAATGAACATGTCGATGCCATTCACTGCTAATTACTCGAGGTAGTTTGCACATGCCATATGACATTGAACTAAACACTAAACCTAGAATAAAATAACTAATTAAGTAGGGCATCGACTACATCAATTAAACAAAATTGACATAATAATACTAGAAAACCTGTCAACTAGCCGATAGAAATACTAAACCTATCTTTTACGTCATCAACTCGCCCAAACATCACATATATATCTATCTATACAATCACACTTGACATCCACACATATCCATACCCTCTACGCATAATCGACAACCTCAGCCTAACATATACATCAAATAATGTTGATTTGCCAATCGTGTTTGCGACCATATCGATGCTGACAATTACGATATCTACTCACTATGTTCATCAGTCCAACTAATATGAATAATGATTCAACTTACCAAGATCAAATCGATCCGAAATCACAAGAACGACGATGGTTGATGGCACGCACTAGCAAAAGAGCCGAAGACGATGACGTTCGTGGTTGCAAGGCGAGGCTGAGTCCGCCGCGAAGGAACAGCCCGTAGCCAGAGCGCTCACACGACGAACTGGACGATGCCGATGAATCGACAACGAGCACCCTCATGGGGCGAGCCGCTGGGGTCGAACACGGGGTCAATTGATTCTTCAATTTCTTGCTAGGCATTTCATCGAGCAACTAGCAACCGACACAACCAAGCTTCATTGTCTGAGCACGATGGAGTGTGTTGTGTAACTCAAGTACTAAGCTTCAAAGGTGGGCAACCATTCAGATCCTTGCGAGGCCGAGGCGAGGATGTGGCAGTGCTGTGCTGAGAGAGAGCAGAGGTGAAAGGCATGATCTGGCTCCTAGGAAAGTCTAGGCGAGGCAGTGCGCAGGGGAGCTGAGCGCGGAGGCGCTGGGCGAGCATGGATGGCGGAGCAGAGCGCGACCGAGGAGAGCGTTGGGGAAGAGGCGCTGGTCGGACCAGCGGGCAAGCTCATCGGTGTCCATGGCCTTGGCGAGGGGAGGAACATATGCCAGGAGGAGCTGGGCGCGGTCCGATGGACAGGGACGAGTGTTAGGGATAAGCGGCAGTGATCAGCTCGGCTGGCGATGGGAGCGCTGACGGCGGGCAGTGCAAGCCAGATGTCGAGGCATGAGGGTAAAGGCTCGACGACGCTCGACGAGGGAGACACTTGGCATGGACGGGCGGACCAGGGCACGGCTCGCAGAAAAGACAACGCTGTCTAGGTCCGGGTGCAGAGACATGCCAGAGGACGCAGGGGAGCTGGGAAGACGACGACCGGCAAAGGAACGAGATGCTCGGAGGGGCGCGCACGTTCAAGGAGCTGCTGGGCGTGGCCCTGGTGGCGCTCGAGCTTCTAGGTCGAGGGGCACGGTGGGGAATAGAGTGAGCAGGGAGAAGTGCGCTTTGGAAATCCTCCAGAACGGTTCGGCTCAGGATAAAGATAGAGGAAGCAGTGGAAGGAGATAAAGATTAGATGCTCATGGCGTTGAGAGGATAAGGAGGAGACGTACTCAGCAGTAAAAAAAGCAGCGCGGTATAAATTACAAAAATTCAGACACCCCGTAAAGTTATATTCACTTACTAGTGCGATTCAAACGGCTTAGGATTTGACACCAGATGATTATTTAACTACCATTTTCACAAAATATTTTAGACAGTTCAGACAACATGAGACAGATTCAATATCAAAAATCGTAATAAGCAAAGACGATTAGAATTTGCTAGAGAAACAATCCAATTAATAAGCGAAGCCGGAATAAAACGAGATCGACTTCAATATTTAGACAAGACTTGATGTGATAAACACTCTAGAGTCAAACACTCTAGAGATCGACTTCAATATTTATATCCGAAGATTTCGATCTAGGCGAGAAACACACGAACCGAACCCAATAAGATCGACATGGATATTCCATACTATATCGAATCTAATTGAAAACAGATAAAACACATCTGTTCCGAATATTAGGGTCTAGACAAGACGCAAACATATATATAGTTCTAGTAATAGGTTTTGGACGAAATATAAACGGTCGAACTATACGACATCGACTTCAATAATTGACTCTGCGTGATTTAGTTGAAGTCAGCCGAAATCATATCTGCTAACGTACACTCGATTTCGTCGCCAAAATAACATGATGAAGAAACAATCTGAATTATTAACTTTGTGCATGATTTATTCTATAATCTCCTCTTCGATTCATATTTTTAGTGCAATAATTATTCATAGTTTTGATCTTCGGATTATGGCGTAAGTTGATTAAAGTTTAAATCACAAAAGATTCAAATAATTTGAATTTGCCTTAAATTTGAATTCGAATTTTAATCAAACTCACACTGGTCTGAATTAGACTTAAAATTTTAAATTTAATTTGAATCGAATACACGTCGATCCAAACTAGTGAGATCCAAAACAAAAAATCTAATTCTTTGAACAAAGAGTACATGTAACTCCGGGCTCCGGGGTTAGGGTTTGGGTACTGTATAAATGGACCAGGCCACAATCATACTAGCTACAATGTTTTGAGACGACATTTGATTAAATTGAAATCCGACAAATGTTTATCTGCTATCTGAACATGTTTGGTCTCTCTATCTAGGATAGTGCACTCGAGAACAAATCCTAATTTTTAATCTTGCGCACATTGTTCTCGGGTACACGCGTGGTCTAAATTATAAATACAAGTGCTTCCCAAATTTACATCCGCTAACTCGAGTGATCCAAAATTAGAAAATCACTCTCTTCTCAATGATTCAAGCAGCATGAAACTTGGCATCTCGAGAGAATGGTAAATTTTTGAACTTGGTGAAATCTTTTGGTTAATCTTGAAAAACAGAGAGGAACACAATATATATACAGACTGTTATCCAAACTGACATTTCTCTTAAAGGTCTATAACTGTAGCTTAATTTAAGGCAAACACATGCAGTGTTACAAAAGCACTCATCGATTAAAAACTACAAGAGTTCAAACTTTGCTCAATGTCAGTTTTTCTTAGAATTCCACTTCTTGAGCACTTGTGAACCTTTGCTATTTTCTCCAATTTGCTCCACATTACATGGAAATCTCTAAATATAGAAGTTGCTTAGTTTTTGTTACTCTACCACTTTGATATATACAATTTTGGCAAAAAGTGCATAAAATTTGAAATCACCCTATAGGGCACTAATTAGAGTTTTGGTCTCCAGATTAGGGTTTTGAGTGTCCTAGGATACATTAAGCACTTAATCTCTCTAAGCTAATATTTCTCGAACATTTCTACCAACTTGTTAAGATCACTCGTTAATGGTCACCACATAAAGTCACATGTCTCTAGTCCTTGGAGAGAGGCATTCCAACCTAGGGTTAAGAATCTTCTTACCAGAACACATCATCACACAAGCATCACTTCACCTACTTGTTTTGAAATTTTAGCCTAATGGATGCATTCTAGGTGTATCATACATAATGTCATGCCAATGCATATGATGTCATGCCAAAGTCTTAGTGCTCGTAACACCAGAGGTGTTACATCCTTCCGTCCAGAAAGAATCTCGTCCCAAGATTTAAGGCTCCTAGGTAAGTAATGGAAAAGGAAACGCGTCACAACTTTATTTCCTATTTTCTCATACAAGGCAGGGGGTGGGTGCGTGAGTCTATGCTAGCTTTACAATAAAGTACACAAACCTTAAAGATTACAAGAAGCTAAAAACTTAGGAAAATGTTTTTCTAAGAAATCTTCAGATTCCCAAGTAGCTTCCTCTTCCTTATGTTGGTTCCACTGTATCTTATAGAACTTCAGTGTCCTTTTCGAGTAACTCGATCCTTTTTATCCAAAACTTGAATGGGATATTCTGAATAAGTTAGGTTTGGTTCCAAATTAACTTCTGATATATCCATAGTTTGATCGGGGACTCGAAGGCACTTCTTTAGTTGGGATACGTGGAACACATTGTGTACAACAGATAATGATTCGGGTAGTTGAAGTCTGTACGCAACCTGCCCACATCGTTCAAGGATAGGGAATGGACCAATATATCTGGGTGCTAATTTTCCTTTAATCTAGAAATGACTAACTCCTTTCATTAGAGATACCTTTAAGTACACATGATCTTCGACTTGAAAGATTAATGGTCAGCGCCGTTTATCCGCATAATTGTTCTATCGTACTTGAGCTTCTCTCAAGTTGTGTCGTATGCGTTGGACATTTTCTTCTGTTTCTTTGACCAAATCAGGTCTGAAAAAGGAATTCTACACTGTCGACCATATAGAGCTTCAAATGGTGTCATTTTGATACTCTCTTGACAGCTATTATTGTAAGAAAACTCTACCAAAGCTAGACAGTCATCCCATTTTTCCGGAAATTCCAAAACACGTGCTCGTAACATATCTTCCAGTATTTGATTTACTCTTTCGGTTTGTCCACCTGTCTGGGGATGATAGGCCGAACTATGGAGCAACTTAGTGCCCAAAGATTTGTGCAACTCTTCCCAAAATTTGGATACAAATTGTGGTCCTCGGTCTGACACTATTGTCCTTGGCACCCCGTACCAACTCAAATACGAGCAACGTATAATTGAGCATAGGTAAGAATGGGTAATAGGTTTTGACTGGAAGAAAATGAGCTGTCTTTGTAAGTCGATCCACTATAGAATCATATCCTTTGGAGGTCTTGGGTAATCCGACCACAAAATCCATACTTATGTCATCCCATTTCCAAGTTGGGACAGGCAATGATTGTAGGGTCTAGCAGTCTTCATGTGCACCACCTTTACCCGTTGACAAGTGTCACACTTTACCACATAGCGAGTAATTTCTATCTTCAATTTAGTCCACCAATAATGTTGTTTCAAGTCTTGGTACTTCTAGGATGTATAGAATACCGACTAAGATGGGATTAATCCAAGATTTGTTGATGAAGTTCGACATCCTTAGGCACCACTATACGATCTTTAAACTATAGCACCCCTTGGTCATCCTTCCTAAAACAAGTGGCTTCTCCAGCTTCCAGTTTCTCTTGGATATGCTTCATACCCTTATCATCCTTCTGAGCATCTATAATCCTTTATTGAAGAATCGACTCAAGCTTCAATTGCATCAAAGTTCCTTGTGATACCGTATTCAAATTCAATTTTTCCATTTCCTAGCATAAGGTAGTGTCAGGCAACCTCATAGTAAGGCAATGGCAAGACGCTTTTCAACTTAAGGCATCAGCCACTACATTGGCTTTTCCCGCATGATAATGAACTTCTAAATCATAATCCTTGGTTAGCTTGAGCCATCTTCTTTGTCTCATGTTCAACTCTAAATGGGTAAAAATGTATTTCAAACTCTTATGATCAGTATATATATATGACACACATTTCCCAGCAAATAATGATGCTAGATTTTAAGGGCATGAACCATTGCTGCTAATTCGAAATCATGCGTCGGGTAATGTTCTTCATGCCAACGTAGTTGTCTTGAGGCATAAGCTATAACTCGACCTTCTTGCATTAAAACACATCCGAGACCAATGCCTGACGCATCACAGTATACGTCAAACGACTTCTCAATATCTGGTTGAGCCAAGACCGGTGTAGTAGTTAATAATGTCTTCAGCTGTTCAAAGGCCTCATTACATTTGGGAGACCAATTAAACTTAACATCATTCTTTACCAGCTCTGTGATAGGTTCAACAATCTTGGAAAAATCCGGGATAAACCTACGGTAATAGCTAGCTAGTCCAAGAAAGCTCCTAACTTGATGGACTCTGGTAGGAGATTTCCAATCAAAAATATCCTTGACTTTGCTGGGGTCAACTGCAATTCCTTTAGCTGATAAGACATGCCCCAAGAATTAGATTTCCTCCAACCAAAACACGCACTTGCTAAACTTAGCATAAAGTTGATGCTCCCTTAAGTGCGTTAAGACAATCCGCAAATGCTATGCATGCACCTCTCTATTCTTGGAGTAGATCGAAATATCATCAATAAAGACCACTGCAAACTTGTCCAATTCTGGCATGAACACTGGATTCATTAAATACGTGAAATGGGTTGGAGTGTTGGTTAATCCAAAAGACATAACCAAATACTCGAACAAGCCATATCGAGTAGTAAAAGCTGTCTTAGGTATATCTTCTGGTCGAATCCTTATCTAATAATAACCCAACCTAAGATCAAACTTAGAAAATACTCGGGCTCCAGTAAGATGATCGAATAGAAGATCGATCCTGGGAAGGGTGTACTTATTCTTAATGGTGACCTCATTAAGGGGCCGATAGTCCACACACATACGTAAAGTTTGGTCTTTCTTCTTCACAAAAATGGCTGGACTATGACACCCCAGGAGTCTATTTCGTGATATGTCGTGACATTTGTCCCTAAGTCGGATCGTCAGTGGAAATTTCTACTTCTCAATTGTGTCTATCTCTGTTTATCAAGTTACTCATGAAAAGTGCCCTCTAATTTCTGAGTTAAATGATCTCGAAGAAAGGCTAGTCTTGGAGCCAGATAAAACTTTTATTTCTTGGCACGAATGCAAACTCGATAATCAACCTCGAACTATAAATCTCGTCTAAAGCTCATTTAATCAGACGCTCGATAGTTGCTAGTCGAGCTGTGTCTGAATCCAATTGCTCGATGTTCGATATGTGTCTGAAAATTAATCCGAGTCCGTGCTCTCAAACGGAATACTCCACGTGTTGGCACCTATTTAATTTTATCCAACTCGGCTTAAAATCTCTGTGTCCAACCTAAATTCGAAAACCAACCTGCCAGAATTGGACAAGTTTGTAGTGGTCTTTATTAATGATATTTCGATCTACTCCAAGAATAGAGAGGAGCATGCATAGCATTTGCGGATTGTCTCAACGCACTTAAGGGAGCATCAACTTTATGCTAAGTTTAGCATCAATTTTATTCTATGTTTAGGGTTTAGGGTTGTTAATCCGACTCGCTTTATTTTGATAACGAACCCATAGACGATCCGAATTCGAAAACATAGAATAAAGACACAAAATGGCAAACCTAAATTCATGACAACGGTATTTTAGAGTGAGCCACGAAATAAAAATGGGGCGTAATTTTATGTTTTGGCACGAACGATAGCGACAATAATACTTAAAAAGGAACAGTTCGTGTTATTTAATTTATATCCGAGCTATGAGGTTCTAATTCAAGAGCACGGTCAAATTGAGCCAGATCGTTAAAAAATAAATAAGACACAATATTTCTCCGAGCAACGTCGACTCGAATCTCTGTCAAATCTGCCGCAGCGTTTGTTTGTCGTGATCTCATATAGTTCGAAACATATCGACAATTAATTTTAGTGGGGAGTTTAAAATCTAGTTTCCTTAATTAATTATTTTCTTGATTTGTTGTTATGGGTCATGCAAACAAAAAAATGGAAAACACACGCACACAACGCACACCACCCTTCTCCCTGCACGCACGCCAACACCTCGTCCTGGCGCTCGGCCCCGCGCTCTCTGCGCCAATAGCTGTAGCCGGCCAGTAGATGGATGCCGCCCGCAGTGGCCAATAGGTTGCCAGTAGCTCCTGTTAAATCAACCAGCAACCGTAGTTCTTCCTCCTTCCTATATTCCTTAGTGCAGAAGCGTTCCTGACATCTTCCTTGCTCAGCCACGCCCTTATTCTTCACGGGCAGGAGAAATTTCTCCCTTCCTCCCTCTACCAAGCTCCCCTCCCTACATCAGCATACCACCAGCGCCCCTTCTTCCACCTCCGGCCCGCAAGGACCTCCTCTGGTCTGAATGCGAGCAGATGCTCTTCCCCACGGCACCCTTCCTCCCTACTCCTCCTCACACGCCCACAGCAGGAAGCTCTAGGGCCGCACGTGTCTCCCTCGGCATCTCTCCTCTACTCCCTCATGTCCGAGCTCGCCACACCCTGGTCCCTTCAGCTCGAGCAGTAGGCTCGCCCATCGTCGGTCGTGTCGCTGCTTCAACCACCAGCCATGCTGGCCCCGGGTCTCCTCCTCCTAGCGCCCTAATCCATGGCGTGCTGTCGTCTAGGCGCAGCTACTGCCCTTCTGTGCTGCTCGGCGTCATGTTCCAGCTCCGCAGTCTGAGCTCGCTGTAACACCCCTGGTGTTTGTATTCTGCTCGACAACGAGTATGAATTTAAGCACGTAATATCAGTGGATAAAACGGATGCTAAATTTTAATCATCTTCGCTGTTGGGGACTTGTTCTCAAATGCTTCGGATTAAGAACAAGGCAACACAAAAAGTGTTAATCGTTAAGGCCCTTCGTCCTATCGAACATTACTCCCCTTCGGGAATAATGATTTCCGGACGAAGGTCACAAGACACATACCTTCGTAAATTCAACAAGTAATAACGAAGGACTCTCATAAAACATAGAATGTAAATCATAGAATCATTTCTATTTTATTAACACAAAGAAATAGAAATGATTACAAATTACAAAAGTACCTTCGGTCCTGAGAGAAGGTATAAAGTACAAGCGTGACGCAAATGCCAATGCCCAGTCAGCGTGAACAGTACGGGAGTACTATTCATCTATTTATAGACGCGGGACGTAGCCCACGTAAAATTACATCCATGTCCATTACATTTGTTAACGGTTTATGGAAATCTGTCGAGGCCCCCGAAGTCTTTTCATCTTTAAGTCGGTTCCCCCATATGCCATCGCGCCGAAGCTTCCCTGCGCACAGCTTCGGCTGCCCTCGACCTTCGTCTGGTTCAGGCTTCGTCCTGGTCGTGCTCCATATCCATAATTCTGAATCCGAAAATACCTGTTCATATAATCCACTTGGAAAACATTGTGAAATCATGTTTTTGAGGACCTTCGGAGGACGAAGGCCCCCAACAGTAGCCCCTCGCAATATTAATTTGTAAATAATAAATTCAGATTGCGATATGGACGAAGGCCTTGAGCCGAAGGTCCGAAAAAACACCTTCCCTTTGCTAGAATAGCAACATTCACTGACAAGCGGGGCCTTTTAATTTTCAGCGCCCTAGGCGTATAAATAAGATCACATCGCGACCTTATTTGGTACGCACACTTGCCTTTTGCTTCGGCCCACTAAAATTTTTAGCTCTTGTTCATTAAGATTTGCTGGTCTTTTTGATTTCGAAGCCTCGGCCTCGGGAACAATTTTTTAGCGTTTCTGAAGATGTCTGAAGGCAAGAAGATCCCTGCTGAGACGAAGCTGAAGATCCCTGCTGAGACGAAGCTGAGTCTCGAGGAGGAGAAGAATCTGGGGTTCCTGATAGCGATGGCAGAGACTAATACAGAGAAAATCACGAAGGAGATTCTCGAAGGTTTGTCCGAAGATACTGATGACAGCGACAGCTATGATGTGGAAAGTGGTGGGGAAGAGGCCGAAGATCGACCGTGGCGACCAAGCCACACAGTTTTTGGGAAAACGACCATCAAGCAGAGTCACATTGATAATATGAGGGGGCGATATTTTCGAGACATATCTATTGTGAGAGCTGACGCCGGAGAAAAGACTTCTCCTACCCCCGAAGAAGATGAAGTTGTGATTTTCCGAAGCTTCCTCAAAGCTGGGCTTCGATTCCCCCTGAGCAACTTTGTTGTTGAGGTACTAAAGACATTTCAAGTCTATCTGCATCAGCTTATTCCTGAAGCTATCATAAGAATGGGGATATTTGTCTGGGCTGCAAAAAGTCAAGGTGTAGAACCGAATGCTAAGAGTTTTTGCAACATTCATGAATTATTATACGAGACAAAGCCCTGGGGAAAAGAACAATATCACAACAATTTTGGGTGTTACAGCTTCGGAGCCCGCTCCGGGTCAAGCTGCCCTGTGCCGACCTTTCGGAAGAGGTGGCCCGGAGCCTGGATGACAGAGTGGTTTTATGTGAAGAATGACTTAACAGCGCAAGAAAATGTTAAAAGTATTATTATGTGCCCCATCTGGCAACGCTTCGGACTACGAAGGCCGAAGGTTGAAATGGACGAAGCAGCCGAGGAGTGCCAAAGAGCCTTCGGTGTGGTCTGCTCTTTCATTGGGACAAGGGACTTGGTCCAAGAGCACATTGCCTTCAGGGTATGGCCACTTACAGAAAAATGGGAAATGCCGAAGGAAACTATTAAAGAGTCCGACGAAGGCGGACTAGTTAGACTGAAATTCACGTTCAAATATGCAGATAAATTTGTTGAACCTGATGATGACTGGCTGAAGAGCATTGAAACTTTAAGTGATGAACTACTTGGGGCATATTCGAAGGCCGAAAATACTGCGCTATCAGCAGCCTTCGGAGGCCGAAAAAAGAAGAGACTTAACCGGGTGTTTGACGCAATCGGGTTCTTCTACCCCGATTACCGTTATCCCATCCGAGGGCAGAAGAGGAAAAACACAACCTCTGCAGAAGAAGAAGCTGCAACTGCTCCTAGCGAGCCAGAACCGAAAGGAAAAAGGTTGAAGGTCCTCACACATCGGCCACGCCACATTGAACCAGCTTCGGTGCCTGAGTTCACCGGAGAAACTTCTTCGGCCGCCGAAGCTGAACAGCCAACCTTGCTGCCAGAAATTGCAGAGATGGCTGCAGCGCCATCCACAGAAAAAATGGAAGAAGCAAAAAATCCGACTAAGGAAAAAGCATCAGAAGTTTTGAGTCCTGTAGCAAATGTCGAAACAGCAAAAATCCAAAAGGGTCCAACGGTGACCCCAAAAAGGAAAAGAATGGTAAACGTACTAGATGTCTTGGAGACAATTAAGTCTTCAAGCACAACTCCAAAAAAGAGTGTTGAAGTTGCTGAAGCTTCTACTGAAGCTTCGACGCAACAGGCTGAAGCTGAAGCTGGGCCTTCGGAGCCCTTGAAGGAGCAAACTTTGGAAGCCGAAGCAATAAAAATACCAGAACCAATTTTAGTTGAAGAAACTAATACTGCCATCCCCGAAGCGCCTGCCAGTATATGTGATTACATCATTCGACATGCTTCGGGGAAAAAATTATCTGAAGAAGAAACTCATGAAGCTAACCATTATGCGAGGGAGCTAAAATATCCGAAGGGGGCAGTGATATTCAATGGGACAAACGAAGATGATTTTCTGTACTGCCTCCCAGACAATAAAGAATTATCCGTCTGCCGAGAGATGGCCAGGAGTATTGGTTTCCCGAAGCTTGAATCTGGATTAAGCGCCATGTCGAAAGAAGATCTCGCAGACAGTCTTGCGTACAACAGCCTGAAGGTATGGGAATTAAACGCTTGAAAACCCCCTTTTTTGTTTTTACGCAACTCATTCCTTTTTTCTTATATGAATTCTTTTTCGTATAGGGCCTGATCCTAAGCAACGCACTAAGAGCCCAAAAGAGCGCCGAAGATGAAAGCTATGAAATTGCATTTAATAATTTACGCTCCGAAGTTATCAAACTGAGAA
This sequence comes from Zea luxurians, assembly GCA_029449295.1. NCBI lineage: Eukaryota > Viridiplantae > Streptophyta > Magnoliopsida > Poales > Poaceae > Zea > Zea luxurians. Next base: position 10,233,809 of record JAOPSE010000075.1, on the reverse strand, counting down.
ACGAAGCTTTGGAAAAGGATAAAATTCTGCTTACACTGGTAGATAAAGTGAAGAAAGACGAAGCTGCTTCAAAGGCCCAGGCCGAAGCTCAAAAACGTGAGATTAAAGACCTTCAGAAACAGCTGGCTAGGGCTAAGGAGGAGCGCATACTTGAGGAAACGAAACGAGAACTTAGTGATCATATGGTCAATAAATTGGAATTAAGAGTTAAAGAGCTTCGCGCATCTTAGGGGAAATGCTATGTCAAATCTGTAGAATGCGTGAATAAGATTAAAACCAGCTTCGCCAGCGTGGGCGCCTTCTCCAGCGAAGAGAATTTCTCTCGAGGCAATCCCGAAGGTCCACTGGAATGGATTAGTCACGAAGCAGAGGCCTTCGAGGAGATCCTGAGCAGTCGCGGCGACATCTGCGCTTTCTCGGGCGCCAGAGGAATTGCTTCTGTCTTAGAGAAGAAAGGTTGCGGGCATGTAAAATTTTTAGCTCAGTCCGAAGCTGCCTTATCTTCCGAAGACATCAAGGACCCCTCGGCCGAAGCAAGCGTGGTTGGCGGCAAATTTTTTACGGATATCTGGAACGACGGCGGCCGAGGAATGGCGCAAGAGATCATCCAAAGGAGTGAAAAAGGCATCCACGATGCTAGAAAAGTGGCGGAAGCTGCTGAAAAAAGTACGGAGCCCGAAAGGCAATTAGGTATTAATTAGTTGTTCTTATTGTGTTGTAATTTTTGTTTCAAACTGTGCACATAGTTTGTAATAGTGATGAAGAAATGTTTTCTTCCCTCAGAAGCTGCTGGGTCGACTGCCGACCCCCACACAAAAGGAGATGAAGAAATCAAACAAATGGCCGAAGCTATCATGGACAAAGTTGTTGATCAACTTCTAAATGAAGTCGCCGAAGCCGTATTAAGAGAGGACTAGATGCTATTAGAAGAAACATTTAAATTGTGATCTATGTAATATTTTGTACATTTGGATGTAATATACAAGTTTCTTTTCATTATTCAATTCTTTACGATGCATGAAACTCTATATACATACCTTTTTGAGCCTTCGGCGAAAAAACACCTTCCCTTCTTTTCATGCTTCGTGAAGAAGACATTCTTCGTTAAAATTATTCTGATGAATCACATCCATGCTTCGTGAAATCATTATCCGAAGCTATACTCCGAAACTATACAATCTCAATATTGATCTGATAAAGCTCACCCATGTTCCATAAAAATATTCTCCGAAGCTGTATTCCGAAGCTATACAATTTTGATGTCACTTTCTCAAAACATCCTTTCGAAGATTGAGAGTGTCACCTTCTTTTGCCAAATGCAATATGATGTATGATGCTTATGCTATGCAAAATGATGTGATGATGTTATGCTATGCATGTGACATTTGTTCCGAAGATACACATAAAATATATTCGTAAGCTCTGCATTCCCTTAGGAACGTCTTTGGAGCTTCTTCGTCTTTTACTTAGACGATCTCAGCGTTGACTTTTCGCTGTAAGCCTCCCTTAGGAGCTTCTTCGCCCTTTACTTAGGCGGTATCAGCGTTGACTTTTCGCTGTAAGCCTCCCTTAGGAGCTTCTTCGCCTTTTACTTAGGCGGTATCAGCGTTGACTTTTCGCTGTAGGCTCTGCATTCCTTTAGGAACGACTTCTGAGCAGAAAACTTACACTGCGCTCCCTTTGGAACGGCTTTTTGTGACTTCACAAACTTACTCTGCGTTCCTTAGAATGACTTTCTGTTACTCCGAAGGATTTTTAATTCGAAGGTCCTCCTTGGTAACGGAAAAAATTTTAAGCTTCAGCAACTTAAGCTTGTGGAGCAAATAGATCTTCCTCGCGGAAAACAACGAAATTATTACATGAAAACTATCAATGTTTTTTGCTTCACAGAAAATAAAACTGAATAGGAAAGACTGCTATCAAAGGTAGGATATGTGTCAATAAATGTGCTTCGACTCTGGCACAGTGCTGTTAACTGTGCGAGCTTCGGACTGCTCTCTGAAGTCCCTCTGATGTGGAGCGTATTGACTCCCTTCTGGCTGTTGACCTTGCTGCAATGGAGGTGGGGGCGGAAGCTGTTGCCAGGAAGCTTGAGGTTGACTTGCCGAAGCTACAGAAGCTGCAGGGTGGTTGTCTATGTATTGTGGGATATAAGGCGGATGATACGAAGCAGTATGCATGACCTGCTTCGGCTGAGCTTGTTGAGATGCAGCTTCGGCAATTTCCTTTTGCTTCTGTATTGTAATATGGCACGACCTAGTGGTATGACCCTTGCCTTCTCCACAGAACAAGCAAAACAGTCTCCTTGGCTGATCTCCGAATCTTCCGCCGAAGCCCCTGGCGCCTCTGCCTCTTGGAGCTGGTGGCCGGAAGGAGGTTTGTTGTTGCCCCGAAGCCTGTGAGGAGCACTGCGGTCTGTTCTGCTGACTCCCCTTATCATCATTCTGAGTGTTGTGGATGGACCGGACATGCCTCGGGTAGTATCTCCCTCCGAAGCCCCTGGTCATTTCAGAAAATCTGAAGGCCTCCTCCCTTCTTTGGCGAAAGTCATTGTCAGCCCGAATGTAGTCATCCATCTTTTGGAGCAGTTTCTCCAAGGTCTGAGGAGGCTTCCGAGCAAAGTATTGAGCTGCAGGTCCAGGACGAAGCCCCTTAATCATGGCTTCGATAACAATTTCATTGGGCACCGTTGGTGCCTGCGCCCTCAATCGTAAGAACCTTCGGACATACACCTGAAGGTACTCTTCGTGATCCTGAACACACTGGAACAAGGCTTGAGCTGTGACCGGCTTTGTCTGAAATCCTTGAAAGCTGGTCAGTAACATGTCCTTCAGCTTCTGCCATGAAGTGATTGTTCCTGGCCGAAGGGAGGAATACCAGGTCTGAGCAACATTCCTGACGGCCATAACGAAAGACTTCGCCATGACTGCAGCATTGCCCCCGTACGAAGACACTGTTGCTTCGTAGCTCATCAAGAATTGCTTCGGGTCGGAGTGGCCGTCAAACATGGGAAGCTGAGGTGGCTTATAGGATGGAGGCCAAGGTGTAGCCTGCAGCTCAGCGGACAGAGGAGAAGCATCATCAAAAACAAAATTTCCCTGATGGAAATTGTCATACCAGTCATCTTCGTTGACGAAGCCCTCCTGATGAAGGTCTTTCTGATGAGGCCTTCTGTTCTGCTCATCGTGAGTAAGATGGCGAACTTCCTCAGAGGCTTCGTCTATTTGCCTCTGCAACTCAGCTAGGCGGGCCATCTTCTCCTTCTTCCTCTGCACTTGTTGATGTAGCATCTCCATGTCCCTGATTTCTTGGTCTAGCTCTTCTTCCTCGAGCGTCGGGCTGACGGCCTTTCTCTTCTGGCTTCGGGCCTCCCGAAGAGAGACGGTCTCCTGGTTGTGGTCCAGCGGTTGCAGTGCTGAAGCCCCAATTGCTGAAGCTTTCTTCGGCGCCATAGCGAAGGTCTATGGCTTCCGAAGGTGTTCACAAAATCTCGAAGTGGAAGTGAGTTCACCGGAGGTGGGCGCCAATGTTGGGGACTTGTTCTCAAATGCTTCGGATTAAGAACAAGGCAACACAAAAAGTGTTAATCGTTAAGGCCCTTCGTCCTATCGAACATTACTCCCCTTCGGGAATAATGATTTCCGGACGAAGGTCACAAGACACATACCTTCGTAAATTCAACAAGTAATAACGAAGGACTCTCATAAAACATAGAATGTAAATCATAGAATCATTTCTATTTTATTAACACAAAGAAATAGAAATGATTACAAATTACAAAAGTACCTTCGGTCCTGAGAGAAGGTATAAAGTACAAGCGTGACGCAAATGCCAATGCCCAGTCAGCGTGAACAGTACGGGAGTACTATTCATCTATTTATAGACGCGGGACGCAGCCCACGTAAAATTACATCCATGTCCATTACATTTGTTAACGGTTTATGGAAATCTGTCGAGGCCCCCGAAGTCTTTTCATCTTTAAGTCGGTTCCCCCATATGCCATCGCGCCGAAGCTTCCCTGCGCACAGCTTCGGCTGCCCTCGACCTTCGTCTGGTTCAGGCTTCGTCCTGGTCGTGCTCCATATCCATAATTCTGAATCCGAAAATACCTGTTCATATAATCCACTTGGAAAACATTGTGAAATCATGTTTTTGAGGACCTTCGGAGGACGAAGGCCCCCAACATTCGCCTATCGCAATTTTTATATCGCATCTGTTTCGTCTGTCGCGAGTGCGACATCGTTTTTATTTTTTGTTGTCCGGGCTCTTCCTAAATTTTCGTGATGTTCGGAACATAGTTGTTCCGGAGATCGGCGAGTCTGGTGATTATTTAATATTCATCGCTCGCGCAAATACGATTTTGGAAATTTAGTCTAGTCCTCCGATTGCATCCCAAACAAATTAAATAGAACTTGACGACTAAAGTTTTTAGTGCCAAATAATTTAGTCCCCTCTCGCCAAGCGAAACATCGTGTCTGAAGAATTATAATCATGGTTGGTTTCCAACAAATTATCCTCGACAGAGAAATCAAATAGGTTCAAATGGTAGATAAATATTTGTCCGATTTCAGCCGCACCAAATATCATCTGAAGTACTAAAGCCGGTATTATTTTGGATCTGGCTATTTACGTGTTGTTTGAGAAAAACAATACGCGAGCTCATTAATCGCATCATTCTGTAGTCAAATGACCGAAAGTACGTGAGACTCGTAAAAATTTGACTGGATTAAATAGTCTAAAATATCGAAGCCAAAATCGGTTCAGTCCGTTTGTTTCTCTGCTCGATCTAAATCTTCAAATATAAATATGGGTAATAATTCATCTGACTCCATAGTATTCCCCAAATCAAGTCCTATCCAAATATTGTTCCAATATTGTTGCCGATCCTATTTTGGTCCATTTATACCTCTCTCAGTTCTAACCTTAAAATAATGTGATTTTTTTTGATTTAATATCCAGAACCTAGCTACTTGCGCAAAAATACAAATCGGAGAAGAAATTAGATATTAGTTAAGTAAAACAAATATAGAAGATAAACATTCCACCGCTCAACCATTTCTTTTTCCATGACATCGAACTCTCTTGGACTTCTCCTGCGTACACGTATATTTCCACGCGTCTCCTGTCCTTGCCGCTGAGACATGACGTTCTTATCTTGTGCATTGGTCCACATATTTGGACGTTGTGCTTCCATGAATCAGAGTAGAACTCGGCTTCCTCCAAAAGACGTGCTCGGCCTCGACAGTGTGCGGGACGCTAGAGCCGCGTCTCCTTGCCGGACGTAGCCTCAACTCTAGCCTGCATGGCAAGCTGTGCTAGCGCCGGCAGCCTTGGTGCACAACGCCTCTGCATGGTCGCCGGTCATTAGCCATAGACGAGCCCAACGCCACATCGAGCTTCACTTCTGGTGGCCGTCGACTAAGCTCGATGTCGTCTACAGCTAGCCGTGGATCTCGCCTGGACCTCGTCGTTCCTGCTCGACAACGCTTCAGCATGCCGTCGAGTTTTGCCTCGCCTCACCGTCAAGGTCCCCTAGCGCGCGAGCTCCCTCTCCAGCCTTCCCCGGCGCACGAGCCCTCGCTTCCTAGTTCCGTCGACTTTCGCCGCTCGCCAAGCTTATGCACCTGATGCTCCTACTTCGATATCCGTGTCCTTCTCTGTTGCTGCAGCAGGCTACGAAGCTCCGCCACACTACACAGCAGCCACTGCTCCTCGCCATCAGGCCTAATGAATGACACCGGTGAGCGTCATTATTTTTGTGAATTTTGAGTTGAATTACTAGCTGTTGATATTGTGTGGTGGTCACAAGCGCTCGATGTGGAAGAATGGAATTAGATGAAGAAAGCGAGGTTTAGCGCGATGCTCACTAGGTGCTCGATAAAATGCCTGAGTCATGGAACCCTCGCCGACTTCGCTGTTCTTGCGATTATCGAGCCAGATTCAGTTATGGTGAGTGACTCGCTACTCCTGCATAATAGATCGAAGCATGGAATGGTTTAGTATACTAGTTGCGATAATTTCCTTGTCGTGGTTAAGATGCATTGTGACAGTACTAGATGTTAGCTGATATGTTCTTCTCGAGTAGCCGATTCTATTGGTTTGAGGAAAGACTCGAACTAGAACCCACTATCGATGCCGTAGTTTCGAGTAAATTTAGTATTAGTGTGATATTTAACGTGTGATCGACGAAAAGCCCAAAGTAGTATTCATTAATTGATGTAGTGGATTTGAGCTGAATTTAATATTGGCGTGCATTTTTGTTAGCCGAATTGTTAGATAGATTGAATAAATATGAGTGGTGCAAAATAAAATTAAAATAGTTCTTTGTGAGCATTGTGGTATAATTTATAAAGCGAGGGATAAGTTTAGCATTTAATTAATTAGCCGATAAGTTCTATCTAGGATAATTGTGTTAAGTGTGTTAGTTTATCTATCCAAATGTTACTCTTAGGAGTTGATAGTGGTGAATTTAATTAAGTAAACTTTTGGTAGTATACTCTAGTTAAGAACTATAGAACTTATGCCTTGTTTAATGTTTCTTAATATTCGGATTAGGTTCGGGTAAGTTGGAGAACATGATCGTTGTGTTGGGTTGTATAAACCTATTTGGTGCTTGATTTAGTTGATGCGCTATGCCTGATAATCTAGATTAGTAGTTCTAAAATCTAGTTAAAGTATTTATATTCGTCACCTAAGTTATAGGTATCCATGGTTGTTGCGTCTAAGTATTGTTAGCCTGCGGTATTATGCTTTAGCTAAGTAAAGCATAGATCTTGTGATAAATTATTGCTTCATGATGTTGACTTAGATCCGGATGAGCTAGAGAAGCGAGACTATGGTGTTTAGTCATTTATCGATGTCTAGCGTTTACTTATGGTAGTTGTTTTGCGCCTCACCATTAAGTGTTTAGTTTTCTACTGTGTAGCATTATTTATCTTGTGCTATTCCTGCTCATATTCAATCATGTGCATCATGCATTTCAATTAGGTGCGCTAGTTGATCACGTGATGCGGAAGACGAGCTAAGTCGACCAAAAGATGCTGTTAAGCGTGGGCTTCTTCGCAAGGCGATGCTGATGGACGAACTTAAGGATGGATGACCCGAACAAGTGCCGGACCAAAAGCTGATCGCCAAGTGGACGTCTTCTAACAAACACTAACCTAGTGTTATCCCAGGCAAGCCCCGGTGCATTTGCCACCCCCTTGTTGTTATAAAACTTTTATCACTTATATGTTGCATTAGGTGATAGGAGTTGTGTGAATAAACAGTTGATGCATTACCATTCCTTTGAATTTGATTACTATTCCTTGATTCTTGTTTATAAAAGAGAACTAAAGATGCTTAGCCCTGCTTAGATAATTAAAAGTTGTTCTTTTTAAAAAAGATGATGTGTTACACGGGATATGGGAAATTGTTGTGAAAAAGAAATTGGGATGGTGAATCCATATGGCCATGATGGATTCAACATCCAGAAAAAGTACCTCTGTCAGGTACCAAAGATTGGGAAATGGTTTAAATAAAATGAGACCAGACGTTGAGCAGGAAAGGTCGCCCGTCTGTGTCGCTTAAGGACCGTTCCGATTGTTGTCCTGCTGATCTAGGACCCTTTAACTGGCCACATGCCTCATCATGGGTAAGCTTTGCCTCGGTCGGACCAATACCAGAATAGCTCGCACGCACTGGGAGTGGAGAGATGGCGAGAGTAGCTTGTACCCTCCGTGGCAAGAGACTGGAAGGTGGGGTGTTGTACTCTCGAAAACATGGTGGGCACCATGGCGAGAGTAACGTGTACCAACCAGGCCAACGGCTGGACGGTGGAGTGCTGTGCTCTCGGGTCGCGTGAACCTGTTCTGGTCTTGAGAAACCCGGTGGCGAGTTGACATATGCAAGGGTTAAGTGCTACATATGTCGTGTGGTTGGAGATCCTCAGCTGGGTATTAATCGATTCGGATCGCCGAACTTCTCGGATATGAAGACTGGATCTTCGACCCTCATCGTAGATAACAAGTGAAACTAAAGTTGCTAAAATGAAACTAGTGTAGGACAAGTGAATGCTCTAGATCAGGAGAATCTAGATTCAGGGATAATACTTAACTGTGAAGTAAAATTTTGGCATAAGGATACACTGCTAGTAAGCTTTTCTGCAAAAATGAGTCTTGAAACTTGATGAGCCTTACCTTGAATCCTTTTAAATCCAGCATACCCTTGAGAGTCTTTTCTTTAGTCGGGTAAGTCTTGCTGAGTAATTGCGTACTCAGGGTTTTATTCCCTGTTGTTTTTCAGGTTATAATTTTGTTCTGTTGTGGATGCTGCTAAGTGCCGGTGGGCTCGGCCTTCTTATATAAGTATATCCCATCTTTAGCTTCTTTATTGAGGATTGTCACTTAAGCTAGCATGTATTTTAAAAACTTATAAATATTTTATACATTTCAAAGTGTAATTCTGTTGAATCATTTTCTTTTGTAATCACTCCGATAATTGTATAATGTAAACTTATTGTAACATGTAATTATTTTGCAATAAAGAATTTATTTCCGCTGTAAATATTGGTGTGTGATTTGTGTTTACTTAATCTTGCGATCTTGGCGGTAAGTCGTTTATCCGGGGTCCTCGGGGCACTCGGACAGATCCTGTTAAGTTGTTTGGTGCACACGCATAGCAGTGTGAGGTTTTTGAGACAAGGACAGGTGCGTGTGGGCCCGATAACTTGGGAGGTTCTGCGACAGCTGGTATCGGAGCAGGATTAAGTATATACGGTCACATACGTATTTTGAAAACATAAGTTTTGGTTTTAGAAAACCTATTTTCAACTAAACACATTGTTTGGTTTTGAAAAAAAAAACAGATTTGAAAAACTATAATGCTAGCGACATCCTCTATAAGCCCTAAGTTAAGGACTACTAGGTGGCTTAGTTCAGAATACTAACCCACAACCTGGAAAGGGTGATGCATACATGTGTAATGTTGTTTTTGAGGCCATTCAGTCTTGAATGGATCGGCGCTCAGGTAAGGTGAGATGTGAGAGCGTGACCGGACAAACGTCGGTCTAGGTGAGAGCATAAAAAACGCTTGATTATATACATATTTTACATATGTATATATGAAGGCTGCGATGTGGAGTATTTAATTTTCTGGGATTCAGTACCCCATGGATGTGTGTGGGCATACAGACATGGGAATATTGAGAAGTGTAATTTACACGCAACGACGCACCTACGCTTAGGTAAGAAGGTGAGTTACCATAATGGGCTGCCCTATGGTTAAAGTGTGGCAACGGCGCCTATGCGTGGCTCGGCGCTTAATGAGGAGCTGGCATCCATATAGAAATATATGGAGTATAAACTGTGATACACTGTCATGTGTGAATTGCATCATTGGGAACTGGGCTGTGATAAAAAATTTTTCTGCAGGTACACTAACTTCGAACTCGTATGTGTAGCTGACGACTAACAATATATCGAGAGAGACGTAGTTATGCCACCGATATAGAACGTTATTGCCACATTATGTTGGCAAAAATCAGTGATGACGAATAGGACGAGCATGCATCCTGATTGTTGCATCATTTTTGTCACCTATACACCCAAAATGCTTCTCTCACCTTTATTCTAATAACCGGTGATTGTAGATAATGTGGTGTAATGTTGTATTGTGAACTTCGATGAAATAGTTGTCCTCCGTTCTTTAGGTAATCTATTTAGGTGTTATACGTGTTTGCTCTTGTATGGATGTGCCGATAGACTGTTGGTGACTTGTTTGCTTAAACCGAAAATTAGGCCAAGTTCTTAGTTGGTGAACCATTAACCAAAATTGATTTTCCTGTTATCACTCCATGACCAAACACATACAAATAAATGCTTAGATAATTTCCTTGTTGGATATAAAGTATACCCAAGCTTAAAACAAGAATCCCAAGTCATGCCTCCTTCTAGAACCATTCTCTTGATCAGTTGATGCAGGTTGAGGTCTCTATTGTATTTGGCCTCTCCTTGCGGATTATCTTGTCACTTTACCAACCCAACCTAGGAAATACATGTCCGATCATTTTCTTAAGTGTTATGCCTTTGGTTTCCTCATGTCTCTCAAAGGCATACCAACTTAATCTTATAATTGACTTCCCTTCATATGTAATCAGATACTAATCCTTGACCTTGTAATCTTTGCGATGGGCATAGAAATATGCTTGGGGCTGAATTAACAGTCTCCCATCATACTCCCTTCATCAACCAGTTTAGGGTATGGCCATGCCTTGTTCATTTCCTCGGGCCATGATCTATTTGGCTCTCTACTTGTAACCCTTCTTTCAGGTGGAGTCTCTTTTCTATATTGTCATCCTGACTTAGTCTATTTGTGCCGCGTGAGATTTTTTAATGGTTACGTCTGGTAATGGTGTTATGACAAAAATTGATGATGTCGCGACGAAACCGAGGGCTTTCTGTGTGTGCGCACACACGGTTGTGCTGCTCGGCACGCGTTGGTATCACAGTTAGTAGTCGTAATCCATTATGAGACTATGTCAATGCGTTATCTTGGCACAATCTGTTTTTGCTACATAAGATTCGTTGTTGGTGCCAGTTCGGTAGTGGTGTCACGATTAAGGACTTATGGTGCCGCAGCGAAACTGAGAGCCTCCTGTGAATGCGCACACAGAGCTGTGCTACTCGTCGGATGCTGGTATCAAGGTCTCTAGTCATGATCCATTGTGGAACTACCCTAATATGTGATCTTCCGTGGACTCCTCCCTTGAAACAATTTCTATATTGTTTGTCGAGTGATCAAGCAACATCTATCATCTCTGTTGGATCAAAAGGACATACCACTTTCATGTGTGGTCTCTTTTCTTTTGGATCTTGGTAGTGACTACTTATACAAGTTTCCTTTACATCCTCTATGAAAAGGTGAAGCCTTGGAGCTTTTTAGTGTTGGAAGACAACTAATTAGTTCTCAAATGGAGATTTGTTTCCCCTGCTGCTGAGATGCAGGAGTTTGTTCATTCGCTCTCTTATTTAATCTGTGCATTCCCGAACCAACTCGGTTCATCTGGCATGGAGAAACGGATGAACAACATGACCAAATGGATTTCTACCCAAGTGTATGATCTCCTGTTAACCGAAGTGAACTCTCAACCCTTGGCTTACCGATGGTACTGAGAGGACCCGCTCAATGTCAAAAGTAGTTCAACAAGTTGCTTTTACTAACTTGTAACTGCCCAGTGATCGAAGGTTGAGTTTAGAGATCGTTTCATCGAGTTGTGTAAACTCACTTTGGTTCAACCCATCCTAAGGAAGTACTAAAAAATCAAAAATCAAATCAAGTTAAGTCGATGGATAACCACTTAATCATCGCTCTAGTCATGCCTTGATCGCCTCGCGTGTGCTTTTCCAGCATGTGTAATCAAGTCGAGCCATGCCTAGTGCTTGGTAAAGTGGATTGATTGTGAAGTCAACCTTTGTTGATCATCTTCACTAATGCGTTCCTCGAATTTTTATTATCTTCCTGGAACTTGAATTTCTCAAATGACCACTTGTTGGTAAACCTCTTTTTGTGTGTTTTACCCAAGAGGTTGCATCTGATTCTGTTTGGGTAAAATTGCGCAATTGCTGCTCGCCCAACAGACTCAGATAGTACAGTGTCATCAGAAAAAGCAAACTGCACACATGGAACCTTATGTGTTCTTCTGGCAGATATCGTCTCTATTGTTGGACATCTCTAAATTAGCCTAAGGAGATACATGTTATGTCCACTTGAGAAACGATATCCTGAGACACTCGTCTTTGCTTGGAGCGGTCTTATAATTATCGCTGATAAGGACAGGAGTTACATTATTCTCTACTCTTAGAAGTCTTTCGTTTTGAATCTCGGGACGAGATTCTTTTAAGGGGGGAGGTTGTAACACCCCTAGTGTTTGTATTCTGCTCGACAACGAGTATGAATTTAAGCACGTAATATCAGTGGATAAAACGGATGCTAAATTTTAATCATCTTCGCCTATCGTAATTTTTATATCGCATCTGTTTCGTCTGTCGCGAGTGCGACATCGTTTTTATTTTTTGTTGTCCGGGCTCTTCCTAAATTTTCGTGATGTTCGGAACATAGTTGTTCCGGAGATCGGCGAGTCTGGTGATTATTTAATATTCATCGCTCTCTCAAATACGATTTTGGAAATTTAGTCCAGTCCTCCGATTGCATCCCAAACAAATTAAATAGAACTTGACGACTAAAGTTTTTAGTGCCAAATAATTTAGTCCCCTCTCACCAAGCAAAACATCATGTCTGAAGAATTATAATCATGGTTGGTTTCCAACAAATTATCCTCGACAGAGAAATCAAATAGGTTCAAATGGTAGATAAATATTTGTCCGATTTCAGCCGCACCAAATATCATCTGAAGTACTAAAGCCGGTATTATTTTGGATCTGGCTATTTACGTGTTGTTTGAGAAAAACAATACGCGAGCTCATTAATCGCATCATTCTGTAGTCAAATGACCGAAAGCACGTGAGACTCGTAAAAATTTGACTGGATTAAATATAGTCGAAAATATCGAAGCCAAAATCGGTTCAGTCTGTGTGTGTCTCTGCTCGATCTAAATCTTCAAATATAAATATGGGTAATAATTCATCTGACTCCATAGTATTCCCCAAATCAAGTCCTATCCAAATATTGTTCCAATATTGTTGCCGATCCTATTTTGGTCCATTTATACCTCTCTCAGTTCTAACCTTAAAAATAATGTGATTTTTTTTATTTAATATCCAGAACCTAGCCACTTGCGCAAAAATACAAATCGGAGAAGAAATTAGATATTAGTTAAGTAAAACAAATATAGAAGATAAACATTCCACCGCTCAACCATTTCTTTTTGCATGCCATCGAACTCTCTTGGACTTCTCCTGCGTACACGTATATTTCCACGCGTCTCCTGTCCTTGCCGCTGAGATATGACGTTCTTATCTTGTGCATTGCTCCACATATTTGGATGTTGTGCTTCCATGAATCAGAGTAGAACTCGGCTTCCTCCACAAGATGTGCTCGGCCTCGACAGTGTGCTGGACGCTAGAGCCGCGTCTCCTTGCCGGACGTAGCCTCAACTCTGGCCTACATGGCGAGCTGTGCTAGCGCCGACAACCTTGGCGCACAACGCCTCTGCATGGTCGCCGGTCATTAGCCATGGACGAGCCCAACGCTGCATCGAGCTTCGCTTCTGGAGGCCGCCGACTCAGCTCAATGTCGTCTACAGCTAGCCGTGATCTCGCCTGGACCTCGTCGTTCCTGCTCGACAACGCTTCAGCATGCCGTCGAGTTTTGCCTCGCCTCACCGTCAAGGTCCCCTAGGGCGCGAGCTCCCTCTCCAGCCTTCCCCGGCGCACGCGCCCTCCCTTCCTAGTTCCGTCGACTTTCGCCACTCGCCAAGCTTACGCACCTGATGCTCCTACTTCGATATCCGTGTCCTTATCTGTTGCTACAGTAGGCTACGAAGCTCCGCCACACTGCACAGCAGCCACTGCTCCTCGCCATCAGGCCTGATGACTGACACCGGTGAGCGTCATTATCTTTGTGAATTTTGAGTTGAATTACTAGTTGTTGATATTGTGTGGTGGTCACAAGCGCTCGATGTGGAAGAATGGAATTAGATGAAGAAAGCGAGGTTTAGCGCGATGCTCACTAGGTGCTCGATAAAATGCCTGAGTCATGGAACCCTCGCCGACTTCGCTGTTCTTGCGATTATCGAGCCAGATTCAGTTATGGTGAGTGACTCGCTACTCCTGCATAATAGATCGAAGCATGGAATGGTTTAGTATACTAGTTGCGATAATTTCCTTGTCGTGGTTAAGATGCATTGTGACAGTACTAGATGTTAGCTGATATGTTCTTCTCGAGTAGCCGATTCTATTGGTTTGAGGAAAGACTCGAACTAGAACCCACTATCGATACCGTAGTTTCGAGTAAATTTAGTATTAGTGCGATATTTAACGTGTGATCGACGAAAAGCCCAAAGTAGTATTCATTAATTGATGTAGTGGATTTGAGCTGAATTTAATATTGGCGTGCATTTTTGTTAGCCGAATTGTTAGATAGATTGAATAAATATGAGTGGTGCGAAATAAAATTAAAATAGTTCTTTGTGAGCGATGTGGTATAATTTATAAAGCGAGGGATAAGTTTAGCATTTAATTAATTAGCCGATAAGTTCTATCTAGGATAATTGTGTTAAGTGTGTTAGTTTATCTATCCAAATGTTACTCTTAGGAGTTGATAGTGGTGAATTTAATTAATAAACTTTTGGTAGTATACTCTAGTTAAGAACTATAGAACTTATGCCTTGTTTAATGTTTCTTAATATTCGGATTAGGTTCGGTTAAGTTGGAGAACATGATCGTTGTGTTGGGTTGTATAAACCTATTTGGTGCTTGATTTAGTTGATGCGTTATGCCTGATAATCTAGATTAGTAGTTCTAAAATCTAGTTAACGTATTTATATTCGTCATCTAAGTTATAGGTATCCATGGTTGTTGCGTCTAAGTATTGTTAGCCTTCGATATTATGCTTTAGCTAAGTAAAGCATAGATCTTGATCCGGATGAGCTAGAGAAGCGAGACTATGGTGTTTAGTCATTTATCGATGTCTAGCGTTTACTTATGGGAGTTGTTTTGCGCCTCGCCATTTAGTGTTTAGTTTTCTACTGTGTAGCATTATTTATCTTGTGCTATTCCTGCTCATATTCAATCATGTGCATCATGCATTTCAGTTAGGTGCGCTAGTTGATCACGTGATGCGGAAGACGAGCTAAGTCGACCAAAAGATGCTGTTAAGCGTGGGCTTCTTCGCAAGGCGATGCTGATGGACGAACTTAAGGATGGATGACCCGAACAAGTGTCGGACCAAAAGCTGATCGCCAAGTGGACGTCTTCTAACAAACACTAACCTAGTGTTATCCCAGGCAAGCCCCGGTGCATTTGCCACCCCCTTGTTGTTATAAAACTTTTATCACTTATATGTTGCATTAGGTGATAGGAGTTGTGTGAATAAACAGTTGATGCATTACCATTCCTTGGAATTTGATTACTATTCCTTGATTCTTGTTTATAAAAGAGAACTAAAGATGCTTAGCCCTGCTTAGATAATTAAAAGTTGTTCTTTTTAAAAAAGATGATGTGTTACACGAGATATGGGAAATTGTTGTGAAAAAGAAATTGGGATGGTGAATCCATATGGCCATGATGGATTCAACATCCAGAAAAAGTACCTCTGTCAGGTACCAAAGATTGGGAAATGGTTTAAATAAAATGAGACCAGACGTTGAGCAGGAAAGGTCGCCCGTCTGTGTCGCTTAAGGACCGTTCCGATTGTTGGCCTGCAGATCTAGGAACCTTTAACTGGCCACATGCCTCATCATGGGTAAGCTTTGCCTCGGTCGGACCAATACCAGAATAGCTCGCACGCACTGGGAGTGGAGAGATGGCGAGAGTAGCTTGTACCCTCCGTGGCAAGAGACTGGAAGGTGGGGTGCTGTACTCTCGAAAACATGGCGGGCACCATGGCGAGAGTAACGTGTACCAACCAGGCCAACGGCTGGACGGTGGAGTGCTGTGCTCTCGGGTCACGTGAACCCGTTCTGGTCTTGAGAAACTCGGTGGCGAGTTGACATATGCAAGGATTAAGTGCTATATATGTCGTGTGGTTGGAGATCCCCAGCTGGGTATTAATCGTTTCGGATCGCCGAACTTCTCGGATATGAAGACTGGATCTTCGACCCCCATCGTAGATAACAAGTGAATCTAAAGTTGCTAAAATGAAACTAGTGTAGGACAAGTGAATGCTCTAGATTAGGAGAATCTAGATTCAGGGAAAATACTTAACTGTGAAGTAAAATTTTGGCATAAGGATACACTACTAGTAAGCTTTTCTGCAAAAATGAGTCTTGAAACTTGATGAGCCTTACCTTGAATCCTTTTAAATCCAGCATACCCTTGAGAGTCTTTTCTTTAGTCGGGTAAGTCTTGCTGAGTAATTGCGTACTCAGGGTTTTATTCCCTGTTGTTTTTTAGGTTATAATTTTGTTCTGTTGTGGATGCTGCTAAGTGCTGGTGGGCTCGGCCTTCTTATATAAGTATATCCCATCTTTAGCTTCTTTATTGAGGATTGTCACTTAAGCTAGCATGTATTTTAAAAACTTATAAATATTTTATACATTTCAAAGTGTAATTCTGTTGAATCATTTTCTTTTGTAATCACTCCGATAATTGTATAATGTAAACTTATTGTAACATGTAATTATTTTGCAATAAAGAATTTATTTCTGCTGTAAATATTGGTGTGTGATTTGTGTTTACTTAATCTTGCGATCTTGGCGGTAAGTCGTTTATCCGGGGTCCTCGGGGCACTCGGACAGATCCTGTTAAGTTGTTTGGTGTACACGCATAGCTGTCTGAGGTTTTTGGGACAAGGACAGATGCGTGTGGGCCCGATAACTTGGGAGGTTCTACGACACTCGCCACTTCACTACTCCATGGTCCAGGCCCTCCCAGCACTCTCCTCGTGTCCGCTGATTACAGGGACTCAGCACCTCCCTCTGCCAACTTCGCTGAGTTTAGCCACCCCTCCACGCCATGTACTAGGGAGTCGCATTCAGTGTCGCCCCTTTCCGGCTAGCCCCCATCGGAACCTCGCCTCGACCTTGCTCTTCTCCATCCATAAGCTCCCTGTTCTGTACGTACTGGTCTACTGGAGGTAGAAGAAGGAGCCATCTTGAGACTATGACGCGTGGGCCCCAGTGGCTAGTGTAAGTGCACAAAATTACAGATTTTTGCGTTATGTTCTAAAATTCATATCTTGAGTTTCGAAGCTCCAAAAATCTCAAATTTTGTTGAGTTTCTAAAATTTTGTTGCCTTCCTTATGAAATTCTCTGTCTATTAGATCTATATGTTGGCATGTTTTAGTAGAAATATTTGGCGGTAGAAATTCGTACTTAAAACTGGTTTAGAGAATAAACGAACTTGCTTCTCTCCATAATTTTATTTATAAAAATCCAAAAATGATGAAACCTATTTTGTTAGTTAGATGTTGTCATACTCCATCAAGGAAAAATATAAAACTATTATGTTGTTCACTGTTTTCTTGGTGTGCTAATTAAATCAAGTTAAATAGGAAAAAGAAGATTTATTTGCTTGTTATTTTTGGATCTGTAGCTCTAGTGCTCCAAATGGGTTGAAATTTTTACAGTAGGCTCTTGGTGTGGTTATTGGTGACTGGTAAAACTTTCATGAATTATTGTGCATGTATGACTAAGTTAGTGATTTAACTTGTTTAATGCACCTTTAGTAGTTTTAAATGATTTAAAAATAATGTATAGATGCAAAAATGGAAAATGGTGTTCCACTGTCCTTGCATGATATTATAATAGCCTGAGGAAACTTAATATGGTCATGCATCCATAGAAAATAATTAATTTTAGAATTAACTTGCTCTGACATGCTTTATTGCATTAACAATTTGTTATTTTTGTAGTAAATAAAATATAAAACCTGAGCATGTGAAATTTATACATTAGTCATAATTTGTTACTAACTATGCCTCACAAAAATTCCAGCCCCAAATTAGATAGTTTCATATGGTGCTAAAATGACACACATTTCATAATTATAAGAAGAATTAGTGAAAAATTAGAAGTAAACAAAAGCACGCATGTTTCTTGAAATGCTTAAGTGTCTTGAGTGCATGCCGCAACATGGTTGTATGCGAGACGGGGTTATGCGCACGATGAGTTTAGTAAAAGTCCATCGGTGTCACTGATGTTAAGTTGAGGTTTATTTGCGCGTGGAAAGTAATAATGTGTTTAATACTTAGAACTCTTAGTCAATAGTAAAAATTGTTTTGGTTTATATAGAGAGGTGGTGACATGCCAAAGTAGTCGTCTCTTTCTCTATATTTATAAGTCGAGTCGTGACGATGCGTATTATGCGTTCATTAAATTATGCTTCGCATATAGTGTATGATTGAGCTCACGAATTCGAGTAGACACTTCAAGTAATCAAGTAGAGTCATGATACATGTTGTGTAATGGAGTTAGTTTGTTTTAGGATAATTATTGAATTACTCGGTTAGTATGATAAACATGTATGCGTTCATGAATTGGGAAGTAAATGCATGGTGATTTTGAGTTGGAGATTAGTGGTTTACGGTTCGTATGATTTGGTCGAAGTGCGAATATACATGTAAATATGTATGTTTATAAAAATGTTGTAGTGTATGTTGTGTCTCGGATTGCGATAATAATGGGCTAGCCGACGTGTATGTTATTTAGCGGGCTATGTCGTTGCTCTAGTTAGCCGAATTGTTAGACGGCTTTGGTTAAGCTCGTGATCACGATGATTGGCTTGTTGTAGTCTAAATGTGCATGGTTCTGGTCGCGGATGAAAGGTAGTAGTGTTCATGTGATGTCTAAGTTAAAATGAAAATTAGTGTGTGAAGGGCGCATCGATAAACATATATGTACCAGGTACGATTATTGTGGTAGATGCGTTGTTAATTGTGTATGGAAATTCTAGGCACGAAATAACTTGGATAAAAAGTTAGTAAGTCTACTTGTTGGTCCTAATTTGATTGTTTCAACTCCAACAGATGGTAAAGTGTTAAAATAACTCAAGTCTCTAGAACGCGGCAATTCTTGAAGTAAATGAGAGCTGAATTTTATTAGTTGCTGTTTTGGGCTGCACGCATTGTTTTCGTCATGCTGTTTGTTTAATGAACAAAATTATGTTTTCTGTAGAAATGCCATAGAGAAAAGTTGTAGATAACTTTATTATCTTACTTGTGTTAAAATTTGACAGCCATAAGTCTGATCGTTTAGAAGTTATGCTTTTCACAAATTCAGTAACTGAATCTGTCCAATTTATGTACACATTTTAGAGATTGCATTGTTTACTCAAGTTAGTGTTACAATCTGTTCATGATCGTTATAAGAAAGTTGTAGATGTTTTTCTTATCTTGCTTGTGTTAAAATTTCATAACCATAGGCCTGATAATTTAAGAGTTATGAATTTTACAAAATGGTTGTTGTGTTCTGTCCACTGACAGAACATATTTTGAAAACTGAATTGTTTGATTTGGTAAAACATAGAATCACTTGTTGGTGATTACAAAAGCTGTGTAGTACTTTTACTAAGCTTTTCAAGAAGTCTTGGATCACTCTTTTTGGTGATCTGAAGAGTAAGTTATGGATGTTTAAAGTGTGAGGACTGAATCTGTCCAGTTCTGTACAGCAAAGCCTTCGTAGTGTATTTTACCCTTGATACATATTAAATCAACCTGACATGTTCATAAATGATTTGTAGCCAGTTTCATTATATTTCGAGAAAGTCTAGGATCAATTTTTTGGGTGTATGAATCTCTATTTATGAATTTTTAAAGTCATAAGTCTATATCTGTCCAAATCTAGACAGAGCTGTCGTGTTAGAACTTTTTGACCTTGCTAAGTGTTGAATCATATTGAGGTAAAAATACCAAAGTCGTAGAGCACGTTTTAAGCTTTCCAGAAAGTCTTAGTTTGCTATTTTTGTATTAATATTTGAAGAGTTACGATTGAAACAAACAACTGCGTTGCTGCTGTCCCAAATGTGTTGAATATGATGGATTGTTCTACTCTGTTGGGTTTGTCTTGAGTGACTGCTTACGTGTTTTGCTTTTGAGTGAATATGAGTAATAATGATAGTCACTGATATAATTTGGGTTATATTTAAGTAACTCGTGCACGTTCCTAATTAGTAAATTAAATTGTTGAAATCTAGTGAGTAATCAGCTTCAATCAACATTATTTTAGCAAGTGTCGTTATATGGATGAGAAACACAATTAATGATATGTTACCATTTCTAATACTTGCGTTACTAATGTAATATTGCTAAATAACCAACCTCATTAGACTAGTATAAAAGGCATTGTGATAGGCTAACACCTTCTACATGTTCTCTCGGGTGTGTGCTTGCATGAGAATATTGTGAATGATTGTAAAACCCCGATTAAATGAATATACTTTTCTAAGTCTGTCTAAATATATAAGTCATAGAGAACTTATGTGTACTTAACTAGTTTAATAATAAGTAGCCAATGAACGATTAAAGTGAACATGGTAAATGCTTGTACGTGTGATGTCGTGTTCGCGTTGGTTAATTATAGGTAGCAAATCGTTGTATTTCCACTAGTATTGATCTTGTGTGCCCGATAACATGTAGATAGCGAACTCTAGCATGTGGCTATTTACAGTGTCTTGCTAGTTAATGTTAGTTCGCTATCGTGTACTTAAAGTATTTTGTGCTATTTCATTATATTCATACATATGCATCATGCATCTCATTTAGGACCGAGAGATGATGATCGTGCAAGTGATGTGGTGTCAACCACAAGATACAGTTGGTGGACGACCTAAAGAAGGATGGACTTAACTAGTAGATGCTCGCCAAGCGAGTGTCATCTAGCAAACACTATCTAGTGTTGAATTCCAGGCAAGCCCCGGTTTTATGCATAACCGTTTATATATATACTATTTAACTACACTTAATGTTTGTAGGAATATACTGTGCACTTAAGTGTAGGAGTTGCCTAAAACCCTAGTTGCATGAACTCAGGATTCCTTTTGAGATGGATACTAGTATGCTAGGTCGAGTAGCTGCTATGCTAAATTAGGACCTCAATAGAAGTCGAGTGATTTTTCTAGCACTCGCGCGAGGTCAGGAATTGGTTGTATCCATTTTTGATACAGAATGATGATGGTCTGTGGACGCGGATCCATGGGGATGCGTTGTCTACGATACGAAATTGGAATAAGGATTAACGTGCGGATACCTGTGTCAAGCGTTTGAACATACTAAACACATGTCGGGAAATATGGTAACCGGTAAGCCTAGTACCTGAGTGAAGCCGGGCGCGGACTTTTATCCTCACTTTTCCTGAGACTGGGTCTCCCATTCTAGATATGGTGGGTACAAGTGTGGCCACTGCACGCGCGGTAGCCGTGGTCAGTGAAGCATTGTATGCCAAGGCGGTGAGCCCTTGCCGCGAACGGGGGATCGATGGGGACGGTTGATATGTGTGGGGACGGAGTGCCCTGACATGTCGTATGTTTAGGTTTACCATGCAAGGTTAAAACTCGATTTGAATCGTCTGCTTCTCACAGCTAATGAGACTGCTTGATCCATTGTACTACATTGAATAATAAGTGGAAATGAGGATTCTGGCAAAAGATGTTGGTTGACTAAATTGCTTCATACCATGTATGAATAGCTAGGTACTCATCTAGTCTAAATTATTATTCTAAAACTTGAAAAGCTAAAACTTGATTTTAGACTCAGCTAGTAATTTTGGCAAACCAAACCCCTCTGCCAAACAGCTTCATGGTCTAGAGGTAGAGGAGTAGACTCCTCACACCGGATAAGTCTAGCTAAGTATTAGTATACTCAGCCTTGCTTGTGGCATAATTTTTGCAGGTACCTCCTTGATTTGGTTGATGGTGTGACTTGGCCTTCATCCCTGCCACCGGGATAGACGGTCGAGTGGGTTACTGCTTCCCCAGGAGAGGACCAGGAGGAGTAACGTGGCCAGGCTTCGCCATGTTACTCGGTTTTCTCCATTAGTTATTTCCACCGCACTAAAAACTATTGTTACTGCTTTTAAAACTCCAATATTGTAATCACTACTGTTACCTCTTAAATTTGTGGTATTATGCTTTATTGTATTTCTCTATGCCTCACCTTCGAGTGAGCTAGTGGTATTCGATCCTAGATAAGTGGCTTTATTGGACTAGATCCGAGGGACTGACGGGTTATTCCGATTTAAGTGTGTTGTTGCCTTTAAGGGTGCGACTTGGGCACTTAAGCTGGAATAATTCGGGCGATTCCGCCACATGGACAACCCCATGGCGATGAACTTGGTCTGACAAATCCCTTCTCCAGCAAGTCTTGAAGTTGTGTCTTCAGTTCTGCCAATTCATTGGGAGGCATATGGTATGATATTCTTGAAATAGGAGCTGTACCAAGCTTTATCTCAATCACAAACTCTACATCCCTCTCGGTAGGTAATCCGGGCAAGTCTTCAGGAAATACATCCGAAAATTCACACACGACTGGAATATCTTGCATCTCTTGCACTATGACTTCAGAAGCTCGTTCGGTTGCCTTAACCAGGGCAGATATATGAATTAGTAGCCTGACTCCTTGTCCATAGCTCAATTGAACAGTTCTTTGACTAGCATTGATAACAGCTTCATTTTGGGCTAACCAATTCATGCCCAGAATCACATCTACATCTTATCCTTTTATAACTATCATATTAGTGGGGAAGTCATGTCCCGCTAAATTCACGGGTACGTGGAAGACTACTTCCTTAGTAAAAATTTGGCCCCCAGGTGATTGAATAATAAGACCCTTCTTTGGTCCAACACTGGGTATGCAATGCTTCTCAAAAAAGCTTTGCTCATGAAATTATGTGATGCACCAGAATAAAAAAGAATGACAGCGGGATGATTAGCAACAAAAAACATACCCATCAACACAGGCTCTCCTTCCTGTGTAGTAACCACTTGAGTATAGTAAACCCGTCCAGTCATCTTTTCACCCTTGCCTACCTGATTGTTTGCCATATTTCCCTTGCCTTGAGAAGTATTTCAGAAGTCTTTTGGAAGTTTGGCTTGTTTTGCTTAGGGTAAGGACAATCTTTGATAAAATGTCCAGGCTTTGCACAGTTGAAGCAATTATTAGATGAGCTAGGTAAAGCGGGAAAACGAGTATGAGGGGCACTCGGCTGAGTGGTTTGGGTAGGGACAGTAGTTGGACGAATGAAAACTGGCTGCTTAAAAGGATAGGAGGGTGGATGGGAAAAAGAACGATTTGGATTGAAGTAACGATTCACTAGCCTTGATCCCTTTTTGGATCCTTGAGAGGATCCCTCACCTCCTTCACATTCAAACCTTTTTGTCTTCCCTTGCCCTGAGTTCTTCGCCTCCATCGAGATTGCTATACTCATGGCCCGGCTGAAAGTGAGATCCAAACAGGTGGCCATTTTCCGCTACAGCCTATCATTCAAACCTCACATAAAGCAGATCTTTTTCTTTAAGTCCGTGTTGACTTGTTCTATGTCATACTAAGAGAGATGGTTGAACTTAGCAAGGTACTGCATCATAGAGTCGCCACCTTGTTTCAGACGAACAAATTCTTCCAACTTCATTTGTAGAATGCCATCTGGAATGTAATGCTCCCTGAACGCTTGCTTGAACTCTGCCCAGGTAATAAGATGACCTTCAGGCTGAATGGCTACGAAGTTTGCCCACCATGTACTGGAGAGACCCTGCAGTCGTTGAGCAGAAAATAGGGGCTTCTGAGTTTTTGTGCATCGGATCAGTCCAAACTTCTGTTCCATCACGCGGATCCAGTCATCCGCCTCCAGAGGTTCTTCTGCTTTAACGAAAATAGAGGGACGAGTTTCCAAGAATTCCATGTAAGTAGTGTCTCTAGGGGCTTGGTTTTGGCCTCTGCCTTCTTGCTGGTGAATATGGTTTCCTGCCATCTCCCGGAGAAACCGGGTATTGTCAGCAGTGGCATTAAGCAAGGTAGCAATGGCCTCCGCCAAAGTTGGAGGCACATGTGGTGGGATTGTAGTCTCCTCCCCACTACCCCGAGAAGTCCATGCCCCATCCTGACCATGAGTCCTTGTTGGCATCTGGAGAAGAAAATATACTTGATTATTACACAGTACAATTACACAACCTTAATTACATTATTCCAAGCTCATACTCATTATACATACTCAACCCATACCACTCACTTTCCTTATTTAGACTACATAAGGAAACACCCTACTATTATACCAGATCCATTTCTAGCTTCAGGAGGGCGATCATCCACGATGTTCATATAAGGAGGGGCTCCAAAGATGTCTAGCTCCCCATAGGGTCCTCCTTCATCTGCTCCTCCTGCGCTAGCTCCAACCTCAGCAACTTTAGGTGGCATGTTTGGGTGTAGCTAGTCATACAACACATGCACCTCCTTGTGCAGGACATTGTTGTATGCTTGCAGATTTTCTAAGGCCAAGCTCAACTCTTCCACCCGGGCTCGGGCAGTCGCCTCGCAATCCTAGGCTATGGATCGCGAATTCACAGCCCAAAAAATAGCCCGATCACGTTCTACAATCTCACGCTGCAAGCGCTGTACTTCTTCTGTTAGCTCAGCGATGCAGCGACTAGCATGCATACGCTCTCTGCCTCCATGGTGCAACTCCACAATTAGGTGTTCGACTCTAGCCTCCAGGTCTCCTATGGGATCATTGCTCCCACTGCTGCTCCCCTCATGACGAGGAGCCAAATAGTGACGAGGCACAACCTGAGGTCTGGTCACTTTTCGAAGGGTGGTCTTCGTGCGTGCCATGTCTCTATAAGAGTGGAAGAATACTTAGTATTGTTTTAACATGATGTAAGCATGATCCTACAATCAGGTAATCAACTACTTGTTGATCCCATACTTCCTACATATAACCTAGTATTTTGTACTCTTTTACCCGACTTCTAAAAAGGTAAGTTGCTATAAGAAGGGATCAGGTAAGAATGAAAGAATATTCATAGGTAAGTAGTTTAAAACTTTTTGAAGCACTAAGTAATGTCTGAAGAAATGGGCATTGGCCCGATACCATCTGTCACAGAACCTCCCAAGATATTAGGCCCACCTACATATTACTTTGTCCCGTAGACCTTAAACAGTCATGTAGGTGCACCCAATGGCTAGATAGGTCCAATTTCTTGTACCTCCTTCACATTGCCCAAGAGCGTTCATCCCAAATCGCAGACATTACATAACATTGGAATAAAGCGGAAGAGTTACAATAAATTAATTTACATTCATAAGTACAATATAGAAAGAGTCATTATTACATAACTTGATTCGAGTGCTTAAACTTATTACATCACGGGAAGATAAACACCTTCCATAAGTTTTTCTAATTTGTCTGCATCCTGTTTTGGGACAACCTTGGAGCAGAAGCAACAAAACTCAGCAGTCTCTTCACCTACAACAACATGGGTTTGAAAACCCTAAGTACGAAGTGTACTATTGCAAGTCTTACGCGACCAAAAGAAAAGACTTTCAAGGACATGCTGGCCTTTAGGAGTCAAGGTAAGGTTTAGCCAGAATCAATGACCCAGTTTGCACAAAGCTTACTAAAGTTGGTCCTTATGAATTCGTTTTACTTGTCAGGTTAAGTAGTTACCTGCATCTAGATTTCTTTCTATTCTAGATCAAGCACTTGGCCTACACTAGGCATCTTTTATCATCCCTGGAGCTCACTTGTCACTACGTGTAGGACAGTGACCAAGCCTTCATATCCGAGAAGTAACGGCTATCCGAATCGATTACCCAGCTAGGGATCTCCAACCACACGACATATGTAGCACTTAACCCTTGCATATGTCAACTCGCACCCGGTTTCTCAAGACCAGAATGGGTTCACGCCAACCGAGAGTACAAATACTCCGCCGTCAAGCCTCTTGCCATGGAGGGTACATGCTACTCTCAACATCTCACCACTCCCATTGTGTTGTAGCCTTTCTGGTATTGGTCCGACCGAGGTAAAGCTCACCCATGATGAGGCATGTGGGCAGTTAAAAGGTCCTCAATCATCAAGCCTACATCGGCTCGGTCCTTAAACGACTTGGACAAAGACATTACACCGAGACTTCCTTCTCGTGCAAGTCACCTGCCCGGTCTTGTTTTTATCATTTAAAACCCAAAGTTTGGTACCTGACAGAGGTACTCTTTTCAGATGTTGAACTCATCACTTTCGTGATGGATTCACCATCATAAGTATTTTCTTTGTAAAAATTCCCATCCAGTGTGAAGCATCACCTTTTGTTTTAAAACAAAACATTTTGTTTTTCTAAAGCAAGGCTAAGCATCATAAAACTTGTTTGAATAAATCAGGTAACAAGGAATGGTATTCAATTTCTCAAGGAAGGAAATGCATCAATAGTTTGTCACACAATTCCTATCACCTAATGCAGCATTCAAAGTTGATAAAACTTTTAAAATACAAGGAAAGGTACATGCACTAGGGCTTGCCTTGTGTTGTAGGAGTTTCTGCTTCGTCACCACATATGTCAAAGTAAAAGTTATTTTCTGCTAGAGGATTCTTGGTGTGAGGGACAACCTCCTCTTCTACTATGGATTCTTCTTCGTGTTCTATACATGACAATACATGTATATGAATGCTTATGCTATGTCATGGATGTGCAATTATATAACAAAAAGGCAGTAAATTGTGTCATTAATACAACTTTCCTTCACGGTGCTAATCAACCACTAAGACTTCCTAGTTAAATATTATTCTAGGATTCACTTACTAACCTCCTTAGGCTACTAGTAAAAGTAAGGTTACTAAGTTCAACTTTAATTACAAAAGTTACCTTTAACTTAGTTAGTATTAAAATGGGTAATCTATGGAACCAATTATTGGTTTTCTGGTCAAACAGTGTCCAAACAACTTCAAACTTTACTCAAAGTCTATAACCAACATTTTAAGTCTACCCAAAAAGTTTTATAATTTTTGGGATTACTAAATATTTTATAAAATTCGGAAAGGCCTTACTTGAGTATCCTTAAATGCTACCTAATTTAGGGTTTGGAATAAAAATCTTGGAATTGTAATTATTAAATACTACATGATTTTAGGAGTCTAACAAAATTGGTCCCATATTTTTAACATTTTTATACTATTTTCTACAGATTTCTGAAGTTAGCAATAAAAAGAAAAGAATAACCCCTTGCTTCTTTCGTCCTCCTAAATCATGTCCCTGAGTCCTGCCGACTGTGCTGATAAAATCAAACCCTAGCCACAGCAGCAGAAAGCTTGAGCATCCATCGAACACCTACTGAACGTAACCCTGACCTAAACCGAATGATCCCAGGGCATGGATTTTGCTAGCAAACACTACATTGACCTACAAATACCCACAATGGGGTTCTAGGTCCGCGGCACCCATTCTCGAGAAAACAACACAGTAGAGCTCAAATGAAGGAAACGAGGAGCATTTGTAGGTCATGTAGTACACGACGCTCGCGTGAACCGAGTTCGGACCAACAGAATCGGTTGGTCGACACAGGGGCAGTTCACAGAGTTAGTATGCAATGTCGAGCTCGCGTTTCGACCTAGCTATAATAGTAATGACCAAACGACCACTTTGGTGAGCTTCACCAACAAACATGGACACTAGAACACTAGATCAAAGGCGTTGAACCATACCATGTTCGCTTTACTGTGTGAGGTTGCTATGTCGGCGACATGGTCACCAAGCTGGCGAAGACACTAAGGAAGAAACTTGAGTAAACCTTGGTTGTAATTTGGGGGAAGTGAAGGCGATAACACTGCACAGATGTGAATCACAACGACCCACGGTGATCTTGGCTAGGCTAGGAGATGACAAGGATCTCCCCCTCGGTTGCTCTTTATATGGACAGAGAAAAGCTCAAGTAGTGGCTGGATTCAAGGGATGTACAATGAAGGATACTCTTGAAGGGTTGGCAACTACATGAGCGTGAGTGCGTGGCTCGAACCCAAGGATCCATGCATGACTCATGAACACAGCATCGCAGTAGAAATGATGGAGCTCACGACGGCAGAGGACAGTAGATAAGGCTCCCTTGGGTAGATATTCTTCAGTCCAACTTTGAATATTCTAGTGATGGCTAAAGTCCCGAACACTCCTGCTATTTACCCCATATTTATCTCAACCTTTGCACAAAAGTGAGACACGACAAGGAGAAAAGATCTCCTGTAGATATTTCAGATCATTATGATTTGCATTGCTCGATTGAACCCTCCTTGTCCGGCCCCCTTTTTCTCCCTGCATTTGCTAAAGATAGACCAATCTCTGTTAACAAAACTTGTTCACCAAACAAAGATCTTCAAAGTTACTATAGGGTTTTTGGACCTAAATTACATAGATTCAAAGTTATGGTGCCCAAAAATCATCTAAATCACACTGGTGCCATTTAAATTTTTTGAATCTTGGCATATAGTCACCATCCGCTTTTCTCTTCTAACAGAGATAGTTTGAGCACCATTATTTCCTAGATTTATGTGGCATCAAGCCAGGCCCTCCTAATAAAACTTGTTCATGAATATTGGCTCTCTAACTTTGCTTACACCAACATGGCTCCTAATCATGTAGGATAGTCTCTATAAGACTTCAAAATCGTTCCAACATACAGGAATTCAGAGTAAGTCACTCTGGTCGATATTCAGACTTCACTAATCCAACAGCACAACTTTGAACATCAGTTCCTCTAATTTTTGCACAGGATCAAGCCCACCTGGCTTAAGAACATTTAATCACCATCTTAATTTCTTTAATCTATCTACACAACTCCCAGCCTTAAATCTTCTAGATTGATCACAAAAAGAACTTCAACCCAAGCATCCAACACTGAATTTAGTGTTAAGGTCACTGTTCCTAATCTAAATTTCAGGAATCTGTTAGCCTCACTTCAAATGTATTTTGCACTAGGTTACATATGGTTTTAGGACTAGGTTCCTTACACAAATTTGTACTGCTATAGTAGCCCTGCAACATGGTTATGGTTACCTATAGCAAAGCACTCATGGATTAAAAATTACAAGAGTTCAAACTTTGCTCAATGTCACTTTTTCTTAGAATTCCACTTCTTGAGCACTTGTGAATTTTTGCTATTTTCTCCAATTTGCTCCACATTACTTGGAAATCTCCAAATACAGAAGTTGCTTAGTTTTTGTTAGTCTACCACTTTGATATATACACTTTTGGCAAAAAGTGCATAGAATTTGAAATCACCCTATAGGGCACTAGTTAGGGTTTTGGGCTCTAGATTAGGGCACTTAATCTCTCTAAGCTAAAATTTCTAGAATTTGTACCAACTTGTTAAGATTACTCCTTAGTGCTCACCTCATAAAGTCACATGTCTCTAATCCTTGGAGAGAGACATTCCAACCTAGTGTTAAGAATCTTCTTACCAGATCTCATCATCACACAAGCATCACGTCACCTGCTTGTTTTGAAATTTTAACCTAATGGATGCATTCTAGGTGTATCATACATAATGTAATGCCAATGCATATGATGTCATGCTAAAGTTTTAGTTCTCACAACACCAGAGGTGTTACACGATCCATCACCCGTGACACCGCTCGTGGTTGTCAATTCCATGACGTACTCGACACCTTGTTGCACCGAGCCTTTGAGCGGCACACCTGGTCGATTGAGTACCATTGTGTAGTTTACTAGCACAGTTGTGAGAGGTACCTGGACCGCTAGGAGGCTACCTTCCTAGTGCGCCGTTTGGAGGATGACCTCTTGGGTGCAAACGTTCTCTTGGAACACTACTCTATTTTCGAGAGGGACACTGCCGAGGCCATGCAGGATGTTGCACGACATGCCCTTTTCCTGTATTGTTCCTTGTTCGGTGGGGTAGTTGATGGTCTTAACTTCAGGTACTACCCCTGCCTTCCCACTAGCAGCACTGAGAGTGTGGTTCTCTCGCCCATTGGAGAGAACAATCTTAGGGTGAGTAGCCCCAGTCAACCTAGTCGTTGTGCTCAACATTGAGTTGGACCACTGTAACACCTCTGGTCTTACAAGAACTAGTAGAATTAAATTATGTGTGACACACCTAGAATGCATCCACTAGGCTTAAATTTCAAACCAAAACATGTGATGTAATACTTACTTGGGTTTATGATCTAGAAAGGGGATTCTTAACCCTAGGTTGGAGTGCATCTCTCCAAGGACTTAAAGCATGTGACCTTATGTGGTGAACATTAAGGAGTGATCTTGCTAATTTGGTAAATGTGTTCAAGAAATGATGGCTTAGAGAGATTAAGTGCTTAATGTACCCTAGGACACCCAAAACCCTAATTTGGAGGCCAAAAACCCTATTTAGTGCCCTATCTGGTGATTTCAAATTCTATGCACCTTTTCCCAAAAGTATATGTATCAAAGTGGTTGATTAACAAAAACTAAACAACTTTTATATTTGGAGATTTTCAAGTTTTGTGGTGAAACTTGGAGTAATTTGCAAAAGTCCATAAGCACCTCTACTCTAAAATCCTGGAAAACAGTGTTAGTAAGCTAACTTTGGGCTTCTGTATCTCTTGATCCATAATGAGTTTGGTATAAGTCACCATAACAAAGTTATAGAGCTACTACAGTAGTCCAAATTTGATTAAGTGACTTAGCCCAAGAACTGTATGAAAATTGGAGAAAGATGCCCTAGAAGTTGGGTTGTCAGTCAAGCAGTGATCTGAACCTAGATTGACAAAGGCACTGGTCTGACTTGGGAGTTAAGTTGTGCTTGATCCAGCGATCAAATGACCAAGATCCTTATGATAAAGTTGAAGCTAGTATATAGGGGAACAACTTTGATGGAATCAGATTGGTAGTTCACTGCATGAAAATCAAGGAAAAATGCCTCTAAAGTTGGTCTGTCAGGCAAAGCAATGGAGTCGTTCAGAGTGAACAGTAGCTGAACAAGATCACAGGTTCAGTGAACCTCGCCACCGGTGATCTGCACGCTGTGATTCGAACTTGCCGTGAAGATTCGTGCTCGGTTCGAGTAGGATATTACCAGAGGAGGATGAAAAGATCGCAAGGGGACTGGATTAAGCCTATGCGCCGTACACACTTGGCGGTAACGTGGCCAAGCGACCCTCACCGTGGTGGATGTCGTCCCTCGCGGTTGCGCCACACCATGGTCATTTCACCATGTATATATAACCATGGCAAGCGTGGAGTTACTGTCTTTGAGCCTTTGTATGGATGGGCGCCACGGTGAACTCGCCCAGTGAAATATCTCACCGCCGCCGTGAACATACTTATCTCAAATTCGTGAACCACACGCTTGATTTCTTTAAATTGTCCCCTCCCTTCGCTCTGCCTCTCTATTACACGCTCAACCCACCCTCAGTCAGCCCTTTTCATCAACTATAGCCTAGGTTCTCTGGAATTTCCCAAAACTGGTCACCACTGCCACCGTGGCTAGAGCTCCTCAGGTTAGCTCAACCCTCTTTGACTCGTGTCTAAGTATCTTTAGTAACCCTGATTGCTTGTAAACCCAACCGATTAAACTCTGTCGTAGTGTTTTGATGAGAACACTGCCTCATCGTCCTTATGCACCACCGTGGCCCACCTTAGCGTGGCCTGCTAATTCTATCTTCTTTGTGGTCCCTTCGGCCGTTGTTATGGTAGTCTCATGTGCTACAAAGGCTTGCCATGCTCTGTGATGGAACGCTACCGCCCTATGGCAACGGGAACGGCTTCGCCGATCCTCGGTGTCCGCTGTAGTCATGGGTAGAGGGTATCTAGAGCCTAATTAGTCAATTAGTGCATGGATTAGGGTCGTCTCAGATTGGGGTTGGCGATTAGGTGCTTGGGCTCACCAGTCGTCGTCGTTTATAGCAAGTTTCGATGAGTGGTCATCGACGGACGAGCGCGCCGTCGTCGGGGACGTAGAGTTGTGAAGAAATAGAAATAAGAGGGCTTTTGTGTAGTTGTGGATGAGACATATGAATAGTGCCCAAGGATTCTTTACTGTATGTTCAAAGCACCAGGAACCTCAGCGTAAATCCGCTAGCGCGGGCACGGGCGCGCGCGGTTTCCACATAGGCTTGGGCAATTCAGCTCGGTACTATTCATGTTTTATTCTTTTCTTTTTATTGCTATCTTAGGAAATCCATCAAAAATAGTAGAAAATGGATAAAATCATGAGTCCAATTTTACTAGACTCCTAAAATCAAGTAATATTTAATAAAAATAATTCCAAGATTTTTATTTCAAACCCTAAATTATGTAGCATTTAAAGGTACTTAAGTAAGGCCTTTTGGAATTTTAGAAATCATTTAGTAACCCCAAAAATCATAAAACTTTTTGGGTAGACTTAAAATGTTGGTTATAGATTTTGAGTAAAGTTTGAAGTTATTTGGAAACTGTTTGACTAGAAAACTAGTAAATGGTTCCATAGATTAACCATTTTAATACTAACTCAGTTAGAGGTAACTTTTGTAAATAAAGTTGAACTTAGAGTTGAGCACCAAAAGTGGTGATGGTCCGGCCCTAGGGCCCGACGGTCCGTGGCCCCGCGATCGGATTAACTCGGGCGATTATCTTTATCTCGTGCGTGGTTAACCATCTAATCACGTGGGGTTTGTTATCTATCGTCTACGAACGGTACATACCTCCCCCTATATATATGAAGGTGTACGGCCGATTGAGAACCCTCAAACACATTCCAATTGAACCAACTACTTCCTTTATCATTACTGCCCTAGGAGTAGATGTAGCATAGTCTAGTTATAGCTTTCCGCATATCCACCTCCACCCCTATTCGACTCTACGTCGTCTATATCCGCCTTGGGTGGCCTGCTAACCCCAAGACGACCCTAGGATTTTACCACTCCCGAGGGCAAGATCTAGTTGTCCACTCAAGGCCTCTTTCTCGAATTGATCTCTTAATTCCTAGGCGACTCCACGTCATCTGGGGACGCTCCGGGTGACCTGTCGACCCGAAGCGCCCTAAGATTTCTTCCCCCAGGGGCGAGATCTAGATTCCAGCGAGGAGGAGGAAGACGACCCTATGCCATCATGGACCGTCCGACCCTATCCGCGGACCGTCCAATGTGATGTAGGTAAGGTGTCGCTCCTGCGCCCAGGTCACGGACTGTCCGGCCCAAAGCCGCGGATCGTCCACGCCGCCACAGAGGGCACCACCAGGCGGTGCACCTCAAGTGATTGGCGCTGCTCAGGTCGACGCCAACACTTAGTAAACTTACTTTCACCAGCAGCCTAAGAAGGTTAGTAAGTTAATCTTAGAAGAGTACTTAACTAGGAAGTCTTAGTGGTTGATTAACACCGTGAAGGAAAGTTGTATTCATGACACAACTTACTATCTTTTTGTTATATAATTGCATACCCATGACATAGCATAAGCATTCATATACATGTATTATCATGTATAGAACACGAAGAAGAATCCATAATAGAATAGGAGGTTGTCCCTTAGACCAAGAATCCTCCAGCAGAAAATAACTTTTACTTCAACATCTATGGTGAGGAAGTAGAGACTCCTACAACACAAGGCAAGCCCCAATGCATTTACCCCTTTCCTTGTTGTTTTAAAATCTTTATCACCCTATATGATGCATTAGGTGATAGGAGTTGGGTGCTAAACAATTGATGCATTTCCTTCCTTAGAAAAACAAAATGTTTTGTTTTCGAAACAAAAGGTGATGCTTCAGACTGGATGGGGATTTTTACAAAGAAAAGAATTATGATGGTGAATCCATCATGGCCGTGATGGGTTCAACATCTAAAAGAGTACCTATGTCAGGTACCAAACTTTGGGTTTTAAATGATAAAGACGAGACCAGGCGGGTGACTTGCACGAGAAGGAAGTCTCGGTGAAGTGTTTCCGTCTAAGTCGTTTAAGGACCAAGCCAATGTAGGCTTGATGATCGAGGACCTTTTTATTAGACACATGCCTCGTCATGGGTAAGCTTGCCTCAGTCGGACCAATACCAGAATAGCTCGACCGCACTAGGCGTGGGAGATGGTGAGAGTAGCGTGAACCCTCTGTGGGAAGAGGCTAGATGGTGGAGTAACTATGCTTCAGGTAGCTGGAACCCGTTCTGGTCTGGAGAAACCTAGGTGCAAGTTGATATATGCAAGGGTTGAGTGCTACATATGTTGTGTTGTTGGAGATCCCCAGCTGGGTATTAATCGATTCGAATCGCCGTTACTACTCGGATATGAAGACTTGGTCACTGACCTACACGTAGTGACAAGTGAACTCAAGGGGTGATAAAAGATGGCTAGTGTAGGCCAAGTGTTTGGTCTAGAATAGAAAGAAATCTAGATGCAGGTAACTACTTAACTTGACAAGGAAAATGAATTCATATGGACCAAATTTATTAAGCTTTGTGTAAACTGGGTCACTAGTTCTTGCTAAACCATACCTTGACTCCTAAAGGCAGCATATCCTTGAGATTCTTTTCTTTTGGTTGGGTAAGACTTGCGAAAGTACACTCTGTACTCAGGGTTTCCAAACCCATGTTGTTGTAGGTGAAGAAACTGCTGATTTTTGTTGCTTCTACTCCAAGGTTGTCCCAAAGTAGGAGGAAGACAAATAAGAAAAACTTAGGGAAGGTGTTTACCTTCCCATGATGTAATAATTATAAGCACTCAAACCTATTATGTAATAATGACTTTCTATATTGTACTTATGAATGTAAATTAAATTATTTTAAATCTTTCCGCTTTTACTCCGATGGTATGTAATGTCTGGGATATGGGATACTCTTGAGCGATGGAAGGAGATATAGGAAACCGGATCTGTCGAGCCATTAGGTACACCTGCATGACTGTCTAAGGTCTTCAGGACAAGGACATCTGTAGGTGGGCCTAATATCTTGGGAGGTTCTGTGACAGCTAGTATTGGAGCGATGTGTAACACTCAAAGTTGTATAAAAGAGTATATAGTGATTCCATTATTTGATGTGTCCCATTTGCATATTAAAAAGAACATACACAAAAATTTAGAGATCAATTCAAACAGATGATAAAGAAAAAGTGCATTTGTTGGAGTTTTATGTGTTGTGCATTAAATAAAACCATGAGGATAAAAATAATAAGGTAATAATTATTTGAAGCTTGATTAAACCCTAAATTTGAAATTAGGGTTTTGAAAATAAGGAAAAGAGAAGAGATATGATAATATAAATAAAATGTATAAATAAATATCTTCAGGCTTAGTATTTTTAATTGCAAAAAAATAGAGTTTATAAATGAAGATCCACAAAAGTTTGAAGTAATTCAAATTGAGTTTGAAAATGAAGAAAATAGGAAGGAAAAATAAAAAGAAAAAGATAAAAACCTTACCTGGGCCGGAACCCCGTATTTTGGCCCACCTCTGAATTCCTCCCGCGCAGCCCAACTTCTCCTGCAGGCGCGCTCACGCGCGTTCGCGGTCACCGACATCGCGGGACCCTCCTTGTCAGCCTCGACCGCCGCCTCCACACGCGCGCGGCCGAATTTCCTCTCGCTGCGGTATGGGCCCCGTTCGTCAGCTGGGTGCTCACTCGCGTCGCGCAGCGCTCTCTGCCGTATGGGCCCCACTTGTCATCCCGACGCCCGCCGTTGTAACCAACTTCACGGAATGCGCGGCGGCTCACCTGGGCAAGCTGACGGCCTCCTCCACCTCGCCCTGGGTATATAACCCAACTACTCGAGACCCTTTGACCGTGCCCCGCCGTCCAATCCACTAGTGCCTAATCGTCGCCGAGAATTCCTCTCCGTCGTGAGGACCAAGCTTGCCGCCGCATCCAAATCGGGTGGTCACCGGCGTTGAGACCCCAGGAATTAGCCTAAAAGCGTCTGTGGGCCTTCTGGGCGGGTGGCGTGTCGTTCGCGGGTGAGATCGGTCGCCAAGCAAGGCGCAATTGCTCATCGGACTTCGATTCTCCGCCGCGGATCCGCCTTCGCCGTGGCCGGACCCTCTTCGCGCCGAGACTGTCGGTAAGACCTACTCCAGCGTATTCGCCATCCCCTAGGCATCGTGTAGCAGTCTTTAATCGAGTTTTAGGGCATTGGAGCACTCGATTGGAATCTCACCGGCGAGGTTCGCCGTGAAGGGTGGGCGGCGCCGCCGTCGACAACGGCGATTTGGGGAGACGATCGAGGACCGTTGGATCCAGCGTGTGCGGCTCGGATTAGATGCCGCATACCGGTTCGATCAGATAGGATTCGGACCGTTAGATTTCAATCGTACGGCATGGGTCAGATCGGGGGCGATCGTGTCTGGGAACCGTGGATCTTGGATCCAGTGGTGGGGATCCGATCTAGATTTCATTAAACACCGACCGTCGGATCGGAATCCAGTGGCCCTGATTACTTACCGATTCGCAGCGTGCTTATCTAATCTGGGCCGTTCGGATCTAATCCAACGGCCGAGACTCGCCCGTACCCCTTCGCGGGTCAATTTTTCTAAAGAGACCCTCACCTCTCTGGAAATCAACCCGCAGTCCATTGGCCACTGTTCACTGAGTCTAGGATTTTATTCGCGCAGACCCCTGCATTTTCCAGAAAATGACGCCCGGTCCAGTGATCGTTTAAATTGAATAAATAAAATAGAAAATAGATTTTTAATATGAAAATAATTGCTAGAACTTTGATAATTCATAGAAAATTCATATGAGCTCCAAATTGGTCCATTCCAGTTCCTAAATTTTTGTAATAATATTGTCTACGCAGTAGTGCCTCTGTTTTGGCATGAAAGGCTCATTTAAATTTATCTAATACTTAATCTTCTATTAAATGCATAAAAGCTACAGAAATTCATAACTTGAAATATATAACTCCAAATTTAGTGATTCCAGTTCCTATGGTTTCATTTTGATATGTAGATTTTTACTGCATATTTTATTTACATGTTTGGTGTGATGTTGATTTTGGCTATACTATGTATGTATTGTGTTGATGCGAGTAGACGAGCAAGCCACTGTGGAAACTGAGGTTCAACAAGTAGAAGTAGCTGAGCAGGAGCTCATTACAGGCAAGTTGTGCCCTTGATCACTTACTTTTCCCAGCCATGTTCTTATTAATTTTAATGATCTGCATAGGTTAATTTTGATGGGAGCCTTTATGTACCCCAGTTTTGATTACCTCTATACCTTGTTCACCCCTGGAATATTTTTGGGTAGTACTTGCTATTGCTTTATGTGGATTGGGTATGGAGATTCATTATTCATGATTATTTTGTTATTATCTTGTTATTATTATTGTTCATGTTAAGATCATTAAATTAATGGGAACATGGAGCGACCACCCGGGAAAACAGTGCTACCACAAGGGTTTAATGGGACGCCCTTGGCTGACTAATTAGGAAAGCTAGTGGAAGACTACCTTACCCAAAAGGGGCAAGGGCAGTAGGGGAGTGGTCAGTGTAGGGAGGTCCCTGGTTGATTTTGCTGCGATGGCGGTCAGCCAGGAACCCTGCATTGGAACTTCCTATAAACTGTAGCGGGTTTTCGGAAGCTAGTGGAACTTTGTAAAGGCCTCGTAGTGGATCCCTAGCCATTCACCTCGGTAGTGTCTAAGGGCCTTGCAAACCCTGGCGACATGGGATACATGACTTGTGGGTAAAGATGCGCAACCTCTGCAGAGTGTAAAACTAGTATACTAGCCGTGCTCACGGTCAAGAGCGGCTCGGACCCTCACATGATTAATTATGGAACTTAAGTTTAATTTGACATTTGCATCACATTTGGGATTATTTTACTATCACTGTTCTTTATTATTATTAAGGTTTGGTATTTACTTACACTTAGTAATTGCTAATAAAATTTTGACCAACTTATAAAAGCAATGCTCAGCCTTAGCCTTTATTTCATTGATCAGCCTTACACTACATGAACTCCCACCTTTGGTGAGTTCATGCCACATTATTCCCCATGACTTGTTGAGCTATGAACGTATGTGAGCTCACTCTTGCTGTCTCACACCCCCCCCACAGGAGAAGAGCAGGTGGTTCAGGAGGAGCCACAAGGCGAGGAGTATGATCTGATCTAGGTGGCGTTTCTCAGTCGACATTGGCGCCATCGATCCTTAGTTCGTTTTATATTTATCATTTTAATTTGTAATAAGTCTTCCGCTATGTAATAAGTACTCTGATGTTTTATGACATTTATCTCTATACACTCTGTTATTATATATGTTGTCTTCTTTGGCGCATGTATGAGATGCACCCGGCTTTGTTCTTTAAAACCGGGTGTTACAGAAGTGGTATCAGAGGAAATGTTGACTGTAGGACGAAACCTAGATAGAAATGGACAAAACCCTTACCTACTTACCTTACTCTGATTCTTTCTACACTTATCTTGATCCTGTCTCACCTTCTACTGTTCTACTCTGATCATTCTTATCTTTTCCACTCTTAGACAAGATGGATTTCACACCTTGGGATCCCTACCCCTATGACATTTTTAAGAGATAGGAAGCCTAAGACAAAATTAAAACTATTTTCTCTATTAAAAATGTTGGTTGATTGTTCTGATGATCAATGCCTGATTTGCTTCTTTGATTGATTGGAATAGTATAGATGGACATTTTAGCATGTACCACTATAAGGTATTGTATTAGCTTTAGTAGGTGACACACTAATCTACTTAGCTAATAAGTCCCCCAAAGTAACATGATTGTAATTACTGCCTTGTCTACTGCTCTTTCTTACCATATGTATCTAACTCAGATGGTCAATACCAGGAGGGGTGGTGGAATTGATTTGCCTCCTAACCGACACACTCGAAGGATATATAGACAACCTCAGCCACAGCCTGCAGAGATGAATCCTCCTAATCCTCCACCAGGCGGAGTTGACCCACTGGTTGCTGCTCAGATGGCGGTGATGCAGCAAATGGCAGACACTATGGCTGATATGCGTGCCCAGATGCAGCAAGAACGCCAAGAGATGCGTCAGGAAAGAGAAGACATACGCCAGGAGTTGCGCCAGGAGAGAGATGAGATACGCCAAGAAAGGAGGGCGCAACAACAATAGCTACAACAACAGTTTCAACAACAGCAGCAACAACAACAAGTACCACTGCCTCCACCACCACCACCAGTTCCACCTCGTGATAAGCACCGAGAGTTCATGAGTCATAAGCCACCTACATTTGCAAGTTCGCCAGATCCACTTGATGCAGATGATTGGCTGAAAGCAATTGAGAAGATGTTGAACATTGCACAATGCACTGACCGAGAGAAGGTTTTATATGCTTCTGGACGTCTGACAGGTCCTGCTGCTGACTGGTGGGATTCTTGTACTGCTGCCCATGATGCTGCTGATACTATTACCTGGGCAGAGTTCAGTACGCAGTTCAGGAACTACCATATTCCAGCTGGGATGATAAAGATCAAGAAGAAGGAGTTTCTGTCGCTGAAGCAAGGAAGTATGTCAGTCAGCGAGTACCGCGACAAGTTTATTCAGTTATCCAGATATGCCCCTGAAGAAGTTGCTGAAGACGAGAGGAAGCAGGAGCATTTCATTGAAGGACTTAATGGACCACTGCAGTATGCTCTAGTTGCACACACATTTCCATCATTTCAGAGACTGTTGGATAAGGCTCTTGCTATTGAACACAAGCGTGTTCAACTGGGCGATTTGAAGAGGAAGGCTATCTCACAGGGACAGGGTAGCAGCAGTGTTCGTCCTCGCTACAGTTCACCACAGGGTACACCGACCCGACCAGGAGGACCACGCCCAGTTCAGCAATCACCACTGAGGACTCCACCTCCTCGACAGGCTACTCTCACGGGCACCCCGACGAAGTTTGCAGGACAGAGTCCAGGCACTCAATGTTTCAAGTGTGGGAAGATTGGTCATTATGCAAATGTCTGCCCACAGAGGATTGCTACTACTCCAGTTCAGAACAAGCAACAGACCCCTGGCAAGGGATATTCTATAGCCAGGGTGAATCAAGTCAGCGTTGATGATACTCCTGATGGTGGGGACCTCTTAATTGGTATGTTTTATGTTAATACAATTCCTGCAACAATATTATTTGATTCTGGTGCTACACATTCATTCATGTCTGCTAGATATGCCAACACAAATGAAATACCACTGCTAAATATGAGAAAACCCCTGATAGTAATTACACCTAAAGGGCCTGTTGAGGCGAATCAAATGACACGTAGATTGACATTAACCATTATGGGTAGAGAATTTGGAGCTACTGCTATAATATTAGAGTCAAGCAGTATAGATCTGATCCTGGGTATGTCATGGCTGAGAAAGGCAAAGGCCGTTATAGCTTGTGGTAGAGGTACCATAGAACTCACTACCACTAAAGGAGAAAGATTTCAAGTTAATATTGCAGTAACCTCCTCATCCATGCGTGTGTTCTTTATGCCTGAGGAGTTTGTTGGTGACAACATCCGGGTAGTTAGAGATTTTCCGGACGTCTTTCCAGAGGAGTTACCAGGAATGCCACCTGATAGAGAATTTGAGTTTGTTATTGATCTCTTACCTGGAACCGCCCCTATTTCTAAACGGCCATATAGAATGTCCGTAGAAGAGTTGAAGGAACTTAAGAAGCAGTTGACGGAGTTACAAGAGGCTGGTTACATTCGTCCGAGTTCCTCACCTTGGGGAGCACCGGTGTTATTTGTGCAGAAGAAGGATGGATCGCAACGGATGTGTGTGGATTATAGATCTCTTAATGATGTTACGGTGAAGAACAAGTATCCGTTGCCCCGTATTGAGGATTTATTTGATCAGATGAGAGGTGCTAGAGTATTCTCGAAGATTGATCTCCGATCCGGTTACCATCAGATGAGGATTAGACCATCGGATATTCCCAAGACGGCTTTCTCGACTCGATATGGATTATATGAGTTTACTGTTATGTCATTTGGACTAACCAATGCACCAGCTTACTTCATGAATTTGATGAATAAGGTGTTTATGGAGTATTTGGACAGATTCGTCGTGGTATTCATCGACGATATTCTTATCTATTCTAAGAATGAAAGTGATCATGAACTACATCTAAGGTTGGTGCTACAAAAGTTACGAGATAATCAACTCTACGCTAAGTTCAGCAAGTCTGAGTTTTGGATTGATAAGGTGCCATTCCTTGGTCATATTATTTCTAATGGAGGAATAGCAGTGGATCCTGCTAAAGTGAAGGAGATAAT
The DNA here is from genome assembly GCA_029449295.1 of Zea luxurians. Classification (NCBI taxonomy): domain Eukaryota; kingdom Viridiplantae; phylum Streptophyta; class Magnoliopsida; order Poales; family Poaceae; genus Zea; species Zea luxurians. Next base: position 10,193,057 of record JAOPSE010000075.1, on the reverse strand, counting down.
GGAGTGGAGAGTGCCCACTACAGTTACTGAGATTCGGAGTTTCTTGGGACTCGCAGGATATTATCGGAGATTCATTGAAGGGTTCTCTAAGATTGCCAAACCTATGACCTCACTTTTGGAGAAAGGAAGAGAATTCAAGTGGGATGAGAAATGCCAAGAGAGTTTTGATCAGTTGAAGGAGAGATTGATGTCACCTCCAGTATTGATTATGCCAGATCTGCAGAAGGGATTTGACATTTATTGTGATGCATGTGGCCAAGGACTTGGATGTGTGCTTATGCAAGATGGTCATGTGATTGCCTATGCATCTCGTCAGTTGCGGAAACATGAATTGAACTACCCCACCCATGACTTAGAGCTGGCTGCCGTTGTGCATGCACTTAAGATTTGGAGACACTATATTATGGGAACTAAGTGCCAAGTATACACGGATCATAAGAGTTTGAAGTATATATTCACTCAGAAGGATCTCAATCTTAGGCAACGCCGTTGGTTGGAGCTCATTAAGGATTATGACTTGGAGATTCATTATCACCCAGGCAAGGCGAATTTGGTTGCAGATGCCTTGAGTCAGAAGGAGCATGTTCACTCCGCTTTCGTTGTCCAGCTACCTGATGAATTAGCAAAAGACTTTGAGAGGCTCAACCTAGGAATTGTTACACATACGGAAGGAGTGACTATTGAATTGGAACCTACCTTGGAGCAAGAAATTCGTAAAGGTCAGGTTGGTGATGCTAAGATTCAGGAGATCAAGGATCTGATAACAGAGGGTAGAGGCCCAGAGTTCACGGAGGATGAGCAAGGCACGATATGGTTCAAGAATCGGATCTGTGTTCCCGATATTGATAGTCTTCGGGAAACCATATTGAAGGAGGCACATGATTCAGTTTATTCTATCCACCCTGGGAGCACTAAGATGTATCAGGATTTAAAGCAAAAATATTGGTGGTATGGATTGAAGAGAGATGTGGCTGCACATGTGGCTATGTGCGATGTGTGTCAAAGAGTTAAGGCTGAACACCAGAGGCCAGTCGGACTACTGCATCCACTGAAGATACCTGAGTGGAAATGGGAAGAGATTGGCATGGACTTCATTGTTGGATTACCCCGCACGTCTGGTGGATATGATTCTATATGGGTGATTGTGGACAGGCTAACTAAAGTAGCCCACTTTATTCCGGTGAAGACCACTTATTCAGGAGCCAAGTTGGCAGAGTTGTACATGGCACGGATTGTATGCCTGCATGGTGTGCCAAAGAAGATTGTGTCAGATCGAGGATCACAGTTTACTTGTCGGTATTGGAAGAAGTTGCACGAGTCATTGGATATGAGATTGAATTTTAGTTCGGCTTACCATCCACAGACTGATGGACAGACTGAGAGGACTAACCAAGTACTGGAAGATATGTTAAGAGCTTGTGCTCTTAAGCATGGTGGAAGTTGGGATAAGAGTCTACCGTATGCGGAATTCTCATATAATAATAGCTATCAGGCCAGTATGAAGATGTCACCGTTTGAGGCTTTGTATGGCAGAAAGTGCAGGACTCCCTTGTATTGGAATCAAACTGGTGAAAGACAGCTGTTTGGACCTGAGATTATACAAGAAGCAGAAGAACAAGTTCAGCAAATCAGGGAGAATTTGAGAACTGCACAGTCCAGGCAGAAAAGTTATGCTGACACCCGGAGAAGACTACTTGAGTTTAAGGAGGGTGATTATGTCTATTTGAAGGTGTCACCACTCCGGGGTATGAGAAGATTCAAAGTCAAAGGAAAGTTGTCCCCTCGCTTTATTGGACCCTTCTTAATCTTAAAGCGAGTGGGAGAAGTTGCATATCAATTGGAGTTACCGGATCATCTCGCGGATGTTCATGATGTATTCCATGTATCTCAGCTGAAGAAATGCCTCAGGATACCTGAAGAACAGTTACCAATGGAAGACCTTAGTGTTCAAGAGGACTTGACTTATGCTGAGTACCCCATCAAGATTTTGGATACTTTGACTCGAGTTACGAGGAATAAGGTTATAAAGATGTGCAAAGTTCAATGGAGTCACCACGGTGAAGATGAAGCAACGTGGGAAAGAGAAGAAGAGCTTCGTATAGATTTTCCCCACCTTTTCCCTAAATCTTCTTAAATCTCGGGGACGAGATTATTTTTAAGGGGGGTAGGATTTGTAACACTCAAAGTTGTATAAAAGAGTATATAGTGATTCCATTATTTGATGTGTCCCATTTGCATATTAAAAAGAACATACACAAAAATTTAGAGATCAATTCAAACAGATGATAAAGAAAAAGTGCATTTGTTGGAGTTTTATGTGTTGTGCATTAAATAAAACCATGAGGATAAAAATAATAAGGTAATAATTATTTGAAGCTTGATTAAACCCTAAATTTGAAATTAGGGTTTTGAAAATAAGGAAAAGAGAAGAGATATGATAATATAAATAAAATGTATAAATAAATATCTTCAGGCTTAGTATTTTTAATTGCAAAAAAATAGAGTTTATAAATGAAGATCCACAAAAGTTTGAAGTAATTCAAATTGAGTTTGAAAATGAAGAAAATAGGAAGGAAAAATAAAAAGAAAAAGATAAAAACCTTACCTGGGCCGGAACCCCGTATTTTGGCCCACCTCTGAATTCCTCCCGCGCAGCCCAACTTCTCCTGCAGGCGCGCTCACGCGCGTTCGCGGTCACCGACATCGCGGGACCCTCCTTGTCAGCCTCGCCCGCCGCCTCCACACGCGCGCGGCCGAATTTCCTCTCGCTGCGGTATGGGCCCCGTTCGTCAGCTGGGTGCTCACTCGCGTCGCGCAGCGCTCTCTGCCGTATGGGCCCCACTTGTCATCCCGACGCCCGCCGTTGTAACCAACTTCACGGAATGCGCGGCGGCTCACCTGGGCAAGCTGACGGCCTCCTCCACCTCGCCCTGGGTATATAACCCAACTACTCGAGACCCTTTGACCGTGCCCCGCCGTCCAATCCACTAGTGCCTAATCGTCGCCGAGAATTCCTCTCCGCCGTGAGGACCAAGCTTGCCGCCGCATCCAAATCGGGTGGTCACCGGCGTTGAGACCCCAGGAATTAGCCTAAAAGCGTCCGTGGGCCTTCTGGGCGGGTGGCGTGTCGTTCGCGGGTGAGATCGGTCGCCAAGCAAGGCGCAATTGCTCATCGGACTTCGATTCTCCGCCGCGAATCCGCCTTCGCCGTGGCCGGACCCTCTTCGCGCCGAGACTGTCGGTAAGACCTACTCCAGCGTATTCGCCATCCCCTAGGCATCGTGTAGCAGTCTTTAATCGAGTTTTAGGGCATTGGAGCACTCGATTGGAATCTTACCGGCGAGGTTCGCCGTGAAGGGTGGGCGGCGCCGCCGTCGACAGCGGCGATTTGGGGAGACGACCGAGGACCGTTGGATCCAGCGTGTGCGGCTCGGATTAGATGCCGCATACCGGTTCGATCAGATAGGATTCGGACCGTTAGATTTCAATCGTACGACATGGGTGAGATCGGGGGCGATCGTGTCTGGGAACCGTGGATCTTGGATCCGGTGGTGGGGATCCGATCTAGATTTCATTAAACACCGACCGTCGGATCGGAATCCAGTGGCCCTGATTACTTACCGATTCGCAGCGTGCTTATCTAATCTGGGCCGTTCGGATCTAATCCAACGGCCGAGACTCGCCCGTACCCCTTCGCGGGTCAATTTTTCTAAAGAGACCCTCACCTCTCTGGAAATCAACCCGCAGTCCATTGGCCACTGTTCACTGAGTCTAGGATTTTATTCGCGCAGACCCCTGCATTTTCCAGAAAATGACGTCCGGTCCAGTGATCGTTTAAATTGAATAAATAAAATAGAAAATAGATTTTTAATATGAAAATAATTGCTAGAACTTTGATAATTCATAGAAAATTCATATGAGCTCCAAATTGGTCCATTCCAGTTCCTAAATTTTTGTAATAATATTGTCTACGCAGTAGTGCCTCTGTTTTGGCATGAAAGGCTCATTTAAATTTATCTAATACTTAATCTTGTATTAAATACATAAAAGCTACAGAAATTCATAACTTGAAATATATAACTCCAAATTTAGTGATTCCAGTTCCTATGGTTTCATTTTGATATGTAGATTTTTACTGCATATTTTATTTACATGTTTGGTGTGATGTTGATTTTGGCTATACTATGTATGTATTGTGTTGATGCGAGTAGACGAGCAAGCCACTGTGGAAACTGAGGTTCAACAAGTAGAAGTAGCTGAGCAGGAGCTCATTACAGGCAAGTTGTGCCCTTGATCACTTACTTTTCCCAGCCATGTTCTTATTAATTTTAATGATCTGCATAGGTTAATTTTGATGGGAGCCTTTATGTACCCCAGTTTTGATTACCTCTATACCTTGTTCACCCCTGGAATATTTTTGGGTAGTACTTGCTATTGCTTTATGTGGATTGGGTATGGAGATTCATTATTCATGATTATTCTGTTATTATCTTGTTATTATTATTGTTCATGTTAAGATCATTAAATTAATGGGAACATGGAGCGACCACCCAGGAAAACAGTGCTACCACAAGGGTTTAATGGGACGCCCTTGGCTGACTAATTAGGAAAGCTAGTGGAAGACTACCTTACCCGAAAGGGGCAAGGGCAGTAGGGGAGTGGTCAGTGTAGGGAGGTCCCTGGTTGATTTTGCTGCGATGGCGGTCAGCCAGGAACCCTGCATTGGAACTTCCTATAAACTGTAGCGGGTTTTCGGAAGCTAGTGGAACTTTGTAAAGGCCTCGTAGTGGATCCCTAGCCATTCACCTCGGTAGTGTCTAAGGGCCTTGCAAACCCTGGCGACATGGGATACACGACTTGTGGGTAAAGATGCGCAACCTCTGCAGAGTGTAAAACTAGTATACTAGTCGTGCTCACGGTCAAGAGCGGCTCGGACCCTCACATGATTAATTATGGACCTTAAGTTTAATTTGACATTTGCATCGCATTTGGGATTATTTTACTATCACTGTTCTTTATTATTAATAAGGTTTGGTATTTACTTACACTTAGTAGTTGCTAATAAAATTTTGACCAACTTATAAAAGCAATGCTCAGCCTTAGCCTTTATTTCATTGATCAGCCTTACACTACATGAACTCCCACCTTTGGTGAGTTCATGCCACATTATTCCCCACGACTTGTTGAGCTATGAACGTATGTGAGCTCACTCTTGCTGTCTCACACCCCCCCACAGGAGAAGAGCAGGTGGTTCAGGAGGAGCCACAAGGCGAGGAGTATGATCTGATCTAGGTGGCGTTTCTCAGTCGACATTGGCGCCATCGATCCTTAGTTCGTTTTATATTTATCATTTTAATTTGTAATAAGTCTTCCGCTATGTAATAAGTACTCTGATGTTTTATGACATTTATCTCTATACACTCTGTTATTATATATGTTGTCTTCTTTGGCGCATGTATGAGATGCACCCGGCTTTGTTCTTTAAAACCGGGTGTTACACGATGTCCATTTCTTCGGACATTATTTAGTTCTTCAAAAGGTTTTAAACTACTTGCCCTTGAATATTCTTTCATCCTTACCTTTATCCCTTCTTATAGCAACTTACCTTTTAAGAAGTCGGGTAAAAGAGTGCAAAATACTAGGTTATATGTAGGAAGTATGGGATCAACAAGTAGTTGATTCCAAGTATCGTAGGATCATGAATGCATCATGTTTAAACAATACTAAGTATTCTTCCCCTCTTATAGAGACATGGCACGCACGAAGATCACCCTTCGGAAAGCGATCGAACCTCAAGGTGTGCCTCATCACCAGTTGACTCCTCGTCATGAGGGAACAACAGTGTTAAAAATGATCCCATAGGAGATCTGGAGGCTCGAGTCGAACGCCTAAATGTGGAGTTGTGCCATGGAGGCAGGGAGCATATGTGTGCTAGTCGCCGCTTCGCTGAGCTATTCATAGGAGATCAAGAAGTAGAGCGCTTGCAGCGTGAGATTGTAGAACACAATCGACAATTGATTGGGTTGTGAATTCGCAGTCCATAGCCTGGGATTGTGAGGCGACTGCCCGAGCCCGGGTGGAAGAGCTTAGCATGGCCTTGGAAAATTTGCAAGCATATAACAATGTCCTGCATAATGAGGTGCATGTGTTGTACAACCAGCTACACCCAAACGTGCCACCTGAAGTTGCAGAGATGGGAGCTGGCGTAGTAGGAGCATATGAAGGAGGACCCTATGGGAAGTTGGACCTCTTTAGAGCCCCTCCTTCTATGAACATCGTGGATGATCGCCCTCCTGAAGCTAGTAGCCGATCTGGAGCAACCAAGAATGTGGACTAGATTAGTATAGTAGTAGAGTGTTTCCTTGTGTAGTCTAAATAAGGAAAGTAAGTTGTATAGGTTGAGTATGTATTATTAGAACGAGCTTGGAATAATGTAATAAAGGCTGTGTAATTGTACTATGTAATAATCAAGTATATTTTCTTCTCTAGATGCCTACAAGGACTCGTGGTCAGGATGGGGCAGGGACTTCTCGGGGTAGTGGGGAGGAGACTCCAATACCACCACCTGTACCTCCAACTTTGATGGAGGCCATTGCTGCCTTGCTAAATGCTACAACTGACAATACCTAGTTTCTCCGGGAGATGGCAGGAAACCAGATTCATTAGCAAGGAGGCAAAGGCCAAAATCAAGCCCCTAGAGACACTACTTACATGGAATTCTCGGAAACTCGTCCCCCTATTTTCGTTAAAGCCGAAGAACCCCTGGAAGCGGATGAATGGATCCGCATGATGGAACAGAAGTTTGGACTGATTTGATGCACGGAAACACAGAATCCCCTGTTTGCTGCTCAACAACTGCGAGGTCCCACCAGTACATGGTGGGCAAACTTCGTAGCTATCCAGCCTAAAGGTCATCTTATTACCTAGGCAGAATTCAAGCAAGCGTTCAGGGAGCAGTATATTCCAGATGGTGTTCTACAAATGAAGTTGGAAGAGTTTGTTCATCTGAAGCAAGGTGGTGACTCTGAGATGCAGTACCTTGCTAAGTTCAACCATCTCTCTCAGTATGCCATAGAACAAGTCAACACGAACTTAAAGAAAAAGAATTGCTTTATGCGAGGTTTGAGTGATAGGCTGCAGTGGAAAATGGCCACCTGTTTGGATCTCACTTTTAACTGGGCCATGAGTACAACAATCTCAGTGGAGGAGAAGAACTCGGGGCCAGGGAAGACAAAAAGGCTTGGACGTGAAGGAGGTGAGGGATCCTCATAGGGATCCGAAAAGCGATCAAGGCTAGTGATTCGTTCCTTCAATCCAAATCATTCTTTTTTTGCCCATCCTCCTATCCTTTTAAGTAGCCGGGTTTCATTTGTCCAACTGCTGCTGTTGGGGACTTGTTCTCAAATGCTAAGAGTTAAGAACAAGGCAACATAAAAAGTGTTAAATGTTAAAGTCCTTCGTCCTTCGAAACATCATGCCCCTTCGGGAAATAATGAGTTTCGGACGAAGGTCATAAGGGACATACCTTCGTAATTATAACGAGTAATGACGAAGGACTCATATAAAGCACGAAATATAATATAAACAACATAAAATCATTTCTATTTTATTAACATGGAAAAATAGAAATGATTTCAAATTACAAATGTACCTTCGGTCCTGAAAGAAGGTATAAAGTACAAGTGTGACGCAAAAGCAGAATGCCAAGTCAGCGTGAACAGTACGGGAGTACTGTTCATCTATTTATAGACGCGGGACGCAGCCCACGTAAAATTACATTCATGTCCATTACATTTGTTAACAGTTTATGGAAATCTGTCGAGGCCCCCGAAGTCTTTTCATCTTTAAGTCGGTTCTCCCATATGCCATCGCGCCGAAGCTTCCCTGCGCACAGCTTCGGCTGCCCTCGACCTTCGTCTGGTTCAGGCTTCGTCCTGGTCGTGCTCCATATCCATAATTCTGAATCTGAAAATACCTGTTCATATAATCCGCTTGGAAAACATTGTCAAATCATGTTTTTGAGGACCTTCGGAGGACGAAGGCCCCCAACAGTAGCCCCTCGCAATATTAATTTGTAAATAATAAATTCAGATTGCGATATGGACGAAGGCCTTGAGCCGAAGGTCCGAAAAAAACACCTTCCCTTTGCTAGAATAGCAACATTCACTGACAAGCGGGGCCTTTTAATTTTCAGCGCCCTAGGCGTATAAATAAGATCACATCGCGAACTCATTTGATATGCACACTTGCCTTTTGCTTCGGCCCACTAAAATTTTTAGCGCTTGTTCATTAAGATTTGCTGTTCTTTTTGATTTCGAAGCTTCGGCCTCGGGAAGAATTTTTGAGCGTTCCCGAAGATGTCTGAAGGCAAGAAGACCCCTGCTGAAACGAAGCTGAAGATCCCTGCTGAGACGAAGCTGAGTCTCGAGGAGGAGAAGAATCTAGGGTTCCTGATAGCGATGGCAGAGACTAATACAGAGAAAATTACGAAGGAAATTCTCGAAGGTTTATCTGAAGATTCTGATGACAGCGACAGCTATGATGTGGAAAGTGGTGGGGAAGAGGCCGAAGATCGACCGTGGCGACCAAGTCACACAGTTTTTGGGAAAACGACCACCAAGCAGAGTCACATTGATAATATGAGGGGGCGATATTTCCGAGACATATCTATTGTGAGAGCTGATGCCGGGGAGAAGACTTCTCCCACCCCCGAAGAGGATGAAGTTGTGATTTTCCGAAGCTTCCTCAGGGCTGGGCTTCGATTCCCCCTGAGCAATTTTGTTGTTGAGGTACTAAAAACATTCCAAGTCTACCTTCATCAACTCACTCCCGAAGCTATTATAAGAATGGGGATTTTTGTCTGGGCTGCAAGAAGCCAAGGTTTGGAACCGAACGCTAAAAGCTTCTGCAACATTCATGAGTTATTATACGAGACGAAGCCCTGGGGAAAAGAGCAATACCACAACAACTTTGGGTGCTACAGCTTCGGCGCCCGCTCCGGGTCAAGCTGCCCTGTGCCGACCTTTCGGAAGAGGTGGCCCGGAGCCTGGATGACTGAATGGTTTTATGTAAAGAATGATCTAACAGCTCAAGAGAATGTGAAGAGTATTATTATGCACCCAATCTGGCAACGCTTTGGTCTTCGAAGGCCGAAGGTCGAAATGGACGAAGCCGCCGAAGAATGCCAAAGAGCCTTCGGGGTAGTTTGCTCGTTTATTGGGACAAGGGATTTGGTCCAAGAACACATCGCCTTCAGGGTATGGCCACTTGCAGAAAAGTGGGAAATGCCGAAGGAAACCATCAAAGAGTCCGACGAAGGCGGACTAGTCAGACTAAAGTACACATTCAAATATGCAGATAAATTTATTGAACCTGATGATGACTGGCTGAAAAGCATTGAAACGTTAAGTGATGAATTACTTGGGGCATATTCGAAGGCTGAAAATACTGCACTATCAGCAGCCTTCGGAGGCCGAAAAAAGAAGAGACTGAACCGAGTGTTTGATGCAGTCGGGTTCTTCTACCCTGATTATTGTTATCCCATCCGAAGGCAAAAAAGGAAAAACATAACCTCTGAAAAAGAAAAAGCTGGAACCCCTCCTAGCGAGCCAGAACCAAAAGGAAAAAGGTTGAAGGTCCTCACACACCGACCACGCCATATTGAACCAGCTTCGGTGCCTGAGTTCACTGGAGAAACTTCTTCGGCCGCCGAAGCTGAACAGCCAACCTTGCTGCCAGAAATTGCAGAGATGGCCAAAGCACCATCGACAGGAAAAATGGAAGAAGCGAAAAATCTGACTAAGGAAAAAGCATCAGAAATTTTAAGTCCTGTAGTAAATGTCGAAGCAGCAAAAATCCAAAAGGGTCCAATGGTGACCCCAAAAAGGAAGAGAATGGTAAATGTACTAGATGTCTTGGAGACAATTAAGTCTTCAAGCACAACTCCAAAAAAGAGTGTTGAAATCGCTGAAGCTTCCTCTGAAGCTCCGACGCAACAAGCCGAAGCTGAAGCTGGGCCTTCAGAGCCCTTCAGGGAACAAACTTTGGAAGCCGAAGCAATAAAAATACCAGAACCAATTTTAATTGAAGAGACTGACACTGCCATCCCCGAAGCGCCTGCCAGCATGTGTGATTACATCATACGACATGCTTCGGGGAAAAAATTATCTGAAGAAGAAACTCATGAAGCTAACCATTATGCAAATGAGCTAAAATATCCAAAGGGGGCAGTAATATTCAATGGGACAAATGAAGATGATTTTTTATACTGCCTGCCTGACAACAAAGAGCTCTCTGTCTGCCGAGAAATGGCCAGGAGTATTGGTTTCCCGAAGCTCGAATCTGGATTAAGCGCCATGACAAAAGAAGATCTTGCAGACAGTCTTGCGTACAACAGCCTGAAGGTATGGGAATTTAACGCTTGAAAAGAAAACCCTCTTGTATTATTATTATATTTTTTACACGACACATTCGTTTTTTCTTATATGAATTCTTTTTCGTATAGGGCCTGATCCTAAGCAACGCGCTGAGAGCGCAAAAGAGCGCCGAAGATGAAAGTTATGAGATTGCGTTCAACAATTTGCGCTCCGAAGTTATCAAATTGAGGAACGAAGCTCTAGAAAAGGATAAAATTCTTCTTACGCTGATAGACAAAGTAAAAAAGGATGAAGCTGCTTCAAAAACCCAGGCCGAAGCCCACAAGCGTGAAATTAAAGATCTTCAGAAACAGCTGACTAGAGCTAGAGAGGAGCGCGTTCTTGAGGAAACAAAACGAGAACTCAGTGATCATATGGTCAACAAATTGGAGTTAAGAGTTAAAGAGCTTCGTACATCTCAGGGAAAGTGTTATGTCAAATCTATAGAATGTGTGAATAAAATTAAAACCAGCTTTGCCAGCGTGGGCGCCTTCTCCAGCGAAGAGAATTTCTCTCGAGGCAATCCCGAAGGTCCACTGGAATGGATTAGCCACGAAGCAGAGGCCTTCGAGGAGATCCTGAGCAGTCGTGGCGATATCTGCGCTTTTTCGGGCGCCAGAGGAATTGCCTCTGTCTTAGAGAAGAAAGGTTGCGATCATGTAAAATTTCTTGCTCAGTCCGAAGCTGCCTTATCTTCCGAAGACATTAAGGACCCCTCGGCCGAAGCAAGTGTGGTTGGCGGCAAATTTTTTACGGATATCTGGAACGACGGCGGCCGAGGAATGGCGCAAGAGATTATCCAAAGGAGTGAAAAAGGCATCCATGATGCTAGAAAAGTGGCGGAAACTACTGAAAAAAGTACGGAGCCCGAAAGGCAATTAGGTATTAATTAGTTGTTCTTATTGTGTTGTAATTTTTGTTTCAAACTCTGCACTTAGTTTGTAATAGTGATGAAGAAATGTTCTCTTCCCTCAGAAGCTGCTGGGTTGACTGCCGACCCCCACACAAAAGGAGATGAAGAAATCAAACAAATGGCCGAAGCTATCATGGACAAAGTTGTTGACCAACTTTTAAATGAAGTCGCCGAAGCAGTATTAAGAGAGGACTAGATGCTATTAGAAAAACATTTAAATTGTGATCTGTGTAATATTTTGTACATTTGGATGTAATATACAAGTTTCTTTTCATTATTCAATTCTTCACGATGCATGAAACTCTATATACATACCTTTTTGAGCCTTCGGCGAAAAAACACCTTCCCTTCTTTTCATGCTTCGTGAAGAAGACATTCTTTGTTAAAATTATTCTGATGAATGACATCCATGCTTCGTGAAATCATTATCCGAAGCTATACTCCGAGGTTATACAATCTCAATATTGATCTGAAAAAGCTCACCCATGTTTCATAAAAATATTCTCCGAAGCTGTAATCCGAAGCTATACAATTTCGATATCACTTTCTCAGAGCATCCTTTCGAAGGTTGAGAGTGTCACTTTCTTTTGCCAAATGCAATATGATGTATGATGCTTATGTTATGCAAAATGATGTGATGATGTTATGCTATGCATGTGACATTTGTTCCGAAGATACTCATAAAATATATTCGTAAACTCTGCATTCCCTTAGGAACGTCTTTGGAGCTTCTTCGTCTTTTACTTAGACGATCTCAGCGTTGACTTTTCGCTGTAAGCCTCCCTTAGGAGCTTCTTCGCCCTTTACTTAGGCGGTATCAGCGTTGAATTTTCGCTGTAAGCCTCCCTTAGGAGCTTCTTCGCCTTTTACTTAGGCGGTATCAGCGTTGACTTTTCGCTGTAGGCTCTGCATTCCTTTAGGAACGACTTCTGAGCAGAAAACTTACACTGCGCTCCCTTTGGAACGACTTTTTGTGACTTCGCAAACTTACGCTGCGTTCCTTAGAACGACTTTCTGTTACTCCGAAGGATTTTTAATTCGAAGGTTCTCCTTGGTAACGAAAAAAATTTTAAGCTTCAGCAACTTAAGCTTGTGGAACAAATAGATCTTCCTCGCGGAAAACAACGAAATTATTACATGAAAACTACCAATGTTTTTTGCTTCACAGAAAATAAAACTGAATAGGAAAGAGTGCTATCAAAGGTAGGATATGTGTCAATATATGTGCTTCGACTCTGGCACAGTGCTGTTAACTGTGCGAGCTTCGGACTGCTCTCTGAAGTCCCTCTGATGTGGAGTGTATTGACTCCCTTCTGGCTGTTGGCCTTGCTGCAATGGAGGTGGGGGCGGAAGCTGTTGCCAGGAAGCTTGAGGTTGACTTGCCGAAGCTACAGAAGCTGCAGGGTGGTTGTCTATGTATTGTGGGATATAAGGCGGATGATACGAAGCAGTATGCATAACCTGCTTCGGCTGAGCTTGTTGAGATGCAGCTTCGGCTATTTCCTTTTGTTTCTGGATTGTAACATGGCACGTCCTAGTGGTATGGCCCTTGCCTTCTCCACAGAACAAGCAAAACAGTCTCCTTGGCTGATCTCCGAATCTTCCGCCGAAGCCCCTGGCGCCTCTGCCCCTTGGAGCTGGTGGCCGGAAGGAGGTGTGTTGTTGCGCCGAAGCCTGTGAGGAGCTTTGCGGCCTGTTTTGCTGACTCCCCTTATCATCATTCTGAGTGTTGTGGATGGAACGGACGTGCCTCGGGTAGTATCTTCCTCCGAAGCCCCTGGTCATTTCAGAAAATCTGAAGGCCTCCTCCCTTCTTTGGCGGAAATCATTGTCAGCACGAATGTACTCATCCATCTTTTGGAGCAATTTCTCCAGTGTCTGAGGAGGCTTCCGAGCAAAGTATTGAGCTGCAGGTCCAGGACGGAGTCCCTTGATCATGGCTTCGATAACGATTTCATTGGGCACCGTTGGTGCCTGCGCCCTCAATCGTAAGAACCTTCGGACATACGCCTGAAGGTACTCTTCGTGATCCTGAACACACTGGAACAAGGCTTGAGCTGTGACCGGCTTTGTCTGAAATCCTTGAAAGCTGGTCAGCAACATGTCCTTCAGCTTCTGCCATGAAGTGATTGTTCCTGGCCGAAGGGAAGAATACCAGGTCTGAGCAACATTCCTGACGGCCATAACGAAAGACTTCGCCATGACTGCAGCATTGCCCCCGTACGAAGACACTGTTGCTTCGTAGCTCATCAAGAACTGCTTCGGATCAGAGTGGCCGTCAAACATGGGAAGCTGAGGTGGCTTATAGGATGGAGGCCAAGGTGTAGCCTGCAGCTCAGCGGACAGAGGAGAAGCGTCATCAAAAACAAAATTTCCCTGATGGAAATTGTCATACCAGTCATCTTCGTTGACGAAGCCCTCCTGATGAAGGTCTTTCTGATGAGGTCTTCTGTTCTGCTCATCGTGGGTAAGATGGCGAACTTCCTCAGAGGCTTCGTCTATTTGTCTCTGCAACTCAGCTAGGCGGGCCATCTTCTCCTTCTTCCTCTGCACTTGTTGATGTAGCATCTCCATGTCTCTGATTTCTTGGTCTAGCTCTTCTTCCTCGAGCGTCGGGCTGACGGCCTTTCTCTTCTGGCTTCGGGCCTCCCGAAGAGAGACGGTCTCCTGGTTGTGGTCCAGCGGTTGCAGTGCTGAAGCCCCAATTGCTGAAGCTTTCTTCGGCGCCATAGCGAAGGTCTATAGCTTCCGAAGGTGTTCACAAAAGCTCGAAGTGGAAGTGAGTTCACCGGAGGTGGGCGCCAATGTTGGGGACTTGTTCTCAAATGCTAAGAGTTAAGAACAAGGCAACATAAAAAGTGTTAAATGTTAAAGTCCTTCGTCCTTCGAAACATCATGCCCCTTCGGGAAATAATGAGTTTCGGACGAAGGTCATAAGGGACATACCTTCGTAATTATAACGAGTAATGACGAAGGACTCATATAAAGCACGAAATATAATATAAACAACATAAAATCATTTCTATTTTATTAACATGGAAAAATAGAAATGATTTCAAATTACAAATGTACCTTCGGTCCTGAAAGAAGGTATAAAGTACAAGTGTGACGCAAAAGCAGAATGCCAAGTCAGCGTGAACAGTACGGGAGTACTGTTCATCTATTTATAGACGCGGGACGCAGCCCACGTAAAATTACATTCATGTCCATTACATTTGTTAACAGTTTATGGAAATCTGTCGAGGCCCCCGAAGTCTTTTCATCTTTAAGTCGGTTCTCCCGTATGCCATCGCGCCGAAGCTTCCCTGCGCACAGCTTCGGCTGCCCTCGACCTTCGTCTGGTTCAGGCTTCGTCCTGGTCGTGCTCCATATCCATAATTCTGAATCCGAAAATACCTGTTCATATAATCCGCTTGGAAAACATTGTCAAATCATGTTTTTGAGGACCTTCGGAGGACGAAGGCCCCCAACAGCTGCCCCTACACAAACCACTCAATCGGGTGCCCTGGTAGTCGTTTTCTAGCTCTACCCAGCTCATCTAACAACTGCTTCAATTGTGGAAAGTCTGGACATTTCATCAAAGATTGTCCTTACCCTAAGCAAAACAACTGAACTTTCAAAAGGCTTTTGGAAATACTTCTCAAGGCAAGGGTAATGTGGCAAATAACCAGGCATGCATGGGTGAAAAGAGAACTGGACGAGTTTATTGTACTCAAGTGGCTACTACACCAGAAGGAGAACCCATACTGATGGGTACGTTTTCCGTCGCAAATCATCCCACAGTTATTCTTTTTGATTCTGGTGCATCACACACTTTTATAAGAAAGGATTCTATTGAGAAGCATAATATTTTGGCTGAGGAATCAAAGAAGGGTATAGTGATACAGTCACCAAGGGGTCAACTATATACCAAAGAGATAGTATCTCAAATAATGGTAGAAATGGCTGGACATAAGTTTCCCACTAACATGGTAGTTATAAAGGGACATGATATAGATGTAATCTTGGGTATGGATTGGTTGACCCAAAATGAAGCAGTCATCAACACTACACAACGAACCATTCAGTTGAATCATGGTCCAAGAGGAACTAGATTGTTGAATCTCGTACCTGCTCCAGTCAAGGCAACCAGACGAGCTTTTGATGCTATAGTGAAAGAAGTGCAAAATATCCAGTAGTGTGTGAATTTCCAGACGTATTCCCTGAAGATTTGCCTGGATTACCTCCCGAGAGGGATGTGGAGTTCGTAATTGAGTTAAAGCCTGGTACAGCTCCTATTTCAAGAAGGTTGTACCGTATAGATGTCCTATCATTCGTGCCGGGCTGGCCCAGCCCAGGCACGATTTGGCCCCGCACGAAAGGAACCGGACCAAGCCTGGCCCGATTTTATATGTCGTGCCATGCCGAGTCAGTCCATGGGCTACAGTAGCTGGTCCAGACCCGACACAGCTAAGCTTACATGGGCCGGGCCAGAGGCACAACGGGCTATTATTGCCATGCTCAGGCCTAGGACCATAAACAAGTTTCTACAGAAAAAATCATACACAACTTTCATACACAGATTACATACATAGATTTCATACACAGATTTCTATACAAATTTTAGCAATATACACAGAATTCATTAAAACTGGAGCCTTAGTGCAATGTTGCCTCGTTAAAACCCTTCCTAGGTAAAAACTCACACCTCATGAGAAAACCCAAGGAAGGAAAAGAGTACAGCTAGCTCCTTTTAGAGTTATAGTTGAAGTGTCCATTATAGTATTACATATTGACACTCCATTACATAAATCATGAGTTCAATTCTAATTCTCATGTTCCTTGTCACTCTTTCTTGCTCCTTTCTCTTGATCCTCGCAACTGTTTCTTGTTCATCATCCAGGTACAAAGATTCAAAAGCCACTTCTAGTTCCTTGGTGTCCTTCTCCACCTCATGCTTCTTATGCAAGTCTGCTAGCTCGTAGTCCTTGATGCATGAGAGGACGTCCACCAAGTCAGTTGTTAGTCATCGTCGTCGTTCCTCGAGGACCCTGCCAGCAAGACTAAAAGTAGACTCCGAAGATATTGTAGAAGCAGGGATAGTTAGTACATCTTTATCAAGTATAGAAAGGATAGGATAAGTCTAGTTATGGCTTTTCCACCAGGTAAGAATATTGAAATCAGAGGCAAACTGAGTTTCAGTGTCACTGTCAAGATATGAAGAGAGTTCAAAGAGAGCAGATTGAGAAGATGATACTGAGGGACCTGTACCCCTTCCAACAGAAGCAAAAAAGCATCATCATCACAATAGATGTCATCCCAAGCCTCACTTGCCTTACTAGAACCACCACATATAGGTTGTTGATTTGCACTCAAGCACACCTCACCAAATTTGGTCTCATAGATTATGTACATCTTACTTAACTTGGTACGAATAGTAGATGGAAAGGTATTGTAATCAGTAGCAGTTAGAGAAGACAACCTGAGAAGAAGCTTGTGAAACCCCCTCATCTTAGCTCTAGGATCAAGAATGAAAGCAAAAGCATAGTGTTGGTCTTTGCTCTCGAATGCTATACATCAAGAACAAAGCAACACAATTGTTAATGATTAGGGACCTTCGTCCTTAGAAGCATTATTTCCCTTAGGATATAATGATCTCCAGATGAAGGTCATGAAGAGTATACCTTTATCATTTTAGTGAGCATAAATGTAAATAGAGACACAAAAATATAAAAAGAATCTAAACAATCTTTCCGAATCATTAGATTATTTATATTCTTTATTTACTGACATGAATAAACATCAATGATATTTATATTACATTTGTACCTTCGACTTGACAAAAGGTAAGGAAGTAAGAATGGTGCCAGGGCGATTACAATTCAGCGTGAACAGTACGGGGATACTATTCACCTATTTATAGGCACGGGACGCAGCCCGAACAAAATTACATTCGTGTCCCTGATAACTAATTATAATCATAATACAAATTATCAGGGACTATGTAGTCTTTTCCTCTTTAAGTCGGTGCCATCCTTCGTCTTAGGCATGTCACCATGCCGAAGCCCCTTCAATTGTAGCTTCGGCATATATCTTCATGTTGTGCCTGCTTGCATATCGTCCTGCCGAAGGTGTTTTCGCTTAGAGGACCTTCGGCGAAGAAGAAGGCCCCCAACAGTAGCCCCTTCGCGGTGATAGATTGTTTTTCGTAATGAGCTCGATCCGCGAAAAACTCGAAGGCTTCGGAATGCCGAAGGTCCAAAAAACACCTTCCTTGAGCTCGTTGCTGAGAAACGATTATAATATTCCAGGCGTCAGTCGGTCCACCATTCAGCGAGTGCAGGCGGCCTGGCGATTCACCCTCTCCCCTGCAGCACTATATAAACAGACGGGTTGGTGAGGAGTTACTATATCATTCATTGCTATTGCACTGTTGTGCTGTTAAAAAATTTGACCATAGCCAAAGCTTTCTGCATTGTGCTCTCGAGCAAACGTTTCATCGTTTAAGGTTAGCTTCGTCAAACGGTGAAATCATTGAAATGGCCAGAGTGCGATCAACTGCTAGAGTGTCTCATGAGGGGGTTAAAACTGAAGTCACCAAAACAGCGCCGATTTCAGAAGTAATGAAGCGATCAGGTCTGGTTGTGGTAGAGGAGGTTGCTGACGAAGGTGCTTCTAATGTCGAAGCTGAACAAGTTGTGGTTGAGGGTGAAAATGTTGATGAGAGTGAAGAAGACTACAACATTCTGGTCCCAACAAAGCCTAGTCATCTTGAATTTGAAAAATCTACTGTGACGGAAGATGACATGCCTATGATGATGAAATTGGGCTATTTTGGAGAGACTGAGAGCAAACTTATTCGATTTGCTGGAGAAGAGGTAATCCCAGAGCCGAAGAAGGATGAAGTTGTCATTTTTAAGAGCTTCTTTAGAGCAGGGCTAAGATTCCCCCTGAAAGAAATGATAGGAGAAGTTTTAAAGAAGTTTGAGATATATCTTCATCAGCTGACTCCCAACGCTATTGTTAGACTCAGTGCCTATATCTAGGCCCTCCGAAGCCAAGGGATGAGTACAAATGCCAAAGCTTTCTGCCGAGTCCACGAGCTGAATTATCAAACGAAGGCCAGGGCAGATGGCCTTCATGAAAATTTTGGCTACTACAATTTTGCATATCGAAAGGATACAAAGGCACCAGTTCTTAGCTACCGCACAAAGTGGCCAACTGGTTGGAAGAGTGAGTGGTTCTATATGAAGGTTGACGAGAAAAAGAGGGAGAAGCTGATGACCATGGTTATGAGTCCACTGACTTTGAGCTTCGGAATGACTAGGCCCTTATGCAATATGCAACTGGCGTCACCATGTCAGTTGGCCGAAGTAGAATTTAGAGTGGTAGCCGAGCAGATCAGTACTAGGGACTTTGTGCAAGAATACTTGGCAAACAAAACATATCCGACGTCTAGTGGCTGGGGAATGCGGAAGAGGAAAGAAGTGGGGAATAAGCATGAACTTGTTCGACTTGCTTACCGTTTTAAGTTTGAAAAACAATTCAAGAAGCCTTGCAAAGAATGGCTAGACATGATTGAGACAATGTGCCATGAGATACTTGGGAATTATACCAAAAAGGAAGATCAACTGATGATCGCAGCCTTCGGTACCCGGCTGAAACGAAGATTGAACCGGGTAATGGACGCCTTGAATTTTGAATACCCCGATTATGAGAAGCTTGAAAAAGGTATCGAAGGGGTGAAAAGAAAAAGAATTGTTAGTATTCTAAACAGACAAGCTGCTAGAATGGTTAAGGAGGATGAGAAGGCTTCAAAGAAAAAAACTGCTCCTGAGCCTAAGGCAGTAGTGTGAAAAAAGTGGAAGCCTAAAGTATTGGAGCCGAAGGTAGCTGAGGCAACAAAACAAGCTCCAACGCCCTCTGCTGCTAAAATAGCAGAAATTCTAAAGGTAATGACTAAATCCTTGCCCATCCAGCTGCTAAGTCCTCTGAGACCAAAATTGACAAAACTTTTACAGAAGAGGGATGAACCTTCGGCTACAAAGGAGGAGACTGAAGGTCAGAAAAAATGAAGAATTGTTAATGTTATGCAAGCTATTGAGCGAACACCACCGCTGGCCTCGGCATCCAAAATAATGCCTGCTGCAAGTGCTGAGGCCACTACCGAAGCTGAAACCTCTGCCGAAGCTGCAGCTGCTGCCGAAGCTGCCAATCTAGCAACTACACTATCAGGAATTGACAAACTCCTTTCGGATATGTCTGCAGAAGAGACGGCTACAACTGCAGAGAAGGTCATGGCCACAGTGCCTAACAAAGGAAAAAGATTGCTGATGCTGCTTCAGAAGAAAAAGATTTTGACCTTCGGAACCTGGTGGGTCAAGAATTGTCCGAGGCTGAGAAAAAGGAGCTACAGGAATATGGGATATCCTGTGGCTACCAGCCAGGAGCTATGTTTTTTGGTGGAATTAATGAAGAAGCCTTAGGATGTATTCACGATCGTGCCGGGGCGAAAATAATCGGCACTCTATCAAAGAGTGTTGGTTTTCTGAAGCTTGAGTCTGATATAAGCGGCTACCGGCGGCAACATATCGTCGGCAGTCTGTTTTACTCCAATTTCAAGGTAAAAGTCTTTTTGCCTACACTTTTGTTATCTTTGTGATATTAGAATTTTCTGAAGTCAGCCTATTTCCACAGAGTATGCTGCTAAGTAAAGCATTGAGGATGCAACAAGACCTCGAGGACAAGAAAAATGAGATCATAATCGAGGGCTTGGAAAGTAAGATTAAAGATTACGAAGCTTCTCTTGAAAGAAAGACTTCCTGCTTCAAGCAACAGAAGGTTCACTTGCAGAGATTCAAGCTGAAAATGCTAGGTTGAGCGAGGAGCTTCTCCAAACTCAAACAACCTTAAGAGGAAAATCAGAGTGCTTCGAACAAGAGAAGAAGGAACTGCAAGGAAAATATGAAGCCGAAGCTGATAAAAACTCAAAACTGCAGGAATCTCTGAGGGACCTTCGGAACACATGCTTGGAATTTGGCAGCCGCTGCGTGCAACGGTTAAAAGGACTCTTCAGTTCGGTTGGGGCTAGTTCTGAAGATATTGCCCCTTCGGCTGGAGATATATCAGATACCTTCAAGCACATTGAAAATGAAGTTGATGCACTCAATGAAGTGATAGCTAGTCATGGTGACTTCTGTGCTCTGCTAGGTTCTCGTGGCATAGCTGCTGCATTCTTGAAGGCCGGATGCACGCATGTGAAGACAATAAACAAACCAACCTTCAGCCTGTTGCCATCAGACCTGATTAATATTCCTGGTGAGGCCCAAAGTATCGGAAATAGGTTCATCACTCAAATTTGGGCTAAAGGCGGACGAGAGTTGGCTGGAGACGAAGCTCGGAGTCTACTTAAATCAGTAAGAAACGTTTACCTGTTGTCTGCCTTGATTTTTATCATCACTTTTACCTTATACCATCGTTTGTCTGTAGCATGGTGGTGCCGAAGGTTAACAGTCCACAACAAATTCTAAAGGTTGCTGGCCCGAAGCTTCCTTTTATGCCTTCCTGTATAGAGCTTAGGGAATATTTGTATTATTTTTGCAAAGAATTGTAATCGAGAGTTGAACTCAGTACTGTGTATATTTGTCCATACCTTGTAATATAATTTTACCTTTCCATCCATGTATGTATTGCTTTGCTGTGGACGAAATTCGTGTATCTTTTGAGCTTAAGGCGAAAAACACCTTCCCTTCTTTTCGTACACATCGAAGCATTTCCTTGCATAAAATGCCTGTATTTATGTTTGAAGTGAAGCTTCTTCGTGTTCAACGAAGCACTTTATCACCGAAGCCAGACTATTTCTGTTCGTGCTTTATGTCATGATGATGATGATCCTACGAATGTCTAATGAATGTATGAATGCAATGAATGATGTAATGTAACATGCAAATGACCCAAACGCACACGAAGCCACACCCATACTCTGTATCCCCTTAGGAATGACTTTGGAGTCTTTAAGCTCTGCATTCCCTTAGGAACGACTGTGGAGCTTCTTCACCTTCTATTTCGGTGGCATTTAAGCTCTGCATCCCCTTAGGAACGACTTTGGAGCTTCTTCACCTTCTATTTCGGTGGCATTTAAGCTCTGCAACCCCTTAGGAACGACTTTGGAGCTTCTTCACTTTCTATTTCGGTGGTATTTGGCTCTGCATTCCCTTAGGAACAACTTTTGAGCTTCGGAACTTACTCTGCGCTCCCTTAGGAATGACTTTTTGTAGCTTCGTCATCCTTGGAGTGATTTCAGCTCTTCATCCCCTTATGGACGACTTTTTAGCTTTTCCCTGTTCTCTTTTGCACTCGATGGTGCAGGTTCTGATATTACATGTTACATTTTTGGGGGATTTTGGCCCTTGTATTGCATAGGGCTAAATAAGAATAAAAAATTACAAACTATGGCCCCATTAAAAACATATCTCCCCTCCTGAAAGGAAAAGGGTGCCATAGGAAAATTAGAAAAGATTACATCAATTACACATAATACCGCCAAAGCTCATCCGCATTCCAAGATCTGGGTATGTCGTTGCCATCGATATCCTTCAATCTGTAAGAACCGGGTCTTGATGAAGATACTACCAGAAAAGGACCTTCCCATTTCAGCTGTAGCTTGCCCATTGTATATGGGTTGGCTACTCTCCGAAGCACCAGATGACCTGGCTTGATATTTTTCAATTGAACCTTCCTATCACGCCATTTTATTGTTTCGGCCTAATACTTATTGATGTGTTCTATGGCCTGAAGTCTGGTCCCTTCTATAGTGTCTTTTGTTATTTGAGAAACAACTTCGTCCTCCGCTGAAGCTGTAACACCCCAGGTGTTTATCTCCCGTAAACAGCGATTATGGATTTAAGCGCTGGATATCAGTATATAAAGTGGACCCTAAATTTTAATCATCTCGCCAAAGTTTGAGTTTGGTACCATTTTCATTTTGATAATCTATGCGATTAAAAAGGGTTCATGAAGCTTTTGGATTATCGATTCTTCGTCGCTGACGAATTTTGAACTGTTCGGATCACGCGCGTAAGTGAATACGAAAATCATAAGTCTTCTGATTTTATGTAAAATTTGAAGCCCCACGCTATCTAAAAAGAACAATGCGCACAGCTTCTCGTCCACATGTTTGATGCATGACGTCGCTTCCGGAAAGATCGCAATCTCGATGCCGCATCGATATCGCGCATTTATTTTGCGATATATCGAGTCGTGTGCCTATTTAAAATTTATAGATTAAGAGAATACGAATTCGGAAACTCAACCCACTCTGATAATTCTTATTCCGAACAAATTAATTGGAACTCGACAAAAATGGTATTTAGTCCGAAACAAACCAGACCAATGTAATTAGAATTGAAATCGAGTAATTAGTGATTAATTTGGTTCGCTAATTCATAGAAAGAAATGTGTGGTCATATAGCGTGTCGACCTAGTGTACATCGCTAAAAAATCGTGATTCAAAATATCTATGATTTTCTGTAAAAAAGAAGAAATTAAAAAAGGGGGAAAATCTCCACGTCACCCTCCAGATATTTTTCCGGCCGCCTGGCCTTATCCCGCCGCCCCTCCTTTAGATTTTTACGCCGTGCGCTGCTCCTTCCTTATTTTCTTCTCCCCTGCGCGCTGACACAGCTCCCTGTGCCAAGCCTCTCTTCCTCCCCACGCGCGCTACCGTCCTCTGCTCGAAGCTTCCTCGCCGCGCGCCATGCTCCTCTGCTCGGCGTCTTCTCTCCCCATGGCGCTCCTCCCTGCCCCTGCTTAGATTTCCTTTCCGTGCCGCGCCCCCTCAGCTCACTCCCTCAACCTCACCGACTCGCCAAGCTTCCTGCTCGCCATGGCCACCGAGCTCGGCCCTGCCCATCTCGCTGCGCTCGGATTCCAGCTCCCACACACGTCCGAGCTCACCCAAGGCCGCGGGCTGCAGCTCATCCCAGCACCGCAGTTTGCCCCAGCTCCCTCTGCTTCCTCTACTCGGTCGCTCCTCCCTAGCTCGCCCCTCCTACGTCGCGCCAAGCCCCTTTCCCAGCCAGAAAGCTCCCATGGCGTGCCCTGCTCCTCTGCACGCATCCACGTTCCTGTACCTGCTATCCATTTCCCTGCCGAAGTTGCACCCAGCCGTCCTTCCTCCTAGCTCCCACGCGAAGCTTCTTTGCTCGTGGTGCTCCTTGTCTGCTCAGTCATGGCCACCGCGCCGTGAAGTTTCCCTGCGCGCGTCAAGTTCTGCTCGCCATGGCCCTGGTCGTCGCATCGCTGTGCGCAACAGAAGTGTGGTGAGTTTTGGTCGCGGGCATGGTCGTGCGACGCGGGATCTGGGCACGCCGTTGTGGACTCCCCCATCGATGTCCCTCATGTCCTAACTAGACCATCCCAGCCTACGCACACCGTCGTTTCACTATACCCGGCGTCGTGCCTTTTGTGCTAGTTGTCGATTTCCTATTCTCCACGGCACCGAGCTCCTTCAACACTGCCCCACCTCGTTGTTGTTATTCTGTCGCCTCGCTTCGACGCCAGTCCCTACGTGATGCCCCCGAATTGTGATCGCACTAACAAAAGAATCCCCAAGATAAGATGTCCAAAGGTTGGATGGTGAGGTGCGTGAAGTTCGTGTAGTACCTGCCAAGTGCTCGACAAATTGCCTGAATCTAAGAATCATTACCGATCTCGTGGATTCGAGTCAGATATTGGAACGGTGAGCTGATTTGCTATTTTTATTGACTGGTTTGATGGATGGATTGATATGTATGTCGCGACTATTATCCCGCTTGTAGCTCGGGCACGTGTTTCTTTGACGCTTGTTGGAATACGGGGCTACATGTAGCGTGGTGGTTGTGTCCACGATTGCGAAGTCGTCGTGCTGTGTAGCTAAGTTTAGGTTTCACGACATAGGTTATGCGTGAAGGGTTAAATCGGTGTTTTGTATCCGATGAGTGGTCGAATTAATAATATGAAGGATAGGTCTTGTGTTGTTAGCAACTAGATGACAGATTCTACTAGCATGGTTGTGTCAATTGTTATTTATTTGGAAAAGTGATGCCTTTCCGTAGTAGTAGCCATATTGTTGTATGTCTGTAATCGATTAAATGTCCTAGATAAATAACTGTTGTTACCCAAGATGATTTAGGAATCAGTAACATCAAAAGGTCCATTTTAGTTGGAATCCAAGAACCATGTGAATAGATATTGATTGTTGTCCTAAGTGTTTAAATAAAAATAGTATCTATAAGTCGATTTCAACTAAAACCTAAGAATTTCGTAGTGGATAGTGCGCATAAGCGCTTTAGATTTTGGGTTGTTAAGGAAGCAGTTTTGAAGAACCCTATACTATGTAATAATGATCTGCTTGATAGATCCGTTGAAGCTCGAGAAGTGTGCTTGTTGTACTTAGTAATATATCAATATCTAATATTTGCTTATGTGTGTTGTAATGCGCCTCGCTGTTAAATGTGCAATTCTCTATTGTGTAGCATCATCATAGTTGTGTTATTTGCTATATGATTCATGCATGCTCATTATGCATCGCATTAGGTGCGCTAGATGTTCGCATGATGCGGAAGACGACCCAAGTCGACCCCAGGATAATGCAGAGATTGGACATCTCCGCAAGACGACGTCGTCAGTCGGGCCAACCTGAAGATGGATAAACTGAACGAGTGCCAAACAAAGGATGGTCGTCAAGTGATCGACGTCTAATAAACACTAACCTAGTGTTCTTCCAGGCAAGCCCCGGTGCATTTACCCTTTCCTTGTATTTTTAAATCTTTATCACTTAAATGATGCATTAGGTGATAGGAGTTGCGTGCCGAACACTTGATGCATTCCCCTCCTTGAAAGTTGACTACCATTCCTTGATCACCTGTTTTATTAAAAGGTTTTCTGATGCTTAGTCCTGCTTTAGAAAAAACAAATGTTTTGTTTTAAACAAAAGATGATGCTTCAGATGGAATGGGATGTTTTCAAAAATAAAACTTGATGGTGGATCCATCATGGCCGTGATGGGTTCAACATCGGACAAGATGTACCTCTGCCAGGTACCAAACTTTGAGTTTTTTAAAATAAAGCTGAGCCAGGAGGGTGACTTGCACGAGAAGAGAGTCTCAGTGTAGTGTCTCCGTCTCAGTCGATTAAGGATCGTACCGATGTAGGCTTGATGATTGAGGACCCTTTAACTGGTCACATGCCTCGTCATGGTAAGCTTTGCCTCGGGCAGACTAATACCAGAAAGGCCAACACGCAATGAGAGTGGAGAGATGGCGAGAGTAGCGTGTACCCTCCGTGGCAAGAGGCTGGACGGTGGTGTATCTATGCTCTCGGTTGGCGTGAACCCGGTCTGGTCTTAAGAAACCCGGTGGTAAGTTGACATATGCTAGGGTTAAGTGCTACCTATGTCGTGTGATTGGAGATCCCCAGCTGGGTACTAATCGATTCGGATCGCCGTTACTTCTCAGATATGAAGACTTGGTCATTGACTTACACGTAGCAATCCAATGAACTAATGGGATGATAAAAGACGGCTAGTGTAGGCCAAGTGCTTGAACTAGCGTAGAAAGCACTCTAGATGCAGGTAACTTTACTTAACCTGACAAGTAAAAATGGATTTTTAATGATCCACTCATAGTAAGCTTTTCTGCAAACAGAGTCCTTGATTCTTGATAAGCCTTACCTTGAATCCTTTTAAAACCAGCATACCCTTGAGAGTCTTTTCTTTAGTCGGGTAAGTCTTGCTGAGTAATTGCGTACTCAGGGTTTTATTCCCTATTGTTTTTAGGTTATAACCTTGTGCTGCTGTTGATAGTGTTAAGTGCCGGTGGGCTCGACCTTCTTATAAGTCTAAGTAACTCTTCTATAATTCTTATTGAGGATGGTCACTTCAGCTAGCATATATTTCAAACTTATAAACATTTTATAACATTTCAAAGTTTATTTCTTTGAACCACTTTTGTAAACACTCTGGTAAACATAATGTAAATTTGTTATAACTTTTAACTTTTTGTAATAAAGAAATTCCGCTGCAAAATGATGGTGTGTGATTTGTGTTTACTTAATCTCGTGATCTTGGTTGTAAGTGGTTTATCCGGTGTCCTTGGGGCACTCGGACGGATCCTGTTAAGTTATCTGGTGCACATGCATAGAAGTCTAAGGTCTTTGAGACAAGGACAGGCGCATGTGGGCCCAATAACTTATGAGGTTCTGCCACAGAAGCTGTGGTTCTAATTGATCCTGTCTTTGCTTCTTCTGGTGTTATTGCTTCGTCATCGAATAGGAGCTTGAAAGGTGTAAAACCTGTTGACCTTGAGATAGTTGTGTTATGGCTCCACACCACTTTGATCAACTCATCTGACCACTTTCCTCTAGGCTGATTGAAGATTAACTTCATTATTCCTGTCATTATAATTCCATTTGCTCTCTCTACTAACCCATTTTATTCTAGATGCCTTACTAATGCAAAATGAATTTTTGTACCAATTCAGTCACAAAAATCTTTGAACGTTTCAGAATCAAATTGAGTTCCATTGTCAACGGTTATTGCCTTCGCCACGCCGAAGCGGCAAACAATATTTTGCCAAAAGAATTTCTGTATTGTGGTTGAAGTTATTGTGGCTAAGGGCTTTGCTTCGATCCACTTAGAGAAATATTCCACCGCTACGACGACATATTTCAAATTTCCTTGTGCTGGTGGAAGTGGACCTAACAAATCCAGACCCCACCTTTGCAGTGGCCAAGTAGGCTCTATTAGCTGGGTTAAAGACGAAGGTTGTCTCTGGTCTCTTGCGCATCTTTGGCAATTTTCACATTTTTGAACCAAGTCTGCTGCATCCGAAGCTGCCTTCAGCTAGTAAAATCTTTATCTGAAAACCTTCCCCAGCAAAGGCCTAGACCCAATATGAGACCCACATAATCCTGCATGTAGTTCCTTCATCAATTCTTGACCTTCGGCTCTGGACAAGCGCTTGAGTAATGGAGAGCAGACTCCATATTTATATAATTCCCCTTCTATGATTACATATGGTCTAGTTCTCGCTTCCATTCTTTTATTGTAAACTTCGTCATCCAAAAGATAGTTGCCTTGGAGGAAAGATATAATCTCAGTCCTGCAATCTTCACTATGTACAGGTGATATTGTAAGTACTGCTTTCTCCATAAGTTCGACTAAAGGTGCTTTTATTGTTTCAAAGAATACTTCCGAAGGCAAAGAGAGCCCCTGTGCCGCTGACTTAGCTAGCAAAACCGCATGCTCATTTTCCCCCCTTGGGATATTTTTTATAGAAAATCCCTCAAAAGAAGCTTCCAATCTTCGGGCTGCATCCAAATATTTTTCAAGCTTCGAATCCCTTGCCTTGCTACTTTTGACCATGTGGCCAGAAATAACTTGGGAATCAGTTTTGATGATTGCCCTTCTTATTACCATTGCTTTTAGCTTTCGAAGCCCTAAAAGAAGATCTTCGTACTCGGCAATGTTATTTGTGCAACTAAAGTCTAATTTTATTGCATAACATGTCCTGACTTTAGAGGGCGCTACTAGAATAGTAGCTGCCCCTGCACCGAAGGTTCCCCAAGAGCCGTCACAGAATACTGTCCAAGCTTCGGCATCTTTTCTTACTTCTTCTCCCTGAGCCCCTGGCGTCCAATCAGCAATGAAATATGCTAACACCTGAGATTGAATTGAGGATCTGTGTACATAATCAATGGTGAATTCAATAAGTTCCGCAGCCCATTTTCCAATCCTTCTTGTAGCTTCTCTGTTTCTCATTATGTCCTTCAAAGGTTGTGATGAAGGTACTATTATATGATATGCTTGAAAATAATGTCGAAGCTTCATGGAGGCCATCAACACAACATACAATACCTTCTCCAATTATGTGTAATTTTTCATTGATAAACTGAGTACTTCGGAGACAAAGTATACTGGTGCTTGTCTTTTCGCTTGGCCATCTTGCTTCTCTTGTACAAGTGCCGCGCTGACCGCAGAATGGGAGGCATCTACATACAGAAGTAGCGGAGCTCCTGATGAAGGTGGAGTTAGAGTTGTCAAATAAATCAGATATTGTTTTAACTCTTTGAAGGCTTTCTATTGAGCCGGACCCCACTGAAAGACTTCGGCTGACTTCAATATTTCAATGAATGGTAAATTTCTCTCTGCTGATCTTGATATGAATCTATTCAGTGATGCCAGTCTTCCTACCAACCATTGAGCACCCTTCTTTGAATTTGGCGGTTCCATCCGAAGGATAGCTTCAATCTTGCTTGGATTAGCTTCGATACCCTTTGTTGATACCAGACAGCCAAGGAACTTGCCCTTCTTCACTCCGAAAACACACTTTTCTAGATTCAACTTGAGACCAGCTTGCCTGAAATTGGCAAACGTCTCTTGTAAATCGGCAACATGGTTTTCTTGTTTTATGCTTTTTACTATGATGTCTTCAACATAAGTTAGCACATTCCTGCCTATTTGAGAGTGCAGAACCTTGGCAGCCATTCTGCTGAAGCTTCCTCCAGCATTTTTGAGCCCCTTGGGCATCCGAAGGTAGCAATAGGTACCACTAGGAGTTATGAAGCTTGTCTTTGGCTCATCCTCTTTCTTCATCCAGATTTGGTGATAACCCGAGTAACAGTCCAATAAGCTCATGAGCTCTGAAGAAGCTGCTGCATCTACAAGGGAGTCTATTCTTGGTAAGGGAAATTCATCCTTCAGACATGCCTTGTTGAGGTCTATGAAATCAATGCACATTCTCCACTTCCCATTAGCCTTCTTCACCATAACAGTGTTAGCCAGCCACTCTGGATATGTTACTTCTCTGATAACACCGGCACTGAGAAGTCTCTTTACTTCATTCCGTGCACCTTTGGCTTTATCATTAGACATTTTTCGAAGCCTCTGCTTTCTTGGTCTGAAAGATGGGTCCACATTGAGTGAATGCTCAATGACATCTCTATTGACACCACAGAGATCATTAGCTGTCCAAGCGAAGACATCTTTGTTGTTGAACAAGAATTTTAGTAGAGTATTTTCCTGTTCACCAGATAATTGAGATCCCAGCAATACTTTTTGGTCTGCTATGTCTTCACACAAAAGCATAGGCTTCGGCTGATCCGCTGAAGCAGCCTTCTCCCTTTTGTGCTTATACTGCTGATAAGCTTTGGCTTCATCTATGTTATGGATAGCCTTTGAATCCGTCTAGCTCCCTTCGGCCTTCCTGGCAGCTTCTTGACTCCCGTGAACAGCAATGGGCCCTTGTTCCGAAGGTATCTTCATGCATAAATATGCTGGATGAAGAATGGCTTCGAAGGCATTGAGTTCCCTTGACCAATGATTGCATTGTATGCATACTCCATATCAACAATGTCAAAGACAATTTGTTCAGTTCTTATGTTATGGACATAGCCGAAGGTCACTGACATTGTTATCTTGCCAAGTGCCACAATCTGCCTTTCTCCAAAGCCACAAAGAGGGTGTGTTGCATCATGTATCTTGTCTTTTAGCTCTTGCATTTGCCTGAAAGCCTTTGCGAAGATGATGTCCGCTGCACTGCCTGTGTCGACCAGAACATTGTGGACCAGAAATCCCTTGATGACACAAGATATAACCATGGCATCATTGTGAGGATAATCTTTGAGCTGAAGATCTTCCTGGGAGAAGGTAATTGGAATGTGAGACCACTTGGATTTGATGAAGGGACCTTGCACCCCAACATGCTGCACTCTTCTTTGTGCTTCCTTCTTCTGCTTCTTGTTGGCTGGCTTTAAGCTTGAACCACCTGTGATTGGGAGCACCAGCTTCATGAGTGAAGGTGCTACAGATTGGTTGTTGTACGAAGCCATCGTCACAACAGTGGAAGTGAGTTCACCCACGATGGGCACCAATGTTGGTCTTTGCTCTCGAATGCTATACATCAAGAACAAAGCAACACAATTGTTAATGATTAGGGACCTTCGTCCTTAGAAGCATTATTTCCCTTAGGATAGAATGATCTCCAGACGAAGGTCAAGAAGAGTATACCTTTACCATTTTAGAAAGCATAAATGTAAACACAGACACAAAAATATAAAAAGAATATAAACAATCATTCCGAATCATTAGATTATTTGTATTCTTTATTTACTAACATGAATAAACATCAATAATATTTATATTATATTTGTACCTTCAGCTTGACAAAAGGTAAGGAAGTAAGAATGGTGCCATGGCGATTACAATTCAGCGTGAACAGTACGGGGATACTGTTCACCTATTTATAGGCACAGGACGCAGCCCGGACAAAATTACATTCATGTCCCTGATAACTAATTATAATCATAATACAAATTATCAGGGACTATGTAGTCTTTTCCTCT
This sequence comes from Zea luxurians, assembly GCA_029449295.1. Classification (NCBI taxonomy): domain Eukaryota; kingdom Viridiplantae; phylum Streptophyta; class Magnoliopsida; order Poales; family Poaceae; genus Zea; species Zea luxurians. The sequence continues at coordinate 10,162,370 of JAOPSE010000075.1, read as the reverse complement.
TTAAGTCGGTGCCATCCTTCGTCTTAGGCATGTCACCGTGCCGAAACCACTTCAATTGTAGCTTCGGCACATATCTTCATGTCGTGCCTGTTTGCATATCGTCCTGCAGAAGGTGTTTTCGCTTAGAGGACCTTCGGCGAAGAAGAAGGCCCCCAACACATAGAGAATGGGTATATCCCTACTTCATGATGGAAGAATATATAAAATAATGGAAATACTTCTTCATGCTGGTATTTTTAATTGTGCATTTAATCTGAGTGTGGAATTCACAACAAAATTTGAATTCAAAATTTGAGATCTAAAAATAAAAAGGAAAAGAAAACATAAAAGAAATAGAAAAAGGAAAAGAAATCGCGTGATGGGCCGCCACACAGGAATTCGGCCCATCAACCCTCATCCCACCTTGTGGCCCAGTCAGGGGTTCTGTGCACCGACATGGTGGGCCAAACCGTCAGTCCAACGCGCGCACGAATCCCTCACTAGCATGTGGCCCCACTCCCTCAGCCGGTCATGCTCGCGAGCTGGCTCCTAGGCGCCGACTAGTGGGCCCGCGAGGCCAGAAATCTATCCACCGCCGAGCTCATGGTGGTCTGCAATCCGCGGCGAGATTGACGCAACAAACCCCCCCTTCTCATCGGGGTAGTTGAGGTCGGTGACCTGGGGATAAAACTCGAGTGTCGTGCTCCTCTCGCCTACCTTGGTGCACCTCGTGAGTCCAGCACCGGGCGAATCGATCGACGGAGAGGAAGATAGAGAGAAGAGAGCTCCCATAAGAAATCACCACTATCACCGTCACTCAGGGTGAGCGTGCAGTTTGGGAGGGTTCGCCCAGACAACCAGATCGCGTCAAGGGTGGTGACAGGGAAGAAAGGCGGTCTCGGTGGAAGAAATTCCTCACCGTCTACGCGACATCGATGTGCCTCGCTGACAACCCCCCATCTCCGACTCTGATGTCGGTAAGTGTTTACCTAGCTCGTTCGAATAGGCCTCCACATCGCATATCGAGTCTAAGATCGATAGGTATCACACCCTGGCAACAATTGGTGGTGCTCCGGCGATGGGTCGTCGTGGCAGCTAGGCAGCGCAGCCATCGCCCGACGGGTGGTGGGGCAAAGACGTTCAGACCGTTGATCTAGTCGCGTTTGTCTCAGATTAGGTGGGGGAAACATTTTTGCACGGATGAATCTGAGTAATCCAATCTAGATCAGGTGAGTAGAGCTAGGTCTCGAGTATTTAAAATTTACACCGCTGAAATCCAATCCAACGTGTGGTATCGCTGGTGTTGGGGGCCTTCGGCTTCCGAAGGTCCTCAAAAACATGATTTAACAATGTTTCTAGAGTATAATACATGGACAGATACCATCGGACTCAGACCTTTGGACTTGGATCAGAACCACAGTGTGAAGAGGCACAAAGAATACGAAGGTTGGCACATAGCCGAAGCTATGAGCAGGAGGGCTTCGGCATGATAGCAGAAAAGGAAACCCACTTAAAAAGGAAAAGGCTATTTAGACCTCGATGAGTCACTATAGAGCCATTAGCAAATGTAAAGGGCATGGGTGTAATTTTACATGGGCTGTGTCCCGTGCCTATAAATAGATGAACAGTGCACCCGTACTGTTCATGCTGACTTGGCATTTTGCTTTTGCGTCACGCTTGTACTTTTACCATTCTTTCAAGCCGAAGGTACATTTGTAATCTGATCTCATTTCTATTTTTCATAATAATAAAATAGAAATGAGATAGAATTGAGTTGATAATAATACATGATTGTTTATGTTATCTTATATTTCATATGATTCCTTCTTCATCATTATATGTTATGCTGTTGAAGGTATGTCCTTCACAACCTTCGTCGGAAGATCATTATATCCCAAGGGAAATAATGCTTCGATGGACGAAGGACTTTAACGTTTAACATTTTCTGTGTTGCCTTGTTCTTAATTCGTAGCACTTGAGAACAAGTCCCCAACATTGGCGCCCACCTCCGGTGAACTCTTTTCGACCACCTTCGGCAAGCATTGACCTTCGTCATGCCACCGAAGAAAGCTTCAGCGACAGGGGCTGCTGCTCTGCAGCCGCTGGACCCGAACCACGAGACCTTTTCTCTTCGAGAGGCCCAAAGCCAGAAGAGGAAGGCAACTAGTCCAACACCCCAGGAGGACGAGTTAGACCAAGAAATCAAGAATATGGAGATGCTTCATCAACAAGTACAAAGGAAGAAGGAGAAGATGGCTCGACTAGCCGACCTTCAGAGGCAGATTGACGAAGCTACTGAAGAAGTACGCCATCTTGCTCAAGATGAGCAAGAGCAAAGGCTTCAACATAGGGGGCTTCATCAAGAAGGCTTCTTCAACGAGGATGAATGGTACGAGGATTTCCATCATGGAAATTTTGCTTTTGATGATGCTTCTCCTCTATCAGCAGAACTGCAGGCTACACCTTGGCCCCCATCTTACAAGCCACCCAAGCTCCCCATGTATGACGAGCACTCAGATCCGAAGCAGTTTCTGATGAGCTACGAAGCAACCATATCTTCAATTGGAGGCAATACCGCAGTCATGGCAAAATCTTTCGTCATGGCAGTCAAGAATGTTGCGCAAACCTAGTACTCCTCTCTTCGGCCAGGAACAATCACATCATGGCAGAAGCTGAAGGACATGCTGATCACCAGTTTCCAAGTGTTTCAGACGAAGCCGATTACCGCTCAAGCTTTGTTCTAGTGTACGCAAGATCACGAAGAATACCTTCAGGCGTATGTCCGAAGGTTCTTGCGTATGAGGGCACAAGCACCAACAGTGCCCAATGAAATTGTCATTGAGGCCATGATCAAGGGGCTTCGGCTAGGACCTACGACCCAATACATCGCCAGGAAACCCCCTCAGACCATGGAGAAATTGCTCCAAAAGATGGATGAATACATCTGCGCTGATATTGACTTTCGTCAAAGAAGGGAGGAAGCCTACATGTTCTCTGAGATGACCCGGGGCTTCGGAGGGAGAATCCACCCAAGGCACGTCAGATCAATTCATTCCACCCAGAATGACAACAGAGGAAGTCAGCAACAGAGGCCACAATATTGCTCGCAAGCTTTAGGGCAGCAACAAAGCTATCCTCGGCCGCCAGCTCCAAGGGGCAGAGGCGCCAGGTGTTTCGGAGGATGGTTTGGGGATCAGCCCAGGAAAATTTATTGCTTATTCTGCGGTGAGGACAAGGGCCATACTACAAGGATGTGCCATGTCACCATTCAGAAACAGAAGGAAATAGCAGAAGCTGTAGCTCAGCACAACCAACCGAAGCAGGTCATGCATACTACTTCGTATCACTCACCCTACATACCAGAGTATGTAGGTAACCATCCTGCAGCGTCTGTTGCTTCGGCTAGTCAGCCACAAGCATCCTGGCCACAACTCCCACCTCCGCCACCACCACAACCTGCATATTCACGCGGTCAACAGCCAGAAGGGAGTCAACAGACTCATCAGCAGAGAGACTTCAGGGAGGATTCCGAAGCTCGCACAGTCAACATTACTGTGCCAGAATCGAAGCATATCTACTAAAGAGATATCCTACCCCTAAAACAGTTTTTACAGTTGTTGTCATTTTCTTTTTTACTAAGGAACAATTGTTGAAAACTTAGTTTTCTCGTCATTTTCAATTCCTTGTAATAGCTTCATTTTTGCCATAGTGAAAATATGTTTTCTCCACAGACTTACGGAGTCTAAAAAATCGCCGAAGCACAAAAAGTCGCTCGTAAGAGAACACGCGGATTAAAAAGTACAAGAATTTCCGAAGCTACAAAAAGTCGTTCTACAGAATGCAGCATAAGGTTGCCGAAGCTATAAAAAGTCATTCCTAAGGGAGCGCAGAGTAAGTTTTCTGCTCAAAAGTCGTTCCAAAGGGAATGCAGAGCTTACATCGAAAAGTCAATGCTGATTCCGCCGAAATATAAGGCGAAGCGCGAAAAGTCACCGTGAATACTGCCAAAATAGAAGGCGAAGAAGTTCAAAAGACATTCCTAAGGGAATGCAGAACTTACAGCGAAAAGTCAATGCTGATACACCAAAAAATAAGCGGTGAAGCCGAAAAATAAACGGCAAAGAGATTGTGTATCCTACAGTGGGGATGTGTGTGTATATTCGGCATAAATATTATTTTGCATAGCATAACATCATCACATCATTCGCATAACATAACATCATACATCATATTGCATCAATGGCACAAGAAGGGGATACAATGTTGACCTTCGGAGAATGCTTCGAAAAAGTGAAACTGTGCTAAGGCACAAAATAAGTTTCGAAGAGATACCGCTTTGTCAGCTCTAAAGTGGAGGAAAAAGTTTATTGTTGACGAAGCATTAATGTTTCTGCGACGATTGGAGGATTTTTCACGAAGCATAAAAATTCTTCTTTACGAAGCATGAAAAGAAGGGAAGGTGTTTTTTCGCCGAAGGCTCAAAAACGGTATGTACAATAAAAGTTTCATGCATCGCAAAGAAATGAATTACAAAGCCATTTATACATTACATTAGAAACTCATGAGCTCCAAATATTACAAGCATAGTCCAGCAAATGTTATATTGGTATTCTAACAATTTTTTACAATATCTATTATTCTTCCTTCAAAACTTCGTCCGCAGCTTCGGTCAGTAGTTGAGTAACGGCTTCGTCCAAAATGCTTTCGGCCATATTAATGATTTCTGCTGGTTCCTTTGCCTCTGGCTCGATCAATGACTTGAAGGGCTCTAGGGGAGGAGATAGTTCGGCTGCAGTAGAAAACGTAAATAAGATTAGAAGTCGCAAAAATGAAAAATAAAGTTAAAAGCTATTAAGCAATACCTATCCGCTTTTCGAGTTCCGTAGCCTTTTCAGTTGCCTTCGTTGCTTCCCTTTCATCGTGAGTATCTTTTTCACTCTTTTTTAGTATTTCGTGGGCCATCCCTCGACCGCCATTTTCCCAGATGTCAGTAAAGAATTTTCCACCAACTAAGCTTGCTTCGGCCGAGGGGTCCTTCGTATCATTAATAGATAAAGTAGCTTCGGCTTGGGCCAGAATTTTCACATGTTCGCAACCTGATTTCTCCAAGATAGCCGCAATTCCCCTTGCACCTAAGAAGGCGCAGACGTCCCCACGGCCATTTAAAATCTCCTCAAAGGCTTCGGCCTCGCTGTTGATCCATTCAATTGGCCCCTCTGGATCGCCCCGTACGAAGTTGCCTTCACTTGAATATGCGCCAACATTGGCGAAGCTAGTTTTTATTTTTTCCACACATTCTATGGATTTTTCATAACATCTTTCTTTCGAAGAGCGAATTTTTGCAACTGTTTTTTCCCAGTAATTTTTCTAGTAAATACTGGCATCTCGTTCAGCTTCGGCAACAGCGCATTTTAACTTTGCTTCAGCCAGCTGTTTCTAAAGGTCCTCAATTTCGCATTTCTGGGCTTCAGCTTGGGCTTTGGAAGTAGCTTCGTCTTCTTTTATTTTGCTCACTAATGAATTTAATATTTTATCTTTCTCAAGACCTTTGTTCCTTAGTTCAATTACTTCGGAACGAAGGTTGTTCAAAGCTATAGTGCATCCTTCATCTTCGGCATTTTTTCTGCGCCCTGAGGGCGTTGCTAGGAAAAGGAGTGCGGTATTAAGAACAAGCAAACAAAAAGTTTTTTGTTTTTAAGTGCAAAAAACTCATTCTCACACCTTTAAACTATTATATGCTAAGCTGTCGGCCAATTCATCTTTTGATAGCGCCGAAAGCCCGACTTCTAGTGTCGGGAATCCGAAGCTTCTGCTCATCTCCCAGCAGACAGAAATCTCCTTGTTGTCTGGGAGACAATATAAGAAATCTTCTTCTTCGCTACCGTTGAATACCAATGCCCCCTTTGAATATTTCAGTTTCTGGGCATAGTATTGAGCTTCTCGTTTTTCTTCTTCAGACAACCTTTTTCCCGAAGCATGTCGTACAATATAATCAAGAACTTTAGATGATGCTTCAGGAGTAGGACTGGCAGTTTCTTCAGGCAGAATTTGTTCTGTAGCTTCTTTTTCCGTTTCTTCTCCAGTTTCCAAGGATTTCTCCTTGACGGGCTCTGAAGGCCCAGCTTTGGCCTCGGCCTGGCTCTTTGCAGCTTCGGCATCGGTTAGTTTTTTCCCAGTCAGCGCTTTTGAAGCATCGACAGTGTTCTTTGGGGTAGAACTTGAAGTCTTTATCGTCTCCAGCGCATCTAGTACGTTGACCATCCTTTTCCTTTTGGGGGTCGCTGTAAGACCTTTTTGTGCCTTCGGCACTGTTACTTCTATCGAAGGGCTTGTAATTTCTGATATCTTTGTTCCTTCGACCCCCATAATATCGGCCTTCGGCTCAGATAATTTGGCTGAGGATGTCTTCGGCATTGCAGCCGGCTCTTCAATCTTCTGCGTAGGCGTAGGTTTTTTGGCTTCAGTAGCCGAAGAGGTCTCACCGCCAAATTCGGGCACTACGGCCGGTTCAATATATCGAGGCCGATGAGTAAGAACCTTCACCTTTTTCCTCTTCGGCATGGGCTCACTCGGAGCAGCTGAAGCAGCGTCTTTCCCAGAAGTTGCACTCTTTCTCTTCTGCTCCCATGGCGGGTAGCGGTAATCAGGGTACATGAACACAATAGCATCAAAAACTCTATTTAGCCTTTTCTTTTTCCGGCTCCCGAAGGCCGCAGATAACACATTATCCTCCGCTTTGGAGTACGACCCAAGCAGATCATCACTTGTAGCTTTGATGCACTTCAGCCAGTCATCATCTGGTTCGATAAATTGGTCTCCAAACCTGAAGGTATATTTTAGTCGAAGCAAACCACCTTCATTGGGGTTGCTGATGATTTCTTTTGGCATCCCCCAGTTGTCTATCAGTGGCCATATCCTGTAGGCCACGTGCTCTTGGACTAAGTCCCTTGTCCCGATGAAAGAACAAACTACGCCAAAAGCCCTTCGGCATTCTTCAGCTGCTTCATCAATCTCTACCTTCAGTTTCCGAAGGCCGAAGCGGGACCAAATGGGGCACATGATGATCTCTTTGATATCTTCCCTTGCCTTTAAATCATTTTTCACATAGAACCATTCTTTCATCCAGTCTCTAGGCCACCTCTTCCGAAACGTTGGCACTGGGCAGCTTGAGCCTGAACGAGCAACAAAGCTGTAGCAACCAAAATTATTATGATACTGCTCCTTACCCCACGTCTCATATAAAAGTTCGTGCATACTGCAGAAACTTTTTACACTTGGTTCCAAACCTTGACTCCTCACAGCCCATACGAAGATTCCCATTCTTATGATGGCTTCGGGAGTAATCTGGTGAAGAAAAATCTGGTACATCTTTAAAACTTCAACCACAAAACTGCTTAGGGGGAATCAAAGCCCAGCCTTGAAGAAGCTTCGATAGATTATGACTTCATTTTCTTCGGGAGCAGGGGCAGTCCTGTCTCTGTTGTCAGCCCTCACGGTGGATATGTCTCGAAAATACCTTCCTCTCATGTTATCAAGATGACTTTGCCTAATAGTCGATTTTCCGAAGACTGTTTGACTTGGTCTCCACGGCTGATCTTTAGAGTCTTCGCCCCCACTTTCCACATCATAACTATCGCTGTCATCGATATCTTCAGATAAGCCTTCTAGAATTTCTTTTGTAATCTTTTTTGTGTTGGTCTTTGCAATTGATTTGATGAATCCAGCGGTTTTTTCCTTAAGAAACTTCTTCTCCTCGCTCAGCTTCGTTTCAGCAACAACTTTCTTATCTTGAGACATCTTCTCTTCAGAAATGGTGAAAATGTGCTCTTAAAGCCGAAGCTTAGAAAATCTAAAAACCAAGCAAGCGTTGGTAGGCAAGAGCTAAAAATTGAGCAAGCAGAGCAGATGGCTAAAAAGTGTATCAAATGAGCTCGTGGTGTACTCTTATTTATACACCTAGTGCGTTGCAGGGTGGAGGGCCCCGCTTTTCATTGACTGTTGCTATTCTAGCAAAGGGAAGGTGTTTTTTCGTACCTTCACAATCTGAATTTATTATTCTAACAAATTAATATTGCGAGGGGCTACTGTTGGGGCCGTTCGGCTTCCGAAGGTCCTCAAAAACATGATTTAACAATGTTTCCGGAGTATAATACATGGACAGATACCTTCGGACTCGGACCTTCGGACTTGGATCAGAACCACAGTGTGAAGAAGCACAAAGAATACGAAGGTTGGCGCATAACCGAAGCTATGAGCAGGAGGGCTTCAGCATGATAGCAGAAAAGGAAACCGACTTAAAAAGGAAAAGGCTATTTAGACCTTGATGAGTCACTATAGAGCCATTAGCAAATGTAAAGGGCATGGGTGTAATTTTACATGGGCTGTGTCCCATGCCTATAAATAGATGAACAGTGCTCCCGTACTGTTCACGCTGACTTGGCATTTTGCTTTTGCGTCACGCTTGTACTTTTACCATACTTTCAAGCCGAAGGTACATTTGTAATCTGGTCTCATTTCTATTTTCCATAATAATAAAATAGAAATGAGATAGAATTGAGTTGATAATAATACATGATTGTTTACGTTATCTTATATTTCATATGATTCCTTCTTCATCATTATATGTTATGCTGTTGAAGGTATGTCCTTCATAACCTTCATCCGAAGATCATTATATCCCAAGGGAAATAATGCTTCGAAGGATGAAGGACTTTAACGTTTAACATTTTCTGTGTTGCCTTGTTCTTAATTCGTAGCACTTGAGAACAAGTCCCCAACAGCTGGCAGATTTAGAAGTTTACAAATCTAATCCTAACCATAGAATTGCGATCCAACGGCCCAGATCTCGTGATACCCCTTCGGCCGACCATTTTAGCATAAGAGCCCCTCGGTTTTCTATAAAATAACGTCCCAGTACAGTTAGGAAACTTTTCATTTAGGTCCTAATTTCTTTGAGTTTGACCCCTAGGTTTCCCTGTAATTATGGTCGTAGTTGTTGGTGACTTGTTCTCAAATGCTATGAGTTAAGAACAAGGCAACATAAAGAATGTTAAATGTTAAAGTCCTTCATCCTTCGAAGCATTGTTTCCCTTAGGATATAACAATTCTCGGACGAAGGTTACAGAAAGCGTACCTTCATGAGTACGACGTATATAAAAATGAAGAAGGGTTTATACAAAACATGAGCAATGCGAACAATCAAGTATGTTATCATTATTGTATTATTTTTGTGTTATTATCATGAATAAGTAAAGATAATGGTTTATTACAAGTGTACCTTCAGCTTGAAGGAAGTAAAAATACAAGCGTGATGCAAAAGCGAATGCCCAGTCAGCGTGAATAGTACGGGAGTACTGTTCATCTATTTATAGGCACGGGTCGCAGCCCATGTAAAATTACATTCAGGCCCTTTGCATTTGATAATAACTCTATAGTAATTCATCGGGGTCTAGATAGCCTTTTCCTCTTTAAGTCGGATTCCTTTTTTTCTGTCATCATGCCGAAGCTCCCTTGCGTACAGCTTCGGCTCTGTTCCATCCTTCGTTCCCCTTGTTTTTCTTCGTACAATGATTTTGACTTAAGTCCGACAGGTCCATGTCTGAAGGTACCTACTCATGTATTATACTCCATAAACATTGTTAAATCACGTTTTTGAGGACCTTCGGAAGCCGAAGGCCCCCAACAGTAGCCCCTCGCAATACTAATTTGTCAGAATGATAAATTTAGATTGCGACAAGGACAAAGGCCCTGAGCCGAAGGTCCGAAAAAACACCTTCCCCTTGCTAGAATAGCAACAACCAGTGACAAGCGGGCCCTCCAGCACGCAATGCACCAGGCGTATAAATAAGAGCGCACCACTAGCTCATTTGGCACGCTTTCTTGCCATCTGCTTTGCCTGCTCAAACAGCTCTTTGCTTACAAACGCTTGACCAGATTTTTAAATTTTTAAGCTTCGGCTTTGAGAGCACTTTTCTCACCACTTTCAAAGATGTCTGAGGATAAGAAAGCTACCGCTGAAATGAAGCTGAGCCTTTCTGAGGAGATGAATCTTGGCTTTATTTAATCGATAGCAAGGACAAATGCGGAAAAGATTGCTAGGGAAACTTCAGAGGGTTTGTTTGAAGATACTAGTGATAGTGACAGCTATGATGTGAAGAGCGGCGGGGAAGACACCGAAGATCGACCCTGGCGACCAAGCCATGCAGTTTTTGGAAAATCAACTATTAAACAAAGCCATCTTGACAACATGAGGGGGAAATACTTTCGGGATATGTCTGTTGAGGGCTGACGATGGAGAAAAAACTTGTCCTACTCTAGAGGAGAATGAAGTCATGATCTTTCGGAGCTTTTTGAAGGCTGGGCTTCGGCTTCCTCTTAGCAGCTTCGTAGTCGAGGTTTTGATGATATTTCAGATTTACCTTCACCAGATTACCCCCGAAGCTATTATAAGAATGGGAATCTTCGTGTGGGCTTTAAGGAGTCAAGGCTTGGAACCAAATGCAAAAAGTTTCTGCAGCATGCATGAATTGTTATATGAGACGAAGCCCTGGGGTAAAGAACAATATCATAACAATTTCGGCTGCTATAGTTTCATTGCTCGTTCTGGTTCAAGCTCCCCAGTACCGACTTTTCAGAAGAGATGGCCCGGAGACTGGACAAAAGAATGGTTTTATGTAAAGAATGATTTAAAGGCACGAGAAGACATTAAAGATATAATCATGCGCCCTATCTGGCAACGCTTCGGGCTCCGGAAACCGAAGGTAGAAATTGATGGAGCGACCGAAGAATGCCGCAAGGCTTTTGGGTTAGTCTGCTCTTTCATTGGGACAAGGGACTTAGTTCAAGAGCACGTGGCCTACAGGATATGGCCGTTGTTAGCCGACTGGGAGGTGCCAAAAGAATCCATCAGCAATCCCCACGAAGGTGGTCTGGTTCGACTAAAATATACCTTCAGATTCAGAGACCAGTTTATCGAGCCAGACGACGACTGGCTGAAAAGCGTCGAAGCTACAAGCGATGATCTGCTTGGGCTGTACTCCAGAGCAGAAGATAACGCATTATCTGCGGCCTTCGGGAACCAGAAAAAGAAGGGACTAAACAGAGTTTTTGATGCCATTGGGTTCATGTATCTCGACTACTGTTACCCGCCCCGGGGGCAAAAAAGAAAAAGTGGAGCTTCCTGGAGAGATGATGCTTCAGCTGCTCCGAGTGAGCCCGCGCCGAAGAGGAAAAGGGTGAAGGTCCTTACTCATCGACCACGCTATATTGAACCGGCCATAGTGCCTGAATTTGGCGGTGAGACCTCTTCGGCGACCGAAGGCGAAAAACCTGCGATTACGTAGAAAATTGAACCGGCTGTATCGCCGAAGGCATCATCAGCTAAACTGGATGAGCCGAAGGCCATTAACATTAAAGAGATGAAGACTGAGAAAACAAGAATATTGGAAGTAATAAGTCCTTCGGCGGAGGTGACAATGCCGAAGGCACAAAAGGATCTCTCGACAACCCCCAAGAGAAAAAGAATGGTCAACGTATTAGATGTGATAGAGACAATAAAAACTTCAAGCTCTACTCCGAAGAAAGCTGTCAAAGCTTCGGAAACACAAATTGAGGTCGAAGCTTCAAAAAGCCGGGCCGAGACCGAAGTTGGGCCTTCAGAGCCCGCTAAGGAGAGATCCCTAGAAATTGGAAAAGAAACGGAAAAAGAGTCTGTAGAAGAAATTTTATCTGAGAAAACTGCCAATCCTATTCTCGAAGCATCTTCCGAAACTCTCAACTATATTTTACGTAATGCTTCGGGTAAAAAATTGACTGAAAAAGAAAAGCGAGAAGCTCAATTCTATGCCCAAAAATGGAAATATCCAAAAGGGGCGTTGATATTCAACGGCAGCGGAGAAGAAGACTTCTTGTATTATCTCCTAGACAACAAGGAGATTTCTGTCTGCCGGGAGATGAGCAAGAGCTTCGGATTCCCGACATTAGAAGACGGGCTTTCGGTGTTATCAAAAGATGAGTTGGCTGACAGTTTAGCATACAATAGTTTAAAGGTGAGAAAATGAAATTTTTGTATTTAAAAACAAAATTTTCCATTTGCTTACACTTAATACCGCATTTTTTGCAGGGCCTTATTCTTAGCAATGCCCTCAGAGCACAAAAAGATGCCGAAGATGAAGGGTATACCATAGCCTTGAACAACCTTCATTCCGAAGTAATTGAACTAAGGAACGAAGGTCTTGAAAAAGATAAAATACTATATTCATTGTTGAGCAAAATAAAAGAAGACGAAGCTGTTTCCAAAGCCTAAGCGGAAGCTTAGAAACATGAAATCGAAGATCTTCGGAAACAGCTATTCGAAGCTAAAGAAAAATATGCTGTTGCAGAAGCTAAACGAGAAATTGGCGAACAAAGGACAAATCGTTTAGAGAAAAACATTGAAGAACTTCGTGTGTCCAAGGAGAAATGTTTTGAGAAATCTATGGATTGCGTGAAGAGAATAAAAATTAGCTTCGCCAATGTTGGCGCATACTCAAGCGAGGAGAATTTCATAAGGGGCGATCCCGAAGGCCCAATTGAATGGATCAGCCACGAAGCTGAAGCTTTTGAGGAAGTTTTGAGTGGTCGTGGGGACATATGCGCCTTCTCGGGTGTTAGGGGGATTGCTACTATCTTGGAGAAGATAGGCTGCGAACACGTAAAATCTTTGGCGCAAACCGAAGCTGCCTTATCCATTGAAGATACAAAAGACCCGTCGGCCGAAGCAAGCTTAGTTGGTGGAAAGATTTTCACCGACATCTAGGAAAATGGCGGTTGAGTGACGGCTCAAGAAATTATAAGGAAAAGTGAAAAAGATACTCACGATGCTAGAGAAGCAGCAGAGGCCGCTGAGAAAACTGTGGATCTCGAGAGGCGAATAGGTATTGATTAACAACTTTTGACTTTGTTTTCTAATTTTATGACTTCAAACTTATTTACGCTTTGCATCACAGCCGCACTATCTCCTCCCCCAGAGCCCGTCGAGCCATTGGCGGACCCCAAAGCAAAGGAGGATGATGAAATTATAAAAATGGCCGAAGCTATTATGGATAAAGTTGTTGATCAACTATTAAACGAAGCTGCAGAAGTAGTTTTAAAAGAAGATTAGATGTTATTGTAAAGACATTTGGAATGTAATATTTGCTAGACAATGTGTGTAATATTTTATAATTTTGAATGTAATATATAAGCTGTTTATAATTCAATTCTTTACGATGTATGAAACTTTACGTACATACCGTTTTTGAGCCTTCGGCGAAAAAACACCTTCCCTTCTTTTCATGCTTCGTAAGGAATATCCATATTCATGAAAATATTATGCTTCGTAAGCAATAGATTTCCCCCGATACTAAAGTTGGCGAAACTGCACTTCTTCAAACTTTATTTTGTGCCTTGGCATAATTTCTTCGAAAACAATTTCCAAAGATTATCATTGTATTCCCCTTCTTGTGCCATTGATGCAATATGATGTATGATGTCATGTTTATGCGAATGATGTGATGATGCTATGATATGCAATGATGACATTTGTTCCGAAGATACACACACATCCTCACAGTAGAATACAATCTCTTTGCCGTTTATTTTTCGGCTTCACCGTTTATTTTTCGGTGTATCAGCGTTGACTTTTCGCTGTAAGCCTCCCTTAGAAGCTTCTTCGCCTTTTACTTCGGTATCAGCGTTTATTTTTCGCTGTAAGCCTCCCTTAGGAGCTTCTTCGCCTTTTACTTCGGCGGTATCAGCGTTTATTTTTCGCTGTAAGCTCTGCATTCCCTTTGGAACGACTTTTGAGCAGAAAACTTACGCTGCGTTCCTTAGGAACGACTTTTTGTTGCTTCGGAAAACTTACGCTGTGTTCCTTAGAACAACTTTTCTAATGCTTCGGCAAAACTTGTAATGTGTTTGTGAACCCCGCGCTCTCTTGAGAGCAACTTTCGTGCTTTACCAACTTTTTGGACTTCGTGAGTCTGTAAAAGAGATACATTTCCACTATGACCAAAACCAAGCTATTACAAGTAATTGAAAATGACAGGAAAAACTTAGGCTTTTAATGATTGTTCTCTATTGAAAAAGGAAAAATGATAACGAATGCCAAAACTATTTCAGAAGTAAGATATCCTCTTAGTAGATGTGCTTCGATTCTGGCACAGTACTATTGACTGTGCGAGCTTCGGACTCCTCTCTGAAGTCTCGTTGCTGATGAGTGTGGTGGCTCCCTTCTGGCTGCTGGCCTCATTGCAATGGTGGTGGAGGTGGAGGCTATTGCCAAGATGCCTGAGGTTGGCTTGCCGAAGCAACAGAGGCTGCAGGATGGTTACCCACGTACTCTGGAATGTACGGTGAGTGGTACGAAGCAGTATGCATGACTTGCTTCGGCTGATTCTGTTGGGCCGCAGCTTCTGCTATCTCTTTTTGTTTCTGGATGGTGACGTGGCACATCCTGGTAGTGTGGCCCTTGTCCTTACCGCAGAATAGACAATAAATTTTCCTGGGCTGATCCCCAAACCTTCCTCCGAAGCCCCTGACACCTCTGCCCCTTGGAGCTGGGGGTCGAGGACAGCTCTGTTGCTGCCCCGAAGCCTGGGAGGAATATTGCGGCCTCTGTTGTTGACCTCCCCTGTCGTCATTCTGAGTGGAATGAATTGATCTGACGTGCCTGGGGTGAATTCTCCCTCCGAAGCCCCTGGCCGTTTCGGAGAACCTGTAAGCTTCCTCCCTTCTCTGTCAAAAATCATTGTCAGCGCGGATGTATTCATCCATCTTCTGAAGCAGTTTCTCCAGGGTTTGAGGGGGTTTCCTAGCGAAGTATTGGGTTGAAGGTCCTGGCCGAAGCCCCTTAATCATGGCCTCAATGACAATTTCATTGGGCATTGTTGGCGCTTGTGCCCTCAGACGCAAGAACCTTCGGACATACGCCTGGAGATATTTCTCTTGATCTTGCGTGCACTGGAACAAGGCCTGAGCAATAACCGGCTTCGTCTGAAACCCTTGAAAGCTGGTGACCAGCATATCCTTCAGCTTCTGCCATGACGTGATTGTTCCTGGCCGAAGAGAGGAGTACCAAGTTTGTGCAACATTTTTGATTGCCATGACGAAGGATTTCGCCATGACTGCAGTGTTGCCACCATACGAAGATATAGTTGCTTCGTAGCTCATCAGAAACTGCTTCGGATCTGAGTGTCCGTCATACATGGGGAGCTATGGTGGCTTGTAAGACGGGGGCCAGGGCGTAGCCTGCAGTTCTGCTGATAGAGGAGAAGCATCATCAAAAGCAAAATTTCCATGATGGAAATCCTCATACCAGTCATCTTCGTTAAAGAAGCCCTCTTGGTGCAGCTCTATGTGGTGGGGCCATCGGTGCTGCTCATCTTGAGCAAGATGACACACTTCTTCGGTGGCTTCGTCAATCTGCCTTTGTAGGTTAGCTAACCGAGCCATCTTCTCCTTCTTCCTCTGTACCTGCTGATGAAGCATCTCCATATTCCTGATTTCTTGGTCCAACTCATCCTCTTGTGGTGTTGGACTAGTGGCCTTCCTCTTCTGGCTTCGGGCATCCCGAAGAGAAAGGGTCTCCTGGTTCGGGTCCAGCGGCTGCAGAATGGCAGCCCCTGTTGCCGAAGCTTTCTTTGGCGGCATGATGAAGGTCGATGGTTGTCGAAGGTGGTCGAAAAGGGGTTCACCCGAGGTGGGCGCCAATATTGGTGACTTGTTCTCAAATGCTATGAGTTAAGAACAAGGCAACATAAAGAATGTTAAATGTTAAAGTCCTTCGTCCTTCGAAGCATTGTTTCCCTTAGGATATAACAATTCTCGGACGAAGGTTACAGAAAGCGTACCTTCATGAGTACGACGTATATAAAAATGAAGAAGGGTTTATACAAAACATGAGCAATGCAAACAATCAAGTATGTTATCATTATTGTATTATTTTTGTGTTATTATCATGAATAAGTAAATATAATGGTTTATTACAAGTGTACCTTCGGCTTGAAGGAAGTAAAAATACAAGCATGACGCAAAAGCGAATGCCCAGTCAGCGTGAATAGTACAGGAGTACTGTTCATCTATTTATAGGCACGGGTCGCAGCCCATGTAAAATTACATTCAGGCCCTTTGCATTTGATAATAACTCTATAGTAATTCATCGGGGTCTAGATAACCTTTTCCTCTTTAAGTCGGTTTCCTTTTTTCCTGTCATCATGCCGAAGCTCCCTTGCGTACAGCTTCGACTCTGTTCCATCCTTCGTTCCCCTTGTTTTTCTTTGTACAATGATTTTGACTTAAGTCCGACAAGTCCATGTCCGAAGGTACCTGCTCATGTATTATACTCTAGAAACATTGTTAAATCACGTTTTTGAGGACCTTCGGAAGCTGAAGGCCCCCAACAGTAGTCCAGGTTAGTAAGCAATTAAATTAAATGCAGATATCCTTTTTAGTGCAAAAATAAGGTCCCAATCTTAGGAAATTCATAACTTGATGAATTTAACTCTTTTTTTATCCATTCCAGTTGCATTAAATTTATACTAATATTGTTTATCATCCAATAACTTTGTTTTATCATGAAATGTACATTAAAATTATCCACTTAGTTTATTCTATACCAAAAACTTAAAACATAGGAAAATCATAACTTGTTATCCGTAACTCCGAATTTAGTGATTCTCGAACCTACAATCTCGTTACGATGCGTAGAATATTATCTTGCATTTTGTTCTGATATTTGATGTGATGCTAATTTCTTCTATACCATGTTTGTTTGTATTATTTCGAGTAAACAAGCAAGTGACCGAGGACCCTGGTACCCAACAGGTGGAAAATACTAAGCAGGAGCTCGTTGAAGGCAAGTTGTGCCCTTGACCACTTTTATTTACCCAATAATGTTCTATATAATCATTTTGGCATGCTTAGGCATAATTTTGATGGGTCCCAATAGGTCACCCTAGTTTGGTCATCTTTACACCTTGTTTACCCCAGAACTTTTGGGTAGTCTTTGCTATTGCTATATGTGGTTTTGGGTGTTAAGATAATTATTACTCATGTTCATGATTTATTATTGTTGTTATATTCTGTTCATGATAAGACTATTGTGTTAATTGGAACATGGAGCTTAACTTGAGATAAACGTGCCACCACAGGGGTGGAATGGGACGCCCTTGGCTGACTAATTAGGAAAGCTAGTGGAGGACTACCTTACCCGAAAGGGGCAAGGGCAGTAAGGGAGTTGTCTGATAGGGAGGTTATCAGGTTGATTTTGCTTCCATGGCTTTTTAGACAGGGGATTCCTATATTGCGCTCCCTAGAAACTGTAGCATGTTTTATAAAGCTAGTGGAACTTTGTAAAGGCCTCGTAGTGTTACCCTTCCTTGGTTCCTTGGTAGAGGTGTATGGGGCCCGTACAACCCCGTGGCAGATGGGTAACATGACTTGTGGGTAAAGGGTACAACCTCTGCAGAGTGTAAAACTGGTATACTAAGAGTGCTCGCGGTCATAGCAGCTCAGGACTCTCGCATGATTAACTTATGGAATTACACTCAATTTGTCATTTGCATTGTATTGTGGTTTATTTATTAATTTTGATCTATTATTACTCTAGTTAGGTATATACTTACATTTAGTAACTGCTAATAAAATTTGACCAACTTGTTGAAAACAATGCTCAGCTTTAACCATTATTTATTGATCAGCCTTACACTTCACATGATCTCCCACCTTTGGTGAGTTCATGCACATTATTCCCCACAACATGTTGAGCTATCATCTTTTGTGAGCTCACCCTTGTGATATATAAACGCCCCACAGGAGAAGAACAGGTAGGTAAGGAGGAGGTCTACTATGAGGAGTACGACCATAAGGTAATGTATTAGTATTAGTAGGTGACACACTAATCTACTGAGCCATTAAGACCCCAAAAGATCATGATCTAAAAGTGGATGTCTCGTAATTACTCGTCTTATCTGCAATTCTATCTTACCTTGTGTTTCTAACCAGATGGTCAATACCAAAAGGGAGGTGGTATCGATCTACCTGCCAACAACCGTCACAGGAGGATTGTTAACCAACCACAACCAGAGATGAATCCTCCATCGAACCCTCCACTAGCGGGAACAGATCCTGTAGCTGCTGCTCAGATATAGATGCTGTAGCAAATGGCAAACACCATGATGGAAATGCAAACGCAAATACGATAGGAATGTCAGGAGATGCACCAGGAGCGATAAGAAATGTGACCAGAAATGCGATAGGAAAGACTAGAACGACAGCAACAACCACCACTACCTCCATTACCACCACCAATTCCACCCAAGGGCAAGCACCTGGAATTCAAGAGTCACAAGTCACCCACATTCTCTAGCTCTCCAGATCCTATACACGCTGATGATTGGTTGAAGTCAGTGGATAAAATGCTCAATATTGCTCAATGTACTGATCGGAGAAGGTGCTCTATGCGTCGGGTCATCTCACTGGCCTGCTGCTGATTGGAGGGACTCCTACTGTGCTGCCCATGTTGCTACTAACATTATTACCTAGGCAGAATTTTCTACACAATTCAGGAACTATCATCTTCCTGCTGGCCTGATGAAAATAAAGAAGAAGGAATTCTTATCACTCCAGCAAGGCAATATGACAGTGAGTGAATACTGTGATAAATTCATTCAGCTGTCATGGTATGCTCTAGAGGAGATTGCTGATGACGAAAGGAAGCATGAGCAGTTCATGGAGGGACTCATTGGGCCACTCCAGTACCAGCTGGTATCCCACACCTTCCCATCTTTCTAGAGACTTCTGGACAAGGCCATAACTGTTGAACACAAACGTGTTTAGCAAGGCGAGATGAAGAGGAAGGCTATCACCCAAGATCAGGGGAGCAGTAGCATCCGCCCTCGCTATGTTCCACCCCATGGTACACTAGCTCGTTTTGGAGAAGGGCAACAGTCCTACCAACGACCTGCTCAGCAGACACCACAAGTGACTCCGCAGACTCCGCACTCTTGTTAGGATGCCCCCACTGACACCCCAGTGAGACCTGCTGGCCAGGGCACTACTACAGTCACCACCTGCTTCAAGTGTTGAGTGGTTGGGCACTACGCCAATGCTTGTCCGAAGAGGAACCCCAACCCACCCTCTCGAAGCAATGTTTAGGGCAAGAAACAGACTCCGACTACCGGCAAGGGGTTCAGTAGTACCAGAGTCAACCAAGTAAGTGCTAATGCTATTGATGATGGTACTGATATTGCTATTGGTACGTTCTTTATTAATTCAGTTCCTGCAACTATATTATTTGATTTTTAAGCTATGCATTTGTTCATTTCTGCTCGTTATGTCAATACAAATGAGTTACCTCTTCAAAATATGCAAAAACCCATGATAGTAATCACCTCTAAAGGGCCTATTGAAGCAAATTATATGACCAACAGATTAACACTGACAATCATGGGGAGGGAATTCTGGTCTATGCCTATAGTATTAGAACAGAGTAGTATAGATCTGATTCTTGGTATGTCATGGTTAAGGAAAGCAAATGAAGTTATACATTGTGCTAGGGGAACCATAGAACTCACCAGTCCAAAAGGAGAAAGATTCGAAATCATGATTACCTTAACCCCCTCCACTAGACCCACCATATATCTAGTAGATGTTAAATTTGTGGGCAGACACATCCGTGTGGTTAGAGAGTTCCCAGATATATTTCCAGAGGAGTTACCCAGAATGCCACCAGATAGGGAAGTTGAATTTGTTATTGATCTCTTACCTGGAACCGCTCCTATTTCTAAAAGGCCATACATGATTTCAGTGGAAGAATTAAAAGAACTCAAGAAACAACTAACAGACTTGTAGGAGGCGGGGTACATTCGTCCGAGTTCCTCACCTTGGGGAGCACTAGTTCTGTTTGTATAGAAGAAGCATGGTTCATAGAGGATGTGTGTTGATTATAGATCACTTAATGATGTCACAATTAAGAAAAAGTATCCTTTACCTCGTATTGAAGATTTATTTGATTAGATGAGAGGTGCCAGGGTATTCTCTAAGATTGATCTCAGATCGTGTTATCATAAAATGAAGATTAGGCCTTCTGATATTCTTAAGACGACTTTCTCTACCCGATATGGTCTATATGAGTTCACGGTCATGTCATTTGGCTTAACTAATGCACCAGCCTACTTCATGAATCTGATGCACAAGGTGTTCATGGAGTATCTTGATAAGTTCGTCGTGGTATTCATCGACGACATTCTGATTTATTCCAAGAATGATAATGATCATGAGGAACATCTACGATTGGTACTACAGAAGTTAAGGGATAATCAATTCTATGCCAAGTATAGTAAATGTGAGTTCTGGCTTGATGAAGTACCATTCCTTGGGCATATCATCTCCAATGGAGGAATATCAGTGGATCCGGCTAAAGTGAGAGAGATAGTAGGATGGAAGATACCAAGCTCGGTTACTGAAATCCGGAGTTTCCTAGGACTCGCGAGTTATTACCGGCGTTTTATTGAGGGATTCTCCAAGATAGCAAAACCTATGACCTCAATATTGGAGAAGAGAAAAGAGTTTAAGTGGACTCATGAATGTCAAGTGAGTTTCAATCAACTAAAGTTTACATTGATGTCACCCCTAGTGTTGATTATGCCAGATCTGCAGAAGGGATTTGACACATATTGTGATGCGTGTCGCCAAGGCTTGGGATGTGTTATTATGAAAGAAGGACATGTCATTGCTTACACGTCTCGCCAGTTGCGGAAGCATGAGTTGAACTACCCCACTCATGACTTAGAACTGACAGTCATAATGCATGCTCTCAAGATATGGAGGGATTATATAATGGGGACCAAGTGCTAAGTCTATACTGATCATAAGAGCTTAAAGTATATCTTCACTTAGAAAGATCTCAACCTTAGACAACGTCGTTGGTTGGAGCTCATCAAAGATTATGACATGGAGATCCATTATCATCCGGGCAAGGCGAATCTGGTTGCAGATGCCTTGAGTTGGAAGGAACATGTTCATGCAACTATAGTCGCGCAGTTACCTGATGAGTTAGTTGAAGACTTTGAAAGACTCAACCTAGGAATAGTTGCACATACTGAAGGAATCACTATAAAAGTGGAACCTACCTTGGAGCAAGAAATATGCAAGGGTTAGATCGGTGATGCTAAAATTCAAGAAATCATAGATATGATGGCAGAAGGTAGAGGTCCAGACTTCACGGAGGATGAACAAGGCACAATATGGTTCAAGAACAGGATATGTGTTCCTGAGATTGACAGCCTCCGTGAGACCATACTGAAGGAAGCCCATGACTCAAACTACTCTATTCATCCTGGTAGCACCAAGATGTATCAAGATCTGAAGCAGAAGTACTGGTGGTATGGGTTGAAAAGAGATGTAGCTGCACACGTGGCTGTATGTGATGTATGTTAAAGAGTCAAAGCTGAACATCAGAGGCCAGCTAGACTGCTACACCTTTTAAAAGTGTCCGAATGGAAGTGGGAAGAAATTGGTATGGATTTCATTGTCGGGTTACCTCGTACGTAGAAAGGTTATGATTCCATATGGGTGATCGTGGATAGATTAACCAAAGTGGCTCACTTCATTCCGGTCAAGACTACTTACAAGGGTTCTCAGTTGGTAGAGTTATATATGGCTCGAATTGTGTGCCTACATGGTGTACCTAAGAAGATTGTTTCTGATCGAGGATCTTAGTTTACCTCAAGATTTTGGAATAGTCTTCATGACAATATGGATAAAAATCTGAATTTTAGCTCAACTTATCATCCCCAAACTTATGGTCAGATTGAGAGAACCAACCAAGTACTTGAGGATATGTTAAGAGCTTGTGCCCTTAAGCATGGAGGCAGTTGGGACAAGAGTCTACCATATGCAGATTTCTCCTACAATAATAGTTATTAGGCTAGTCTAAAGATGTTCACATTTGAAGCTTTATATGGCAGGAAGTGTAGAACCCCTCTATATTGGGATGAGACTGGTGAAAGATAGTTCTTTGGGCCTAAAATTATTCAGGAGGCAGAAGAACAAGTTCGTATGATCTGGGAGAACTTGAGGATAGCACAGACTCGACAGAAGAGCTATGTTGATAACTAGAGAATACCACTGGAATTCAAAGAGGGTGACCACGTGTACCTTAAGGTGTCACCAATTCATGGTATGAGGAGATTCAAAGTTAAAGGCAAGTTATCCCCTTGTTTTATTGGACCTTTCAAAATCCTTAAGTGAGTTGGGGAGATGGCCTACTAGCTTGAGTTACCAGATCATCTGATGGATGTACACAATGTGTTCCATGTATCTCAGCTTAAGAAGTGTCTCCGTGTCCCAGAGGAACAGTTGCTAATGGATGAACTTAGTGTGCAAGGTGATCTAACCTATATCGAGCATCCTATCAAGATCATTGACACCTTGACTCGTGTTAGGAGGAATAAAGTCATTAAGATGTGCAAAGTACAATGGAGTCACCATGGAGAAGATGAAGCTACTTGGGAGAGAGAAGAATTACGAATAGAATTTCCCCACCTCTTTCCTAGTTCATCCTAATCTCGAGGTCGAGATTCCTTTTAAGGGGGGTAGGATTTGTAATACCCAAATCATAGTAAATAAAGGAGTTAGAGTATTTGAAGTTTATGGAAATTTTTCTTTCTATGTGACACATGCATATATATAAATATACACATACAAGTTGATAAATTCCTTAATAGCTAGAAAGAATATATATAAAATAATGGAAATACTTCTTCATGCTGGTATTTTTAATTGTGCATTTAATCTAAGTGTGGAATTCACAATAAAATTTGGATTCAAAATTTAAGATCTAAAAATAAAAAGGAAAAGAATACAGAAAAGAAAAAGAAAAAGAAATCGCGTGCTGGCCGCCACCCAGGAATTCGACCCATTAACCCTCATCCCATCGCGCGGCCCAGTCAGGGGTTCTGTGCGCCGACAAGGTGTGCCCAGCCGCCAGTCCAACGTGTGCGCGAATCCCTCACTGGCATGTGGCCCCACTCCCTCAGCCGGTCACGCTCGCGCGCTGGCTCCTAGGTGCCAACAAGTGGGCTCGCATGGCCAGAAATCCGTCCGCCGCCGAGCTCGTGGTGGTCAGCAATCCATGTCGAGATTGGTGCAACAAACCCCCCTTCTTGTCGGGGTAGTTGGGGTCGGTGACCTAGGGTTAAAACTCGAGTGTCGGGCTCCTCTCGCCTACCTTGGTGCACCTCGTGAGTCTAGCGCCGGGCGAATCGATCGACGGAGAGGAAGAGACAGAGAGAAGAGAGCCGCCGTAAGAAATCACCACTATCACCCTTGCTCAGGGGTGAGTGCGCGGTTGGGGAGGGTTCGCCCAGACAACTAGATCGCGTCAAGGGCGGTGACAGGGAAGAAAGGCGCTCTCGATGGCTGCAATTCCTCACCGTCACTGCAACTTCACCGTGCCTCGGTGACAACCCCTATCTCCGACTCTGCCATCGGTAAGTGCTTACCCAGCTCGTTCGAATAAGCCTCCACATCGCGTATCGAGTCTCAGATGAATAGGTATCGCACCCTGGCGCCGATTGGTGCTGCTCCGGCGATGGGCCGTCGCGGCAGCTGAGCACCACTGTCGCCCGATGGGGGTGGGGGAAAGACGTTTGGACCATTGATCTAGTTGAGGTCGGCTCAGATTAGGTGGGGGATACATTTTTGCACGGATGAATCTGAGTCGTCCAATCTAGATCGGGCAAGTAGAGCCCGGTCTCGAGTATTTAAAATCTACACAGCTGAAATCCAATCCAACGCGTGGTATCGCGGGCCGATTTAGAAGTTCACAAATCTAATCCTAACCGTAGAATTGCGATCCAAAAGCCTAGATCTCGTGATACCCCTTCGGCCGACCATTTTAGCACAAGAGCCCCTGGGTTTTCTATAAAATAACCCGTCATCCCAGTACAGTTAGGAAACGTTTCAGCTAGCTCCTAATTTCTTTGAGTTTGACCCCTTGGTTTCCTTGTAATTATGGCCGCCGTCCAGATAACTCATAAAGCAATTAAATTAAATGCAGAAATCCTTTTTAGTGCAAAAATAATGTTCCAATCTTAGGAAATTCATAACTTGATGAATTTAACTCCTTTTTGATCCATTCTAGTTGCATTAAATTTGTATTAATATTGTTTATCATCCAGTAACTCTGTTTTATCATGAAACATAGATTAAAATTATCCACTTAGTTAATTCTATACCAAACACTTAAAACTTCAGAAGATCATAACTTGTTATCCGTAACTCCGAATTTAGTGATTCTCGAACCTACGATCTCGTTATGATGCGTAGAATATTATCGTGCATTCTATTCTGATATTTGATGTGATGTTAGTTTCTCCTATACCATGTTTGTTTGTATTGCTTCGAGTAAACAAGCAAGTGACTGAGGACCCCGGTACCCAGCAGGAGCTCCTTGAAGGCAAGTTGTGCCCTTGACCACTTTTATTTACCCAAAATGTTCACTATAATCATTTTGGCATGCTTAGGATTAATTTTGGTGGGACCTAATAGGTCACTCTAGTTTGGTCATCTTTACACCTTGTTTACCCCTAAACTTTAGGGTAGTCTTTGCTATTTCTATATGCGGTTTTGGGTGTTAAGATAATTATTACTCATGATCATACTTTATTATTGTTGTTCTATTCTGTTCATGATAAGACTATTGTGTTAATTGGAACATGGAGCTTAACTTGAGATAAACGTGCCACCACAAGGGTGGAATGGGACGCCCTTGGCTGACTAATTAGGAAAGCCAGTGGAAGTCTACCTTACCCGAAAGGGGCAAGGGTAGTAGGGGAGTTGTCAATATAGGGATTTCTCGGGTTCATTTTGTTGTGATGGCTTTTTAGACGGGGGATTCCTATATTGCGCTCCCTAGAACTATAGCGGGTTTTCTGAAGCTAGTGGAACTTTGTAAAGGCCTCGTAGTGTTACCCTGCCTCGCTTCCTTGGTAGAGGTGTATGGGGCCCGTACAATCCCATGGCAGATGGGTAGCATGACTTGTGGCTAAAGGGTACAACCTTCGTAGAGTCTAAAACTGGTATACTAGCTGTACTTGCGGTCATGAGCAGCTCAGGACTCTTGCATGATTATGGAATTAAACTCATTTTGTCATTTGCATTGCATTGTGGTTTATTTATTAATTTTGATCTATTATTACTCTAGTTTGGTATATACTTACATTTAGTAACTGATAATAAAATTTGACCAGCTTATTAAAAATAATGCTCAGCTTTAACCATTATTTGTTGATCAGCGTTAAACTTCACATGAGCTCCCACCTATGGTGACTTCATGCACATTATTCCCCACAACTTATTAAGCTATGATCTTTTCTGTCCTCACCCTTGCGATATATAACCCCCCCCCCCCACAGGAGAAGAACAACTAGCCTAGGAGGAGGTCTACTATGAGGAGTACGAGCTTGTCTAGGTGGCATCTCCTTGACAACTTTATGGCGCCAAGGAATAATTATTAGTTCACTTTATTGTTATCATTTATTTTTGTAAGACACTTCCGCAATGTAATAATGTTTGTGACATTTATCTCTAAACACTTGGTCATTATATGTGTTGTTCTTATTTACCGTTAGTTAATTTCCGCTGCATCAAGAACATTGTTTACTATTTTCAAACTTCAATGATGTAATAACTCTAAGTACTCATTTTAATTTGTGGTATTACGCTTTATTATATTTCTCTGTGTCTCACCTTCGTGTGAGCAAATGGTACTCGATCCCTAGGTAAGTGGCTTCAATCGGACTAGATCCGAGGAATTGACAGTTTATTCCATCTTAAGTGTGGGTCATTGGCAGACCAAGTCACTTAAGCTAGAGTAATCTAGGCAGTTTCACCACAGTCCCAACATGGAAATGGGATGACATAAGTATGGATTTTGTGGTCGGATTACCCAAGACCTCCAAAGGATATATTCTATTTGGGTTATAGTGGATCATCTTACAAAGATAGCTCATTTTCTCCCAGTTACAACATATTATCTAATCCTTACCTATGCTCAATTATATGTTGTTCGTATTTTGAGTTTGCATGGGGTACCAAGGACGATAGTGTTCGACCGAGGACAACAATTTGTATCCAAATTCTGGGAAGAGTTTCACAAATCTTTGGGTACTAAGTTGCTCCATAGTTCGGCCTATCATCCTCAGACAAGAGGGAAAACAAAGAGAGTAAATCAAATATTGGAAGATATGTTGCGAGCATGTGTTTTGGAATTTCCGCAAAAGTGGGATGATTGTCTACCTTTGGCAGAATGTTCCTACAATAATAGCTATAAAGAGAGTATCAAAATGGCATCGTTTGAAGCTCTATATGGTCAACGATGTAAAACACCTTTCAAATGGTCAGAACCAGGAGAACGATGGTTTTTTAGACCTGATTTGGTCAAAGAAACGGAAGAAAAGGTCCAACGCATATGGCTCCACTTGAGAGAAGCTCAAGCACGGCAGAAGAATTATGCGGATAAATGGCGCCGACCATTAATCTCTCAAGTCGTAGATCATGTATACTTAAAGGTATCGCCAATGTAAGGAGTTAGTCGTTTCAGGGTTAAAGGAAAGTTAGCACCCCGATAAAGTGGTCTATTTCCTATTCTTGAATGATATGGGCAGGTTGCGTACATACTTCGGCTACCAGAGTCATTATATGTTGTACAGAATGTGTTTCACGTATCACAACTAAAGAAGTGTCTTCGAGTCCCCGATCAAACTATGGATATATCAGAAGTTAACTTGGAGCTAGACCTAACTTATTCAGAATATCCCCTCTGAGTTTTGGATCAAAAGGATCGAGTTACTCAAAAAAGGGCAATCAAGTTTTAAAAGACATAGTGGAACCAACATACGGAAGATGAGGCTACTTGGGAATCTAAAGATTGCTTAGAAAAACATTTTCCTAAGTTTTTAGCTTGTTGTAACCTTAAAGGTTTGTGTACCTTATTGTAAAGTTAGAAAAGGCTCACACACCCACACTCTACCTTGTAAGACAAAATAGGAAATAAAGTTGGGACACATTTCCTTTTCCATTACTTACCCAGGAACCTTAAATCTCAGGACGAGATTCTTTTATGGGGGGAAGTATGTAACACCTTTGGTGTTACGAGAACTAAAACTTTGGCATGACATCATGTGCACTAGCATTACATTATGTATGACACACCAAGAATGCATCCACTAGGCAAAAATTTCAAACCAAAACATGTGATGTAATACTTACTTGGGTTTATGATCTAGAAAGGGGATTCTTAACCCTAGGTTGGAGTGCATCTCTCCAAGGACTAAAAGCATGTGACCTTATGTGGTGAACATTAAGGAGTGATCTTGCTAATTTGGTAAATGTGTTCAAGAAATGATGGCTTAGATAGATTAAGTGCTTAATGTACCCTAGGATGCCCAAAACCCTAATTTGGAGCCCAAAAACCCTAATTAGTGCCCTATGGGGTGATTTCAAATTCTATGCACCTTTTACCAAAAGTGTATATATTAAACTGGTAGATTAACAAAAAATAAGCAACTTTTATATTTGGAGATTTCCATGTTTTGTGGTGAAACTTGGAGTAATTTGCAAAAGCCAATACACACCTCTACTCTAACAGTGTTAATAGGATAACTTTGGGCTTCTGTATCTCTTGATCCATAAGGGGTTTGCTATAAGTCACCATAACAAAGTTGTAGAGATACTATAGTAGTCCAAATTTTATTAAGTGACTTTGCCCAAGAACTATATGGAAATTGGAGAAAGATGCCCTGGAAGTCGGGCTATTAGTCAAGCAGTGATCTGAACCTAGACTGACAGTGGCACTAGTCTGACTTGGTAGTTAAATTGTGCATGATCTAGTGAGCAAATGACCAAGATCCTTATGATAAAGTTGAAGCTAGTATATATGGGAACAACTTTGATGCAGTCGGATTGGTAGTTCACTACATGAAAATCGAAGAAAAATGCCTCTAAAGTTGGTTTGTCAAGTAAAGCAATGGACTCATTCAGAGTGAACAGTAGCTGAACAAGATAATAGGTACAGTGAACCTCGCCGCCGGTGATTTGCACACAGTGATTCGAGCTTGCCGCAAAGATTGGTGCTCGGTTCGAGTAGGATATTACTAGGTGAGGATGAAAAGATCGCAAGGGGACTCGATTGAGCCTATGTGATGTACCCACTTAACAGTAACGTGGTCGAGCGGCCTTCGCCATGGTGGCCGTCATCCCTCACGGTTGCGCCATGCCATGGTCGTTTCACCACGTATTTATAACCGTGGCAAGCATGGAGTTACTGTCTTTGAGCCTTTGTACTGATGGGCACCACGGCGAACTGACCCAGTGAAATATCTCACCGTCGTCATGAGCATACTTATCTCAAATTTGCGAACAACACGCTCGATTCCTTTAAATTGACCCCTCCCTTCACTCTGCCTCTCTGTTACGTGCTCAACCCACCCTTAGTCAGCCCTTTTCATCAACTATAGCCCAAGTTCTTCAGAATTTCCCAAAACTTGTCACCATTGCCGCTGTGAGGTGCTTCACCGTGGTCGAAGCTCCTCAGGTTAGCTCAACCCTCTCTGACTCATGTCTAAGTATCTTTAGTATCCCTAATTGTTTGTAAACCCAACCGATTGAAATCTACCTTAGTATTTTGATGAAAACACTACCTCATTGTCCTTATGTGCCGCCGTGGCCCTCCTTAGTGTGGCTAGCTAATTCTATCTTCTTTTCGGTCCTTTCGGTCATTGTTACAGTTGTCTCATGTGCTACTGAGGCTTGCCATGCTTTGTGATAGAATGCTACCGCCCAATGGCAAGGAGAACGACTTCGTCAATCCTCGGCGTCTACCGTAGTCGTGAGTAGAGGGTATCTCGAGCTTGATTAGTTCAATTAGTGCATGGATTAGGGTCGTATCGGATCGGAGATGGCGATTAGGTGCTCGAGCTCGCCGGTCATCGTCGTTTATAGCAAGTTCTGATGAGGGGTCGGAGGCGGACGAGCGCGCCGTCATCGGTGACGTAGAGTTGTGAAGAAATATAAATAGGAGGGTTTTTGTGTAGTTGTCAATGAGACATATGAATAGTGTCCAAGGATTCTTTACTGGATGTTCAAAACACCAGGGACCTCGGCGTAAATCCGCCAACGCAGGCGCGGGTGCGGGCGCGCGCGGTTTCCGCGTAGGCTTGGCCTGGCTCGGCCAAATTCAGCCTAGTACTATTCATGTTTTATTCTTTTCTTTTTACTGCTATCTTGGGAAATCCATCAAAAATAGTAGAAAATGGATAAAATCATGAGCCTAATTTTACTAGACTCCTAAAATCAAGTAGTATTTAATAAAAATAATTCCAAGATTTTTATTTCAAACCCTGAATTATGTAGCATTTAAAGGTACTTAAGTAAGGACTTTCAGAATTTTAGAAATCATTTAGTAATCCCAAAAATCATAAAACTTTTTGGGTAGACTTAAAATGATGGTTATAGACTTTGAGTAAAGTTTGAAGTTGTTTGGAAATTGTTTGACTAGAAAACTAGTAAATGGTTCCATAGATTAACTATTTTAATACTAACTCAGTTAGAGGTAACTTTTGTAAATAAAGTTGAACTTAGTAACCTTACTTTCACCAGTAGCCTAACAAGGTTAGTAAGTTAATATTAGAAGAGTATTTAATGAGGAAGTCTTAGTGGTTGATTAGCACTCTGATGGAAAGTTGTATTCAAGACACAACTTACTATCTTTATGTTATATAACTGCATATCCATGACATACCATAAGCATTCATATACATGTATTATCATGTATAGAACACGAAGAAGAATCCATAGTAGAAGAGGAGGTTGTCCCTCAGACCAAGAATCCTCCAGCAGAAAATATCTTTTACTTCGACATCTGTGGTGAGGAAGCAGGGACTCCTACAACACAAGGCAAGCCCTTGTGCATTTACCCCTTTCCTTGTTGTTTTAAAATCTTTATCACCTTATATAATGCATTAGGTAATAGTAGTTGGGTGCTAAACAAATGATGCATTTCCTTCCTTGGAAAGTTGATTACCATTCCTTGATACCTCTTTATGAAAAGGATTTTAATGATTCTTAGCCTTGCTTTAGAAAAACAAAATGTTTTGTTTTTAAAATAAAATGTGATGCTTCACACTATATGGGGATTTTTACAAATAACAGACTTATGACGATGAATACATCATGGCCATGATGGGTTCAACATCTGAAAAGGGTACCTCTGTCAGATACTAAACTTTGGGTTTTAAATGATAAAGACGAGATCGGGCAGGTGACTTGCACTAGATGCAAGTCTCAGTGTAGTGCCTCCGTCTAAGTTGTTTAAGGACCGAGCCGATGTAGGCTTGATGATCGAGCACCTTTTAACTGGCCACATGCCTCATCATGGGTAAGCTTTGCCTTGGTCCGAACAATACCAGAACAGCTCGCCCACACTAGTCGTGGGAGATGGTGAGAGTAGCATGTACCCTCCATGGCAAGAGGCTGGACGGTGGAGTAACCGTGCTCTCAGGTAGCGGGAACATGTTCTGGTCTTGAGAAACACTACAGGAAATCACTTAATTCCTGTCGGCCAGGAACCGACGGGAAAAATCACTAAACCGACGGGAATAAGTAATTCTCATCGGTTTAGGGCTTATTCCCGTCGGTTGTCAGCCGACAGGCGTTTCTTGTCGGGGATAAGTTTATCCCCGTCGGCGGCTGACGGGAATAATTAATTCCGGTCGGCCACTAACTAGCCGACGGGAATTAAGGCTAACTCCCGTCGGTTTTGCTGGCCGATGGGAGTCATTAATTAATTCCCGTCGGTTCCCCATGCCGACGGGAATTATTGGTTAACTCCCGTCGTCCACGTAGGGCCGACGGGAGTTATTAATTAATTCCCGTCGGTTCCCAGGCCGACGGGAATTATTGGTTAACTCCCGTCGGCCACGTAGGGCTGACGAGAGTTAACTGGGCCAACGAGCATTATTAGTTAATTCACGTCGGTTCGACCATAGCCGACGGGAATTAACTGGGCCGACGAGAATTACCCTATACTGCTACAAAAACAGCACTAAATTAGGTCACTATTTCTGCACACATAACATATATCACACATAACATAAATCACAGATAATAGCCACATTACAAACACATGCATTCATAACTAAAACATCCACCAACGGGTACGACATAGTATTGAAACATAACATCCACCAACGAGTACGACATAGTATTGAAACATAAACATCCACCAGAGTATGACATTTCAAACATAAGTTTAAGTGTTTAGAGATAACCACCACTTGGGTGGTTAGAGCTTTGACCGCTGCCGCCACCACCACCAGGAGGAGGGAATGCGAAGAGCGAGTCAACAAATCCAGTCCCTGCTACGGGATCAGACCCACTACCACCCGCTTCAGGCGTAACCTATGCAAGTTAGCAAATATCAACACGTTAAATGCAAATATCAAAAAGTATACAAGTGTATAAATTAATCGAGAGTTATGAAACGTACCCTATCTCCAGGTGCAGGTATATGTGGCGGAGGGGTGTTGAATTGTGGTGGTGGAACTGGTGTGTTTGCAAATTGGCTCCATTGTGGTGGCGGTGGAAAATTTGTTGCCATGCCCTATTGCTGCATTAACTGTTAAACATATGTGTTACTACTGAAGATGTTGTATTGAAATATAATAATTTAGAGTTCGGATTATGTGTACTCACTTGATACATCGCTTGGTTATGGCCATTGCAAGCCTCCATAAATTCGCGTTGTTGTCTCATCTCTTCACGCATCCTCATAATCTCCAGCTCTTGCTCGTTCGGTCAACGAGAGCATGAGCTACGAGAAGACAAACCCATCCTCCGAGATCTCACCGACGACGAGTCAATGAATCCGTCGAAGGGTGCGTATCTAGAAGTGATTCAAAAAATGTGATTACTTCATAATCAATTTAGTGTCAACCATATAATTTTATAAGTTAGAGCTTACCGTCCATGCGCTTTGCCACTACCACTTGCGTACACCACCGAGGGATCCACCGGTTCATGACGCCAGTCGAAGTCAGGGCCATGGTGACGAACCATCTCCTCCCCATATGCCGCCTATACATCATTCACAACCTTACAAATGCAGGAATTTCTATACTTTGAACGTTTGTACTTTTGGGCCAAAACTTACCAAGCGATCCGTGGCTGTCTAGCTGCAGAGCTGGTCAGGGTTGTTCGGGTCTGGTCCTTTGTGGCCCTCCTGGTAGACCTCAATGTCACTAGGCTTTTGGCCACTCGTAGCTTCCTGTATAAACAAAAAACATTCATAAGAAATCGTACTATTTGCTGATCGACATAGCTAGATCAAACTTACCATTCTTTTAGCTTTTCGTATCATGTCGTCACCGCCAAACTTGTGGTTAGAATTGGTTCCTCGACATTGTCTGTGATGCGCTGACGCTTTCTGGAAGCCTTCAGAAGCCAATATCGACACCAAGCATAGTACGCATCAGGCACGGGCGCCATCCATGGAACCATCACCTGCACATACAATGTTACATATTATATCAATCACATCAATCAATATAAAGGGTAAAACAAATTGAATACTAACCTCACGATATTGATCCTCAGTCAAATATATCTTTGAGGACCCTTCCTTTTTACTCAAGGGGCCTGCTTCTTCCGGATGCTTTTGAAAATACAGGTTTGTAGCCTGAATTCTCGCATAGTATATGGCATCCTTCACCAGCTTCTTTGCATTGTTTTGGAAGACACGTTCAGCGTGCCCCATGTAATCCTCTCCGTCAGGCAACCGATATCGAAGCTACAACATAAAGAATACAAATACAATGGTATAAGTCATAGATTTACAATATTAAGAAACATAACAAAAATAATAAAGAATTCATACCCAAAAGTCATTACGCACAAGTCCCTGTCTGTCGGTGTGGTTTCGTTCCTTTTTAAACTTGTACTCGTCCCAGGTACTGACGAGCACCTCATCCTCGGTATCACCGTTTGACACCTTCACTATACCAGGGTAGTGAAGGCGGCAAAGAGAACCCAACGTAAGGTTAACCTGAGTGTGGTGTCCCTTGCCGTCAAAGGACAGGTCCTCCCAATTCCTACATTACACAAAAACATTAATAATACACATAATAGTTATATGAGATAAGTTAATATATTACACTCACCGATCTCCATGTGGCATGATTAAAGTCCTATCAGCCTCTCGCTCTATCGCGTGACGAGGCTTTACTGAGTGGCTTTTTCTTGAGCGACGTGTGCGTGTCGCTAAAGAGCCTCCCGAGCCATCATCCATCGGGTTGTCAGCCGGTTCGCCCTGTTGGCCCCACTGGTCCCACGCCTATTGCTGCTCTCTCTGGTGGTCCCACTGGTCCCATGGCTGGTGATGCTGTGCGGCCTGGTCCCATGTCACGTGCTCCACCTCCTCATTGTGCTCCACCTCCTCATTGTGCTCCACCTCCTCAGTGTGCTGCTCCTCCTCAATGTGCTGCTCCTCAGTGTGCTGCTCATCCTGGTACATACAACTCAAGATTTATTTGTAAATATGTAAACAAATTTATTTGTACAAGATATGTTACCTCATCTCCATGTACAGCGCTCAACAGCTCTCGACGTCTGCTGCTGCTAGAAGAACTGCCCTGAAAAAGGCCCAGGCCCTTGAACAGCCCCCTTCACTGACTTCTTTGATTTTGGTGGCATCCTGCATAAAAATAAGAAATTATTCATTAGTGCATCAAAAATGACATAATACTTAAAAATAGAAACAAATGAAATAACAAAACAACTTTACTTGTTAATATCATCAAAATCAGGATCTATTTGTTCTCTTCTATGCAGTGGTCACCATGTAACTTTTCTCCTAACAGGTTGTCTTCTCCGTCTCTCGGGAAAAGTTAAGTCGTTAACGTCTGCAACTAGTGAATCTAATGCCGGTGCAGGATCAATATGAAAACTAGTTGGCGACTCTTCTTCTTGAAACACCTCATCAACCTGCTCAAGGTGACCAATTTGATATTCGTCCTCACCAGGAGTGTATAGGCATTCGCGGGGATTTACATTGTACACAACCCTCCATTTAGACAACTTTTTGCATGGATATGTCGAGAAATAAACTTGGTCTGCTTGATGGGCAAGGATATACGTGTCATGTCCTTGAAGCAATTTTTCCGGTTGGATCTGTGTCATCCCAAATTCGGTCCTATAATACTTTGGGTCATACCATTTACACTCAAAGAAAACTAGCGCTAAAGGCTTATTTCCAGCAAATGTAATCTCGATTATATTTTTGATTTTCCCGTAATAGCAGGCTTCGTGTCCTTCCATGTCGGTTGCCCTAGTAACGACTCCACTATTTTGAGTGGCGGCCATAGGATGACTTGATTCGAAAATGCTTGAACGAAAGCGATATCCATTGACGTCGTAACGCCCATAGCTTTTGGCAGTTACACTTCCAATAGATAACTGACGTAAGTCATCATTCAAATTGATTTCCTCCCCAAAATGTCAATTATGCCACAAAGCATTAGCAAATTCTATAATATTAGTTAACTGAAATTAGCTCTCGGAGCCACATAATTAAGACTTACACGGTCCCGAAGCCACATAATGAAATTAGGTCGCCCATGCATACCATCGCGTCGCAATTTGTTTATGTCTCTCGCTGTTGGCCTACCGAGACACCTCATGTTTTGTTCATCAAACTTGCTATCAAATATTATTGTATGACATGAGATATTTGATAACATAAACTAATTCACATATGAACAGTTTAAGAAAATAAGTCTTACACAAAGTATTTCTCCACCTCAGGCATATTCGTGAACATGTACAGTAAAGCAGACTTTCGTTCTTCCATACTGAGGTGATATGCCTTGGGTGGACCAACGGCTTTGCCGTTTGTCTGAAATATCAAAGATCACTACAAGGAGGCATCTCTCGTTCATCATCATGGTACCTTTTCTTTCGAGCAAATACATTATGTTCTTCTGCAAAGTAACAACTTGTGAAGTGTGCTACCTCCTTAAGTTTAAATTGTTCCGCAATACATCCTTCAACTCTTGCCTTATTGCCCACCATTGCTCTAAGCTTCTTTAAAGCTCTTTGTATATGAAACATCCACCTATACTGAACAGGACCACTGACCTTATCCTCATATGGAAGATGTATAAAGAGATGCTGCATAGGATTGAAGAAACCTGGTGGAAATATTTTTTCCAATTTGCACAAAAGCACTGGTGCCTCTTTCTCCATCTGTTCCATCACATCTCTTCTGATTTCTTTAGCACACAACTGTCTGTAGAAATAGCTAACTTCAGCTAACATTTTCCACACAGCTTCGGAAATGTACCCACGAAACATTACAGGCATGAGCCTCTCCATAATTATGTGGAAGTCATGGCTCTTCAGTCCATTCATCTTCATTGTCTTCAAGTTCACAGATCTTCTAAAACCAGCGGCATAACCATCAGGGAATTTAATATCCTTCATCCACTTCATCACTTCTTTCCGTTGCTTAGATTTCAGACAATAGTTAGCTTTTGGTTTGCCTCCGTTTTCTCTAAGCACTTGGGTTTTACGATCACATATCACTGCTAAGTCCATGCGTGCCTTGTCATTGTCTTTCATTTTATCAGGGAAATCCATGCATGTATTTA
The DNA here is from genome assembly GCA_029449295.1 of Zea luxurians. Taxonomy (NCBI): domain Eukaryota; kingdom Viridiplantae; phylum Streptophyta; class Magnoliopsida; order Poales; family Poaceae; genus Zea; species Zea luxurians. The sequence goes on along the minus strand of JAOPSE010000075.1, from coordinate 10,126,668 downwards.
TGAGGGCTTGGCAAAAGTTACTCTCTTGATGCATGACGTCGATGTTGTGCATCAAAATCAATGACTTAGCATAAGGTAGCTCCCACAAGCCACATATGTGAGTCCAGTTATGCTCCTCACCAAAACCTTGATACCTTTTCCCACTCTCATCTAGGACAAGTTTCATATGCTCTTCTGTAATTTCTATCCCACTACGTCGCTTGGGCGGTCCCTTCATGATGATGGTGCCCTTCCTAAATTCCTTTCTCTGCCTTCTGAAGGGGTGATTGAAGGGTAGAAAACATCTATGGCAATCAAAGTAACATATCTTGCCACCAGCAGTAAGACGAAAACAATATGTATCTTTAGCACAATAAGGACACGTCAATCTACCATGCACGCTCCATCCAGAGAAAATACCATACGCCATAAAATCATATACCGAGAACAGATATGCAACACGAAGATTGAATTTCTGCTTCTTGAAGCAATCATAGGCTTCCACACCTTGCCATAAGCTTCTTTAACTCTTCAATCAGTGGTTGAAGCATCACATTGAGGCGTACGCCAGGATGCTCAGGCCCAGGTATAAACAAGACATAGGAACATAAACTCATATTTCATGCAAAGAGCAGGTGGAAGGTTGTACGGTATGGCAATGATAGGCCAACATGAATACGACGCAGCGGTCATATTGAACGGCGTGAAACCATTAGTTGCCAAGCCGATACGAACGTTTCTTGCATCACTGGCAAAATCTGGATCAAATTTGTCAAGAGCCTTCCATGCATCACCATCTGATGGGTGCACCATTAACCCATCTTGTCTGTCCGTACAATCTTTATGCCACCTCATGTGCATAGCGGTCTTCCTCGAGAGAAACAAGCATTTCACTCTAGGAGTGAGAGGCATGTACCGAAGCTGTTTATGTGCAACCTTTGTCACCACCTTCTCCCCATCTTCATTTACAAGCTCCACGTACCTCGACTTCCCACATTTTAAGGATTTCTGTTCTCTGCCATGTTCCTTCCAAAAAAGCAAACAGTTGTCTTGGCAAACATCAATCTTCTCATACTCCATACCAAGACCTTCAAGCAATTTCTTGGACTGGTACATGTCTTTGGGCATCTTGTGACCCGTAGGAAGAACCTCGCTAATCAAATCCACAAGCTCCTTGTAACAATTAATTGAGAATGCAAACTTGGACTTGATTGACATCAGCCGAGTCACGAATTCGAGTACGGTCACGTCAGTGTGCCCGTGAAGAGGCTCTTCTAACGCTTTAAGTAGGTCGAAGAACTTCTGAACCTCTGGTGTAGGTGAATCATGATGATCTGGTGCCAGTTCAGGCTGCAGATCCTCAAGCATCTGGTCCATCCTATCAACATCATCTTCACCGTCATCAACTTCTACTTCTGCTGCTCGTTCAAGGCGTGACTCCCCGTGGAGATACCAGACCTTATAGCCTGGCACAAAACCATGCGAGCACAGGTGTAGTGTGACCTGCCTCTTGGTGTGGCTCGTCATATTTGACATTTATTGCATGGACAACTAATATTATCTATTTGTGACAAAGCAGCTGCATGGTCCAGAAACATCTGCGTCTTGGCAAACCATTCACTTGTGTGACACCCACCCTTCTTGAAACCTTCATACATCCAATCACGTCTATTACCCATATTGCGGTTGTGTGTACGAGTAAGAATTGCGTGTGTGAGACATTCATGTTTATAAACGTCACACATACATCTATAGATAAATAGTTAAACTATATATATACATAACATAACTATATATATACATAACATAAACGTCACACATACATCTATATATTATGTACATAACATAACTATATATATACATAACATAAACGTCACACATACATATATATATATATATATATATATACATACATAACATATCATCCAATTCATTAACTAATAACATTAAACAACACATTTTATATTTGCAACATAAAATTAAAAATATGAAGACTAATAACACTGTTAATTAACAAATTTAACAAAAACTTAATCACATAACAGTTAACTCCCGTCGGCCATAAAAAACCGACGAAAATAAAACATTACAATATATATAATATACCTCGCTCGCTTTGCGCGGACGACGATGGTGGACGACGTCGGTGGACGACGTCGATGTGGGGAAGCCGCGGCTACCGTGGACGGCGGCGGGTGACGGTGTTGGGCGGGCGACGACGGTCAGCGGAGGCCGTGGGCACGGGGCTGCGGTCGTGGGCGCGGGGCGCGGCGTGGGACCGGCGGCCGAGGGCGGGGGCGGCGGCCGTGGGCTCGGGTGCGGCGGCCGTGGGCGTGGGGCGCGGCCGTGGGCGGCGGGACGGCGACGGGGCGGTGGCGTCAGACCGGCGGCGTGCGGGCGGGCGCGGGCAGCACGGCGGCGCGGGCACGGGCATAGAGATAGAGCGATGAAAGAAACAGAAAGGAAGAAGAAAGGTCTACGGCGGTGGTTATTTCGAATAACTCCCGTCGGCCTGGCGGCGCGGCCGACGGGAGTTAGTTAATCGCCGTCGGCTGTACGCGGGCCGACAGGAGTTAATTAATCCCCGTCAGCTATGTTGACTGGCCGACTAGAATTAATTAATCCTCGTCGGCCTTATTTTGGTCGACGAGGATTAATTAATTCCCGTCGGCCCGTGCGCAGGCCGACGGGAATTAAGGTAGCCGACGGGAATGCTTTGGATTGGTGTAGTGAAACCCAGGGTGCAAGTTGACATATGCAAGGGTTGAGTGCAACATATGTCGTGTGGTTGGAGATCCCCATCTAGGTATTAATCGATTCAGATCATCGTTACTTCTTGGGTATGAAGACTTGGTCACTGACCTACACGTAGTGACAAGTGAACTCAAGGGATGATAAAAGATGGCTAGTGTAGGCCAATTGTTTGATCTATAATAGAAAGAAATCTAGATGCAGGTAACTACTCAACTTGACAAGTAAAATGAATTCATAAGGAAAAACTTCAGTAAGCTTTGTGCAAACTAGGTCATTGGTTCTTGCTAAACCTTACCTTGACTCCTAAAGGCCAGCATATCCTTGAGAGTCTTTTCTTTGGTCGGGTAAGACTTGCGAAAGTACACTCCATACTCAAGATTTCCAAATCCATGTTGTTGTAAGTGAAGAAACTGCTGAGTTTTGTTGCTTCTGCTCCAAGGTTATCCCAAAGCAAGAGGAAGACAAATAAGAAAAACTTATGGAAGGTGTTTACCTTCCCATGATGTAATAAGTATAAGCACTAAAACCCTTATGTAATAATGAATCTTTCTATATTGTACTTATGAATGTAAATTAAGTTATTGTAACTCTTTACGCTTTTACTCCGATGGTATGTAATGTCTGTGATATAGGATGAACGCTCTTGGGCGATGGAAGGAGATACAGGAAACCGGATATGTTGAGCCATTAGGTACACCTGCATGACTATCTAAGGTCTCTGGGACAAGGATATCTATAGGTGGGCCTAATATCTTGGGAGGTTTCCTATGGCAGAACCGCCTGGATTATTCCAGCTTAAGTGCCCATGTCACGCCTCGAAGGCAACGACACACTTAAATAGGCATAACCCATCAATTCCTTGGATCTAGTCTGATAAAGCCACTTACCAAGGATCGAGTACCATTAGCTCACGTGATGGTGATACTCAGAGAAAATGCAATAAACAATGAAACCACAAATTAAAGTACATAAGTTATTACATAAATCGGAGTTTTGATAAAGGATAACATTGTTCTTACTGTTGCTGTGGATGATAATTAACGCCGATAAAGGGGAGTAGGGCAAGGCCTGGCCAACTACTCTCCTGATCTTCTCCTGCCTAGGCGGCATCCCACTTGACTGTCCAACCTGGTGGCAGGGTGGGCTGGTCAAGTCACACCATCAATAGTGTCTTGCAGAGAACATGTGAAAAAAATGATGCCACAAGCAAGGCTGAGTATACTAATACAAAAGCTAGACTTACCCGGTGTGAGGAGTCTACTCCTCTACATCTAGACCATGAAGATGTTTGGCTGAGGGGTTTGGTTGCCAAAAGCACTAGTTGAGTCTAAAACAAGTTTTAGATTTTTGAAGTTCTATAGTCTCCTTTGAACTAAGTTTGCTCTTTTCTAAGTATACAGGGTAACAACCATTTAGTGCTAACACATATTATCTGAAGAAACCTCATTTCACTTCTTACTCGATGTAGTAGCATGGATCAAGCAGTCTCATTAGCTGCGAGAAGCAGACGATTTGAATCAAGTTTTAAACCTTGCAAGGGAAACCTAAGCACACAACATGTAGGGGCACTCTGTCCCCACACACATCAACCGTTTCCATCAATTCCCTGGCAAACAGAACAGGGCTCATGGCCTTGAGTACAATGCTCCACTGACCCCGCTGCCGCCGTGCAATGACCACACTTTTACCCCACATAGCTAGCATGGGAGACTCTGTCTCAGGTCCAATGAGGGATAAAGTCTGCGGGCAGGTTCAATCAAGTACTAAGCTTATTGGTTACCATATCCCGACATGTGTTATTACGTTCAAAACGCTTGACACACGGTGTCGGCGTTCCGAGACCGGGGGGTCCCCGAGCCGACGAGTGAGAGTGCCGCGTGCCCCAGCCCAGATGGGTCGAGCGCGTGGAGCGAGCGCGAAGGGGGGAACAGAGAGAGAGAGAGAGAGTCGGTGGCCGGAGCCGGGTCGTGAGGGAGTCGGAGAAATTCCCGCGGCCTTCGTGTTCGTCCCGCGCCCAGGTCGGGTGCGCTTGCAGTAGGGGGTTACAAGCGTCCGCACGAGGTGAAGGGAGAGAGCGGCCCCGAGAGAGCGCCTGCCTCTGCCTTTCGTCCCCGTGAGGCCAACCTTCTCTAAGAAGGCCCTGGCCCTTCCTTTTATAGTCGTAAGGAGAGGTCCAGGTGTACAAGACGGGGGTGTAGCAAGGTGCTACGTGTCTAGCGAGGGAGAGCTAGCGCCCTATGTACATGCCCAGGTGGCAGCCGGAGAGATCGTGGCACCCTGTTGGTGTGGCGTCGTGGCTGTTGGAGGAGTAACGGAGCCGGACGGGGGGACAGCTGTCGAGGTGGCTGGGTCCTTGCTGACGTTCTCCTGCTTTCGTAAGGGAGCTGGGAGCCGCCGTCGTCATGATCTAGCGGGGCGCTATCATGGCCTATCTGGCATAGCTGGCCAGATGGGACGCCGGTCTTGTTTCTCTGCGACCCAAGGTCGGCTCAGGGCAGGGGTGATGATGACGCTTTCTGTTGACGTGGCGGTCTCGTGTCCTAGGTCGGGGCGTCGTGGAGGCTCCTCCGAGGCTGAGGCTAAGTCCGTCCTGCAAGACAGAGACAGAGTCCGAGCCCGGGGTCGGGCGAGGCGGAGGTTATTCGGCAGAGGCCGAAGTCGGAGTCCGAGCCCTGGGTCGGGCGAGAGCGGAGGTCGCCGTCTTCCGGGGCCTTAGCCCGAGTCCGAGCCCTGGGTCGGGCGGAGCGGAGTTCGCCGTCTTCCGAGGCCTTAGCCTGAGTCCGAGCCCTGGGTCGGGCGGAGCGGAGTTCGCCGTCTTCCGGGGCCTTAGCCCGAGTCCGAGCCCTAGGTCGGGCGGAGCGGAGTTCGCCGTCTTCCGGGGCCTTAGCCCGAGTCCGAGCCCTGGGTCGGGCGGAGCGGAGTTCGCCGTCTTCCGGGGCCTTAGCCCGAGTCCGAGCCCTGGGTCGGGCGGAGCGGAGTTCGCCGTCTTCCGGGGCCTTGGCCCGAGTCCGAGCCCTGGGTCGGGCGGAGTCTCCTATGGCACCACTGGCGGAGTCTGGTCGCCCGTCGGTCTTACCTTTTGCGTTAAACGCCCCGGTGACTCGGTCGGTTGGTGCGGTGATTTAGTCAGGGTTTCTCCTTATCGGAGGCGGGGCCTAGGGCGAGCCGGAGATGCGTCTGCCGTGAAAGAGGACCTCAGGCGAGACGGAGTCATCTTAGGGTCGGCTGCCCTCGCCCGAGGCTAGGCTCGGGCGTGGCGAGGTCAAGTCACTCGTATGGACTGATCCCTGACTTAATCAAACCCATCAGGCCTTTGCAGCTTTATGCTGATGGGGGTTACCAGCTGAGAATTAGGCGTCTTGAGGGTACCCCTAATTATGGTCCCCGACAGTAGCCCCCGAGCCTCGAAGAGAGTGTTAACACTCGCTTGGAGGCTTGCATCGCACTTTTTTGCAAGGGGACCAGCCTTTCTCGGAGGTACTTTGTTCCGGTGGGTGCGCGCGAGCGCACCCGCCGGGTGTAGCCCCCGAGGCCTCGGAGGAGTGGTTTCACTCCTTCGAGGTCTTAATGCCTCGCGCAATGCCTCGGCTGGTCTGGCGGTTCCCTCATGCGAGCAGGGCGTAACCCAGGTGCACTGTCAGGGCCCAAGTTCTCGGGCTGGTATGTTGACGCTGTCAACGGTTCGGCCGGAGCCTGGTTTGCGAGAGCAGCCCCCGAGCCCTCGCACGGAGCGAGAGGACGATCAGGGACAGACTCGACTTTTTATATACGCCCCTACGTCGCCTTTCCGCAAGGAGGAGGGGGGAGTGCGCCATGTTACCCTCGATGGGCACCGAACATGGTGTCTCCGGTGAGCTGCGATCGGGTAATCCGAGTGGACGTCCGTGCCCCGTTCGTTAGGGGTCGGCTAGGGGCCCGGAGGCACGCCCAAAAGTACCTGCGGGTGATCTGCCGGACCCGGTCCCCTAGCGACGGGGTCCGAGGGCTCGTTGCCTCCCTCCGATGGGATTCCGTTACAGAGTCGTTCCCGCTGGTCTCGGAAATGTCCTAGGGTACCTCGGGAGCGCAGCCCGAGCCTTGGTTATGTATCGAACGTACCCCTGGTCATCCCTCGCTCGGCGTCTGAGGCGACTGTGAACCCTTCGACGGGCCAGCCTTCGAACCCCTGATCAGTAGGGGGCACGGAGCCCGAGTAGCCTGAGGCGGTCGTGGAACCTTTCGGGGGCCGACCTTCGAACCCCTGACCAGTAGTGGGTGTCGGGCCCACGCGATCTGAGGCGGCTGTTGAACCCTTCGGGGGGCCAGCCTTCGAACCCCTGATCAGTAGGGAGGCTCGGAGCCTAGTTCCTTCACGGGGAAGGATCCCTTTGGGGTTATCCCCCTTCTCGTTCCCTGTTGCAAGAGATAGAGAAAGAGGAAAAGGGAAAAAGGATTCGAAATTGAACTTCGTGGCGTACCTTTTTCGGCGTGGCCGTTTTGGCGGAGGCGAAGCGTCGCCAGCTGCCCCTGCCAGAAACGTCACCTATTTCGCCGCGGAGTTAATGCGCCGGGTGAGTAGTTGGCGAGGTTGCCGTTGCGCGTGCGCGAGCCGTTCGAGGTACGGGTCACGGGCGCGTCGTCTTCACGCCGTAAGAAGGGGTTCTCTTGCTGCCTCCGGATGAGACGTGAGCCTGGCCGATGGCGTGACTGCTGCCCTCGCGCGCCTGCCACCGTCATTACTGCCGGCCCATTTTTGACCGTGTTTGACCGCTGCGCCAGGCTGGCGCCGCTGGATCGCAGGCTGGGCGGCCTCGAGTCGCGGTATCGGTTCCGCAATCGAGGAGGTGCGGTGGTGGAGCGAGAGGCGCAGCGGTTCGCATGCAGCGCCCGGTGCGCCAGTTGAACGACGTGGTCTTGAGCCGTCGCGCTGGCCTGTCAGGAGTCGGAGAGGCGCGTCCACTTGGCGCGGTTGCATGCCGCCTGCATGGCCGCTCGCCCCTTTTGCCCGTTGGTCTGGGCAAAAGTGGAGGGTTACTTGTAACCGCTGGGCGGTTGCGTGCGTCGTGCGCGGCGGTTCGGCTTTCTCTGCTTGGAGCCGTCTGCATGACAGGCGGGCCCCAGCCCCCGTGTCGTGGGGGAGGACTTTGAAGGCGTGTTGGAGAGGACTCCGCCCGTGACGGTTGAGGGCGCAAGCAGGGGGAGTTGCCTTTAAAAGGAGGGCGACCCTCTTCGTGAGGTGACCATGTCTCCTACCTCCCTTATGCATTGTGTCTTTCCATCTTCCGAGCCCCCGGATGGGGGAGAGACCGCCGTCTTTTTGCTCCACCGCCGGAGGGACGCAACTCTGTGGGAGTTGGTACCTTTCAGCCATCGTTCGGCTTCAAGGATTTTCATCAGGTAGCCCGGTTTGCCCCCCTCGGCTGGGGGTCACCCGAGACGGTGACCACCAGCCCCTGGGTGGGGAGGAGCAAACCGGACTGCGATCTTGGTCCCACCCTCAGCTTCAAGGATGTTCATCATCCTCGCTGGGGTGGGTGCCAGACTGAGCCGGCGCTCCTCCTCCCGCACGGGTTCGTGGGTCATCCTCTCCCACGACATTCGAGGGAGAAGGCGCTCACTGGCCCCGCGGGCGGCGCGGACTTCGACAACGCGGGATGGATCGGCGGCGAACGCCGTCACCTCCGGCGTGTCGGGTCCGCTAGCTCGGCTCCGGCGGGCCCCTTTGTCGGGGGGGGGCTGCCGCGCCGTGTACACGGGAGGTCCACCCTAGACACCGCACACTGCTAGGGCGGCGCTCGTGTTCTGGGGTGGCCCTGCTTCTGCACCAGGGCGCGGCTTTGCGCGGAGGCCGGTGCCCCACTCATCGGGGAGGATTTGAGTGGGGATCTGGCGGTAAGCTGGCGGCTCCTGGCGTCAGTGCCGAGGTGGAGGCGGCTCGAGAAGTCCCCGTCAGCGACGGGATCACCGCCACCATCGGCGCTTTGGGCCTTCGGCTCTTTGTACTTGTCCTCGCCCTTCGGGTGGCGTTATGGGCGAGGGCAAGACAGCAGCTGTGCCTTCCCCCGAGGCCTGCGCCGCCGCAGAGGGAGGAACCGGAGTTCCGCTTGTAGTGGCACTTCGGGTGCCGGGTTTCTTGTTCATTTTCGGCTTTCGGGGCCTGAACATGTATGCAACTCCGGCACAGAGCCGTGTTTTTTCCTCATTTCTGAGCAATAAGACTTGCCTGTCGATTGTCTGAATCGCTTCACCAAGCATGAGTCGCCCCGTGTCCAGGTGACGAGTGAGGTATCCGTATCCCGGAGGCGTAGGAATCCCTCGGCTCGGTCGGACCTGTTGTCCGAGGCTCCTCTAGCTTAGTTAAAGAGACCCCTCGGCCGCTCTCCGACGAGCCGAGGCCAGGGTAGCGATATCAGCACAAGCAGAGGCGTTGTTGGCTCGGAAATGGAACCTGGTCGGCCGGAGCCTAGCCGAGTTGTCTGTCGGCAGGATCGACGTCGGAGCTGATTAGCCGAGGCCTCGGACCGAGCTGTCGCCCTTGGAAGGTGGTCGGCCGAGGCCCCGGAGGTGGCCGGCGAGCCGTCTGCTCGGGCCGGGTTCTCGGGGAATTCTCTGGCAGAGAATGCTCGAGCGCGGTGACGACATCGTCCTTCGGAGCGGAGGCCCTCGGGCCGCGTCGCCGCCCGAGGCTAGGTCGGGCCTTGCCGAAGGTGCTGCTGATGCCGAGGGTGTCGTCGCCCTCTTCCAGTGTCAAGATCCGCGCCTGCAGGGTCAGATCGTCTTGTAGCGTGGGCCTTGTGCGGCCGTTGAGGCCAGAACACACACCCTTGTTGCGTTATAAAGCTGTGTCTCTTTTCCTCTTGTTTCGAGTATCTGACTTTTTGTCGGTAGCAGGGATGTTAGTGCGAGCAAGAGTTGCTTCTCGCGGGAGGTGATGAGTGAGGTATCCGTATCCCGGAGGCGTGGGAGTCCCTCGGCTCGGTCGGCCTCGCCGCTTACGCGTACTTTACCCATCCATGAGGCCCTGTCACCGACTCGGTCGAGAAGGCTCGAAGAACCTGCTTCAACAGAAGAGCTTCCGTACGTAAAGACTCATTCGATCCGCGGAGTCACTTTATCCGAGCGCGAGTTACTTATCGCAGAAGGTGATGAGTGAGGTATCCGTATCCCGGAGGCGTAGGAGTCCCTCGGCTCGGTCAGCCTTGACTGCTTACGTGTACCCCGTCGTTTCCAGGACCCACTTTCCGAAGTAGTCAAAAGCACGAAAGATGTTCTGGTGAAAGAGGTTTTT